>CM070495.1:0-600000 GCA_036324585.1 Champsocephalus esox | reverse complement strand
TTTTGTCTGTGCTGAGAGAGAGGTTAAAAAGAGTAGTAAGAGGTGGAGCAATAACATCTGCAGCTATCTTTAAAAAGAAAGGTTCTACGTTGTCCGGACCAGCCGGCTTTTTAGGATCTAGCTTGGTTAAAGCTTCACGAACAACATCAACAGTAAAAGGAGTAAAACTGAAAGGGTTTTCCAGACCACATTGTTCTGTGTCACTGACTGTAGGTTCACAGAAGCAGAATTAGAAACAGAATGAAACAGAGAACCACAGGACACAACATGCTCATTAAAATAATTTAACATGGTAGCCCTATCCGATATAGAGCCAGATGCTGTGGTAAGGCACGGAGGTAGCTCATTACGGATATCACCGGTGGATATCGATTTTATGGCTTTCCAGAATTGTCTAGGGTTGTTCAGGTTCTTTGTGGTTACTGACAGATAATACTTAGATTTAGCACTTTTGATATGTGAAGTGAAGCTATTTCTTAGCTGCCTAAAACGCAGCCATTCTACCTCTGAGCCTGATTTCCTAGCCTTTGCCCAGGCCTTGTTTCTCTCATGTAGGAGACTAGACCGTTCAGCAGAAAACCAAGGATTGTCTCGTCCCTTCACTCTAAATGTACGCAGGTGTTGTTGTGTTAATGTTTCAGTATTTCAACACAACCACTCTGACTGATGCTGAGTTAACCCATGCATTCAATATGTTTGAAAATATTTTTAATCTGCCTTTCCAGCCGTTGTCCAAATTGGCTGCAAAATGGTAGATGTTGTACAACTTGTCTCATTTTTGGGGGCCTTGTTTTTGAGCTTGTAATGCAAATTATGATTATCAGCGAATTGAATGCTTTGATGTCATATATAACATATAAATTATAATATTTTGTAAGCCTTAAGAGATAGAAGTTTCAATGTAGTTGAGATTTCATCACTCTCACAGATGAATGACCAGTCGCAAGGTGCCGGGTGACCACAGACTGGGTGACCAATGATCTGATCATGGGTCTATGGTACTCTGATAGGGTCATGGGTCAGTTATCTCATGACTAAGCGTATTCATTGTAACTATATAAAAACCCTCTCTTCAGTTTGAGTAGTTGCACTCGGCTGTAAAGACATTTGCTTTCCGTATGTTGTGTGCCTCTTTTGCAAAGATGATTAAATACTCAGAAGGACAGCTCTTTGACTAGTTAATATCAATAGTTTCCACAACAAGCTACAGGGGTAATCATTAATCAGAGAATACATATAGATGTTTTCCTTTCATAACAGAGACAATCGGAGTCCAAATATTTATTTTTCCTCATGTCTCATTGAGCCAGTGGAGGTCTAAGGACAGCGGTGATGTGATCATGGGGTTGGATGTGGTTGAAATGCAGGTGGGTTGAAGGCATGGATCTGGATGAAATGTAGAGCTGGACATCATCAGTGTAGCAGTGGAAGTGGTGGCCATGTGTGCAAATTATTTTACCGAGGAGGAACAGGAGAGGACCAAACAGGAACAGGAACCCTGGGGGACGCCATGTGAGGTGCAGTTACTGATTTTGAATTATTGTTTTCATTTTGTAAGATATAACCTTAGCCAGAGGAGGGGTACTTATGTTGTTAATGGGGGACTAAAGGTTGAGAAGAGCATGGTGTGGTTGATGACGTCAGTGAGATTGAGGATGATGTGACGACAGATGTGTTTGGATTCTGAGAGGAGGTCAGTGAGTTTGAGAAGAACTGTTTGTGTTTGTTCTTTTATGAATGTGTTTGTATGTATTTCAAGCTGCTGAATGTTGGTCCTGTGTCAGTTTACAAAAGTATTTAGTAGCCTCAGTTAATAGGTTCAGCATAGTAATAAGTCACAGTGACTTTTAGTGACATTTAACTGTTTGAATGAGGAAGAAAACTACTGCTGCTTCAGTTTCCTGCCGTCCTGACGACACGAGTTTCAGCACTCTGAGTTTCAACACTGTGCGTGTTTGGTTCACATATTTTTATTAGTCCCCAGCTATCTGCCTTTGCCTTTCTTTGCTTGTAAAACTAATTCTGGTCAAATACTTGATAAGTGTGTCTGACAGATATACTGTTCAGCCACCTCCCATCAGAAAATTGAATCTAAACAAGATGTCCCTTTATCAAAAGAGTCCTATTTGTGTCGTGTATGGTACACACAGATGAGTAGCACAGCTAAGGTGCTGCCGTAGTCATTTAATTAAAAGGCAGGGTAATGTTACCCTCTAGCTCTTTTTTTTACCCAGACTAACATGCTAAGGGAGTGCATCATTAGTTATTTGTAGCCTTTATTTAACCAGGTAAAATCCCATTGAGTTCTCTTTTTCAAGGGAGACCTGCTACAGTAAGTTATCTCCTTACCAGAGAGAAGAAGACTTTTCAGATAAGAGAACTATCCTCCTGCTTGGCTAAATCACATTTGTTATGAAGAAGTGCAGATGGGATTTAATCTTGTTTCAATGGTCAAGCTCTCATTACCTAAGCAGGCACTTGGCAATCCAACATGGGCGACAGGTGAAATGTTGTTGGGTTTATTTAGTCTTTGCTAATTGATTTTACATTGAATTCAGTTAATAAGTGTGATGTGCTGTTGTTAACAGGCCAAGGCCGAGGTTTAATAAACACTTATTTGATTGCATTGGATTCATGTGTCTTGATGCCTTTATCAATAGAACAAGCAGCCGGACCGCTTCCCTATTGGCTTCCACCTTAAAACCTGCTGTGACTGTGATTCCTCTGCAGTTCTGCAGTCACTCATTGCTTCATGGAAGCTTCTATCCCTATGCGAGCCATGTCTTTCCCTACTTTTCTGAACACATTAATGCTTGACAAATGAAAAACAAACATTAAAAAGGAACAATTGGGACTCATCATTATACATGAGCTCTGCAAACAAACAGGGAATTGGGAATTTAGATTTTGGGCTCATTAAAGTTGTATCGGAATGTGTTGTCAAAGATCTGCAAAAACACACAAGTCGGGTAAAGTCAATATTATTCATAAAGCAATATAGGCTACTGATTTACTAATCTCACATTTTGATTAATCAAATGTAATCAATATGTCTTTTCATCAGCATCTTCAATATCTAGCACACAAACATCAATTTGAATCCCCTGCAGACCAGGGCTGAAGTCGAATAGTCCATTTAACTTAGGAACCTTCCTAACGGAGTGAAATGACCCGGAAGTCCCTCAGTGGCAGCCATGATAAGTGCCGTTCCAATTCTCTAGATCAGCGGTTCTCAAACTGTGCTACTGCAGGTGGTCCGTGGAAAAAAGCTGAACAAAATCCACTTTTTATTATCAAGGATTTTCAGAGACTAGAAGAGTAATACATATAAAATCATATAAAATCATTGCCAGTGTTATCAGTTGCAAGTGTGTATTTGTTGTAAAAATTACGAAAACAGCCTGTGTGAGGGGCAGCGCCGTGTGCGTGGGAGAGAAGCAACGCGTCTACTTATTTGCAATGACGTAGCTCAAGCATTTATGCAACTTGATTTGAAGCGTGTGTGTGTGTGTGTGTGTGTGTGTGTGTGTGTGTGTGTGTGTGTGTGTGTGTGTGTGAGAGAGTGAGAGAGTGAGAGAGAGTGCACGCGCCAGGAATAATGCCGAAGCGGTATACAAGTTCCGTTTATTCGCCATGCTTGTATAATCAGAATATTGTTTGCATTAGTAGGCTATATGTTTTGTTTAGTTTATTTAATAAGTACATTTCAGGACAACTTTGCGAATTTAGTTTGTTTTTTACGAGTTTTAAATAGATTTTGAAAGTGGAGAGAGAGAGAGGGAGAGAGAGAGAATGTCACATTATATAATGACTGTGGCCCTTTCTCATTTAATCAAATCCCCCTCTTCGACTCCTCGACTCCTCGGTCCTCCGGTAGTGACCCGGAAATGAATTTCATCGCGCCATGTTGAAGGACATCTCATTTCTCTAAATGCACTTCGAGGACCGAGGATCGAGCGTCGAGGAGGCTCTCTGGAGGAGCTCTAACCGAGGATACGCTGGATATTATTTTATTAACTGCTTTCATGGCGACGCAATGTTTACAGTGAGAACAGCTGTGAGGTCCGTGCAGAAAGCAGAGCAGTGTGTAGAATATATATCACTCAGTATAACAGGCCTACTCTTTTTATTTGCTTTAGTTTAGTAGATATCTACAAAGAGTCGATATTTAAAAAAAATCTAAAACCGTTTACACATTTCACATAATAAAATACACAAGGGCTGTAGCCTGTTTTAGGAACTGTATGTGCGTGTGTGTGGTGCGTGTGTGTGTTGTACAGTGTGTAGGTGTGTGTGGTACAGTGTGTGCGTAGATGCAGCGGACAGACGGGTCTCAGTTGGTTTGGTGTCCTCTGCTTACTTTTAAAACTTGTAAATATAACTTTTGGCCCGTAATTTATTTTCCTCATTGTAGCGATCAGAGAGAGGGGGGGGGGATATATCAGTCTCCGATAGTGTTACGTTATGAGTGCTCTGTTTGATTCTGAAATTGTATATATTTATATAAATATATACATATATATGTGTGTGTGTCCGCATCTGTAGCCTGTTATTGTCTCATTATACTGCACTGTGAATGAATCAAAGTAAATATATAAGTGGTCATGAACACATCTGTCCATCAAACAGAGGCTGCTGTGCCTCCTGTCATCCTGACGTCTCTTTAAAATGACCGCTCAGAGGAGAGGAGTTCTCATTTCTCTAACCGCCTGCTGCTTCCCCTCCTCTCTCCTCGGTTCCCCTCCTCGGCTCCTCCGCTCGCATCTCCTGTGGGCGGGACTAAGACACAAGGATAGGAGTCGAGGAGGGGAGTCGAGGAGGGGAGTTCGAGAAATGAGAAAGGGCCTGTGTGTGTGCCTTTGTGTATTTGTTTGCGTTTGTGTGTATTGTGTTTGTTTCCCGGGGAAACCCTCACGAGAAACACCGGCTGTTGTTATGCCTGCTGTGACGTTAAATTGCTCCGTTCTCCACTTGTAATTATTCCGTTACAAGCTTCAAATTTGTATTTGTCATCTGAATTTGCCGAAAAAAGTTTAATATTCTGAAAGCCATGACTTTGTTTATTTGAAATCAGATGAAAACAAACTGTAACGGACCCTGCCGTGTTACTTATGATTAATATAGGCCTTACATTCATAATCTCAGCCAGAGGGAGGGGGGGCTGCGCTGCGGAAGAGCAGAGTGCAAGTGAGAGCTCTCATCTTCCCACATGTGCGTGCAAAACCACAAACATGGATCGGTGGCTCGCATCAGGTGGTCTGAAGAGAAAAGATGACGTTAATGAAGATCATGAGAGTGAGTCGGAGGCATCTACAAGCCAGATTCCACGAAAAAAAACAAAGAAAGTGAAGATTAAGCGAAAATACAATGTGAAATACTTGGAACTGGGATTTACATACACCGCCACCGAAGATGAGCCTTTTCCATTATGCGTTCTGTGCTACGAGACACTGGCTAATGAGAGCCTAAAACCAGCTAATCTTCGTCACCTTGAGACAAAGCATGGAGAGTTGAAGTCCAAGCCAGTTGAGTTTTTTAAAAACAAGCTCCAAGAATTTCACAGTAACAAGAACATCATGGAATCCACATCTACAGGTAGCAACAACGCTAAAGCAGTGGAAGTCTCATACAGATTGTCAAGAATTATCGCAAACAATGGGAAAGCGCATACACTCGGTGAGAAGGTGGTGCTGCCATCAATAAAGGTGGTGGTGGGCGTTATGCTGGGTGAAAAGGCATGCAAGCAAATGGACTTGATTCCATTGTCAGACAGCACCGTACAGCGCAGAATTGAGGAAATGGCCAGCAATGTGAATAGCCAGCTAATAGCGCGGATAAAAGCCAGTCGATATTTTGCACTACAGTTGGATTCAACTGACATAGCTAACCTTGCCAACCTGCTCTCATACGTAAGGTATGAACACAACGGAGAAATAGAGGAGGACTTTCTCTTTTGTAAATGTTTGCCAACACGCACAACTGCAGAGGCACTTTTTGAGATGTTGAAAATGTGAAAAATGATGTCAGGGAGCACTTGCACAGTTTGAAAACACAGCTACGGATGTACTTCCCTATCCCTGACACAACTGCGAACTGGATCAGAAATCCATTTGCGACCCTGGACGATGACATCGTCGCAAACCTTACGTCCAGAGAGCAAGACAGCCTTGTTGAACTGTCCTGTGACAGAGATGCCTGCCTGCCTTTTGGCTAAAAGCTGCTTCAGAATACCCAGAGCTGTCCGACAAGGCCTTGATGTTTCTTATGCCCTTTCACCACTTACCTCTGTGAGTCGGGATTTTCATCACTGGTCTCGTTGAAGACAAAATATCGGAACAGACTTAACATTGAACCAGATCTCAGATTGAAGCTGTCATCGCTGGAACCTGACATCCAGATGTTGACGTCTGAGAAGCAACATCATCCATCTCATTAGCTGAGTGATAAGGTTAGCTTGGACTTGCTGTGCGTGTGCGTTGTTTTGAGTTTAATTAGCCTATAATTGCACAAAATCAGTTATTTTATGTATTATTTCCTTATTACACACGTTTATGTTAATTTATTTTATATTCAGTGTGATTGATAAGATTATTTGTTTCCACTGGACTTGCTGTGCGTGTGTAACATGGTTGTTTTGAGTTTAATTAGCCTATAATTGCACAAAATCTGTTATTTTATTTATTATTTCCTTATTGTACACGGATACAATCGGATGTTGAAAGAGCTGAAGCTGCAGTTCATGTGCACTGATGCAGCTGTTGTGTTCTATGAGTGTATGCAGATTTGAATATATGATCAAGGACCAAAAGAAAAAAAGAAGTTGTCCGCCGTCCTCTTTGAGAAACATACACAACGCAGACAGACACCGGTCACACGTGCAACAAAAGTATCAGATAGGCTTCAATTTACTTTTGATTGTCTATAATTAACTATAAAAAAATATCTGCGTTTTAACACTACGTTTATATATGTACTTATTTTTACGGTTTGCATATGAGGTGGTCCGCGAAAATCCTTGATGATAAATAGTGGTCCGAAAGAAACAAAAAGTTTGAGCACCCCTGCTCTAGATGATAGGAAAGGAGGCTTCCTTTATAACCTCCTTTAGCTTAGGAACCACTGCACCTCCCTCACCGAATGGAGAGGAGAAAATGCTGCCCCACAATGCATTGCAGCCGCAGCATTTGCCGTCACACAACAGTCATAATTATGTCATGAAAGTTACGGTGCTTATTAAGCATTTTAAAACGTATGTGGTAAGTTGCCAAAGTGCTTTGTTTTCAACGTTCATCAGTATTATAATCAAAGAGAGAAATATGAACGTTAGTTTTTACTGAAATTATCAAATAAAGTCAACATTTCAGTCTTCACTGAGCTGTGTGGGGTTTGTTCAACTTTTAAAAGATGTTTGAATGGTGATATACACAGTGATAGATGTTAAGGACTAACGTTTATAATAAATACATCTGTATTGATTTTAAGATCTTTAGTTCATACAATCATACGTATTGGGATCATTTGTATTGATGTGGACCGGAGGGAGAGGGTGACGAGCAGAAGTTTCAATTTCCTTTTTTATTTCAATTCCAACTTTGGTCCTGAAGAATATGTTTCTCTGTTGTCCACGTTCATAAAGCAAAGCAGCAGCATCAGAGCACGGTGCAGAGTCTCTAGATGAGTTTACAGTAGTCCCTCGTTCTTATTGAACATCCATGTTGTAGTCCGCTGTATAGAAAACTGTGGTTTCCATGGTTTCCCCACAGCAGCAGACGCACACAATGACGTCCGCGGGCGCATCATAAACACGTGGGATGGTGAAAGTGCATTCGGATTCTCTAAAGTACTGCAGTCTCTTCTCCTAAGTCCTTTTGGATTCTCCTATCCACTATCCCTTAACCCCGTGACGTTTCACTCAGAGGTCAAGGAATAGGAGATAGGGTTAGACGTTAGGAGCTGATTTTTTGATTATCCACCCAGCTCAACTAAAAACAGCCAGGCCTGCCATCATGTGTCCGTGCTTTGTAAGACCAGGTCCTGCTGCTTAGTGGCTTTCCCCACATCGCCTCTTTTCAACAGTCTTCCAGGGGTCCGTCAGTTTGTTGAGGATGATGATCTTCACATCCTCAGATCAATTTGTACAATATATACGATGTACGACCGGAGGAAAGAACACACTGGACCGGGTGTATCCTAACCTGAAGCATGATTACAGAGCGGTCCCACTCCCCCATTTAGGACTATCTGACCACTTCTCACTGCTTTTCATCCCAGCTTACACCCCCCTCAGAAGTAACACCAAGCCGGTGGTCAAATATATTAGAACCTGGCCCGAGGGGGCACTCTCACAACTGCAAGACTGCTTCGAACACACAGCGTGGGACAGACTTGAACAGACAGACTTGGAGGAACACACAGAGGCTGTCTACATCAAGTTCTGCACAGACACTGTAACTGTGGAAAAACGCATTCGGGTCTACCCAAACCAAAAACCATGGATGACAAGAGCGGTGCGGTCTCTCCTGAGTTGCCGTGACACAGCCTTCAGGTCAGGGGACGCAGCCCAGTACAGCATGGCAAGGGTGAATCTGAGGAGAGGCATCAAGGCTGCAAAGGAGGACTACAAGGGAAAAGTGGAGGAGAATCTCGCTCATAACAACACACGGTGTGTTTGGCATGGCCTTCAACAGCTAACCAACTATAAGGGCAAAACATCTGGCACTACTAGAGCTGGCGCCCACCTTGCAGAGGAACTAAACCACTTCTTTGCCCGCCTTGAGGCTAGCAGACCCCCCCACTTTTCTATTCTGCCTCTGTCCCTGCAAACTACCAGCTCCATACCACCTCCCACTCTCAAAGAACATCAGGTGAAGCAGACGCTGAAGTCTGTGAATCCTGGAAAAGCCGCAGGACCCGATGGAGTACTCGGAAAAGTACTCAAAGCTTGTGCTGACCAGCTTTCAGGGGCCCTGACCAGGATATCCAACCTGTCCCTGTCACAAGCTTGCATTCCATCCTGCCTGAAAACGGCTATCGATATTATTTCTGTTATGTTGTGTAACTGTTTAATGGTGTTATCTTTATTGCTACCTCCTTCCCCGTCAATGTATAGTGTTGATCCACAGCGCAAACTTATTAGTTTAACAAAATCCGCATCTAAAATTGTGGCATAGATACATTATTTTCCTCTGTGCAATTCCCCGCCATGATGGACTGAAAGCATCAAGCTTTTCTCACATGGGTCCAACTCTTTTTCTGTCTCTCCTGCTCCAATATGTCAGCCAGTTCTATTTCATATAAGGCTTCGCCCTCTAAGGCTATCGCTATTGGGTAATCCCACTTTACGTGTGCAGCACTGACAGACTTAATCCACGCCCACCTATGGGCCCCACCTCCGGACTCACTTCCGTATAAATAGGAAGTAGTCCCTACAATCTGCTCCCACTTTTCTTCAGCACTCCGTTGCAGAAGCACTGCACAGGCACAAGCTCTTTTCAGAGCTGTTTACTAGAAAGCAAACATTTCCCCCTGGCCCCATTCTCCCTCTCCTCCGAACGGGGGAGACAGGGCGGGGCTCGGAGTTAGCCGGCATATGAGTTACGACCGGCTGTGGCTGGCTCGCTCCAGGGAGGAAGCGGCTTTACACAGGCGATACAGGTGAGTCCTGCCGGGGATTGGAGCAAGCAAACGCAGCTCTCACTCCCCAGGTGTCGTGCACTCATTGTGTCCGTCTCCCTCTGGCCCACAGACAACAGAGAGCGAACGCTCTCGCGGCTGCGGCCGGGGATGATTGGCTAATCCAGGAGTCCTACTCTCTGGACCAAGCCCTTGATTATTGGATCCGAGTGGCGGGCAGCAGTCAGGCGACTCCTTCCCCTCCATTCACTGATCGCCGTGTGGTTCCCTCGGCCCCCATCCTCCTTCTCCTGCGGACGGGGGAGACAGGGCGGGGCCCGGTGTCTATAGGTTCAGCTGCCGGGCTGACACTATCCGCCATCTCGGCTCTGCCGTATAGGCGGTATTCTCCAGGAACTCCAGGAGATCATCGGAAAGGCAGCCGCCTAATGAGATCTCCCCGTTCCCCCGGTTCAGGAGAGCTCTCCTCCAGATGACATAAGCGGTTGCCTCATAGCCTGTCGGTTATTAGGCAACAGGGCTCGCGGCACAAACCGGCTGTCTTTAAAACCCGGCGGTTGATTAGACAGCACGGGCTTGTTTCCTATGTCACATATATGCTTCCACACACCTTTCATTCCTCAAGCGGGTTTGAGTGTGAACGCGCCTCAATGTCCGGTTTACGAGCCTTCTCCTAAACGGCGACATGATGAGAGCCGCTGTGCAATACAGCGTGTGGAGGTGCAAGAGCCGGCTGTAACCTGTCAGTAATGTGTCTGCTCTCTCTGTGGCTCCGTCATGTCTCCAGATCCAAGGAGATGGCAGCTCAGCTGTTTTGCGCCCTAACCCGGCTTTTATGCCAAAGGTGATTACAAGCTCTTTTAGATCGAGAGGGATCACTTTGGATGGTTTCTTCCCTCCTCCTCACACATCAGAGGAAGAAGCCACATCTCATCTCCTCCGTCCCGTGCGCGCGCTGTCATGCTATATTGCACGCACCTAGGGTTGGGTACCGTGAACCGGTTCCAGTTCCGAACCGGTTCCAACATTTCGATTCCATCATCATCATTTAGAAATGTGAATTTCGGTTCCACTTTTCGATGCCTGAGGAAATGTTTCTCTCCGCTCTCCGTAGCCTACTGCATGACTGCAGCGGGGCGGGAAATGTAGCGTTGTACCTACAGGTTCTACAGCGTAACCTGAGACCAGGGCCGGCTGGTTGCACTGGCGTTATAGATGTTCGCCTGGGGCGCCAGATCTGTGGAGGCGCTGCGCTGACAGCTCTGGGAGGAAAAACAAATGTTTTGACCGTTGGTGCTCATCCTAATTTTCAGCCTTGATGTAACAACATTCATAATTAAGTAAATGTAACACCCTTTTCACCCCGGTAACACGTTTCATTCGCCCTGTACGATGGGCGCTGCAAGTGATGAAAATGGGCGGGATGTTGGCTTATCTGGCAACCACAGCTCACAGCCAAAGTGCGAGAGAGCGAGGGAAAAAGGGAGGGCGCTGTTGTTATTAGCATCTGGTGCTAGCTGCTCTGACGGAAGAAGAAGATGTTTCTACAATGATGTGGAGGGAGCAGGGGCGGCGCCAGGGGGTATCTAGGAGTTGCTATAGCAACTCCAACAATTGGCCTAGCAACGGCTTAGCAACCCCATTATTTTGATATGAAAATGTATTATATTTATACACATTCTCGCAGCCCGCGAGAATGTGTATAAATATGATACATTTTCGCGGGATCTATCAGGGGCGGGTCGTTGTAATTTACTGCGTGAACTATTACTTGGCTAATTCTCAGTAGATCGAAAATGGAAACATTTCTCACAGTCACAAGTCAGCGTAAACGACCGCGATCTCCAACGGAGCCGGTCCAGCCGGACAACCCTGCTATTGTTGGAGTCTACCGGACCAGGTCCGTCCTCCGCACAGATCGTTTGGATATAGCCAGAGCAGGGTCGCCGTCTGGAACCGCCGATGACCGTTCTTAGTTCTGAGGGAAAAGGAATTGTGTCCTAGACACTATTCTCTGTTAGCTGTACAAAAACTAGACTTTGCACTCCAATGGATTGTTTCTTCAAATAAGCACTTTATTACACAGTTCAACAAAGATACATCAATCTGATACTATACCACAAAGCGCCTTGGACTCCTTCTTAAGTTCTCACCGTGACAAGCTCGTCAGTGTAAGATCCCAGTTGAAGTGAGCCCCGAATCCTGAATACATCTTGTTCTTTATAGTATTTGCTGTGAAGCCCCCACCTTTGGTGCTCTCTTGTGCTGTAATCTGCCTTTTCTGCCCAGCCACACACAGTTTTAGCCAAGGTCAGGGCCAGGGCCCTACTCCCTCTTCCTAATTTCGATGTGTCTTTATTACCTGCTTTATCTGGTTTTCGCTCACAAGACAGTTGCGCCTTTTGAAGGTCAGGGCCACACATACTCGTAACATGGTGTTCTAGTCCTTGAAGATAACAGGATGTAGCCGGCCAACTGCTGAGGCTTCTCAGCAGTAAACTTTAACACATTACTTTTCCACTCAGACAGCTATATCTTATATTCACTGTTGCTTTTGCCTTATCTTTATCCTTCACTATCCACATGGATCCCGATGTTCACTATGAAAACCGGGAGGATTAGGACCACGAAGAACAGGTGCCCCCGCCAACTGACCCGCTGCACCTGCAGCAGCAGGACCAGCTAGCTGCTACCACTAGCTGCAGTGGAACTAGCGCTGCTCCTCTCCGCACCGTGAAGATCCACTGCCCTCATTTCCTCCACCCTGCTCTCTGCAGAGCTCCACTCCAGAATATACAAATTCTGCTAGTCAGTGATTCTCAGACACAGCGTCTCACCCTTTGAGCATCTCGGCAGAAATGAGCAGTCACTCCTCTCAGTTACAAATGGTCATTTTAAATGAATCAAGAATGTGTTGTATTTTCCGACATGGCGCATTGTTCGAGGCGTGCTGACAGTGAGATCTAACACGGGGAATTGTGAATGAGGAGAAGAGAACTGAGAATGAGGAGGAGGAGGAGGAGGAGGAGGAGGAGGAGGAGGAGGAGGAGGAGGAGGAGGAGGAGGAGAGTCACAGAATGAGGCCAGAGAGGAGGAAAAGTGCGTTATTTAGGCAATATTGTTGGTGGGAGTTAGGGAGAGACCGCCCCTTTCAGGTGTGTGTATGTGTGTGCGTTTTCCGGTGTGTGTTACGTGAAAGTCATGAGTCACTATTGATTGGTTCTGTAAATAAAGAGAACGTTTTCGACATTGAAGACTTGAGTGATCTTGAATAGCGCTGAACGCTACAATATGAACAGGCTCGTGCTTGGCCCACTGGTATTGTTTGTTTATTTTGAAAATGAACTAGCAACGCCGTGCTGTCCAACCCAGTCTCACGGCATTTCGTGTTCACCATCACGATTTTTAATCTATTGATTCGTGTTCACCATCACGATTTGCCCCTTTTTTTCGTGTTGCACAGCACGATTTTAAAAGCAATGTATTTCTACTGGTAACGTGTTTCGTGCCTGCAGACTGCAGCACGTCTTTTTCTCCGGTCGGGTCGTGGAAGACCGGAAGCTGTGTGGTTCATAAAAACATGTTCTTACTCAATAGCAAGCCACAATTATTGCTTTTATTTTAAATCGTATAATTTCGGACTTTTGTTGCCGTCTGTGAGGAAAATAAATGGGGATCAGAGCCTCAGGATACTGAAATCTGTATTTTTTAAATATTTTTTTCCTGCTAATTTGTTATTCTTTTCAAAATAACACACTGTTATTTACTCACCAATAACACACAATTATCCTTGCTTTTATTTATTGGTTTAATTCCATAATCTCGGGCTTTTTTGGCGTCCGTCAGGAACTGAATTTCAAAATAAATATAACAGGAAACAGACATAGGCATTTCGAGCGATTACCCAAGATCCTCAGCTATGGTTTTAAGCTCACTGATTGGATGTGTTAGCCGCAATGCATGCTGGGATTTGGTGTTTATATTATATGAAATCCGGAAAACATTTTAAAAGTATAAAATAATACTTAATTCCGAGTGCTCTTGCTTTTCTCTTTGAAAGTCATCACATAACGGCATTGTAATACACGGTTCGGCTGCATTACATACTACAGATCTGCCGTAGTTATTTATTTAGAGAGCCCTGATGAGAAGACCTTTGGAAAAACTGGAAGAAATGGCGCCGAAACTGAATACTTGACGTGGATCATAAATATATCAACAATTAAACAACATCTTCAATTTTTCTTCACACAATACGTCTCCTTGCAGTATCAACACTAATTCGGCTGACTTTTACATTTGATCTAATTCATAGATAGGTTATATTTACACCATAACGGTGCACAGCTGATAAAAAAGGACTGTAGTTTTTAAAGATATTACTGATTTTCTTTGAATGTAAGAATGTAAATACTGAGTCTGAAATAGTATAGCAATATGTTGTAAAATGATGTGAAAGCATGCATAAAACTATACATCTTCAGATGTTGTACATACAAGTGTCTGTGTGTACCTTGTGTGCCTAGTGGTTAAAGCACGTTATTGAATTATTGTTTGTATGCATTATATTTGATTAAAAAAATATTAAGAGTACATACTTTCATAGGGGGAAAGTATAAATATGGAAATATCGAATATACAAAATTAAGAAGATACTATAAGTGATCTCTACAATAAAACAGTTTAGTGCAGGATGTACACAGATATTAATAGGAGGAGGTGCAAAACAGAAAAACGGATTAACCTTTATTTAAACATTAAATATTAAATATTAAGCCTGACAAAGTAATTAACGTCTAATATATTGTTTTCCTGCAATGTTAACTATGTTGAAGCACTTATTTTAACTGATATTATACACATTAATTATACTCTTATGTATGTAGATAGAATAAGAAATGTGCAGAATATGAGTTTAATGGTGGAGGTACACACATATTGATAGATGTCTTGTAATGCACTGTTGAGGAACCTGTGACCCAAGCTTTTCATTCATTGCATAACTACACCGTAGTTGTGTATGATATGTGAATAAACCTTTGAAAATCTTGAAAGGGAAGTGCAAAATAGCCATAATATACAGTCTTTAATTAACTATTAGTAGAGAATAACAAGTAATGAATATACTTTATTACTTGTTTCCATTCATGTCAATTGCAGATACATGTTTAGTCTTCTCAAGCACCAACTATCAAATATCTCTCCTGATTGTTGGCACTTGACAATCACCATACCTGAATTTTACTCAGGTGTAACTAAAGTCTGATTTAAGGGTTGTTTATATTTCACATAATTAATCAGAATCTGCAAAGTAACTCAAATAAATGCAGTGGAGTAAAAATACCAGGTTAACCTCTGAATTGTAGTGGAGTAGAATTACAAAGTAGCAATGAGCTGTCATGTGGGTATATATTAACGCTGCGCATTATGGACACAAGTGATTTTCACCCATTTATTAATTATATGTTTTACATTTGATAAGACCAATGTGTTTAATAATGGCAACTTCTAATTGTGGGAAAAACGAAAACGTTCAGTAGAGACGTCCCATAGAACATTTTGCGAAACACAATAGCCAGCATGTGTAGTTCTGGGGGGGTGTTCGATTCTAGTTTTGGATAATCTGGCGTGGTTTCGTTCCATTTCACACAGCTGTTTGACGCCCTGCGTAACCTGACGGGAACTGTAGTCCTAAACGATAGCTGGGGATTATGGGTAGTGTAGTGTTTTCGGCCATCCTAAACTCAGAAATGTTAACAATCGCAATGATGCTCGAAATGTCCCTTATAGGCCTACGTCTGTTTCCGGTTATTTTTATTTTGAAATTCAGTTCCTCACGGACACCAAAAAAGCCCGAGGTTATGGAATTAAACCAATAAATAAAAGCAAGGATAATTGTGTGTTATTGGTGAGTAAATAACAGTGTGTTATTTTGAAAAGAAAAACAAATTAGAAGGAAAAATATATTTAAAAATACAGATTTCAGTATCCTGAGGCTCTGAGCCCCGTTTGTTTTCCTCACAGACGGCAACAAAAGTCCGAAATTATACGATTTAAAATAAAAGCAATAATTGTGGCTTGATATTGAGTAAGAACATGTTTTTATGAACCACACAGCTTCCGGTCTTCCACGACCCGACCGGAGAAAAAGACGTGCTGCAGCCTGCAGGCACGAAACACGTAGAAATACATTGCTTTTAAAATCGTGCTGTGCAACACGAAAAAAAGGGGCAAATCGTGATGGTGAACACGAATCAATAGATTAAAAATCGTGTTGGTAAACACGAAATGCCGTGAGACTGGGTTGTGCTGTCATATAGCAACTGCTAAGCTACTGCAGCAAAAAGATCCTGGCGCCGCCCATGGGAGGGAGAGTCCTCTCCAGTCAGACTGAGGCTGATAACTACAGCTCAGTGAGGTAAAGAACTCTGAGGGTTTAGATAGTTCACTTTAGTCTAAGTTATCTCAGTGGGTCTCAAACGTTTTGATCACAATTAATGTAAACACATATTTCCAAGGCACTCCTTTATAATTATTGGGATAAAACAGGTTTGAAATCATTCCAATGTAAACTATAGGACAGTAAACCAGACATATCGTTTAAACTGGAGAGATAAAAAAATATGCATAAATAAAATAGTAAAATAAGATATGAATGAACAACAAAACTAAAATACGTTACATGTATTTGTTATTGGCTATCGTAGGTTATTGGTTATGCTCACATACTTATTTAATTATTCAAATGTAAACCGATCTTTTTCATATGGGTGTTTATGTACCCCCTAGATCTAGTCTCTAGTCATTCTGCTTAAAGTGCACCAGATTGAAGCATTTTACTTTAAAATGTTCAAACATTTCTTCCTGGTACGCCTGAGAGGCAGATATGCTTGTTTTTCTCAACAAGAACTTAATAATTTTTTTTACCCTGCCCCTCAAAGAATCGGAATTGAGAACCGTTAAGAACCGGAATCGTGGAAATTCAAACGATACCCAACCCTACACGCACCGCTGCTTTACGCAGCTCGTCTGTTTGTGCATTACAGAGAGCGCTCAATAGGGCAGCCTCTGTCGGCACAGCGCCTGTCACACGGGCTGTGTGAGGCTGTGTCACAGGCGTATGTTTCCTCGGGGTTGGATCCCCCGGAGAACATCAAAGCGCACGGCATCAGAGGAATTTCCTCCTCCACGGCGTTGCACGGAGGAATGACAGTGGAAGACATTTGCATTGCTGCATCTTGGTCTTCCCCCTGTTCTTTTATTCGTGTTTATTTTGAGGGATGTCTCCCAGTCCTCTCTGACACACTCAGTACTGAGTGTCCTGTCAGAGTGAGTAATGTCGGGGACTCAACTGCGTGCCCTCTCTCCTGCCTGTCGGCACTTAGAGAGCTGCCCTTTTCCCCTCTTTGATCGTTTTAACAAGTGGGACTTTGGTCTCTATTTTTTATAGGTAGCCTATTTAGCCTACCTTCTTTCCCGTATGGAGAATATTCATTTTTGAAATGCTATATTCCCTGCGATTGTGATGCTCCATTTACGCATAGCGAAATGGACATGGGTTGTTAATTGAGTAGATGTGTTTCTGTGCTTCTGGTAACGGACGGAACCAGTGGGGCGTGGACTACATCCTGCTTCGCCCTTAACCCAATAGCGATAGCCTTAGAGGGCAAAGCCTTATACGAAATAGAACTGAGGTTATGTACTGTAACCCAGCTTCTCTGAGTATAGGCGCAGCCCTCTAAGGTTCGGGCCCCACTGGCTCCGCGAATAGCTGAAGAAAAGCTGTTTGTGTGGGAGCAGATTGTAGGGCCTACTTCCTATTTATACGGAAGTGAGCCCACAGGTGGGGCCCATAGGTGGGCATGGATTAAGTCTGTCAGTGCTGCACACGTGCAGTGGGATTACCCAATAGCGATAGCCTTAGAGGGCTGCGCCGATACTCATAGAAGCTGGGTTACAGTACGTAACCCCAGTCTCTGAAAACATATCAAATTATGTAACAACCCGATTCATTGGACGATACATCACACAGACCTCAGACTTACAGTGAGGGTCAAAGGACGGTCCGCACTATCTTTCATGAGATAAAGTCAAACTGAGGCTGTGGTTACCTAAAGTAGCTCTGCATACAGCAGACGTATTGATACAGTCCATACTGCTAACCGTAGGAAGTGACTAAATGTCTTATTCTCCGTCTGATGAATAGCAGTCAAATAGTCCCTCTCTTTTGATAGTGGAAACTGTCCTTGTTGTCATGTGACGTCTAATGTTTCTGACCTTTTATAATCATCAACACTTTTCTCAATCCCAAAGCTGTGCCCAACTCTCGTACACATGGTGCTATAACAACTAAAGGAAAGGGTCTCCCAGAGTTTCTCTTTCACAGGTGAACATACTAGACACTGTCTTTCACACCATGACACTGAGAGTAAATGGTTGGTTCTGAGCACATGGTTTCACTCTCACCAATCCCCAGTGTGATGATCAATGGCTATTTGCTGGTACAAAGTGTTCATTGTGTGGGCTGGTGATTGAGCAGATCTCAGGGCTTGGTGGGGGTCATGACAAACCTTAAGGCACCGTATTTACCAGCTACTGATGTTAGACAGAGAATTCATAATATCAGAATGTTCTATAATGTTATAAAGAGCCTGTGAGGGCAACGCTTCCAGAGTTTGCAAAGTGCAGACGCAAAACAATCCACCTCCAGCAGACCATCATTGATAGCTGCGTAAATAGTAAATAGCACATTGCAAATGTCATCTTTGGCGTGGAGATCCGTTGCCTGGTCTTGTTGGAAGGCAGTGTAAATGTCAGAGGCTCAGGGGCAGGCGTGTGCACTGAATCGTCCGGGTAGGAAGGCTCCGCTGAGGGAGGAGGATTCTGTGTTCGTTGGTGGGAAGTTATTGAAAATACTGTAATGTTTTATGATGGCTGAATTTGTTCTTGATTAAGTACTTGATTAGTGCTTACTCTAATTCCATAACAGAAACTAACTTAACTGGGTGTAAAAAGCTAGAGTTACTAATGTAGCAGATTCATTATTAATTTGCGATGTATTTGAACGTTAAAAAGCTAATCTTAATATATAACAGCAGCTCTGGGTAAAACAGTTCCTCTCATGCAATTACCTCTAGCAACACAGTTGTTGTCAAGATGTGAAATCAGCCTGCTGTCCACATTAGTTTTCACTGAAAATCATCCAATACATAACTTATTTGACTAAAACACTAACACGTTGGGTGGCTAGCATTGGTGTTATTTACTCATACAATACAGACTTTCAGATCAGTCTGAATTCAAACTGCATTACCACACAATGACGATATCAATATGGCACACGGTGATAACTTTTTGAGACATAGTGTATTAGGAACCAATGCCTGCCTAGAGTAGTAGGACAAATTCAAACAGAAAATATATTTTAAAACAAGTAAAACATTGTTGAATTTGATTAACATACATTCTTTTTTATAGTCTTTAAAATGAACTATTGCTGCACAGAAGAGACATTCTTCTGATCGGTCCACAAACATAGAGAAACAACTCCATATGTAAGCACACCCATCATCCCAGCATCATTCTTAAAACTGAACCTTAGTTTATTTTATACATAAGCCGATTTATTTCCTCAGCTTTGAAGAGACACTGAACAATATCATCATTAGAAGTGTATATAAGCACAGTGTCAAAGGGAGGAATTGGGTATGTCCATGGATCATTTAGACAGAAACTCAAAGTACTTTGAGGCCTTATCATTTAAAATTACCACTTTTGAGACATATATATATATATATCGTGTAAAAACACATTCCACATGTAATTGTATTACTTTACATCATTCAGTTGATTATGATTTATGCTTTGTTTTATTTACGCCTTCTTTACTTTGTAATACCCAATATTATCTTTGCCTTTATTTATCTAATCAGACAATATTGACATATTGTTCAACAGTTATCCAACGGTGTGTTTGTGATATGATTTCAGTATGTAATACTGGACTGTCAGTCTGTCTAGTGATACTACAAATATTTGAACAGAGTTTGCTGAATATTCAGAAGAGAAAGTGAAGGATACAGACAGACAACAGAGCGTGAGGCAGTAATCCACACCAGTACCAAGGAGAGCGTGAAACTAGATTTTACTCTGTAACATCAAATACCATGTCAACAGTTTGACTGCAGTATGAATAAAATCAGCCATGTAAAGGCCTACCTTACGCCAACATCTCTGTCACGACAACAAATACAGACATGCCGTAAAAACATTCACCACTGACTGAACACAACAGACGGAAGAACACACACAAAGCCTCTCTTCCGACAGATCTGGCAGGACTATAGCATTTGGGATAAATAAAGTATCTATCTATTCTTATGATAGAATAGTGAGTTGCAAATCATTAAGATTAATCCTTTCTCCTCTTCAGTGTTTCCGCCAGACCAGGGGGGTATACTGCGAAGCAGGATTTTCGCTTAGCCGGCTAAATTCAGGGAAAACTCCGGCTTTCCGGTCATCCGAAGCTGGTTCTCTTTTTAGCAGGCTAGATCTCCATGGTAACTTATGCTAAGCAGCTAACCTGGTCGGGACCACGTTAGGTTGCAGGCTAAGAGCTCAACTCAGTGAAAGCACTGCCTGCTGACCAATCAGAGCTCAGTGTGCGGAGTTTAAAGCGATCAAGTCATATTACAGGAGAAAGGAAATACAGAGAAGCTGCCGTTGCAGGAAAGACGGCCGGCAAAAATCACGACTGTGTGAACGTGAACATGAATAGAATATCACCTCCATCTTCAGAGCAGTCTGACTATTATAACATTAGCGTTAAGAAAGCTTACTTAAATATCTGCCACAACATCAGTAACTGGATCAGAGTACATTAAGTGCAGTCCGCGGCATATCACATCATAGTGTTTGTCATATATCTGAGTCAGCTGAGCCGTATCTGGCCGTGCAGCACTCATAGCGTCACAGACTGTATGCAGAAGTATTATTTTAAGCAACACATAAGTTGACGAAACACTCGAGACAAATGTAATTGAAGTCAGATCGTGTTTTAGACGGGGCAGTGATATCATAAACCTGTTGATGTACGCATTCAAACACTTGTTCTGTCCCAGCTGTGTTCACCTTGCAGGTGCAGCTCTGAGGCTTTGATCCTGATCAAGTGTTTAAGTCATGGATGTTTAAAGTTTAACTTCTTCATTTTTGACTAGTATTAAAGTTCACTTTTCATTCAGGAAGTATGACGCTGCGCTGTCAGTGCGCTTCTCCATGTTTGTGATTGGTCGAATGCTCCAGATACCACCCCTCTCATGTGAACGCGCACCTAACTAGATAGGACACGGCTGGCTTGAGCGATCCACTTGATAACCAGCGTAGTAGTACAGTTTAGCGAGAGCGCGTGTGTTTTGGATTAGGCCAACCGGCTAACTCAAACATATCCTGGTTAGGTTGAACCAGGTTCGTAGTATAGGCCCCAGGGCTGCGAAGGTGTCCACCCCGAGAGCAGGGGGGGGACTTGAATTTTGACTTGAGCCGTCCCTAATAGATACTGTCTTTTTACGTTAGTGAGCCGGATCATTTGGCTCGGCTCTCTCAAAGCGCTGGCTGTGTCGGCTCCCACACGGCTCTTCATGTCACCACAGTTTACCACGGAGCCTCAGTTTCGCCGCTGCGAGGCTCCGGCGCTCGCAGCTCAGGCGCGTGCTCCACTAAAACCCTCCCGCTCATCGCGTCCAAATTGTGCACGTTCCGTCTTGTCCTATAGCAGGCACCTTCGATGTCGGGAAAACGACCTTCAATACTCCGAAAAGAATCCCACCAGACTCCTTTGCCCCTCCAACTGAGGGATGTCCTTGTCCTTTTTCCTTTTCGTCATTTCAAGCGATAAAAACTCTCGATCTTCTCTCGAATTATTAATATTTGTGGACGCCCTCGGCTTGAGTTCAGGGCGTTATAATAAGAATAAGGGCGTCAAATGACGGCAAGACGCCCCCCTTGCGGAAACGCTGCCTCTTTCCATTGGCTACTTCGACGATGGGTGGATCGGATCGGTTTAAAGAGCCGCGGGTTGCCGACCCCTGGGTTAGTCAAAACCTTCATCACCTCCTCCCTCCCTGACTCTCTGGACCCCCTGCAGTCTGCCTACAGAGCAAACAGGTCCACAGACGACGCCATAGCCCTCACCATCCACACTGCCCTCTCACACCTGGACCAGAGCAACACATGTGACAATGCTGTTCATTGATTACAGTTCAGCCTTCAATACCATTGTGCCCTCCAAGCTGGTCATCAAGCTCAGATCAACAGCGACCTCTGTGACTGGATCCTGAACTTCCTGACGGGCAGACCCCAGGTGGAGAGAGTCAGCAGCTTCAGGTTCCTCGGTGTCCACATCACTGAGGACCTGACATGGACTCTTCACACCACCACCATCATCAAAACAGCTCGACAGCGGATCTTCTTCCTCCGCAGGCTGAGGAGGTTCAACATGGACTCCAGGATACTCTGTACCTTCTACAGGTGCACCATAGAGAGGGTCCTGACCTTCTACAGGTGCACCATAGAGAGGGTCCTGACCTTCTACAGGTGCTCCATAGAGAGGATCCTGACCTTCTACAGGTGCTCCATAGAGAGGGTCCTGACCTTCTACAGGTGCTCCATAGAGAGCATCCTGACCTTCTACAGGTGCTCCATAGAGAGGACCCTGACCTTCTACAGGTGCTCCATAGAGAGGATCCTGACCTTCTACAGGTGCTCCATAGAGAGGATCCTGACCTTCTACAGGTGCTCCATAGAGAGGATCCTGACCTTCTACAGGTGCTCCATAGAGAGGATCCTGACCTTCTACAGGTGCTCCATAGAGAGCATCCTGACCTTCTACAGGTGCTCCATAGAGAGGATCCTGACCTTCTACAGGGGCTCCATAGAGAGGATCCTGACCTTCTACAGGTGCTCCATAGAGAGGATCCTGACCTGCACCGCCCTCAATCGTAAGGCTTCACAGAGGGTGGTGAAACTGCACAGCACATCACCAGGACGGAGCTACCATCCATGGAGGACCTTCACTCCCAGCGGCTCAGGAAGAAAGCCCTCCGGATTATAAAAGCCCCCCATCACCCCAGCCACAAACTGTTCAGTCTGCTGCCGTCTGGCAGGCGGTACCGCAGCATCCGGACTAAACCCACCAGACTCAGAGACAGCTTCATCCCACAGGCTGCTAGAGATGCTTCATAAGACTGTTAAACACCTGAACTGTTGAAACAACATCCATAACATTCATCTGCTACTTAGTAATGATGTATCCATTTACCTAATATATCATTCCAATAACTTCCATATAGACTCTTATTGCACTATTTCACTTTTTTAAACCATTTTTCCTTTTGTGTTACTAATTACTTGCACTATATTTTTCTGTTTATCTGTTTTATTGTGTTGCACTGTTGGAGGAGCCTGTGACCTAAGATTTTCATTGGCATAACTACACTGTAGCTATGTTCGTATGACAAAATAAAGAACCTTGAACCTTGAGAGTCCTCTCCAGTCAGATTGAGGAGGGGGAGCACGTCCCCAGACCCCCCTAGAGGATGTGTGGTCCACCCACAGTCAGAATCCTGACATTAATCTCCCAAAAAAAACTAGGTTTTTTCGTTCCGAGAAAAAAGTCAGAATTCTGAGATTAAACTCAGAATTATTATGTTTTTGTGGAGCTAATCCTCTTTTGTAGATTGTGTAATGTCTTTTGCTGAAAGAAAAAATTCCAACAGAAGAGTTTGTTGTTGCTTCTGGTGAAAAATGTTAAACTCCACAAGTTACTGTTTTATGATGATATCAAGGAGACTGCAGCAGCTAGCTTACACCAATTATATATATCTTTATATATAAAAATGTGGCTTTTTCCCACCAGTGATCAGTGGAGGAATGAGTGTATACACTGAGTTCTCCTACTGAACCAACATGAAATGTGCCTAGCTTGGTGTAAACTAGCTCCTGCAGTCTGCTCATACTCATGAAACAGTAACTTAGTTGAATTGGCTTTTTCACCAGAAGAACAACAAACTCACCTGTTGGCCGCTCATTGTGAAATTAGGTCCGGTATCAGATCGCTGGATCGCTAGAAACACCTGTCATCAGACTGGCAAGTGCTGTTCCATGCTCTGCTCAACCTCCCATTGTCCAAATGGACTCAGTAGCGCCCCCTGCTGCCGTGGAGCATGTGGGAGTGAGCATGAGCACAACCACGGTGGAATATTACTGACAAAAGTCACGTGACTTTTGGCAGTAATATTCCGCCGTGAGAAGAAAAAGTGTTGTAGAGAGAGAGAGAGAGAGAGAGAGAGAGAGAGAGAGAGAGAGAGAGAGAGAGAGAGAGAACGTGCACACCTTACGTTGTTGTTGTTAGCATCTGGTGCTAGCTAGCTGCGCTAACGGATATAAGGAGCTGTTTAAATGAAAACAGAGGAGCGACATTTCGCCACAACTGCGCCGAGCACTTGACTTGATGCAGGAAGCAGACAGTGGGACATTGTAGGAGAAGTCAGCACACTCAGCTCGGAGAGTGCAACATGATTGCAGCGTCCAGGCAGCTCCCGTTCGAGCATATGCCTTGAGTTGCACATAGCTCAAACAATCCATCACACACACACACACACACACACACACACACACACACACACACACACACACACACACACACACACACACACACACACACACCATTTGTATTGTATGAGAGAGGTTCCAGGTTGAATTGAGGCAGATATTTGTAATGTTCAGAGGTTGTTGTGTTTAATATTCATGAGAATATGTGTCATTGTTCAAATGATAACAACATTAGCATAAAGCATATTTGTCCCCCCTATGTTGATAAGAGTATTAAACTTGAAAAATATCCCTATAAGGTACATTTAGAACAGATACAAAGTATGCGATTAATTTGCGATTAATCGCGATGATATATTTTAATCGACTGAAGCCCTAAAAAAAAGGTTTTGTAGTTGTCAAAAAAAGTGTTGTACTTGTAAAAATAAGTTTTGTACTTGTAAAACCAATGCTGAATTTGTCTCTGAAACATGATTGATTAGAACAATGGTATGTGTTTGTTTGATAGATACATTCTTTATTTGCACAACTAAATGCATTGTAGATGGTGTTTTGTATTTGCAGACCACACTGTGTTTGTTCGCGGCACATTTGTAAAACTTGTTTGTGGAGTTATGGCAGGAAATTAGCTCTGTATGCTGAAAGTGCAATAGTTGAATAAAAGGAACTTTAAAATCCAAAACCTCTCCTCTGGCTGTGCCGGTGCATGGAGAGGGAGAGAGATGGGAGTAAGGAGCGGTGTGAATAGTGCTGTGTCCGTGTGCTCGGTCAAAGCACACAGACACAGCACGAGGGAGCGTGTAATCACTTAGGCGCCATTTAACCCCATTACAGTCAGGCACACTGGGGATCCCTCCCAGTCATTAGGTGTGATTCAATTGGTTATGATAGTGTTGTGCAAAATGGGATCCATAACACATTACTCTAAGGATCGAGTTCAGACATATAGGTAGGCTGTCTTGAACACTAGCATCAGAGTAATGTGATCAAATCAAAGAAAGATGCGGCCGATAACACGAAAGCCATCGTGTTATCGGCTGCATCTTTCTTTCTTTTTTCTGAGAGGCTGCAGGTTATTTTTCACAAAACTGTGTCTCAGGGCTTCTTAACATTTAAAAACCTATTAAATGTGTCATACCCGATTAACGGGAAGAAACTCAGCTAACTGATGATACGAACCATTTTTACCGAAGCAAAACACAAGTCTCACAAGAAGCGTCTAAATGAGCCCTGAGCCCTGAAAAAATGCTAACACACTTAGCACAGAACTCACGTCAAAATACCCTTATTACTGATCGTATCTGCACAAACGAGATATCGATTAGCAAACTGAGATTCCACAGATTCTATCATCACTGAGCGATCAGAACTCGCGGCAAATGACAACAAACAACAACATTTGCTTTACGGGACTAAATCGGAAAATAAGTCTTACCGTTGCTGTGTTCTGATCAAAAGTTGTGTTCAATGGCATTAAAATGATAAAAACGCTGCTGAAGGTTAATCCATTAATCCGTCTGTCACTTTGAAATGATTACTGATAATCCATCTTCATATTTATGTCATATTTAGTTTTCATATTAGCTGCTAATGATAGACCAGAGTGTATCGCAGCTTCTGGGCATTCTGGCTGTGCATCACTCATTCACCAATGGGTAATGTTTAGATGGATTTTAGGAACTTCCCCTCGATTCTATTGGCTCTAACGGTTAAAAAGAGATGTCATTCATCAACATCAACCGAGGGCGGCCAGAGATGTGCAAAATGCACCCAAATGACCCCAGAAGTGTTTTTTTTTCTACTAAATCTCTCTAAAGAGGTCACATTTCACCTGTTTTGCATCAATCTTGATGCAGGGTACTTCCCAGATAGCAAAGAGTCATTGAATCAACATTGAGATATGGTCACGCTGAAGATTGAAATCAACATTGATGTCAGACATCGAAAAAACAGTGAAAGTGCTCGCTATGATCAGCATTGAAAGAACATTGCATTTCCAATCAATCCCAACAATGAATCAACCTTGATTCAATTACGATATGATCAACATTGAAATAATGTAGAATTGCAACAACATCGATTCAACTATATTATGCATTGCATTATACATTGAAACAATGTTATTATCAGATAGCAAACAGTCTTTGAATCAACATGAACACAGAAAAGACCTGTCTGTGCTGCCCCAGAACGCCTCGTTGGACATTTCTCTTTTTCCATGTTGTTCTACCTGAGTAAAGTGACGTAACGGATGTGTGTGTGTGTGTGTGTGTGTGTGTGTGTGTGTGTGTGTGTGTGTGTGTGTGTGTGTGTGTGTGTGTGTGTGTGTGTGTGTGTGCTCAGGCTGAGTTCCTCTGTGTCTCGCAGACCCCATGCCATCATCATGTTTTGTTTAAAGCAGCTTTGCTAGACGGTGATAACATGCATTCTTCACATGCTTCACATTTTGCAACATAGCACAAGTTAAGGACTTTTCTTGACATAATAAACATCTAGCAAAGCTGCTTTAAACATGAACATGATGATGGCCTTTGAACACAGATTCTGAGGATCGTTTCTGCTTTTATCCATCAGGTCAAAATGGGATTCACACACCTGACATCGTTGTGATAAATCAGGCCTCAGCCTCTTCAGCACATCACAATCACAGAATTTAAGAATAAACTAATATAGCAATTACAATCCAGTGCCTCTTGTCAACTGGTAACTCCCAATTCGACACATTTCAATTTCACAGGCAAAGACTTCATGCTTAAAATGACTGCATGTGCAAGCATGTGCATCCATTGAAGTTTTACCTGACCACTAACAATGAACTTGAACAGGATAAATACTGGATATGCCCCTCTGTTGATCAGGCAACTTACACATCCACACATTCTTTGATTCTCTAGTTCAGAAGAGAACTTATATGCTTAAAATGAAATGAATGCCGTGAGGTTTTACATGAGCACTAACCACAATGCACTAGAACAGACTAGGTTAAAGTCATGTCTGGCTTCCCCATTAACATTCACAGCAAAAGCTTTGTTTTCAGAGACCTTATGCGCTGCGAGCATCGAGAGCCAAGCTCGTAAAAGATAGTCTCAATGGCTTCAAAGGTATACCTCGTCTCCTTTGGATAATCCATGTTCAGTGCATAAAGTAGGCCAAAGAGGTATGCAAAGGCAGTAGAGAGGTCTGGCAGGTCATGCAGTACAATGGTCCCTTCCAACACAACAGCCACGTCTCGCACATTTGGCGATATGGCGGCATCATCATCTTCAATGACGGTGAGGATGGCCACAGACACACCTCTGAGCAATCGTTCTTCATGGTCTGAGTCCTGAGGAAAAGTCAAATATGCATGAATGGAAAACTAGACGACAAAATACATATCCACTGATTCTAACTTTAGCACCAAGCTACTGAGTCTTACCGTTCAGCTTGTGGAAGTTATAATTGCAACTCAACAGCACGGCGGCAATCAACACCAACCTTATTGTGCCGAGTTCTATAAAGAAGTATTTTCTGACAAAGAACACCAGACAACAATGGCCAGCTGTATCGGGTTGGCTGTTGCTCAAACAGCGCTGATATTTATTTTTAATTTTGGGTGAACTCATCGCACTCGGGTTCATGAGGTGAAAATATCTCTGGGCTCAAAATGCAATCTTACACAAAGTGTATTATGCATAAAATGATCAGCATAAGCTATGAGGTCATACAATGTTTAAGCTACATTAAGCAATATTACTTGTATTGTGTAAGTTTATTTCCCACAGTTAAGTATTACTTACCAAACACTCCAGAAGAAACTTGGTTGTGTCATCTCGGCCTCTCAGTGCTGCTGTCTTTCGGTGAGACACAATGTCGGATGTCTAAGGAGTACCCAGTGGAAACACACAAACATATCAATTACTTTAGTGCCGTAGTGATCCGATGAAATTCTTCAGATATCTGAAAAACACAAGAGCAAAACAATGTCATGTTTTTTCTGTGCAGCAAATTCCTGGGTAGCTGTCTTGTTCAAAGTCGGCACCATCTTAAGGGGATAGTTTGGATGTTTTGAATTGAAAAAAAAACTGGTATTACAATTTTGGGGACTGATTGGAAAGAGGGGCGTAGAGTGTTGGAGGGGCCTGTAGTGGAGTGGCAGGGCTTAGTATAGTTTGCCAATTGACTGACATACACAGTCAGTGTGAATACAGGACCAGTTTTAACCTTTTCCGTGACGAAGGCGACAATGTTTTAGAAGAGATTCTGTTTGGAGCCTGCAAATCTGCAAAATCTGCACTGCATGTGACCTACCCCTGAAACACAAGAGAAACATAGAGGACATTCAGTTCAGTAAGCACTCGCAGAGATATAATTTTTGAAACTTTTAATTCGTTAGTTTTCATCCTTTCCTTATATACTTAGTAGGACTTAACAACAAAACGATTTAAAACTCAGTTTATGTAAGGTGACCAGATTTGCAAAATTAAAACCGGGGACATTTTGAGTTTTTCGGTCAATATATCATTAACATATCCAATTTTCTTCACTGTTAAATAAAAAAGGGGGACAATTCTGGTTCAATGTAATTCGAACATTTTAACTGTTGGATACAAACAGAAGGATGATAGCTCAGATCTGAGACTTCAAAGTTCTTTTATTTTGAAACTGTGCATCAGATTGTCCAGATTCTCTCTGAATTATTAGATGGGGTGTGCTGCTACAACCCAGTCTCATGGCATTTCGTGTTCACCAACATGATTTTTAATCTATTGATTCGTGTTCACCAACAGGATTTTCCCCTGTTTTTCGTGTTGCACAGCACAATTTTAAAAGCAATGTATTTCTACTGGTAACGTGTTTCGTGCCTGCAGCACGTCTTTTTCTCTGGTCGGGTCGTGGAAGACCGGAAGCTGTGTGGTTCATAAAAACATGTTCTTACTCAATATCAAGCCACAATTATTGCTTTTATTTTAAATTGTATAATTTCGGACTTTTGTTGCCGTCTGTGAGGAAAATAAATGGGGATCAGAGCCTCAGAATACTGAAATCTGTATTTTTAAAATCTTTTTTTCCTTCTAATTTGTTATTCTTTTCAAAATAACACACTGTTATTTACTCACCAATAACACACAATTATCCTTGCATTTATTTATTGGTTTAATTCCATAATCTCTGGCTTTTTTGGCGTCCGTCAGGAACTGAATTTCAAAATAAAAATAACCGGAAACAGACGTAGGCCTCTAGGAGTTTAGGATGGCCGAAGACACTACACTACCCATAATCCCCAGCTATCGTTTAGGACTACAGTCCCCGTGATTAATCTTCAAGCTCTGGGATTGGAATCAAAACTGGAATCGAACGCCCCCCCCCCAAAACTACACATGCTGGCTATTGTGTTTCGCAAAATGTGCTATGGGACGTCTCGACTGAGCGTTTTCATTTTTCCCACAATTATAAGTTGCCATTATTAAACACATTGGTGTTATCAAATGTAAAACATATAATTCATAAATGGGTGAAAATAGCTAGTGTCCATAATGCGCAGCATTAATATATACCCACATGACAGCTCATTGTTACTTTGTAATTCTACTCCACTACAATTCAGAGGTTAACCTGGTATTTTTACTCCACTACACTTATTTGAGTTACTTTGCAGATTCTGATTAATGATGTGAAATATAAACAACCCTTAAATCAGACGTTAGTTACACCTGAGTAAAATTCAGTGAAGGTGATTGTCAAGTGCCAACAATCAGGAGAGATATTTCATAGTTGGTGCTCGGGAAGACTAAACATGTGTCTGCAGATCTCTATAAAGTATTCATTACTCGTTATTCTCTACTAATAGCTAATTAAAGACTGTATATTATGGCTATTTTGCACATCCCTTTCAAGATTTCAAGATGTTCTAAGGTTTATTGACATATCATATACACAACTACGGTGTAGTTATGTAATGAATGAATAACTTGGGTCACAGGTTCCTCAACAGTGCATTACAAGACATCTATCAATATGTGTGTATACCTCCACCATTAAACTGTCATATTCTGCACATTTCTTATACTATCTACATACATAAGAGTATAATTAATGTGTATAATATCAGTTAAAATAAGTGCTTCAACATAGTTAACATTGCAGGAAAGCAATATATTAGACGTTAAGTACTTTGTCAGGCTTTATATTTATCTGTAGATAGATACCCCCAAAGTTTTTTTCTTATTTAAAAGAAGACCTTAATCTAAAGTATTATTTATTATTATACATATATATTAGTAATGTTTAATTAAAGGTTAATTCGTTTTTCTGTTTTGCACCTCCTCCTATTAATATCTGTATACATTCTGCACTTTTATTGGAGAGATCACTTACAGTATCTTCTTGATTTTTTATATTCTATATTTCTATCACAGACCTTCTACTTTCCCCCTATGAAAGTATGTACTCTTAATATTTTTGTAATCAAATATAACACATAAAAACAATAATTCAATAACGTGCTTTAACCACTAGGCGGTGCACACCAGGTACACACAGCCATAATAACTTTGTATTATTAGTGTAGGACACTTATGTATGTACAACATCTGAAAATGTGTAGTGTTATTCATGCTTTCACATAATTGTACAGCATATTGCTATACTATTTCAGACTCAGTGTTTACATTCTTACATTCAAAGAAAATCAGTAATATCTTTAAAGTCCTTTTCTATCAGCTGTGCACCGTTATGGTGTAAATATAAGCTATCTATGAATTAGATCAAATGTAAAAGTCAGCCGAATTAATGTTGATGTGAAGAGAAATTGAAGATGTTGTTTAATTGTTGATATATCTATGATCCACGTCAAGTATTCAGTTTCGGCGGCATTTCTTCAGTTTTTCCAAAGGTCTTCTCATCAGGGCGCTAGAACTACGGCAGATCTGTAATATTTAATGCAGCCGAACCGTGTATTACAATGCCGTTATGTGATGACTTTCAAAGAGAAAAGCAAGAGCACTCGGAATTCAGTATTATTTTATTCTTTTAAAATGTTTTCCGGATTTCATATCATATAAACACTAAATCCCAGCATGCACATGAAATAGACAGACAAGACATGAAGTAACAAGAAAACGTGACTCTACATAGAAACCTGACTAGACTTGGAATGACATACCAGACTAAACATGAAGTGACAGACATAAAACAAACACGACTAACACAATTGACGAGACACCACATTCATCACTGTATAGAGAGGCGAAGTCCCTCCCTTTCAGGTGGACCACCATGGGACCTTATTTCGGAAAAATTATGTATTGAAGTCAATAGAGAGAGAATGATTATCTTTCGATCCCGTTTCAATTGTGCCACGAATTACACATATGATGTTTGTCAATCTAAAAGATACATTTGCAAGTCAAACAAATTAAAATGTGTTGTAAAACTGTGAAGTAACACATTTGTTTGTGTGAAACGCTCAATGAACTACATCTCTGGTCTCGCAGACTATCACAACAACACACGTTACCAAGATGGCCGTCACTACTGTCTTGTCAACAAAAGGATTGACTACCCTCACTATCACCACAATGAAACACGTCCAGAGGAATGTCATGCAAAGCTGCCTGCCTTCCTTTAATTCTCTCCGAACTGCCTGGTCTTTTTAATGTTTAATGTCAACCATTTGTGCAGATAGCGTGAAGTAGAAAAGATCGCAGATGCTAATGTAGCGTTAGCGTTAGCATTTCTCCCCCGGGCTTAAATTGTGTATTATAGAATGATCACACACCGGTGTGACAGTACTCTTCAAAGGGTTCACGAAATATGACTACTACTCTTACTGTTTAACATTTTGGGTTACTTAATGTTACTTCATGTTAAGGCTAATAAAAATGACACGGCCAATTGACAGGCCAATACAAACGGGGACTGTCCCCGGAAAACGGGGACGTCTGGTCACCCTAAATGAATGGGGTTGATTTTTAAATTGCTTCAGTTTATCATTGTAACAGATCAAAACGTTCGGATTCATTTTACAATAAATCAATAAATGGTATTCTTCTACAAACAAAAAACAAAACAATGAATACATTTAAACAAACCACTTATAGTATATTAACTACGTTATTCAAAATTAACATTCACTTTAGACAATAACACTGGTAGCCTATAATAAACGGAGCGCTCTCTTTTCCTCTCTCTCCCTCTCCTGACAGCCCGTCAGTATCTCATGCAGCTCTCTACGGCAGTAACGAGTGACCCGACAGTGAAGAATAAACATATGTATAACTAGTTTAGCTAGTTCCAGAGGTAGATAAAATAGCTAAGTGTGTTAGGTCTAACTTGAAACGTGTGTTTTGCTCCGCTCACCGGTCCGTTACAGCGACTGAGCTTCAGGTGATCACGGAGCTGCGTGACCTAAACAATAAGTGTTGCTTGGCAACAGGGTGTGGCTGCAAAGTAGATATTGTTTCTCTCTCTCTTAATTCCCCAAGCCCCAAAATGCACTCGATGGTTAATATACCCGTTTTAGGAAAAGTCACGAAGTTTGGGATGTATTTTACCCTCAACCAAACAACAAGACCTGTAACACAACAATGTCAGAGTCACTGGCAGTGTTATGCTGTGTTCGTTATTCTCGCGTCCAGGTAAGAAGCTTAAAAAAGGAGACTAAATGGAGTCTCTGAGAAAATTGGTACTTTAATTAATAAAAAGCGCGGTAATGTTACAAGCAGGATATTGTTCAGTCAGGAGAGAAAGTCTGCAGCTCCCTCTCCCTGTGATGGCCGTGCAGAAGAGACCTTCCAAGCATTCGTCTTTCCCGCTTGCTGGCTGTTCGCTCCTCCTCTCTGGGAGCTGTAGTGACGTAGGGGACTTCCCCCCTCGTTCGTCTTGTGTCCGATATCGCGTTAAACAGAGGATTTCCACATTTTACATTCATTGCTTACTTCCACATGCCTTTTCTCCTCCTTATCTCTTTCATAACTTTATATGTAATACATGTTAACGGCGTCAATAGCCACTTTAATGATACTAATGGGCGGTAGTCCCGGATGTCGTCGTGACGGATTTTCAGAATAAAAGCTTGGTATTGAGAACTTCTGGTTTTTTCCAGAATAAAATAGCATTTAAACTGACGGTATGTTTAAGGTACATTATGCCATAAAACATTGATTTTAATTTCTAACAGTGGCCGGCTACCCCAATCAACAGACGTTAATAACAGCTTAAAAGCGCAACAACAATGCCCCATTTCGTGTATCGTCACACATACACACAAGTTCTGTATAAAACGTACGAACACGGCTCACAGCGAAAATGTATAACACATACATTTCCGCCATGGTCTACATGCGCTTGTACGTCACCGCCATGTTTCGACGGGGAAACCGTATTCAACCCAACATCGGACAAGGCTGGCCTGTAAAAATACAAGTCAAGGCTAAGTTTCAACACAGCGGCAATGTTGTCATATCTCAATCAATGCTGTGTGTAAAATTATAGCATTATATGTCTGGCTCGGTTTACTATAACACCGGTCGTCTCACCATCAAAATGCATTATAAACTCATTGTATCTATCTTCTGGTTTAAATAGTACACTGCACTTTACTGTTAACATTCCTTGTTAGGTAAAACACACACTTACCTAGGCCAACGAGGTAGACAAATGTCCCAAGAATCCCCAACTTCACATCCAAATTCGGCCACATGTCGATGTTTCTATCCGCAAAATTCGCTCAGCCACTGCTCAGGGCTTAACAGGTTAACATGCAGAATGTCATAATTTTGCATGCTAAGTAGCCATGTGCTTTCTGGGGCTTAATCTTTATTGATATAATTTAAACATTCACTTGTTGACTGTTGGACATTGTAATAGAATATGTATTATAATCGCTTTGTTTGACGTTCATAAGTTATGTGATGTTTTGTCGACTGTGTTGAAATAAATTAACAAAATATTTGTTCATGCCAAACAAAGCAAGCCACCTATTAACACACTAGTTATGGTAAGGGACATGATTCTAAAATCCGATCCTCATCAAAGCGCTGTTCTTCGCTATGGTCAACAGGAAGCCTGTGGTGCCCGGACGTTTCCTTTCATTACTTCCAGCTGAGAGGTTAGTGCTGACTGTGTGTGGAAGTGTGTGTTGGCTTCTTAACCCCTCACACACCCTGAGTCTGGGGATGAGTGGTCATTTTGTTGCACTTAGTTGGTTAGATGCTTTAAGCAAGAGAGATACAGAGGTCATTTCATTTCCAACCTTTATTTATGCAGTTGAATCCCATTGAGATCATTGATCTCTTTTTCAAGGGTGGAGGAATGTTTACGTTTCTTCAGAAGGTTTTCTTTTTTTCTGGAAGCTTCCCATGATGCCATATTACAGTTCACACCATGATAGTGACAGTGACAACAATGATTTTATCAATAATACAAATAATAATGAATCGACATCACTGCAACTCTCCATGGTCCCCAACTAGTGCTGCGTACCTGGACTCACATTCAGGTTCAGGTCCGGATTCAAGTCCAGAGGTTCAGGTTCAGGTCCAGACTTATAAGTCCGGACCTGAACCCATGGCTTGTGTCAAGTTGTGTGAGTAACTAAAGTGAACTTATTGTGAGCTAATTATCAATTGAAAATAAGGGTTAGGGTTAGTAATCAACTCATAATCAACTCAAATTCAAACTCGTCAGGTTTATTGTGCTCCCTTCCAACTTGTGTCTACATTTCTCTACAAAGTACAAATGTGCCACTTAGTCTACAAATGACTTATGACAGCAACTACTACAAACTTCTACTACTACTACAAAGTTCAAACATGTATTTCATTTACCAAACTAAAGTAACCGAACAGTCCCTGAGCTGACTGAGCCTAAATCCCTAAAACGTTGCTGAAAGGTAGAGTGTAGAGTAGGGCTGTGCATCTTCACTGGTCTCACGATTCGATTCGATTACGATTATCCTGTCAACGATTCGATTCGGTTCGATATCCCGGTGCATCACGGTGCATCACGATTCATACCAATGCGTTGCATCCTCAATTTTCTATATTACTGCACATGGCTTATTTTTCATCAATGCATACATGCAGTAAATATATATGAACTCTCTTTTTACTATTTAGAAAGTGCTTCAGAAATCAATAACATAAATGTCTTGACATTAATTTATTATTTAACCAAAAGAAATGAATTGTATAGGTCTAGCCTCCATGTGTGAAGTTGTTCCATCCTCAGAAACAAAAAGCTAATGCTTCTGCAGTTGAGCTGCAGCTTCTAGCCACGGCCTTCTGTTAAAGAAAGGACACTGAACGTCCTGAATGTGGCATCACACACAGGACTTGAGTCTGAACACAGCAGACAACAGGAGTATTATACAAACAAAAATACTGCATGTGGGTGCACACTTACATTCTCTGTTTTACTGATACATAAATCCCATGAATGTATGAGATTAAATTAGCTTCATTATATCTCAGTGATTAAGTGAATATTAAAGTTTCTATCGGGTCACTATCACCCTGTCACTCATTATTTTCAGGGAGGGGGCGGGGCTTGGAGGAACCGAGAGGAGACGGTGATCGCGGAAGCTTTTTTCCTCCTGCCTTCACAAACTTTACACACGTATATCGTCTAAAAATTGCTAGAGGACATTCATACTTTGCAATCCAAGACTTAATTAAATCCACCAAAAACCTGACATGATTGTAACGCGATTATCTTTGAAAAACATACACGGAGGTCACACACGGAGTGTGTGACCCTGTCACACACTCCGTGTCGCTGCGGCTCAGAGACACGGAGTGATTGAGAGCGGGTCCTTCTGCTGTTGGTTCTGGACTGGTGTTCTTGTGTTGTTGGATAAAGCAGACTGCTCCGTGTGTTGCTGTGCCGCTGTCACGTCTGTTCCCTGATCTCTGCGTCACCGACCGATTTGATATTAAAGTGACAGAAAAAACGTTGCCGCGGCCGGAAAATCAGGAAGCAACGTTAATACTCTATAACCGATTATCTTCCGTCACTGCATCGAGACCGAATCGTCCACGTCCGCATCGCAATGCATCGTAGAAACGATTATTTTCAACACCCCTAGTGTAGAGTAGACTATACGCATTACACTGTTACACACCTACTATACAGTATAGGCTACACTGTAGTGACTGTACAGTCAGAGTGTACTGTACTGTCTGTGCATCATGTATTTTCTACAACTCTACATGTGTACATTATACAGTACATACTACATACATAGTGATGTACATACATACTGTTAGAAATTAAAATCAATGTTGATATGGCGTAATTTTGAATTAAATACACTAATGTATCAGTTTTATTCTGAAAAAAACGGAAGTTCACACTATTAACTTAATACTTTTATTCTGAAAATCATTCCGGTTAGCATTAGCATGTGGCGAAATTCTACGTTTTTAAACCGTGAATCGAAGGTGAAATGACATGTGATGTTGCACAGTGAGCACACTGGGATTAGCACTCATTTATTGACGCTGAATAACGTTTATCAGAGAATGTTTAAATAACCACAGACACCAGAATATACGTAAGTGCTCGTTTTTTTGCGAGTCTAAGTACCGGTTCCCGACGTTCCGGTTTTAACCGGACTTGAACCGAAACTTTTTACAAGTCCAGTACCGGTTCGGCGTACCGGTTCGGCGTACCGGTACGCAGCACTATCCCCAACACATGTCATCCTGTTTCAACTCGGAGTCTATCACGATCTATAGCAGTGGTTCTCAAACTTTGTCTGCCTTTCCCCACTTTGAACAGGTGGGCCTTTTCACTCGTTCACTTGTTTTTTGCAGTGTATATATTTAGCATATTTAACATTATTATATGCTTACCTTTAACCTTTGTGTGCTGTTTGGATCTGTGGGACCCGTTTTCAGTGTTTGCAATTTAATGATTTTAACCTGCTTTATTTGGTGGACCTCACATACTCTTGGGGGGTCCGGGGGCATGCTCCCCCGGGAAGATTGTTTTTTAAATGTTGAAGTGAAAAGCATCAATGAGCACAACATGAATGTATGGACACAGCTCTCAACACTCAGGTGAAAGGGAGCTGTATACTTTTCAATAATCCAAACATCTTTAGAATATGATCACAACCAATATCAATTTAAACTTGTTTATTCTTAGCTTATGTTACCTAGTTAGCATTCTTTCTTTTTATTATTTATTTATTTATTTATGCTCCTCCGTGGTGATGATGACTTGCGTTATAACCATATTTGTAAAGTGGGGGGACACAAACGGGATTTCAAAAAGTGTCACGGTTAAACTCCTTATGAAGTGGTGAGGTGCCGCTCCACATTGCTTTTCTTCCCGACTGCAACGCTGTTGTGTGTGTGAGAGCGTTTCACATGTGTGTGCATTTCACATGTGTGCATGAGAGATTTTTAAATATGTCTGTAAATGATTTTGGTTTCAGTTGTGTGTGTGAGCAGGCTCGGATTGGCCATCGGGAGATTCTGGACTTTTCCCGGTGGGCCGCTGCCATTTGTGGGCTGCTGCCTTCGGTGGGACGCTGCCTTCGGTGGGACGCTGGCTCTGGCATAGGTGGGTCGTGGACTTTCACTGCGCCGCTGCACCGGTACCGCATCCGCCGCCGCAAACACCTGTTGCGAGTCTCCGGCTGTAACGGTCCACTACCGCCCGCAAGGACCCCGGTTCGATTCCGGCCTGAGGTCCAAAACATGTATTTAAAAAAATAAATAATAATCTCCTGTTCATCGCGTCCATTCGCAACCCTCCTATCACATCTCTGCGCCCCACACTTTGAGAAACACTAATCTATAGGGAAGAAACAAACCTTTAAAAATCGTAATCATCTTGATCAGCTCTTACTCTGTGCTCAAACCACCTAAACTAAATAATGATCCTGAACATGGCTAATTGTAATGCTTTAATAACTAATGTTACTGTGGCATTATCCTTTGTTAGAGCAATCAGTTATAAAGATTTGTTTAAGGCTCTTAAAATGTTGGTCAAGCATATTTTTCAGGCAAAGCTCTCTGTCTCTGTCAGGGCGGTGGTGGCGAAGTCCATAGGGACTTGGCTTGGCAACTGGAAGGTCGCCAGTTCAAGTCTCGGAAAGACCAAGTGCTACCCAGGTGTCCCTGAGCAAGGCACCGTTCCCTACACTGATCCCCGGGTGCCGTACATAATGGCAGGATGGGTCAAATGCAGAGAAACCGTTTCGTTACATGGTACCTGTATTGTGTAATGACAATAAGTTGAATCTATCTATCTGTCTACCGGGCTATTTTCGTAACTACCCTCACCTATGGTCATGAAGGATGGGTCATGACCGAAAGAACGAGATCGCGGATACAGGCGGCCGAGATGAGTTTTCTCCGCAGGGTGGCTGGTGTCTCTCTTAAGGATAAGGTGAGAAGTTCAGTCATCCGGGAGGGACTCGGAGTTAGGATGCCACCTGGGCGCCTCCCTAGGGAGGTGTTCCAGGCACATCCAGCTGGGAAGAGACCAAGGGGTAGACCTAGGACCACCCCCGCGACCCGACTACGGATAAGCGTGAGAAGATGGATGGATGGATATTTTTCTGACGTTGACTAGATAGTCAACGTCAGAAAAATATGCTTGTTGTATATTGTTGTTGTTTTTAATTTCCTCTCCAGTACCAGTCCAGAACCAGTATTTGTTGGTCCAATCAGGACAACTAATTGTTCTAACCACAAGGATTATTCATATCTATTCTATTATTTTCCACTGGCACTACTTTCTTTGTTGCAGGAGCATGCACATGCATATTTGAAATGCATTTCTAGTTTCACATAGCAGTGATGTAGTATTGTGTTGTCGTGCCACATTGCACCACACATCAGAGTGAGGATAAGCATGCTATCTCCTGCTAATGGTTAAGATTCTGAGACTGGGTGCAGTCACTCTTTAAGAAATAAAATACAGGTTTTATTTGTTCGTATTTTTTTCCTTTAGTGGATAAAGCTGGCTGATGTTTCATGGAAAAACATCCTTTGTCTGTCTTAGTTTCTTATCTAAGTTACTTTCTTGAACAGACATACGGCTTTTATACAATAATTACTCCAATCACTTATTTTCTTGACAATCATGAAACAAAATTGATGAAACTGAATAATTAGCTTATGAAAACAGTATGTGTTTTAGAAATCATAGTTTCAAAGCAGCCGAGTTGTGACTATGACATCATTGAGTTGTGCTGATGGATAAAATATACTTTAGTTATTCAACAAGGAAAGCTTGAAATAAAGCTTCGTCTCCGAGCTCATTTGAAATGAATGCCTGGTTCCCTCTGCAGAAAAAAGTAAAGGCACTGATCAGTATTTGAGAGTCCACAGTAACAACTTATGGCACACCTTCCCAACCCCAGAGAGGGAGGAGCAGTGAGCGGATGAGGGTCCGAGGGACCACCCTCACAGCCCCCGCATTACTGCCCACTCTGTCCTCTGTGTGAAACAAACAGTGTGTTCTACTGACGTCCTCTGCCGTCCAGCCCGTCTCCACACTCAGTTTGTGTCTCATTGTTTCTCTTTGACTTGAACATACGCTGCTCAATGGAGCACTTCCTAAAGCCTCCTGTTGTTGCCTGGCAACAGCTGCGGAAGTGAAGCTGACCTTGTTATAAAGGGTGTATAAGCGGCTGTTTACCATACATAAGCACAAACACACATCATGTGATTGACAGTAACAGTGTGTGCCTCAGCCTGTCTCCGTACACGAGTGTTTATTTTCAGTGTGATTGATTCTCATGTTTCATATGATCAACATAAAACAGGAGACGTTTAGTTTATCTATAAATGTGTATAAGTGTCGCACAAAGTGAAGAGGAGGTCATGCATCCTCACAGACTCAAATTAAAAAGCAAAGAAATATCTTTGCTTTTGTCTAATAATCATTGTTTTTAACAAGCTTGAGCAGAGAAGAAAATGTAGGGTTACGTGTGGTAACCTATGTCATATAAGCACAGTTGAGCCCTCTACTGGCTCTATGGGTACTTCCCTCGATCCTATCTATGCACGCATTCTTTCACTGAGACCTTAGCCGGCCCCCTGGGCGGGCCTACCTGAATGCGCGCCCATCCACAGCATAAGAGGTGGCCTCGCCCGCTCACTGCTATCCCTTTACTTTCTATTTTAGCTGAGCAGCCTAGGGCAGCAGTGCTTCCATGAGTAGAGGGCTCCGCTGTGCTTATATAACATGGGTTACCATGGGTTATATCTCTCACAGGCCCGACGTATACGCGCTCTGCTGTCCCGCGAGAATACCGCTCCATCCCCCTGTTTCAGACCGGCTTTCTGTTTAGCAGCCGCTGCGCCTCTCTCACCTCTCCCTCGGGCGTAGGCAAGGAGAGAAGAAAAAGAGGCTGCGGCGGGCCGGGCACACCCTGACGCGCTTACCCCGTGGAGGTGTGCCATAACGTAGAGAATTACCCCACCGCCGAAAATGCACAAACAGCTGTTCTGTGTGTCTAAGGGTAGCCGTGCGCTCTACCTAACATGCCAGCGCATGCACCGGGCAGAGGAGGTGCAATTTAGCCTCCCTCGCCCCACTATGGGGGGGAGATTAAAACCCCCCCCAACTGAATAGCCCTCGACCTGAACGTACTCCTTAGGCTCTTAGGCACAAAGGAGGGTTTCGGTCTGAGTGTCGCACCGCTTTGTTCACCCCGGATGTTTTACAACTTTGGTGCACTGATTAAGCGGTTAACTCAGACCCTCCTTCGGCTGACGTTAAGGCAAGTAGCAATGCTGTCTTCCACGACAGTGCTTTCAGGAAAGAGAGGTCCAGAGGCTCAAATGGTCCTGTGACCAGAGCCTCTAGCACCATCGGAAGGTCCCACTGCGGGGCAGAGGCGCGCACCACTGGACCCGTGTATTAGGACGCCTGCTGACCCCTCGCAAAAAATGCGACATCAGCGGCTAAACTGACCTGTCACCAAATCCCTCATTGCAGGACGAGATGGCTGCATACACCTTCACTGTGGAATGAGCAAGCCCTCTGTCCTCCAACAACTGTAAGTACAACAAAATAGATCCCAATTTTACAAGATAGGGGCTCTATTTTTCGCTCCTCACACCATCGCCGGAATCCCAGCTACTTCGGCCTGTAACAGGCTGTGGTGGATCCAGCTCTCGCTGCTTGGATAGACTGAATAACGCTGTCAGACAATCCACCCTGTCTCAGCCTGTCCCTCTCAGGAGCCAAGCCTGGAGAGGTTGGTCCAGAGTGGGTAACGCCCCGATTGCACCTGCCTCCTGAGAGATCGCCCCCCAACTTGGGGGAGCGCTCAGGGCTGGCTCACCTTCATCTGTGTCATCTCTGAGTACCACGGCGCCCCCACGCAAGCTGATGGCCTTCCCCGACGACGAGGTGTCATCATCGTCGTCCTCCTCTCCGATGCCCGGACACCCCTCGAACACCGCCACTCTGTGCAGGCGGCTGGATCTGGTCAATAGCCGACTGCCGATGGAGGCAGGTTAGCTGACGCATAGTCAGACCTCAGACACTCGATACACCGAGTATGGGGATCATCACTTCCGATAGAACCCGGACACAAAGGACACAGGCGCTCCTCAGGTGAGTCCATATTCGATTGTCCAAAGAAAAACTTTTCCTTGTTCTTTTATATCCTATTATCTCTCGCTCAGTTACTCAAATAGCAGCTTAGCTGAAAGAGAAAGGGAGAGCAGTGAGCGGGCGAGGCCGCCTCTTATGCGGTGGATGCACGCGCATTCAAGTAGACCCGCCCAGGGGGCCGGCTACGGGTATGAGTCTCAGTGAAAGAACGTGTGCATAGATAGGATCGAGGGGAGTACCCATAGAGTCCAGTGGAGGGCGGAGCCTGTGAGAGATATAACATAAAGTCTTGAATTAATTTCCATCACTGATTTGTGTGAATAATATACTTATTCTCTTTCCGGAATGGTAATCAGTTCTTTGCTTTGTGTTTCAACTTCTCTAGTGCTGCTCTTGCCTCGCACAATTGCTCCAAACTCAGATTCACTTTGGACCGGGGAGACTCCATACTGCAGAGGCCTGACACATTCTAAGAAACCCCTTGAATTAACTAAGTGTATTGTGTTTCCTTATCAAAGCTTCCATCAGCCTGCTATGTGCATACTCTGAGTGCTGAGTTCATTTATATTCCTACAAATGATGGGTGCTGGAATTAGTGCGTCTTTGAGATATAAGACTAACCCAACAGATACAGTGCGTGTTGATGTGATGAGGCAGCTGGTGGTTCTAACATTAGCTTAAGCTTTCCTGCTGGAAGCCTTCACATCTCACTTTGGTTAAATGCAATGATATGTCTGAACCTTATTAGGCAGAAAACTACACATTTCAAGGATGTGAAATACGACAACTTCATACATGGTTTCTGGGGAAACAAAACAACTAAAAGGATGTAGATACAGTATGTAGGAAATACTTGTGATACCCGGAGGATGAATGGTGACTTCCCTGACCTTTAGCGCAGCAATCAGAAACAAACAGAAAGGCAACTTTATAGGACAAATATTTTTAAATGTAATATACCAAGCTCAATAAAGCTCCACAGAGGATACACACGTTCCTTTGACACACGGCATCTGCTTTCCTGCCACCCACAGGACACAATAATCACATAGAGATAACTCAAACTCTAATCCCATTATCACTTTAAATTGTAGTGAACCAGTGACCTTATTAATGGACTCTCGTGTGTGGCTTGAATACATCTGTATATTGTTATTTGTAGAGCTGCATTTTGAACAGGCAGAAATGGACCATCCGTCTCAGCAGAGTGATCTCCGCTGTACACGCCGTCTCCAGTGGCTTTAGTTGGGCGAGGCAACAAGAGGGCTCAGGAGACAGCACCCTAATACATGACTGGGATCAGAACGCTGTCACTGCGGCTTACAGGATGTCGACACATATCTGCTGTCGATACGGAATACACAGATGGAGGGAGATAACTGCATGGAGTCCTCTTATTGAAGTGTCGTTACATGAAAGGGAAGCTGCTCAACAGCGCGTGTGCTTCCTGTGTACTCCTGAAGGTCGCACTGAGACCACTGGCCTAACTGTGGAACACCTGTGGTGACAGAACAGTCTGATACTGCCATGCATCCACAACATCCACACGTTCTTTGATGAGGTCTCCTCCTTCTTGGAGAATCCATTAGACTTAGAGCTGATTACATACATGTAGTAATCCTATTAAAATGTATAATTAGTAGCATTCCTTTCTGTCTGCTGGGGTTATGAGTGGCGGGGGGGAAAGGGTTGCAATTAGCACAGAAACAATGCTGTCCCTCGTTATCCAGCCGTCTCCGACACACATTAGAGGCGCTCAGGCAGGATCACTGGAGGAGCAGCACTTCCTTCTCAGAATAGCCCCTTAAGTGTCTGATGGCAACGCAGTGGATGCCATCTGCTGTGGAGAAGTTCTGTTTATTTCCAGGCTGACATGTTTAACATTTCAAATGATGGGAAGCTGAGCATCGGGAACGCAGACTCATAGCATCATTCCTGCCACTGTTATCGTCGGCTCTCTAAGACGGCGTTTCTATTTAAAGACAAACTTAGTAAATAGAGGCAAGTCTCACCTTAAGTAATGTTCCTGTATGGACATAGAACACTTAATACAACTTTGACATTCCTGCTTGTTGTGTGTATGAATGTGAGAAGCTCAGAAGTGTGAGCAGACCTGGTAACTCTGTAGCCTCTTGCTCTGTGACCTCGGCCAGCTGTGTTTGCACTGAGCTCTTATACGTGTCGATGGCTCAAACAGCGCTGTGATGATGTCATCCGAACCGACCTGCTTGTATCTGTTCCAACGTGCAGAGCTACTTTCCTCCCCGAACAGAGCACATGGTTTCACATTGTCCTGTATGATTTCATAATGTGTTGTGTTTGTTGATCTAATAGTGTGTTAATAATTAGCTTTGCATCTGTATGAGAAAGCGTCTAACGTCACCCCTTGCTGGTTGTGTCAGGGACACGGAGAGAAGCTGTATCATGGTGGCACATCAGGTGGAGGGGACACCACTCCATCCCATCCTGTCCCCCCCCTCTGGGACACATTGTTCTGATGTGACACCAAACCCCCCCCACGCCTACCCTAACCCTACCGATGCAGTCTCTCGTGCACATGCAGCTGAGCATGGATCACTGGTGCTTGCATGCCAGCGAACATATAAACAAAATCAGGTCATCGGCTTCTCTCAGATGCAGGAAGTGCTGAGCCTTGACCTTTTGTTCTTCTTCTCTGGTGTGTGTGTAGCTGGCCTGGGGGGCCCTGCTTGTCGGTCGGTCTGAAGGGAGGCGTGGGTACCATCCGAGCCCTCCACAGAGCTGTCACAGCCCATATACAGCAGGGAAAGCAGGCCCCACAAAAGGCCAGCGCAGGAACAGGCCACAAGGCATGGGGGGGCGGTCAGATCAATCATCCATGCACACACGCCCCAAGAAAACAATAATGCTCCAGCATTAAAGTATATTTGGGGGAGGGGGCCGTCTGTTTGAAGCGCCCCGAAACCAATGTTTGAGAGCAGAAATCCAGCAAAGTAGTCCATGTGTGTTTTAGCAGAAACATCAGCTGCAATTAAAAGTTCTTTTTTAGAGAGACTTTTTTGTATTTTTGCCAAATGTATTTGCTTTTAAGAATTGATTCCCATCTGAGAGATCATTGGCCTTGGTGGATTGTTTATGCACCATGTCTGCTTTTGATATTTTACTTTTGCACTGGTTCATTTTCCTAGGCAATGCAGTATAGACACTAGTTTGTTCTTTCTTCTTTGTAATCAATAACTCACGGATCTCATCAGAGCTTCTCTTCATCTTCAAACAACAATTCATCAGTGCTGGAACATTTGGGCTTTCTGAGGAGCTCTGCTGTTGCTTAAAATAAGCAGCATTAGTTTTTATCTTCAACATACTTTTAAGCTCTCAAGAAGAAGCTCCCGACCAGGCATCGGATGAAAATATCAATGTCTTCACTATCATCTGTGACGGCACCCTCAGTATAAACGATAAAAGATTTGCTATCGACACAGGTTTTGTGAATTATTATCTGAACATAAGGATCAGTGTGACAGTAACATGTGCCTTATGGTATTCTTCTGCATTTCCTTTTTTTCTTTCTGGTTTCAAACTCAGGCAGTCTCCCCTCTCCCCTTGCCAAGCTCTGGAGTGGTTCTTAAAATAAATAACAATTCCCATGATAAAAGTCCATCTAAACACATTTTAGATATAAAGCCAGAAATAACTGTATATCAAGATAACGTTAAAGTTCTAACCTCCTAATAAAACTACAGTCAAATATAAAGCAGGGTGACTTTACTGCATCTAAGTCTTTGGAGATGCAATCTATAAATCCTGCTTCAGGGCTCCTCTGAGACCCCATTTACACGAGAACCTTTACGCCACACATTTGTTTTAAAAAAAGTCTTCCGTTCACACGCATTCGGCTCATTTAACGTGTCCCTTCACACGAGACCACTGGAAATGCTGTAGTACATATGCCGGGCCGATAAGTGGCGCTGTATTCTGCCACAAAATACACCAAAAGCAGTGAAGAAGACCCCCGAGCATGGTTGCCTTTCTGTGTATGCCCCGTGGTAGATTTAGCAACATCTAGTTTATGTCCACTTGTTGCTGATGGTTGTGGTAGAGGAGCTGTAGATGTTGCACTAACAGCTGTAGCATGGTAGTAGCAGTAGCTACTGCCCATGCTACAGCACTGAGCAGCAGAGGTGGGGAGAGGCGGGGCTGGCTATGGCTTCATCGTTATCAGGACATGATCGTATTGGGCGTACACACTGAGCCCTTTGCCCCCCAGAGCGTTCCAGTTGCAGATCTACCCACCTTGGCGGAGCCAGGACATTTTCAGTGGGGTGGCATTGAAATCACTATTATATGAACATAAACATACATCTCACTATACAATAAGGGGTTATTTAAGGCACCTACAACCAGTGTTGTGCTAGTTACTGAACACCAGTAACTAGTTACCATTACTAGTTACTTCATTTCAAAAGTAACTCAGTTACTTTACTGATTACTTACACAAAAAAGTAATGCGTTACTTAAAAAGTAACTTTTTAGTTACTTAAAAAAGGGCTCCCATTAATGCCCTTATTGTCACAAGTTAGACACTTCTATTATTGTTTGTTTCATGCCTCATCTAAACTCTCCTGTCATTTCAGATCCCGCTTTCCTCCAGGCCCTTGTAATCAGCTCATTTCCCTCACCTGGTCTCCTCAGCCCTTCCCCTCACCTGTTACTCATTCCCTCATCACTCCACAGTGTTTATACCACCTCATTATCAGTTGTCCTTTGCCAGATTGTCTTGTTGTTTCCGCCAAGCTCTCCAGTGAGTGTTGTGCTCTAGTCCCGAGTTTTGTCCTGCCCAGTTTTTGATTCCTGCCTGTCTGACAGATTTACTGGTTTTGACCCTGCCTGTCCTTGACCTGGAATAAACTGAACATTACTACACTGGTTGTATCTGAGTCGTGCTATTGGGTTCTGATCTGTACCTGTGATCGTGACAGTACAATCTGGCCAAACATGAATCCAGCCGACTCAGCAACAGAACCACCTTCGCACGATATCGTGTTACAACGCCACGAGCAGCAGCTTACCTTCATGGCTGAAGCGATGCAGGAGATGGCCGCTCGTTACGAACGGACCTTTGTGAATCTCCGTGATCATCTTCAGACCCGTCCTGCAACGGTCCATGGCCTGGAACTAACTCCAGCTTCCGCTGTTCGAGTCCGCCGGCATCGGATGCACGCCTGCCTCCTCCGGAACGCTACTCTGGAGCCCCAGGTTCGTGCAGAGTACTAGCTTCGTCCCAGCATGTTGTTTTTGCAGATGTTTTAAGAGATTTGAATGACTGGTTTGGGCAGTAGATATGCTCTTTGACCCGCCAGGACACAGCTTACATTTAACTAAAACGTTCTTTTCTTTGTGCTCGACAAAAGTGAAATAGTGAGAATATCTCCAGGTGGAGAAACTAGACTTGAGCTCCGCCTCCGCCATGATAGTCTTGTTAGTAAACACGCCCACAGCCCGTCTCCACATGTGACACAGGAAGTATTTAAGTACATTTACTCAAGTACTGTACTTAAGTACAGTTATCATCTCTGTTCGCCTGGCTGTTGACTATATAAAAAAACTAACGGAGTAACGCACCATGTAGTAACGGTAACTGAGTTACTGAATTTAAAAAGTAATGCCTTAGAGTACTAGTTACTGCCGAAAATAACGGCGTTACAGTAACGCGTTAGTCCCAACACTGCTTACAACACACCTCTACATTATTTGGGATTAAGCTAGTGGTGGAATAGATCAAATAATATCCAGTATATCCGACTATATTTTTCTTATTCCCGCAGGCAAAGTATCAACAAAGCTTACATTATACAAATGTAGTGCACTATACAGACTGTTTAGCTTATCAGCAGCACCATGAGCACATTCTCTCAGTGTATCATCAGGAATACAGAGACACACACACATCGTTTACATAAGAGTTTTTAAATGCAATGATAGGTTAAGAATAAACATCTTGTATCACAATATTTAATGACACTGAGCTGTGAAAATATAACACTTATGTGGGACAGGGCTGCTGAGCCTAGAGATGGATCTGTTGGTCCTGGCACCAGGGGGAGGGACAACTGATTTAGTATGAATAGCTGCTAAAAATGTACCTGCATTTACTAAATGTCAGCTAAAAGAGGAGTGAAATGAAAAACCTGTATAGATATTAACAGTACTAAATGTCAGCTTGGTAAAAAAAAACATAACAATTATTATTTACAAGGGACTACGCTTAGCTAACAGACACATTTCCACCACTCATGGACCACACCCACCTTTTCTTTGAAAAACTGGGTGACATACTGTCGCCCTTTAGTCCCTCTCTTGTCTTTCTCTCCTTTCTTTTCTCTTTTGAAAGCCTGACTTTGTGAGTCGTCGAGACATCGTACACACGTAAGTACTAGCATCCCTGCTCCTAACATGCTCTCACTCTGATAGAAAGTGCCGGTGGTGCTGAACCGCGTTTGGAGGCAGGACCAAACCATTACATGTAAATAGAAGGGGGGTGTACAGAGGCTTTGGATAATTAACTTTCATTCAGGTTCAGAAAGTTTAAAACTCTGAGAGGTGAGTCAACTGCTTGTTTTATACTTCAGAGTGACGAAGTGAGGAAGTGCAACCAAGGGCAGACTGTGGTGCTCTGACCAGAGACGATGCTCCCACAGACTAATGACTCAGTCAACGACCAGTTGCATAGCAACACAATATATTGTTAATTGGTTTAGTAGTGGCAGAACATAACACTTATGTAGCCAAGCATTGTGTGTGCATGCTGCAAATGTCCGATTGTAGAACAATGATTCACTGCGGTGTGAGAACCATTGACTTCTCTCAGAAATCTGTCATATTTTTAAATTCCAACAAATAATTTAACTTTTCCTTCAATAGAATATCATTATAATAACATGACCTCTAATAGAGTTAAATACATCAGTTATCAACTGTTGCTTTGTCTGTTCTGTCCAACACACTGAACTTTGTACTGCAGTAAAGAAACACAATGTTAAACATATAAAGTCATGTGTATTAATGCTAGCAGTATATTTAGCATCACTGTTAGTTACAGCATTAGTATTAATAGTCAACATTGCAAAATGATGATGTGAGTAATAAAAGAAGAAGCCGCTTGATAAGCTGCACTGTGAGAATGTAAAATATGTTTTGATATGTTGCATAGTTCTGTAATGCTCATGTGAGCATGAGATTCAGCCTATTGTGAGGACAATGCAGTGCGGCAGCATGCACCATCATGTTTCCTCTGGGAGTAGGGGGGCCTCCTTTCCTTCAGTTAAGACTGTTTTCAAATGAAAAGCTCGTCTCCCAATAGCCTGCTCCAGATGTGCTGCTCAGCCTCCTTTCGGACAGCTCTGACAAAGGGACGCTTGGTCGCAAATCACATTTGTTTGACTACACTGTGCAGGTCTTCAGTCTCCTCAGCTGGCGTTAACGCTCTAAAGAATCTGTATTGTTACATTTATACCACACATAACACTGGCAGGGATGTCTGCAGCACAGAGCAGCTGCAACGCACAACACAGTGAGTGTTGATCTGTGACGATTGGGCTGCAGCCGTTTGTCCTGAAGGGGGGGCCAGAGGAAAGGTCATGGGGGCGTTATATCAGATGGGTGATCCAGTGGGAGCATGAATGTGCTCGGTGCAGTGTATGCCATGACAATCTGCCAATGGGATTATGAAGGTGCTTTGTCCATGTCAAGTTATGAGGGGCCGTAATTCATACTGGTCCTCCCACACATACATTCTCCTTTCACATACATATATGTTCACTCTCACCTACATATATGTTCACTCTCACCTACATATATGTTCACTCTCACATACATATATGTTCACTCTCACCTACATATATGTTCACTCTCACCTACATATATGTTCACTCTCACCTACATATATGTTCACTCTCACCTACATATATGTTCACTCTCACCTACATATATGTTCACTCTCACCTACATATATGTTCACTCTCACATACATATATGTTCACTCTCACCTACATATATGTTCACTCTCACCTACATATATGTTCACTCTCACCTACATACATTTTCACTCTAATATTCATATATTTTGACTCACACATTCGTACATTTTCACTCTCATATACATTTACACTAACACATTCATACATTCTGCTCTCATGCACATACATTCAATGTTTACAAATAATATATGTATGTCTGAAGACAATATGTATGCAAGAGAAGAATGGCCCAATTCCAAACCACACCCTACCCACTCCCCCTCCGTGATGGAGTGAACTCTGTCTGTAGTCTCACACTTAGCTTAAAGAGGGTCCCTTCTTCCAGGTGGAGGGTGTACATACAGCGGCAAGCTTTGGGACGAACTCCCCTCTCTCCAGCTGAGGAAACAGGAAATGCCATAATATGTAACAACGGTCTCAAATCAGCATCTCTTGGATTGAAAATAACAAAAATAAAACTCTAAAAATCTTTTATGGCATGTATTTTTTTGTACATATATTTGTTTTAAAATTTGATGTTTATAAGCTGCTTAGTTTTAGCAAAGGTCTGTGTAAATATACACAACTGTTAACGTTTTCTAGACTAGACCTGAGTAAATTATCCTAAGTTTAAACAAATACGAGGTAACCATGAAGTTGTTAACGTCTGTATGAAGATATGAAATAGCTCTTGTTGTGCAGTTTATCAATGTTTCCACGGAACTGTTAGTAAACAGCTTGTGTCATGACCGACACACACAGCGTTGAGTCGGTCAGGTAGTGCAGCTGGTGAAGTCAGGACCGATGCGGATTCTCTGCTGGAGGGCTTGATAACCCACTCCCCCTCCACACTCGTTGGTTTGGAACAGCACTTAAGGTGGCAGACCCTCCGCACGAACGCCTAAACGGAGGGGTAGGGTGTAGGGGCGGCGGTTTGGAATTGGACCTGTGTGTGAGAGAAAGTATAGTGGAAATGGAAGGCAGGTCATTATCGCGCTGTGATTGGCTCAGAACTTCAAATTCAGAAGGTCGAGCGGGCTCATGTTCAGATCAACATGATAGAGGGAGATGAGTCGCGTGTACTGCAGCAAGCAATGGGGTTTTAAGGAATATTTAGAAACTATCACATCCCTGTCATCGTCCGTTGAGCGGCAGAGGACAGGCTCACAGCACGTTACTAATACAGTTACTCACAGCTAGGGCTGGGTACTGGTTCCAACGTTTCGATTCCATCTGTATCGTTTAGAAACGTTAGTTTCGGTTCTGCTTATCGATTCCTAAGGAAATGCATCTCGCCTCTTTATATGCTGGCGGGACGCAAAACTCGGTTCCGAGTAAGAACAAATAACAATTGTCCGGTACCGGGATTAATAAGAGTTGTGAAGACCGCAGGTCTCTCTCTCCGGTGCAGCTCAGCGTCTCTCTCTACACACAGCGGCTCCGCTGCCCGTTTAACAGCCTCATCTTGCTCAACCTTTCTTATGTTCTCTCTAACACGTAATGAAGGTTATTCAGCGTTTCAGCTCCTATGTTGTTAATATTGACGCCATGTCCTCCACACTATTGTTTATGGAGCAGGGTATATAAAGTACATTATTGAAATGAAAATACTATTTATTTTTGTACAAACGGTGAGCAGCTGCAGCATGTGTATTGCAGGACATGTGTTGGACACAGACTGCGTGGTTGGAGTGTCTCACAGACAAGTTGCGGTGTAACATCAGAGGGGACTGGGCCATTCTCAAACAACACCACTTAGAACTAACTAAACAATGCAGAGATTATTTTTATATAATGTTATTCAATAACCGCAACAAAATTAAACGGTATGAAGTGATTTGTAAATAGGAATACAGATTTGACTTGATGTTTTCATAAATATATTTTTCTCCCAGTGAAAATGATAACCAACCCTAGTAATGGATACCAAAACAGATGAGACAAAATACATGTGAGTGTCAAGTATATACATATCTGAAAGTGAGTGACAATGTATGTATGTGAGAATATGATATATGTTTATATACATTTGAGAATACAAATATACATATGTAAAAGTTAGAACTTCTTTATGTGAGAGTCAAGAATACCTATATGTGTGGATGCTGGGTTATTTCTAGAAACACATTGCTGGGTTGATTTGGCTGGGTCATAAGTATGGGGTATGTGGGTACTGTAAACACACTGGTGGGTTGTTCACGCTGGGTCAAAGGGGGTATTAGGGCTGCAGTTGAACACCTGCCTGGGTTATTCTTAACCCAGAGGTTGCTTTATTAATTTTCCCACTTCTGAATCATTCTGGAACCATCTGTTTGTCATTTCTCACAACACAAGGTATGTAACCTATATATTATCACTATATTTTACCTATATTTATATAATTATATAATTCTGTAACTTATTGAATCACTAGTAAGTGATTTTGAAAAACCACTACAACCACAACAGTGATTTTTCAAAACCACTAATCAGCCAGTGATTTCACAGCAGTGTTCTTGCACACTGTAAGACCGAACATTACAAGCTTCTGAAAGCAAATTGATTGTTTTAACTCAAACATTTCAAAAAGTTAATTCACCGCTAATTTTCTAATGACTATGAACTGATTTATTATTGTGTATACAGTGTTCAACCACTTTGGGTCATATTGGTAATAGTCCTCAAACATTTTTAATGAATCTGTCTGACGCTGGTCTGACGTCATCACGTATGTGCTCCGCCCCCGACGTGCCGAGACGTTCTATCCTTCACCAGAGTCCGCCCGCCATTATCTGCTCGCCTCTGTTGAAATCGCTCAAACTTTTAAGAATACTTTGCCCACCGTGCTCTCACTGCCGGAATCGTGATCCTTTTTAGGCCGCACTACTCTGGTGAGTTACGTCTTGCCTTTGCACAGTATTTAAATGCTGTGTTATCAATTCCTGCATCTAATGCACTTTGTGTCGCATGGTGTGTTAGTTTGATTTGAGCTCTAGCTAGCCTACATTTAATATCTGCCTCACTTGAAAAACGATTTAACTTACGTGTAAGACAGTATTTTTATATTGTTTTAAGTTATATCTCAAAGTGGAACGTTTGTGTTGCAATTGTTTTCTGGAAAAGTCGAACCTAAAATGGCGGCAGGCGGCACGTTTTCTTTCTTCTTTTTGTTACCGCATGTTTTATTAACTTAGAGGATTTACGTTCATTTGATCCACTACAATGTACCATAACCGTGCGTTCTGCATGTTTGTAAAAGCAAGCTAACTTGAAACACTAGACTATTAACTAGGGATGCACATATTATATTGTTTTTTTGAAACCGATACCGATAACTTCCTGCTTCTCAAGACCGATACCGATAATAAAAATTAAAATTACGCCACTAATTATTTTAACGCGATTAACGCATGTGTATTTTTTTTCCCTCGGCCGCCCCGTAGTTTCAGAGCGCATCGAGTTTAAAATACCATCTACAAGCTGATGCTGACAGCCCCGCTCCTGCTGCCCGCTTGTGGCAGACCACACTTCCACGCTCACCGGCAAGCACCGACTGGCCATCGGGAGGACCGGGAGGGTGTGTGTACGTGTGGTCCGAGCGAGCAAGAGAGTGACCTTACTGCATTGTTGTTGTTAGCATCTGGTGCTAGCTAGCTGCGCTAACGGATATAAGGAGCTGTTTAAATGAAAACAGAGGAGCGCTCTCTCCACACAACTGCGCCGAGCACTTGACTTGATGCAGGAAGCAGACAGCGGGACATTGTAGGAGAAGTCAGCACACTCAGCAACATGATTGCAGCGTCCAGGCAGCTCCGAGCATATGCCTTGAGTTGCACATAGCTCCAACGCGCGCGCAGACACACGCGCAGACACACGTGCAGACACACACACACTGTATTGTATTATTGTCTTCGTACGCTTTTAACACACCATCGTAGCGATGGCAATGTTTCAGGTGACTGATCAGGTTCGAAGTATCAGGGAGCGCTGGATTTGTGAAGAACTCCCCTCTTCCTAAACCACTAACACCACAGTACTGGCAAAACGGGAGGAGCCGAGTGAAAAACAAGCGCCCCTCATCCCAATCCACACACCGCAGTATTTTTTATTTTTTTTACCCAGAAAATATATTGTATATTATCGGGGCTATTAATACTGTTATCGGGATGACGTCATAATTCCTAATATCGGGCCGATAATTATCGTGCATCCCTACTATTAACTAGTCATTTATACCCCCCAGCATGTTCGAATACATGTAACTCAGCAAAGGTAACGGTCGCACAGTGATTATATTAATAATTCTATAATATATGGAATTTCAGCTTTAATCTGATATCTTATCTTGGTTTTTAAATGTTAAGAAGCCCTGAAACAAAGTTTCGTGAACAAGAACCCCTCGGTACCGACGGCTGCCGGATTTAACAGATTAATAGTCTAGCGTTTCAAGTTAGCTTGCTTTTACAGACACGCAGAAAGCACGGTTATGGTATAACGTTAGTGGATAAAATGAACGTAAATCCGCTATGCCTCTAGTCTAAGTTAATAAAACATGCACAGACATGCATGCTGTAACAAAAAAGAAGAAAAGCGCTCCGCCTGCCACCATTTTAGGTTCGAAAATAGTGTTTCTCAGATCATTTTGTGAAAACTTTGCAACACAGCTAACCTCCAATGTTTTTTCTCTTAAGGAAACTGAAGCAACTGGCAGATATATGGCTTCTTCAATCTGGTAAGCCTCACAATGGAGAAACTGTGACGCGCTGGGGGGGGTGCGAGTGAAGCCTCGCAGCGGCGCAACTGTGGCATGCCATGCTTACGGCCCCTACACACATGGCGGCGGGCTTGTCTGAAGATCAACCAACAACCACTCACATGAATATCCCGCCCAGGACACACAAGCATGTGGTTTGATTGGCTAGAGCTTGTACTGGCATATGATTTGATTGTCACAATGCAGTTTGGCATAGCGTAACATCACTCCATTCAAAGTGAATGGAGTGATGTTACGGCCCCTACACACAGCGGCGTGTGTTGACTCTTCTGACCATTCACTTTGAATGGGGTGACGTCACGCTTAGCCGAGCTGCATTGTGGGAGCAAAGCATAGCTTTCATGTGATTGGTTGTTGGTCTATCTTCAGACATGCCCGCCGGCAAGTGCCACCGTTTGTAGGGGCTGTTACACTGTAGGTGCGCCGCGTTTGGGGGTGCTGCAGCCCCTTCCCGCGTCCATGTTTATTCCACATGGTTACTAAAATGTGAATGAATATTTAGTGCTCAACACTGAAATTATATTTGTGTTGGCCTGTGAATATTGTTACGTTTTCCAATGGCTTGGAAATGCAAACTTTGTGCTGCTGTCTTTGATACAAGGGCAGAGTTACTTGAACATTATATCATTATTATTCCCTTGATTTAAAAGTGAATGCAGACGACCTTTGCCCTGCGGCGCAATGAGATCATCAATGATGAGCTACCTGTTGGAGAGATCCTGGAACGCTGGTCTGCCTTGAAAATGGAGTCACAGGTGAAAATATTTTATTTATTACAACTATATAATTATTTTGTGTGCCTTTGTCACTGATAACTTTGAAATGTTTACTCAGATTTAGCATGTTATGTTTCTGTTTATCTCTGCTGCCTTCAGTCCACATTAGTGTTGCACGGTGTACCGATACTTGAAAGGTACCGCGATACCCTGACGTTAAAAACGGTACGATTCCTCAGTTTCATTAGTATCGGTACTTTAAGAATGACGGGGGAAAGTACTCCCGTGAAAAAGCGCCATTTTAATAAGAGCCGTGTGTGTTCAGCGCTCTGCTTCCACTCCCTGCACTGCAGTCCCGCTCCTCTCAAGCACGTTCCAAGTCCCTCTCCTCTCTCGTGCACGCGGCCACGCGCTAGCTGCCAGAGCATGTGAGAAAACAAGAAGCATAGCTGCAAGTGGGAGTGCAACTGCCGCTGCGCCTCGGCTTGTTGACAAAAAAGACACCAGAAGTCTGTGAATGGGCCGTTCAGGTGTTTCAGAGCAGAGCTCCCTGTCGGAGCGGCAGAGCGTGATGTGCATTGAAAAGTTGTTCTGTCGCAATATTATCGTTGAGCAAACTTAACTAGCAAACTAGCATCACTATCTGCTAATGTTAGCTTTAGCCTTCGTTTTCTATTAGTTTTTTTCATAGGCTATAAACGGAGGTGGTATAAGTATATATCTTGTACTTGAGTAAAAGTAGAAGTACACAGGTCTTGTACTTGAGTTAAAGTAGAAGTACCAGAATGTAGGAACAATCCTGCAATCAAAATGTTCCTCAAATAAAAGTACAAAAGTATTATCATCAAAATATAGTTAAAGTAGCGACAGTAAAAGTAGAAGTACTCAGGTCTTGTACTAGAAGAAGCACCAGAGTGTAGGAATACTCTGTTACAGTAAAAGTACTGCATTCAAAATGTTCCTCAAGTAAAACTATTAAAGTAGTGACAGTAAAAGTTGTCATTGTGCAGATTGGTCCATTTCAGAATAATATATATGATATGTTTTATAATGATTGATCATGAAAATGTTCTCAAAGCTGGTGAAGGTGCAGCTGGTTTGAATGACTTTGTAGACTGCAGGGTAGCTGTTGGATTTACTCCAGGTGGAACTAAAGTCTGATTTAACACTTGATTATATTTCACATTATTCATCCACATCCGTGAAGTAACTAAAGGGATTAATATGTAGTGGAGTAAAAGTACACCATGTACCTCTGAACTGTAGTGCATTAGAAGTACAAAGTAGCAAAAGAAACATTGAAATACTTAAATAAAGTACAAGTATCTCAACATTGTACCCAAGTAGTACTTGAGTTTATGAACTTAGTTACTTTACACCAGTGGCTATAAAGATAGAAAGACTAAGCCTTGCACAGAGGCATGAAAATACATTTTCAAAATGCTCAACAGTGCTGCCAAAATGTTAAACTCACTGCTACACAATTAAAATAAATGCTTTTATATATATTTCTATTAGATGTGACTCTTTGTTATTCTGTTATTAGTAACACTGCTGCTTTAGTTGTTCTGACTGCTAAAATCATTTGTTATTCCTAATTTTAAAGCCGATATTCCGTGGGGTCGGGGGGCTCGGATCCTTGTCACCTTTTTCATACCTGATGAGTTTGCATCCCTGATTATATTTAAGACTGTTTCCCTTTTTTTAAGAAAATAATCGGAATCGCAATTCTTGACTTGGTATCGGTATCGAAACCAAAATGTTGGTATCGTGACAACACTAGTCCACATATACATTGTACTGTGAATTAAATAGTCATTTTATATTTTGGCAGAGTTTCACAGGATAACAAACCTCAACCTGAAGAACCACTTCTATGCGGAGTTGGATAGACATGTCCTCCATCTTCAGAGCCTGTTCAGAAAGAAGGCGGCAAGCAAGGAAAGGAAACTGAAGTTCTGGATCAGCTATTTGTCTCCTATGACCTCCAGGTGAGTCGGTTATGCCTCTTGGTGTTTTGTTCTCATACTAGAGTGGATTATCTTTGTCAAAATGTTAATCTCTTCAGTCATGGGAGAGCACTTTCTTGTGATATCAATTGTTGTGTGGTTATACTGTTTAGCATCCAAAGTAAAAAAAGATATGTTCTCACACTCGGGGAGCAAGGTGACGTCCATGTCCTCCGTGCTCTGCCTGCATATCTGCATGAAGATGACTCCACGTTTCTGAGGCTGTGGCATGTAAGTCAGCATAATAACTGTTTTCAATGTATGTGACGGATCATCCAAAAATATAGTTTATCTTGTTACATTGATGATAAAAATGATAATAAATGATGGATTGATTTTGAAAAAGTATGAACTGTCCGGGTGTCATCGAAGCTTGATTCTGTCACTGAAGTGTTGATCAAACATTATCTCCTGTGTTGCTCACATCCCGTTCAGGTTCCAGTTCCAAGATTTGAATATAAACACTTCAGAGGTGTTGAATATGATTTCTACTTTAGGATTTATTTGAAATTAAGCTCTTTAGGTTTCAGTGTAAAAAATGGGCTCACGTGATTTAATAAAATACACAATCAAGAGAGGGCTTTCTTTCCTGCAGCATCAGCGTTCAATACAAAGTAATCTCTAGTGTTCCCCATATTTTTTTGTATGTGTAGTATGGAGAGATTATACTGTAAATACATTTTCAGTTGCCAGTTTATTGGGTACAACTAGCTAATAGTAACGGTCTAATACATTGATAAAATGAATCCTACCCTTATGAAGGTTATAAATGTTTTTTTGTTGAAAGCATTTGTCAACTGGTTGGTTATTTTGGAGGCTGACGTTTCTGGTGCTGTAACATTATGTTGTGCAATGCTAATAGGCGTTTCCTTAAACCCACATTATGCACAAAACATACGGTTATTTGATGTGATATGTCACTGATGTATATTTCAGAAAACACATTTCTGAGAGAGGCAATTTGGGTAACGTTTATCTGTTCCTGTCATCAGGTGGAGCGTCTGATGATCCAGACACAGAGGACCTCGCGGTCGGACTTCTCATGATCGGTGCTAGGTCAACAGACACCACACTCTTCTGCCCAGAGAGCATCGCTGTTGTCATTGAGGATAACAGAGTTATCCAACTCCCCACACTGGCTGCCGCATTCATCCTGCTTTTTGCACTGACCTTTGCCCTGCATCTGAGCTACCCAAAAGACTTGGTCAACACTTTCGACTTCACCCAGGAAGTGTTGATGGGCCCGGATGAGGGGACCTTGAAGCCTGAAAAAGCTTTTGGCAGTTTAATCCTACCAACAAAGTTGCACTTTAACAATCTCACACACACACACACACACACACTGTTCTCCTCTGTTTACATCCTGCTGCTTTACATCTGTGTTCTGTTGTGTTCATTGGCAGATTTGTTACGGTTCAGCTTCAAGTTGAAGGACTGTTCGTAGATGTTGTTTTATACTTCTATATGTATTGGGTCTTTGTGGTCCATGTGTTAAATTAATACGCAGAACTGTTCCTGAAAATTGTGTTCACTCATACAGTAAGTTATGGTTAAAATACACACAGATATTTCTCAAGGCCCTAGCACTGTTTTTACGGTGTTTTTTTAAATTTATTTAAGAGTTAAATGTATTGTGCTAAAATGCATTGTTCTTTTATAGTGAAAATAGAATGTTGGCGATTTGCCAAAGCTGTTCAAATTATCAATAAATGCATTTTTATATATATACGGTGTGTTTGGAGATAATTCATTACATTATTATATTCTATTTAGCCCAACAATATAGTTAATTTCAATCACTAGCTTGGGTCAAATAAACAACCCAATGTATGGTTTATATTTATTTAACCCAGTGATTTAGTTAATTTAAATCACTAGCTTGGGTCAAATAAACAACCCGGCACATGGGTTAAAATGATCCAGCCCAGCACATGGGTTAAGACAACCCAGCGCGTAATCTGTCCTATAGTGACTCAGCAGCTGGGTTATGATTGGGTTATTTTTAACCCAGTAGTTTTAGGAGTGTACATATATGTAAGTCAGAGTGAAAATACATGTACAGTAGCCTGTGTTAAAAAATAAATTATATATATATATATATATATATGTGAGCACAAATATATGCATGTGAAAGGAGAATGTAGGAGTGAAAATATGTGTATGTTTTTGAGAGTGAAAATACATGTGTGTGTGTGAGGGCCAGAATAAACTACAGCCCCTCATATCATGTGGAAGTCACTTTTGTAACGATGGTAAGAAACTCAAATAACATGTCTCAACCACCTGCAGTCTGCGTTGAGATTGATGCATAGCTCATTATGAGCTCCCTGATGGTGGTGTTGAACAAGAGGTTAACACTTGAATGTGTAGAGTTCTCAGTAACCGGGAGCAGAATGGGAAGTTGGATTTAGAAGTTTTAATTCAAATGTAAGAATTGACAAGTGCAGTTGGCAATAAAGTGTGCTCATGATCCGATGAGTCATGGCATTTTTGTATGTCCACCGTCTTACTTTGCAGAACCTTGAAGAGTGGTTCTGTGAGGCCGAACATGGACTGAAAGACCCCGAGCAGGAAGGTGAAGTCAAAATCCTCAAGTGTTTGCTTCAAAGCAGCACTCTGTGCAGTGGTCTCTTTGTCCCGTCCCGGCTCTGTCATTATCTTATCGAACACGATACAGAGCGACTCGCGTCCTTCATTGATGGCGTGTAGGCGCGGCTTTTAAAGTTCCACCTCACAGCAGAGTCCTGCACGGGTCTGATTTTCAAGACCAGCTCCCGCGACGTGCAATACCGAACCCGCCCCGCTACCCGCACATATTGCCAATTAGTTCCGCAACCCGACCCGTCGGCACAAGATCCGTAACCCGACCCCGCATATATATAATATATATATATATATATATATATATATATATATATATATATATATATATATGGGGTCGGATTAGATCTGTAATATATGTGCCGAGTCGGGTCGGGTTGCGGAACTAATTGGCAATATGTGCGGGGGGCGGGTTCGGTATTGCAGTGAAAGAATTTACAGAATTCACATGAGCACAATTAAAATGGAAATGGAGCTCCCGAGAGGCTGCGCTGCCTTAAATACAAGCTGTAGGACTTTGAGGAGCTGTCCATAACACTTAAGGCCCTGACACACCAACCCGATTTTGGGAGTCAGAGGCCGTCAGAGGCTGTCGGGCATTTGCGGCGCTGTAGTCAGGTTGGTGTGTCCCGAACCGTCTGCCGTGACACGCCTTATTTGGACTGCCCGACCCGATGCATGGCCGATTCAACATGTTGAATCGGCCATGCATCGGGTCGGGCAGTTGGACCAAGCAATCACTCTGATTGGCTGTTCAGCTAGCGAATCAGTGCATGAGAAGCGAAGCGGAAGTGAGGGACGTAAACAAACGATTTAAAAGAAGGCACACACAGACTGCTATTCTTTTTCATCTCATCATGGCGATCTGGAATGATGCAAACGAAGACCTGCTCATCACCTTGATCCAGGAGAGGCCAGCTCTGTATGATATTACGGAGAAAAGATACTCTTCTTCTTCTCTGTTTTCCGGCTGTTGGCTCTTTTGAATGACGAATACACACTACCGCCGCCTGCTGGTAAGGAGAGTTATTGCCACTCACGCACTGAAGTCGGTGCGGTGTGTTCCCGTGCGACACATGGCCAAAACGCAGGAGAACACGGCCAGGCAACAGCCAACTTCAGCGTCGGCTAGTCCTCTGGTGACTGCTTGGTGTGTCAGGGCCTTTAGACTACTGAAAATAAACTATTCATTTGTTGCGTTTCCCATAAATGTTCAGCTGGACGATGTATTCGAGCTGCTAACTTATGATGCAGAGAATCATGTAATTATGAATACACGCAGTTGCGTATTTCGCTTAAAAAGCGTGGGATGTTAATAATTACATGTGTTTTTATTTATTAAAATTATAACTACAATCCGAAAAAACAGGGGAAGCCTGGCTTCCCCTGGCCTCCGGGAGAAAACGCCACTGTGAAGTACCTACATCTAACCCTAACCCTCTAAGTCCTTTCAAACCCAAACACTGAAAACAGTTGCATTAACAGATTGTTGGTTACAAAAAAATACATAAATACTTATAATGTATTAACATTATATCAAGTCTGTCTGAACTGACTATTCAAGCCAAATACATGTTCTTGCCATGAAAGAGTAGTTAAGCATTTTCTGTTACTCAAGAGGGTGCTTGTTTTCAGGTTATGTGTATTGTGTGTGTTTGTGTGTGTACGCACCCACTTGCACTTTGGTCCCCCATGATTTATCCGCACTGTTCCGCCCCCATCACTCTCAGACAGATGATTCACATGCTTATGTGTGGATGCAACACATCAATAATGAATCTACGTGCAGTAACTGTGTCTCTGCTGCTTGTGTATTCTAATTCTCCAAAAAGATATACACTCTCACCCCAACCCCCACCCCCACCTGCTTTGATTAATATCAGAGCCTGAATACCACATGAGACGGCGCTGATTATTTTATTATTTTACGCTTGGGTGGAGCCGGAGGCAGTTACGGCTGAATTAGACTAATGTTTTGACACGACTGCTGGAGAATCGGAAATGGAAGCAGGGGGGCAATGGGCCCTTTATGGATCCAATGAAAGATTGTGTTAAGTCAGCAGGACTCCCATTATCAGTGGCATGTGTAGGAAAGAAACTGGGACGATATGTCAAGTTAATGTAGCAGCATAGCATGTAAAGATAATGCATCTCATCTAGCACAATGCTCCAAGTGACCCATGTGAATTCCCGTCACTTCCACCATGATGCTAAATTGACCCCTTGTTGTCTTTCTGTTGGTTTATATGTTTGAGTTTATTATGTATTTTGTTCCAGACTGTTTCCAGAGATAAACAGGAATCAGTGGAGAACCGGTAGGTCCCTCTAGGCCAGGGATGGGCGAATGGAGGCCCGGGGGCCGCCCTCAGATGAATGTATAAACAATGTAATTAATAAAAAAATATTATTTGTTTACTTGTAGTATTGATACCGTCCACTAGACTCCTAGTTATGTCGCGAGCTGCGTACATGATTTCAAATCCCGCAAAAATAATCTGTGACAAGTTTGTGTGTATTGTGTTTGTTCCCGGGGAAACACTCACAAAAAACACCGGTTGTTGCTATGCCTGCTGTAGCGTTAAGTTACCGCTTGTAATTATGCCTTTACAAGCTTAAAAGTTGTCATCATCTGAATTTAGCGAAACAAGTTTAATATTCTAAAAACCAAGACTTTGTTTATTTTAAATCAGAGGAAAACAAACTGTCACGGACCCTGCCGTGTTACCTATGATTACTATACGCTTTTCATTCATAATTTCAGCGGGAGGGAGGGGGAGCGGCGCTGAGGAACAGCAGAGTGCGGGTTGACAGGTGTCTGTGTTGACACTCCCCTTATTGTATGTCAGTAGAGGCTATAAGTGTCTTAGGTTCAAGTTAGACAACTAATGTCTGGGTTAGTGTTCATGACTTCATGTTTATGTCATCTTAATCGTTAATCTCAATGCACACACATTTTCCGCGCTTTCCAATAGTTTAAAATAGATGTATTCCACTGTTGAATAACCTGTTTGTGAGCCTCTCCGCTCACACAGGGTTCAAATAGGGACGGAAAGAGCAGGTTGGTTTATCACAGGCGTTTATTCGCTCCAAACAAAGTATACACGTCTCCAACGTTTTCCATGTGGGAACCTTCACAGGTCCTTTGGCGACCTTCCGGTCTCGAAGTTTTCATAATAAAACCGTTTTCCCACCACTGTCAAATGATTTTAAAGCTATATATGCAGTACTCATCCACTAAAAACATCAGTTTACCCTTGTTAATTACACAACATGAATTGGTTTAAAGTGTACACTGCTTTTGTGTTTTTCCCATAGGTTTTTCCCTTTCGATTCTGAGAGACACATTTATTTTTTCAGAGGTTTTGATAGGCTAAAACATCGAACTTGAAGCTCGGTGATTGGATGTTTTAGCCACAATGCACATATGGTGTTTATGCGATATGAAAAAAAATAATAATACTTAATTCCGAGTGTGAAAGTCATCACATAACGGCATTGTAATACACGGTGGTTCGGCTGCATTACATATTACAGATCTGCCGTAGTTCTCTATTTATAGATCCCTGATTAGAAGACCTTTGGACAAACTGGAAGAAATGCCGCCGAAACTGAATATATGATGTGGATCATAAATATAATTAAACATCTTGCATTTCTTTTCACAAAATACGTCTCCTTGCAGTATCAACACTAATTCGGCGGACTTTTATATTTGATCCAATTGGTAAATAAATATTTACACCATAATGGTGCACAGCTGATAGAAAGGGTCTTATCGTTTTTAAAGATATTACTGATTTTCTTTGAATATAAGAATGTAAATACTGAATTGAGAGAATAGTCAGGGCTTCTGGGTGATGGTACTCACATCTATGAAGTGATATCATAAACCTGTTAATGTACGCATTCAAACACTTGTTCTGTTACCAGCTGTATTCACCTTGCAGGTGCAGCTATGTGGCTTTGATCCTGGATAAAGTGTTTAAGTCATGGATGTTTAAAGTTTAACTTCTTCATATTTGACTAATATTAAAGTTCACTTTTTATTTAGGAAGTATGACGCTGCGCTATCAGTACGCTTGTCCATGTTTGTGATTGGCAGAGATGGGGTCGTTACTAAAAAAAAGTAATACATTACACTACTCTCTACATAAAGTAACTCGTTACCTTACACATTACTTTACTCGTTACTTTACTCGCAGGGCCGGCTCGCCCCTCCCTACAGGCAGATCATGCAGACTGCTAAAGTTTCAAATGTTCTCTTTAGTTCAGTTTCCATTGTCGCATAAGACTGATCTAGATAGCGCCTGAATGTTTTCCTATCTGACCGTGGCTGTCCTCTGTCTCCTGCTATCTGTATGTTGCGCAGTATATCTCTGAACGATGGTGATTCCACTGTGCAAATGGGCAACATTTCCTCTACTATGAAGGATGCTACAAGCCTGTCCATCTTTGGTTACCGGTTGCTGCTTCGGAGTCGTCGGCAGCGCACACACAACATCCTCACTCTGGGTTCGGGGGTCCTTAGCTATTAGCTTCACCTTAGCATGTGTTCTTTGCAGGTGCTTGTTGAGGTGTGACGTGGTGTTTGCAGCAGTGGATAGCAGCTTCTGGCCTGGACACAGTGTGCACCTCACCGTCACATTCCTGTCTATTCTTCGGACGAACTCAAAATAATGGGCATACCTCCACCCCTCGAAAGTTAACGCTGACTCAGCCATGTTTATGCAGCACTGCACATGTGGATGTGCAAGTCGTGCATATTACGTACATATAAACCTGCGGCGGAAACCCCTCTTGTCTGTCAGTGTGATGACTGATTTTAGTAAGTAACGAAGTAACGCGTGTCGGGGCAATGTTAGTAACTGTAGTGTGATTACTGAATTATAAAAGTAGCGCGTTACACTACTCCGTTACCGACAAAAGTAATATTATTACAGTAACGTGTTACACCCAACTCTGGTGATTGGTCGAATGCTCCAAATACCACCCCTTTCATGTGAACGCGCACCTAGACGCGCAATCCACTTGATAACCCGGGTCGTAGTACCGTTTAGCGAGAGCGCATATGTTTTGGATTAGGCCAACCGGCTAACTCAAACATATCCAGGTTATGTTGAACCAGCTTCGTAGTACAGGCCTCAGCTCAACTCTGCCCCTCATCATGAACGCAGGAGGCTGGCTGTATATCTGAACTCGCTCCCTCATCATTCTCTTCATCATCTTGCACTTGTTCTAAGCTGCTGCTGATAGTGCTTGTAGCAGCGCTGCTGCCAAAAAGGTCAGTCAATGTGCGACATTTATATGCTTCACCTGCGAGTGACTTCACCTTTTTTTCTCTTGCCTTCTCGGCCCCAACTTTTTCTTTGATTTGTATCCATGTTTTTTCATTCTCCCTGTCTGCCGCGGCGTCTAATCCCTTCTCTTCGTGTGGCCGGTCTTTTTCTTCTTCGTGTGTGATTATTTGACAGATAAGAACCACACAACTGTGCGTCAGTGCAACTTAAATTATGACGTTACAATTTTTTTTTAAAGGGCTGGCCGTTCGTCAAGGGCCGTTCTGTGGTTCTCCAGATTCTACAGATGGCCAGTCCGCCCCTGATGCTGTGTGTTATGTGTAACATCTTCAGAAACTACCTTTCCAACTCCTCATGCAGTTGACTGTTACAGGTCTATACAGGTTCATGGTACAATGCTTAAGCTTCAAATTGAGAAACTGAAACTGTATTTTTCTTTATCGTTCTATTTTAATTTCACAATAAAGTTAATAGTAATATTATCTTTGATATTATCATGTTTTATTATCTAGACCAGTGGTTCTCAAATGGGGGTACGTGGACCCCTAGAGGTACATTGGAGTACTGCAGGGGGTACGTGAGATTTATTTTATGTTAATAAAACAAAAAAACATAAGTAATGCATTCAAACAAACTGTCAATAGTAGATTAACTACTTTATTATAGCCCGTCAGTCTCGTGCAGCTCGCTGAACTTGTAATAAGCCGGCAGTAAATAATAAATATATTTATAACTAGTTTAGCTTGTTCCAGAGTAGATAAGCTAGCTAAGTGTGTCTAACTCTTTAGTGTAAAGGACACCTAAACAATAAGTGGTGCTTGGCAACGGCATGTGGCTGCAAAGTATAGCCCAGCATTATGCATATGTTTATATGAGGGGTCAAAATCCCATGCTCATAAAATGCTCATATATATTTTTCTCTTCATTCCCCACGCCCCCAAATAAATAAATATACCAATTTTTGTACCAGTAATATGATTGGCTACTAGTTGCATGGATTTCACAGTAATTGACTGTAAATATTTCACAGTAATTTACTGTAGATATTTTACAGTAAATTAGAATAAAAGTACAACTAAATACTGTGCCTTTACAGTTGCCATGCCCATGGAATTACTGTGATATAGTACAGAGCTGTGGTATTATGGTACCTTGATGTACATAAATTACAGTAATTACCTGTATTTTCACACTATTACTGTAGAAGTAATGCAACACAGTAGCCAGTAATTTACTGTAAATATAAAAATGTAAATAATACGATAATATATTGTAAATTTGACTAGTTAACTGGAATTTTGCCATGAATCAGCTCAATCAAAAAAGAAAAATAAAGAAAATGCCCATTTTAACTTTGTATTACTCCATTGAAGTGCAAAGTACATTTCACAGTGTCTTGGACATGTTGTTACGGCCCCAACCTCTACTCCGCGGTAGTGGCTCGTGCTGAGACCTGCAACATGAAAGGATACATTCAATACCTGAGGTTACCTAACTGTAACCCAGCTTCTGTGAGTATTGGCGCAGCCCTCTAAGGCTATCGCTATTGGGTTTACCCTTCTGACCCTCGGGCCACCTTCCGGTATAAATAGGGAGGTTGCCCGGTGATACAATATAACTTTTCTTCAGCTATTCGTAGAGCCAGTGGGGCCCGGCGCTTAGAGGGCTGCGCCAATACTCATAGAAGCTGGGTTACAGTTAGGTAACCTCAGTTCTATTTCGTATATGGCTAAGGCTATCGCTATTGGGTTAAGGGTGAAGCATGATGTAGTCTGCGCCCCACCGGGTCCGTCCAGCACTAGAAGCACAGACACACCTGCTCAATAACACATCCCTGCCTGTTGTGCCATGCGTAATGGCACCTCCCCGTCCCTGGAACATAGCAAACATACCTGTTTTCCTGACGGGGTGAAGGCTGGGAACAATACATACCGACCGCTGTGAAAAGTAGAGACGAAGGTCCCACCTTATCCTGCGATCATAGAGGGGGAACAGCCGCTCTCTCCACGCCAGCCAGGTAGGAGAGCGCTCAGCTGGATCCCTGACGTTACTCACTCTAATCAGACACTTCGTACAAAGTGTATTAGAGGAAGGGGAACATCCCTCTCCTACGAGGGGAAAAAGCCGCTCTCTGTGTGCCGAGAGGCAGGAGAGAGGCGCTCAGCTGGCTCCCTGACGTCACTCACTCTGACAGGACACCCAGTACGGGGTGCGTCAGAGGAAAGGGAAACATCCCTCAAATACAATTGAATAAATGAACAGGTGGAAGACCAAGATGCAGCCATGCAAATATCTTCCACTGACATTCCTCCGCTCAACGCCGTGGAGTAGGAAATTCCTCTGGTTGAGTATGCTTTGATATTCTGCGGGGGCTCCACCCCAGATGAGACATACGATTGTGAGACCGCCTCACACAGCCAGTGTGACAGCCGTTGTAGACAGAGGTTGCCCGATAGAGCGCTCTCTGTAATGCACAAACAGGCGCTGAGAACAGCGCACTGCCGCCGTGTGCGCCACATAGCAGGCCAGCGCGCGCACCGGGCAGAGGAGATGAGATGTGGCTTCTTCCTCCAATTTATGAGGAGGCGGAAAAAACCCATCCAAGGTGATCACTCTTGATCTAAAAGAGCTAGTGATGACCTTTGGCATAAAAGCTGGGTTAGGACGTAACCCAGCCGAACTGCCATCCCCCTGGATCCGGAGGCATGACGGTGCCACAGAGAAAGCGGATAAATCACTCGCCCTTTTCGCCGATGTTAGAGCTAAAAGCAAAGCTACTTTGGCTGATAACATGTTGAGGGGAACCTCCTCTAAAGGTTCAAATGGGCTTTTCATAGTGCTCGTAACACCAAAGCCAAATCCCACTGAGGCACCAGTGCGCGTGACACCGGTCTGAGTCTTCGTACCCCTTGCAGAAAACGTTTCATCAGGGGGTGACTGAACAACGTCCCTCTTCCGAAACCCACATGACAAGATGATATGGCAGCCGCATACACCTTGATTGTGCTGAACGTCAAATTCCTGTCCAACAACAGCTGGAGGAATGACAGCACGTCAGGCAGGGGGCACGTAATGGGGTCCAGGCTTCTCCCTACACACCAACGCTAGAACGCTGCCCACTTGGCTGTGTAGGACGCTCTGGTAGACGCGGCCCTGGCTCCCTGAATGGTGCGTACAACATCTTGAGAGAGACCCCAGCTCTCTAAGTGTTCCCGCTCAGGGGCCATGCTGGCCTATCACTGGGTGACTGCAGATCACTCCCTCCACCTGTGAAAGAGCTTCCCCCCGCCACGGAATCTCCCACGGCCTGCATGACAGTGTACGCTGTAGGCATGGAAACCAGGAAGCTCGCGTGCGTTCCGGGGCTATCAGGATCACTGACAGCCGCTCTTCCTGCACTCGGTCCAGGAACCGAGGAATCAGCGGGACTGGTGGGAAGGCGTACAGCAGTCCCCTGGGCCATGGCCGATGTGCGAACGCGTCCACCCCCAGGGGTCCCGTGCTGACAGGGAGAACCAGAGCTCGCATTGCGCGTTCCCGCGTGCGGCGAACAGATCCACCTCCGCTTTCCCGAACCGGCTCCAAACCTGGGCAATCAGTTCGGGATGGAGGCTCCAGTCCCCCTGGCGAGGACCTCCTCTGGACATGAGGTCTGCCCCTTTGTTCAGCTCTCCAGGCACATACAGTGCTCTGATGGAGAGCACGTGTGCGCGCGCCCAGATCAACACCCCCCTGGCGATCGATGTAGGCCGCCGCGGCTTTGTTGTCTGTGCGAATCAACACATGCTGATTCCGTAGCAACGGGGGAAAATGCTGAATTACTCTCCGTACGGAGATCAATTCCAGCGCGTTGATGTGGAAAGACATGTGAGCCGGCCACTGTCCTCCCACTGCCTGCGTCATGCACGTTCCTCCCCACCCTGAGAGAGATGCGTCTGTGAACACCGAGATGTGTGACGTAACTCTGCCCAGGGGAACCCCCTCTGACAGGACGTGGGGACTTTTCCAGTATGTTAAGTCTGAACCCACGGACAGAGGGATGACCACCATGCGCATCATCTGTCGTATGTGGTCGATGTGGAGGCTGATGAACCACCTCTGCAGTCTCCTCATGTGTAGGAGACCCAGGGGAATCACCCCGTGACCTGCTGCCATCATGCCGAGCAGCCGCATCACGGAGAGTGACGTCACCACGCTGCGTGGTATGACACGTTGAAGGAGAGCTGTCAGCGTTTCCACTCTCTGCCGTCAGAGTCGTGCTCTCATGCGGGCTGAGTTCAATTCCACCCCCAGGTAAACAATACTCTGGGCTGGAACAGGACAGCTCTTTTCCCAGTTGATCATGAAACCCAGCTTTGACAGATGCGATATGAGTTGTACCGTCTTGTAAAGCCGCTTCCTCCCTGGAGCGAGCCAGCAGCAGCAGGTCGTCCAGGTATACTCTCATTCCTCCTCTGTGTAGCGGCTGCAGCGCCGTCTCTACACACTTTGAAAAAGTACGAGGAGCTACGGAATAGCCGAACGGCAGACGGTTGTACTGGTACGCTATTCCCTGGAATGAAAACCTCAGGAATGTCCTGTGTTTCGGAAGATCTACGCTGCGAGGGAACCCGAGCCAGCCACACCACGGACCGTAGGACCCAGAGCTTCCTCCCCCTAACCAGAAATCAATTATAAACCCTATGGGAAACAAAATAAAGCAGCGAAAACTGGACTACCAGGTCCTCCAGGCTAAACATAAACACATCTGCAAAAATATGGATATTCTAAGGAGAGTGTCTCCCGGCGTTAGGATAGGCGAGACATCCTTCTCCTCTGCAGCTTCTCTTTATATATACACGGCTGAGTGGAATTTGGAACACCTGGGCAGAGGAGGAGCCAGGGGCAGACCAGGTGCACCACTCTAAGTCAATAATTTTTCTGAAGAATGTGCTGACATGGGGGTTTAAATTGCCATGCCTCTTTTTGGCTTTCGAGCCCCTCTCAGGGTTAATGCCCAGGAAGCACCTGAAAACAATAAGCCAAGACAACAATTTAAATTTTACAAAGATGTATATGTTGCATAGTTTATTTTAAGGCACATGCAGTGGTGCCCCTTTGAATTTAAGTGAAACCTGCACCAAAGAAAGACATTTGTATTTAAAGTCAAGCAAGAGCGTTAAAAGCCAGAAAATCACTTAATTTGTTGTGTTATCACAGAGGATGATCTGAATACAGTATGTTACTGTGAAATGATACAGTAACATGTTGTGAAATCCTGTACATTCACAGTAATTAACTAAATTAAACATTTAAATATTAAGAGTAGCCTACATACATAATAGTGGAAAAGTAGAAGGTCAATGATAGAAATATAGAATAGAAAATATTAAGAAGATACTGTCGTGATCTCTACAATAAAACCAACCTGATCTCACCAGAATGCGTGACTCCACCACGACTCCTTAACACCACAATGCGTGGTGGAGTCACGAACTTTGTTACATTTGCGTGTCGGCACCACACAAACAACCCCAATGTAAAGTGAATGAGGCTCCTTTGTCGTGGTGCACACACGCATTTCTACAACGGCCCGCAGTGAGCTTTTATTCTATACAATGTTTTTTAAATCTACTATAAGCTTGTAGTAACTCACGGGAGGCTTCTTTTATTTTATTTGTATTCATAATAATTTAAATTTTTCGTCAGAATGTAAAAATTACATTAGTTACGAATTTGTGTTCTCAAAAAACAGTGCATTGTGTGTGATGCAACTGTGATTTTTATTAAATTAGTTAGTTTTTAAGGAAGGCCAGAGCTTGAGCTGTGTCAAATAGATTGTTCCCTTTAGTTAACGTTATTTAAAAGATAATGATCATGTCCCCTGTATTGTATTACGAGCGTTCATTCCCATTGGATAACGGAGAATATTACACCCGGAAGTAAGTATTCTCCTTACTGTCGATTGATTTTACAGTGATATCTGCACTACTCGTCGACTAAAAAACACCAGATTATCCTTGTTAATTACACAACATTGATTGGTTTGAATTGTGTGCAATGCTTTTGTATTTTCCCCCTTCAATTCGGAGAAACAAAGATTTTTTCGGTGTTTTTGGATGGCAGAAGACACTACACTACCCAGAATCCTCAGCTATCCTTTTGGACTACACCATGTGCTTAGCTTGACAAACCCTGTGATCAGTCCTCAACCTCTGTTTTTTATTTAGCCCCGGACTAATTCTTCCTCAATAATATAATACATTAACCATACTTTACCTAGAGGACGGCAGCATTGTAATTTCCTGTGTTCGGTGAATGCAACAGAGGCAAGACACCACCAGACCAATCAGAGAGTTGCATGGAAATAAACGTGTTTTATTGGCTGACAGGCCAATGTTTAAACTTTAAACTGTCAGCCGGAGTTTCTGAAGATGGATATTAGACTTTTTAATAAAAAAGACGGCAATTCTCAAGTGGTGGCTCACACAACAACCCAAGAGCCACCACCTGAGCCAGGTGAACAAGGTATGTAAATGTCAGTAAACTTACAAGTTATGCGAACATGTAAGCAAAGCATAAATTATAGCTACGTTGACATTACTTTGAATCGCACGGATAAGCTAAATCGTTAGCAAGTAGCTATAGCTAGCCAGATATATTAACCTGTTAAGGTTTTTTTTTCACGACACTGTGTCTCAGGGCATCTTAATATTTAAAAACTATTAATGTGTTATACCAGATTAACGAGAATAATCTCAGCTAACTGACAATACGAACCATTTTTACAGAAACAAAACACAAGTCTCACAAGAAGCGTTAGCATTAGCCCTTAGCTAAAACGGGCAGATGTTACTTCCGGTGCTAACTAACGCTCCATTACGCATTACGCAGCCAGAAGGGAGAGCTTCACCGCAGAGCAGGTGCTAGAGATGCTAGCTGACGATAGCTATGATCATTCCAGATGACTCATCGTCGGATGATGAAGATCTCCTCCAGCCAGACATGGATCCGGACAGTAGTGACTCGGATGTTGAACTTCCACCACGGGAAAGGTATGTAATCTCTCTGTTTTTATATATTACTTGTGTGTTTGGTGAAACTGTGTCACAGTGCTAGCTTAGCCAAGAAACTACAGGAATGATTAGGCAAAATGCTAAATAGTGTTACTTGTCTTTTTGGAGTTACATTTTCTAAATGAATGGCCAGTGAATGAATATATATATATATGTGTTTACTTATTTATTTGGTGTAATATTATTCATTTATTGTCCAATATTATCCTTTTTATATATTACTTTTGTGTTTGGTGGAACTGCATCACAGTGTTAGCTTGGCCAACAGGAATGATTAGCCAAAATGCTAAATAGTGTTACTTGTCTTTTTGGAGTTACATTTTCTAAATGAATGGCCAGTGAATGAATATACATGTGTTTCCTTATTTATTTGGTGTAATAGTATTCATTTATAGTCCAATATTATCCTATAAGTATAAGCCAGTGAATTAATCTAATACTTTTCCACATTTGTTAGATGAGGTGTGACCCCAGCAGGACAAAGCCACACACCCAGAAGACTTTCAGGGAGCAGCTTGCTGCAGAATTGTTGGAGTTTGCTGAAGGCCCTGCTGAAGGCCCTGCTGAAGGCCCTGCACCTCCACCACCCCCTCCTCCACCACTCACATGCATGCCCGAGTATTATGGGGAAGATGCCACCAAGGTCAGGAAGAACTGCGGGAGGTGCCTAGATGCTGGACTCAAAAGGGTGAAGACACCTGTGTACTGCAGGAAGTGCCAGGTCCCTCTGTGCTTCACTGTCAAAAAGAACTGTTTCAGGGAGTGGCACGACCTAAATACTGGAACATTCAGGTAGGTATAAAGTTCAGGTAGGTATAACATTTTGCGAGTGTTTATTTAAAAAAAAATACTTGTTTTTATATACTTAGTGTGATTTTAATGTATAGTGTGTTGGTACAATATTTGTTGTTTTTACAAACCTACAGTGTGGTTTTATTGTATAGTACGTTGGTAAAATGTTTGTTTTTACATGCCTATAGTGTGTTGGTAAAATGTTTGAAATAAATCTGCCCCAGTTGGAGTCAAATGTTACCTATGTTTTCGGGTTTTTTTATTGTGCAAGTACACTTACACACAATGACCTACAGTGTAGTTTTATTGTATAGTGCGTTGGTACAGTTACATACACACACAGCTACACTTACACATACACACCTACACGTACCCACACAGCTACACTTACATACCCACACAGCTACACTTACACATGCACACCTACACACACACAAACATTATTTTATTTTGATCCTGAGTCCTGTCAGTTAAAGTGTTTCATAGTTAGCTGAGCTAAGCATCAACCTAGCACTGAAATATATGGATGTTATGTGACAGTATCTGAGAAAAAGTCAATGTGGCTGTTTGGCCACTGACAACATAACAACACCTGCATTTAAGGAGCCTTTATGGAGCCTTTCAGCCCCTCTAGCAAAGGGACTGGAAAGCAAGCTTTGGAAATTCAGTACCATCTACATGCTGTCATGTTCCAGACACTGCTGTCAACCACTCAGGGCCGCACAAACACCTGCAGAAAGAAACAATTGACTTGGTGCAGGCAGGCAGGCAAACCAGCAGTTGAGAACACACTGAAAAGTTACCGAAGTAACGAGAAAGCACATGAGGTCATAACCACTGAGACAAATGTAACATTTGACCAAGACCAAGGCCCTGTGCAATGATCTTGATATTCCCGAAACTGTGACGCAGAGGAAGAAGCGTAGAAACATGGAAGACTTTGTAGTCAAGGCATCATGTGGAGCAATGTGAAACATTAAACATAAATAAACTGGTGTACAAAACTCACATACCTGCATTTCAATGGACAACATAAAAGGACACGTGAGCGGGGGTTCTGGTGCTCAGATTAGCTATTGATGATCACGTTGATAAATCACATAAAACAAATAGCCAATCACACACATGTTGCTGTGACTGTGAGCATAAAACAATTAACATTAAACTAAACAAACACAACAGTACGTTATTGTCCTTATAAAATAAAAACATACATTTTGTCCACCGAGATAATACAGGAACCTTACACTCAAGAGATCCTCACGTGCTATGAGAATCTCCCACAATCCATTGCCGTAACAAAGCTAATGCAGGCACACATTTGTGACACCAGATGGCGCAATTGTGTATGTGCGTGTGGGGAGTCTTGCAGTAGAAAATTCGACTGTAGCGCCGCCACCGTGGGCTAAGCCCCAAATGTTTCCAGGTCCAGGTGACGCCCCTGGAGGGGACCCTCCTCCAGATTGTTGTGGAACAAACAGCTCCTTATGTCCGTTAGTGCAGCTAGCTAACCAGATGCTAACAACACGGTCCCTGCTGGCACCTCTCTCGATCACACTAAATGCGCTATTGCCACACACACACAGAGCCGAGCTTGAATGACACAAGCATAGGTTTATTTCCATGCAACTCTCTGATTGGTCTGGTGTCATGCCTCTGTTGCATTCACTGAACACGGGAAATTACAGTTCTGCCATCCTCTCTTGTGTCATGATGTATTTCACGTAAAGCACGGTCAATTTATTATATTATTGAGGGAGAATTGTCCGGGGCTACAGAAAAAACATTCGGGGCTAAAGCCCCGAATACTCAGGCCAGGCGACGCCACTGCATACAAATATTTTTTAAATCAATAAAATCATTTTCTAAATCCATAAAAGCATTTCAATTAATATTGGGAGTCATGTTGATAATGTGGCCATGTAATAATCGGCATAATGTGCACATTGCATAATGTGCCTTCATGCCGATCTAGATCCCTCCGCCTCGCGTCGGGCTCCTGATCAGCCTGTCGGTGTTCTTTTCCCCATAATGACCGCGTTGCTGCACATTATCCCTTACATATGATTATATACACTCTTAAAACTACTGGGTTAAAAAATAACCCAATCATAACCCAGCTGCTGAGTCACTATAGGACAGAACACGCGCTGGGTTGTCTTAACCCATGTGCTGGGCTGGATCATTTTAACCCATGTGCGGGGTTGTTTATTTGACCCAAGCTAGTGATTGAAATTAACTACATCACTGGGTTAAATAAATATAAACCATACATTGGGTTGTTCATTTGACCCAAGCAAGTGATTGAAATTAACTACATCACTGGGTTAAATAAATATAAACCATACATTGGGTTGTTTATTTGACCCAAGCTAGTGATTGAAATTAACTATATTGTTGGGCTAAATAGAATATAATAATAATGTATAATAGTGTAATGAATTATCTCCAAACACACCGTGTATATATAAAAATGCATTTATTGATAATTTGAACAGCTTTGGCAAATCGCCAACATCCCATTTCCACTACAAAAGAACAATGCATTTTAGCACAATACAAATTCAATACATTTAACACTTAAACAAATAAAAAAAACACCTTAAAAACAGTGCTAGGGCCTTGAGAAATATCTGTGAGTGAACACAATTTTCAGGAACAGTTCTGCGTATTAATTTAACACATGGACCATAAAGACCCAATACATATAAAAGTATAAAACATCTACGAACAGTCCTTCAACTTGAAGCTGAACCGTAACAAATCTGCCAATGAACACAACAGAACACAGATGTAAAGCAGCAGGATGTAAACAGAGTAGAACAGTGTGTGTGTGTGTGTGTGTGTGTGTGTGTGTGTGTGTGTGTGTGTGTGTGTGTGTGTGAGATTGTTAAAGTGCAACTTTGCTGGTAGGATTAAATTGCCAAAAGCTTTTTCAGGCTCAACACCCTGGGCTTCAAGGTCCCCTCATCCAGGCCCATCAACACTTTCTGGGTGAAGTGGAAAGTGTTGACCAAGTCTTTTGGGTAGCTCAGATGCAGGGCAAAGGTCAAAGGTCAGTGCAAAAAGCAGGATGAATGCGGCAGCCAGTGTGGGGAGTTGGATAACTCTGTTACCCTCAATGACAACAGCGATGCTCTCTGGGCAGAAGAGTGTGGTGTCTGTTGACCTGGCACTGATCATGAGAAGTCCGACCGCGATGCCCTCTGTGTCTGGATCATCAGACGCTCCACCTGATGACAGGAACAGATAAACGTTACCCAAATTGCCTCTCTCAGAAATGTGTTTTCTGAAATATACATCAGTGACATATCACATCAAATAACCGTATTTTTTGTGCCTAATGTGGGATTAAGGAAACGCCTATTAGCATTGCACAACATAATGTTACAGCACCAGAAACGTCAGCCTCCAACATAACCAATCAGTTGACATAAATGCTTTCAACAAAAAACATTTATAACCTTCATAAGGGTAGGATTCATGTTATCACTGCATTAGACTGTTACTATTAGCTAGTTGTACCTAATAAACTGGCAACTGAATATGTATTTACAGTATAATCTCTCCCTACTACACATACAAAAAGATATAGGGAACACTAGAAATTATTTTGTATTGAACACTGATGCTGCAGGAAAGAAAGCCCTCATGATTGTGTATTTTATTAAACCACGTGAGCCCATTTTTTACACTGAAACCTAAAGAGCTTAATTTCAAATAAATCCTAAAGTAGAAATCATATTCAACACTTCTGGAGTGTTGAAGTAAAGGGAGATTATATTCAACATGTCCATTGTGTACCTTACAATAATTACAATTCTTATGGCAATATTCAAATCTTGGAACTAGACCCTGAACGGGATGTGAGCAACACAAGAGATAATGTTTGATTAACACCTCAGTGACAGAATCAAGCTTCGATGACACCAGGACAGTTCATACTTTTTCAAACTCAATCTATCATTTATTATAATTTGTTTCACTATAAAAATTCAAATAATTGTCTCCCTGCGATAGAGCTCCTGAAACAATGTAACAAGATAAACTATATTTTTGGATGATCTGTCACATACATTGAAAACAGTTATTATGCTGACTTACATGCCACAGCCTCAGAAACGTGGAGTCATCTTCATGCAGATATGCAGGCAGAGCACGGAGGACAGCAGCACGTCGGACATGGACGCCACCTTGCTCCCTGAGTGTGAGAACATATCTTTGTTTTACTTTGAATGCTAAACAGTATAACCACACAACAATTGATATCACAAGAAAGTGCTCTTCCATGACTGAAGAGATTAACATTTTGACAAAGATAATCCACTCTAGTATGAGAACAAAACACCAAGAGGCATAACCGACTCACCTGGAGGTCATAGGAGGCAAATAGCTGATCCAGAACTTCAGTTTCCTTTCCTTGCCGCCTTCTTCCTGAACAGGCTCTGAAGATGGAGGACATGTCTATCCAACTCCGCATAGAAGTGGTTCTTCAGGTTGAGGTTTGTTATCCTGTGAAACTCTGCTAAAATATAAAATGACTATTTAATTCACAGTACAATGTATATGTGGACTGAAGGCAGCAGAGACAAGAAGAAACAGAAACATAACATGCTAAATCTGAGTAAACATGTCAAAGTTATCAGTGACAAAGGCACACAAAATAATTATATAGTTGTAATAAATAAAATATGTTCACCTGTGACTCCATTTTCAAGGCAGGTCAGCGTTCCAGGATCTCTCCAACAGGTAGCTCATCATTGATGATCTCATTGCGCCGCAGGGCAAAGGTAGTGTGCATTAACTTTTAAATCAAGGGAATAATAATAAGTTATAATGTTCAAGTAACTCTGCCCTTGTATCAAAGACAGCAGCACAAAGTTTGCATTTCCAAGCCATTGGAAAACGTAACAATATTCACAGGCCAACACAAATATAATTTCAGTGTTGAGCACTAAATATTCATTCACATTTTAGTAACCATGTGGAATAAACATGGACGCGGGAAGGGGCTGCAGCACCCCCAGACGCGGCGCACCTACAGTGTAACAGCCCCTACAAACGGCGGCACTTGCCAGTGGGCATGTCTGAAGATAGACCAACAACCAATCACATGAAAGCTATGCTCCCACAATGCAGTTCGGCTAAGTGTGACGTCACCCCATTCAAAGTGAATGGGCAGAAGCGTCAACGCACGCCGCTGTGTGTAGGGGCCGTAACATCACGTTACGCTATGCCAAACTGCATTGTGACAATCAAATCATATGCCAGTACAAGCTCTAGCCAATCAAACCGCGTGCTTGTGTGTCCTGGGCGGGATATTCATGCGAGTGGTTGTTGGTCGAGCTTCAGACAAGCCCGCCGCCGTGTGTGTAGGGGCCCATGGCATCACTCGCACCACCCCCCCCCCGCGCGCGCGCGCGTCACAGTTTCTCCATTGTGAGGCATATATCTGCCAGTTGCTTCAGTTTCCTTAAGAGAAAAAACATTGGAGGTTAGCTGTGTTGCAAAGTTTTCACAAAATGATCTGAGAAACACTATTTTCGAACCTAAAATGGCGGCAGGCGGAGCGCTTTTCTTCTTTTGTGTTACAGCATGCATGTCTGTGCATGTTTTATTAACTTAGACTAGAGGCATAGCGGATTTACGTTCATTTTATCCACTAACGTTATACCATAACCGTGCGTTCTGCATGTTTGTAAAAGCAAGCTAACTTGAAACACTAGACTATTAATCTGTTAAATCCGGCAGCCGTCGGTACCGAGGGGTTCTTGTTCACGAAACCAAGATAAGATATCAGATTAAAGCTGAAATTCCACATATTATAGAATTATTAAAATCATCACTGTGCGATCGTTACCTTTGCTGAGTTACATGTATTTGAAAACGCTGGGGGGTATAAATTACCTTGTAAAAATGAATAGTCCAGTGTTTCAAGTTAGCTTGCTTTTACAAACATGCAGAACGCACGGTTATGGTACATTGTAGTGGATCAAATGAACGTAAATCCTCTAAGTTAATAAAAACATGGGGTAACAAAAAGAAGAAAGAAAACGCACCGCCTGCCGCCATTTTAGGTTCGACTTTTCCAGAAAACTATTGCAACACAAACGTTAAACATAACTTAAATCAATATACAAATACTGTCTTACACGTAAGTTAAATCGTTTTTCAAGTGAGGCAGATATGAAATGTAGGCTAGCTAACAAGAGCTCAAATCAAACTAACACACTATGCGACACAAAGTGCATTATATGCAGAAATGAATAACACATCATTTAAATACTGTGCAAAGGCAAGACGTAACTCACCAGAGTAGTGCGGCCTAAAAAGGATCACGATTCCGGCAGTGAGAGCACGGTGGGCAAAGTATTCTTAAAAGTTTGAGCGATTTCAACAGAGGCGAGCAGATAATGGCGGGCGGACTCTGGTGAAGGATAGAACGTCTCGGCACGTCGGGGGCGGAGCACATACATGATGACGTCAGACCAACGTCAGACAGATTCATTAAAAATGTTTGAGTAGCCTACTATTACCAATATGACCCAAAGTGGTTGAACACTGTATACAGTACACAATAATAAATCAGTTCATAGTCATCAGAAAATTAGCGGTAAATTAACTTTTTGAAATGTTTGAGTTAAAACAATCAATTTGCTTTCAGAAGCTTGTAATGTTCGGTCTTACAGTGTGCAAGAACACTGGTGATTCTGTGAAATCACTGGCTGTTTAGTGGTTTTGAAAAATCACTGTTGTGGTTGTAGTGGTTTTTCAAAATCACTTACTTGTGTTGTGAGAAATGACAAAAAGATGGTTCCAGAATGATTCAGAAGTGGGAAAATGAATAAAGCAACCTCTGGGTTAAAAATAACCCAGGCAGGTGTTCAACTGCAATTGAAGCCCTAATAACCCCTTTGACCCAGCATGAACAACCCACCAGTGTGTTTACAGTACCCAAATAACCCATAATTATGACCCAGCCAAATCAACCCAGCAATGTGTTTATAGAAATAACCCAGCATTTTTAAGAGTGTAGTCATTATTCATTTGTTTTAAAGCAGGAGGAGCAAACGCTTGCCTCGGGGAGGGAGAAAAAGAGCCACAGCAGAGAATAAACAGAAGGGCAACCATGGCAACCATGCAAGGGAAGTCTTCTTCGCTGCTTTTGTGGCAGACTACAGCGCCACTTACAGACCTGGCATATGTACTACAGTGTCTCCAGCACTTTCGAGCAGAAATGGCCGGCCGTGGCCCAACCTCTCATTCCCCTGATAGGTGGAGAGTTGACCAATAGCTGTAGCGCCACCGTCCTGACGTCAGGACAGTGTTCAAATCTGGATCAGTCTGTATCAGATCCGTTGCAGCTCCTTTTTTAGAGATTTGGGTATGGAGGAAAATAGAGAGGGTTGTGTTTTCTGACACTTGGTGAGTTCCCTGACACACCGGGGACACACATTCATGTATAAATGATGTACAAAAGTGCTTTTTGCATGATAGGTCCCCTTTAAGTATAACGTTTTGATTGAGTAAAATGACTCATAGCTGATGCTTGCTTGGCTTTCGGCTGGCTGTAGAAAATGAACAGTGTGACAGATTGGTGGGTCTTGTTTTTTTGTTCTCGCTCAGTTTGTATTTAGTGACTCATTCTTCTCCTCTGTGTTTTACTCCCTTTGCGTATTTTTATATTTCTCCAGCCTTTCTAAGCGACATAATGTATTCATTCCACGTCTTTGATCAAAGTGCTATCACAATGATGTAACAGTTTTACATAGGAGTACATGGCTCATTCATTTGTAATGCATGCATTACACGTGTGATGCTGCCCTGTGTTTTAATTGAAAGTGAGGGGTTCACTCTGCTGTCACTAATAATATCCTTCTCTTTACAGCTGCTAAAAAGAACATCAACGTTATTCCTGATTAAAGGTGACTCATCAAAGTATTGTTTACCCTCAACAAATTGTTGGCTTCAGAGGCAGAGCATTTCTGTCAAAGACTGTGCATTGTATTTTTAGAGGTGCAGAAACACTATAGCAGTTGGATTTGAAATTGAAAACTTGGTGTCAAATATTGGAAAATACAAGGGGTCCCACGAGATGCAGCTTTTCATTAAACAGACCATTATTATGATGTGATTAAAAAAGAAGAATGAGAGAACTGACTGTATTCATGAGAAGAGTTGGGTGTAACGTGTTACAAATGCGTTACTTTCATAATATTACTTTTGTCGGTAACGGAGTAGTGTAACGCGCTACTTTTATAATTCAGTAATCACACTACAGTTACTAACATTGCCCCGACACGCGTTACTTACTAAAATCAGTCATAATCATCACACTGACAGACAAGAGGGATTTCCGCCGCAGGTTTATATGTACGTAATCTGCGCGACTTGCGCGTCCACATCTCCACGTGCAGTGCTGCATAAACAAGGCTGAGTCAGCGATAACTTTCGAGGGGTGGAGGTCTGCCCATTATTTTGAGTTGGTCCGCAGTTCGTACGTGCTCGGATGAAGTCTTTGCCGTGTATTCCAGTGCGACACAAAAGACGCAGGAGAACACGCCACGGCATGAGCAGAGATAGACTGCTCAAAATACACATAGCAGGAGACAGAGGACAGCCACGGTCAGATAGCAGGAGACAGAGGACAGCCACGGTCAGATAGCAGGAGACAGAGGACAGCTACGGTCAGATAGCAGGAGACAGAGGACAGCCACGGTCAGATAGCAGGAGACAGAGGACAGCTACGGTCAGATAGGAAAACATTCAGGATCTGGATCAGTCTTATGCGACAACGGAAACTGAACTAAAGAGAACATTTGAAACTTTAGCAGTCTGCGTGATCTGCCCGTAGGGAGGGGCGGGCCGGCCCTGCGAGTAAAGTAACAAATTACTTTATGTAGAGAGTACCGAAGTAGTGTAGTATATTACTTTTTTTTTAAGTAATATGTAATATATTCAAAAAAATAGTAACGACCCCATGAGGTCCATACTGAACATGCTATTAGTCTGCCCCCCCCACCTTGAATACATATGCTGCTTGATGGGTCCCAACACTACCAGCCATTGTAATGGAGTCTCAAATTGGATGTTGGTTATTCTAGTAATAATAATGAAGCCGCTGACTGGAAGCGCTCAACACACCCCGACAAGTGTGGGAGCCGCCCAGCACAATACTGCAGATAATTAGCTGCTTAATGAGCTGGACCCGGCTGTAAACATTCCGAGTTCAGAGTTTGTTAAATGTGCTCAACTATCAACCTTTCCAATGTGTTGCTGAACGGACTCCTGTCTGCTCTGTTAGGCTCAGCTCTATGGGAGGGTTTAGTACTGGAGTGATGTTAATGGTTTTGTTTTCAACTTGTGTGTGTGTGTGTGTGTGTGTGTGTGTGTGTGTGTGTGTGTGTGTGTGTGTGTGTGTGTGTGTGTGTGTGTGTGTGTGTGTGTGTGTGTGTGTGTGTGTGTGTGTGTGTGTGTGTGTGTGGTGTGTGTGTGTGTGTGTGGCACAGTCTGTAACAGGAAGTAGAACAGAGGAGGTTCCAGTCATTCTAGAAATATAAAGCTTAAGTATATTCATGGTACAATATTTGATATAAAGAACACATTACAAAACACTCTAAATATGCCAAGTAAAGAATACTATAGTAAACTGTTTAAAACAACTGATCACTGTTATTGAGATGGACAGGACCCAGAAGGGTTTATAACCAGAACTTATAAAGGTGCAACATGCTGCACCTTTATAATAGAAATTGCATCCCAATATCAATAACATATATTAATTTAAATACAAATAAATTACATCAAAAGGTCCTGCTGTGAAATGCCGTTTGGGTATCCTGATTGAATTGGAAATAATTAAACAGTATCACTAGACTCCAAACTAAACAAGAATGATGTCATTGGTCATCGTATCTCCCATCATGTCTGCTAACCGCTGATTGTTAACATCTAATATTTATAAACTAATATATCAACTAGTGATATGATAGCAGGCCCTACAGGCAGGTGTACTTGCTCAGCTGCCTACACAGAGCTGAAGGTAGTGGCCGCTCTGTGACCCTCCTCCATAAACGAGGCAGTGAGTGAGGTGTCTGCGCTGCATCTCTGTCACCAGCAGAAAGACCCGGGGTCGTTGAGTCTGTTTGTGTCAGTGCACAGAGAGCGTGTCATTGGTCTCCCCAGCTCCAGCCCTTCACCCGTCTCTGACAAAAAAAACGTTGTTTCTTCTAATGTTTCTTGAAGACAGGATGGGCTGGGGCGATAGAGACTCTCTCTGACCAAAACGAGATGGAGAAAAGAACAGCACTGACTCAGTGATTGATAATATCTCTTTTGCTGGGAGTACAGTGCGTGGCTTTTGGGAGACAGACTTAGCATGTTGATTAAATTGGATGTGGACCCAGTGGTGGAGGTGAAATACTGAGCAGATGTCTTGGAACCACACATTGCTCCTTGAAGATAGCAGGAAGTTATTTCCCTTTGAACTTGGTGCGCTGATTTCTTTATTTGAAATGTGGTCAAAAGTTTACACCTGGATGAGGTCTGATCATCATGTTAGCTTGACACCTCCTGAAAGGGCTGATCTAAATGCACCCTGATCAAAACATATGTTGCTGCATTTCAACCAACAACAACATGCATTATCTTTTCAAGGTGATATATCCTGATACAAATTATATTATAATGCCAAGAAATGTGAATGAAAGGCAATGTGATATGAAGACAAAGACTTTCCTGTGATAGCGGAAACCTTAAAGGGGACCTATTATGCAAAATGCACTTTTTGATGTCTTATACATAAATGTGTCCCCGGTGTGTAAGGAGACTCACAAAGTGTCAGAACATAAAACCCTCTCTCTTTTTCCTCCTTACCCACATTTCTAAAAACGGGGGTACAACGGAGCTGATCCAGATTTGCTGCGGTCATGATGACATCACTGAAATGTGGGCTGGATTTACGTTGAATTAAATAAATAATGCTTGATGCGGTTTGGAACATAATATGCAGCAGATCCAAAGGGGGCATGGCCAGCAGCTCCAAGGGGGCGTGGTCAGCAGCAGCTCGTTGAAACGAAGGACTCACATGCACGATTATTCCTTGATTTCAAAAAGTACCTTTTATTATACAAAAAATATTTAGGATCAACTAGGACTACTAAATAGTTCCCTAGGTTCGCCTAACTCAATGTTTACACGAGGGAGTACAGACATGGACTTGGTTTAGAGACAAGACGAACCGACAAAAGACAAAAGGAGAACAGGGCTACATATACACAACAGTTAATGGGGCACAGGTGAAAACAATCAAGAGCAGGAGATCACAATCAAGCTGGCAAGTGACACAACGACAGGAAGTGATGACACCTGAAACGAGAGGACAGTCAACATCAACATAAACTGCAAGGCCACAATAATAAACACAAAACAATAACCTCACAGACTCTAATGCTGAAACCTTACAGTCCCCCCCCCTCTTACGGACGGCTCCAGACGTCCCTGAAGCCTGAGACTGTTCTCTATATAAGGGTCTTGTCCACAATGAAGCTGCCTGGGATCCAACACCTCTCCTCTAATCCATACCCTACCCAGTCGACCAAGAACTGTCTACCTCTGCCCCTCTTCCTTTCAGACAGTATTTTGTCCACAGTGTACACTTGACCTCCGTCGACAATCCGGGGAGGTGGAGGGGGCGTGGAGGTGGGGACCAGTCTGCTCTCTTTGACCGGTTTCAACTTGCTGACATGAAACGTGGGGTGGACCTTGATGGACTTTGGAAGACATAAACAGACAGCAACAGGCTATGGGAAAAGGACCAACGAACCGGGGAGCCAGCTTCCTGGAGGCGACATGGAGAGGAAGATCCTTGGTAGATAGCCACACTCGTTGTCCGGCCTGGTACTTGGGGGCTGGACGTTGTTTCCGGTCAGCCAATACCTTCATGCGAACGGCACTCCTCTGCGAACTCCCGCCCAGACCCGACGGCAGCGGCGAACCAGAGCATGGGCTGATGGTACGGTGACCTCCTTCTCGAGCTCCGGAAACAATGGAGGTTGGTACCCATGGACACATTGAAACGGGGAGATACCAGTGGCTGATGTGGATAAAGTGTTGTGCGCATACTCCACCCAAATCAGACTCTTACTCCAGGTGCTAGGTTTCGCGGACGCTAGACATCTCCAACAGGTCTCCAAATCCTGATTCATCCTCTCCGCTTGTCCATTCGACTGTGGGTGGTATCCGGATGTCAGACTAACAGTGGCTTGGATTAGGCGACACAACTCCTTCCAAAAACGTGACACGAACTGTGGACCTCGGTCTGAAACGACATCACTGGGAAAACCATGGATTCTAAACACATGGGACAACATGGCCTCTGCTGTTTCTTTGGCAGTAGGTAACTTGGACATGGCGATAAAGTGTACCATTTTCGAAAAACGATCAACCACAGTGAGTATGGTGGTATTACCTGCCGATGTTGGTAATCCCGTCACAAAGTCCAACACAATGGTCTGTTGGGAATGGGCAAAGGTTGGAGAAGACCTGCCGCAGCTTGCCGAGAAGTTTTGTTCCTGGCACACACAGGGCACGCTGCCACATATTCTGCAACATCCTTCCACATCCCCGGCCACCAGAATCTGAGTCTCACCATGAAAAGCGTCCTTTTGTTTCCAGGATGACAGGTAAGTACAGACGTATGGGCCCAATGAACAACTTGAGATCGAAGTTGCTCCGGCACAAACAATTGATTCTGAGGACACCCTCTTGGGACAGGATTTCCGCTGTTTGCCTGTTTGACCTTGGCTTCAATGGGCCAGGTCACACTCCCTATCACTCGGACTGGCCGCAGAATGGGGTCTGGACTCTTGGGGTCTGGCTCAGGATCATACATTCTGGAGAGTGCATCAGGCTTTCCATTCTGTGAACCAGGTCGATATGACAGAGTGAACCTAAATCTATTAAAGAACAAAGCCCATCTGGCCTGCCTAGAGTTCAGACGTTTGACCTTCCTGATGTATTGCAGGTTTTTATGATCCGTCCAGACCAGGAAATCCTGCTCCGCTCCCTCCAACCAGTGCCGCCACTCCTCCAAAGCAATCTTCACCGCCAACAGTTCCCAATTTCCCACGTCGTAATTCCTCTCAGCAGAAGATCGCTTACGGGAGAGATATGCACACGGATGAAGTTTGTTGTCCCCCGCTGATTTCTGGGACAGTATAGCTCCAACGCCGTCGTTGGAGGCGTCCACTTCCACCACAAACTGTCGGTGGCGATCAGGTACAGTCAGGATGGGAGCTGTGGTGAACCTCCTCTTCAGTTCCAGGAAAGATTTCTCTGCCTGTGGATTCCACACAAACTGAACATGGGGAGAGGTAAGGGCATGGAGAGGAGAGGCAATAGCACTGAAATTGCGTATGAAACGTCTGTAAAAGTTAGCAAACCCAATAATTGCTGAACTTTCTTTCTAGAGTCTGGTGTGGGCCAATTAGCCACATCACTGACCTTAGCTGGGTCCATTTCCACCTTGTTAGGGGAAATCACAAAGCCCAAAAATGCCACAGTGTTCACATGAAACTCACATTTTTCGGCCTTTCACAAATAAATGGTTAGCCAGGAGTCTCTGAAGTACAAGGTGAACATGGTTCATATGAGTATTTCTCATCTGGAGAAAAGATGAGAATATCATCGAGATACACAAAACAGAAAACATTCAGGAAATCTCTTAACACATCATTAATGAGGGCTTGGAAAGCAGAAGGTGCATTACAAAGTCCAAAAGACATCACCAAATATTCCTAATGTGCCCGTAGGTGTATTGAAACCTGTTTTCCACTCATCCCCCTCCCGGATGCGCACAAGGTGATAAGCATTCCTTAAGTCAAGCTTAGTAAATATCTTGGCTCCCTGTAACAGTTTGAATGCCGTAGAGATGAGTGGAAGTGGGATATCTGTTCTTAACTGTGATCTGATTTAGTGGACTGTAATCAATACAGGGCCTAAATGAACCGTCCTTTTTCCCTACAAAAAAGAAACTTGCTGCTGCTGGGGATGATGATGGCCGAATCAAGCCAGCTTTGAGTGATGATCTGATATACTCTTCCATGGCCTCCCTTTCAGGACCAGAGAGAGAGTACAACCGTCCTTTGGGGATAGTAGAGCCCGAGAGAAGGTCTATGGGGCAATCATACGGTCTATGGGGAGGCAAGGAAGTAGCTCGTGTTTTGTTAAACATCTCCTTAATGTCAAGGTAACACTCTGGCACTTTGGATAAGTCAGGAAAGTCAGAATGTATAGAAGAAGTGACACTGTCCCTATCTGACGCCTGTTTAAAGTTCCTAGATCTGTGCGGTCCACTCAAAACTGTATGAGAGGCTAAACATGAACGAGAGCACTCACTCCCCCACCCCTTAACCTTTCCTGTAAGCCAGTCCATGTGAGGGTTATGTTTAACAAGCCAAGGGTAACCCAACATGAGAGGATGTTGAGCTGAGTTAAATAAATTAAAGCTAATATGCTCACGGTGCTTCTGATCTATGACAATTACTATGGGCTCAGTGCGATGAGTAACTTTACATAAAAGGTGGCCATCCAACGCGCTAGCCTCTCATGGCTGATCTAAAAGGACAATGTTTAAGTTCAACTCTTTAGCCATCTCCCAGTCTAACAAGCTCTCATCATCCCCAGAATAAATTAATGCATCCTGAGTCACAGTTTTATCATTCAGTTTCATTTGTACCTGAGTCAGTCTTCTCGAGGAAGGGTTGAAAGAAGTCACTCGGCTCACCAGCGTCCCTCTTCCCGCTGATGAGCCTGATCTTTTGCCGGACAGGCTGCCAGAACATGACCCTGCTGGCCGCAGTAGAAACACCGCCGCTCCCATAGGCGGCGCTGACGCTCCTCCGGGGTGAGTTTGGCTCTTCCGAGCTGCATCTGTTCCTCCGCGGCGATAGGGGGCGCTGGTCGCTTTGGAGACGAAGTCCGGGTATTTCTCCGCCAACCGTAGTGTTCCCTCTGTAACTCCCATCCGAACAGTGGAGTGAAAGCTGTTTTCTCCCGACGTCTCTCTGCTAGACGTTGGTCCACCCCGATAGCCATGGCGATGAGCGAGTCCAATTCTTCAGGCAACTCTAATGGAGCTAACTGATCCTTTATGGGATCCGCTAATCCATGCAGAAACGCATCAAAAAGAGCCGCTGAGTTCCATCCGCTCTCCGCTGCCAGGGTCCGGAATTCGATCGCGTAATCCGCCACTCTCCTCTGCCGTTGTTTGATGTTCACCAGGGCTCTCGCTGACTCTCTCCCGAGTGCTGTCTGGTCAAAAATGTTTTTCATAGAACCATGAATAAACTTAACGACTGGCAAACAGGCGAGTCTCGGGCCCATTCTGCTGTTGCCCAGGCTCCCACTCTTCCCGTCCAGTGAGATACGACGAAAGCTACCTTAGCTTGATCTACGGGCTGATGTTTGAAATGGAGATCGCACTGTACCAGGAATGGACGACAGTTTCCACAATCCCCGGAGAACTTCGAAGCGAGGCAGAGTGTAGACGATGGCATGGGTATCTGAACGGGGATCTCAGCAAACCCGACCTCCGCTGAATTGGAAAACTCTGCCGCAGGAACAGCAGGACGTGCCTCGAGGTGCGTAAGTATGTCACGCATTTTCTCCGCCTGGTGATTTATCTCCGTTGTCACTGTAGACTGGAAGTTGTGCTGACGGGCATTTAAGTCCTGAACCCCTTGATGTATAGCTGTCAGCTGTCCCTCATGATGAAGCAGGAGTGTTCCTTGCGCCTGCAAAGCCGTTTTCAAGACGGTGGAATCGGCTGAGTCCATCTTGTAGGGTCGGTTCGTTCCGACACGAAGGACTCACAAAGACTCAAATGCACGATTCTTCCTTGATTTCAAAAAGTACCTTTTATTATACAAAAAAGATTTAGGATCAACTAGGACTACTAAATAATTCACTAGGTTCGACTAACTCAAAGTTTGCATGAGATAATACAGACATGGACTTGGTAGACAAGACGAATCGACAAAAGGAGAACAGGGCTACATATACACAACAGTTAATGGGGCACAGGTGAAAACAATCAAGAGCAGGAGATCACAATCAAGCTGGCAGGTGACACACAACGACAGTAAGTGATGACACCTGAAACGAGTGGACAGTCAACATCAACATAAAATGCAAGGCCACAAGAATAAACACAAAACAATAAGCTAACAGCCCCTGCGAGATGGAGTTCATGACTTTATGAGCTGTTCATGAGCACTCATGAAACATTCATGAACAACTCATTATATGTTCACTTGTCATGTTCATGAACCAACATTCTTAAAATGCTCATGAACCATTTTAAAGAGCAGTTCATGACATTGTTATGAACATTGTTCATTCATAAAGTTCCTGTTTTGCTCATGACAGACTTTTATGAGCAATTTATGAACTATTCATGATCCAGCCAATCACAAAATTATAATTAAAACCCCAAAAAGTTTGCATGAGTATTTCATGAACTTTTCATGACTTTGAGCATTTCATGAATTTTGGATGATTGTGGCAAGTTCAGAATATTTTGGAATATTCATGAGCATTTTATGAACTTTTGATGATCAGTGTGATGATTTTAAAGACCTCTTGAATATTCATCTACTATTTGAACATTTATTTATTAAAAATTGTAATCTTAAAACAAAACAATAGTGAATTTGAAACTGAACATTATCTGTATTTATTTTGGTGACATTCATATGATTTTATGGTTTATCCGTACTGTTTGAGAAGCAGTACGAGTAAGTAGCGCCAAGGTGGAACCTTTGGCAGGTGAGCGGTGACATCTGGGTTACCTTAGGGGGGACACTTCCGCCCCCTCCTCAGAAGCAATCCAGACGATCAACCGGATCCTGTGTATAATTATTGCTGCTGTTTTCTACAGGTCAGTACATAATGAAAATGATCGTTGTTAACTTGTGTGAATTAGATATGATGTTGGAGATGTTTAGGAGAGTGTGTCAGAAAGTTTTGAGCATGTTTGACATAGTAACGGTATTTTAAAAATACTAAACTGTCGGCAACAATAGATGCCATTTTCGCGGGCTTCCGCCGCGCCTGGGTAAATGTGACCTGAGCGAAGGCTCGCAGGCAGGTTAGCTGCTGCGCACGGGTAATATGTTTTGTTTGCCTGAGTGGAGTCTTGCAGGCACATTGCCTTGTTTTTTGTTTATTAACATTGACAGTGTATTTTTGTGATCTCCATAATATGTTATATTTGGTAAAGATAGATATATTGATAGAAAGTATTATTTGATAGCGTTATGTGTTTATAGATAACAACCTGTCCTTCACTGCAAACATAGCTGCTACAACCCGCTGCTGCAGATACACGCTTTACAACATCAGGAGGATGCGTCCCCAGCTGACCCAGAAAGCCACGCAGGTTCTGGTCCAGGCTCTCGTCATCTCACGCCTAAACTACTGCAACTCCCTCCTGGCTGGTCTACCTGCATGTGCCATCCGACCTCTGCAGCTCATCCAGAATGCAGCGGCTCGTCTGGTCTTCAACCTTCCTAATTTCTCCCACACCACGCCGCTCCTCCGCTCCCTCCACTGGCTTCCGGTAACTACTAGAATCCACTTCAAGACAATGGTACTTGCGTACCATGCTGCGAATGGATCTGGCCCTTCCTACATCCAGGACATGGTTAAACCGTACACCCCAGAACGTGCACTCCACTCTGCATCAACCAAACGGCTCGCTGCACCCTCGCTGCGAAGGGGACCCAAGTTCCCGTCAGCAGAAACATGTGGGTTTGCTATCCTGGCTCCAAGATGGTGAAGCTCCCCATTGACATCAGGACAGCAGATAGCATACACACCTTCCGGCGCATACTGAAAACTCATCTCTTTCGACTCCACTTCGAGCAATAGAACTACTAACAAAGCACTTATATACTAATAAAGGGCTGGCTTACCTAAAGCCAGTTGAGTAGCACTTGAAATGTTTTTGCTCTATGAAACCTGATGTACTTTATGATTCTGTTTTCTTCAAGTTTGTATGTTGTTGGTCGAACGCACTTATTGTAAGTCGCTTTGGATAAAAGCGTCAGCTAAATGCAATGTAATGTAATCATTTATATTGACTATGTTGAATTTCTTCTTGAGATACCGTAATTGACTGTGACAGACAGATAACTTAAATGGAGAAATGTGATGTTTGTAAAGTTCAGCTATTTGAATGTAACTGTGTACTTTGAATTTTGAATAAGATCAACCGGATCCTGTGTATAATTATTGCTGCTGCACTTTTCCGTTTTCTACAGAAATCATTTATTGTTGCTGTGGTACCCAAGCTTTTGGGACCCGTAACAACATTTTTTGTGCAGCTGAGTGTCAAGAACTGCTTCAAATAGTGATAGGATTAATTGTAGTGCTCCACCTGTATACATCTATGTTTGTTTGTTTGTTAATTTGAGGAAAGTTCCATTGTGATTGACATAATTGTTGTTTTCTATGGTTGCCAATTGACCCACAGTCAATGGTCCATGAACAGTTCATGAACAGTTCATAGCCAGCCATTGAATTATATTCAGTGACTGGGTATGAACTGTTCATGAAGTTGTTATGAACAGTTCTTGAAATGTTCTTGGTTGAAAACTGAATATCCCTACACACTCACTGAAAACTCCATTTCATGAATTGTTCATGAACCTGCCTAAAACCATACTCCATGAATTGTTCATGAACCATTCCAGCACAGGAGTTTCATGAGTAGTTCATGAACTGCCCTAGTGCCATTTAATGTTCATGACACTTTCATGAACAGTTCATCAACTTTGTTATGAGCTGTTCATGAATATGGTTCACTGATATTTCATGAACTTTTCATGACAAGTTCATGAACAGTTCACTATCATCTCACTGGGGAGAACTCTAAAGCTGAAACCTTACACTCGTGTTACGTTTATAGATATGGCCCTATAATATATTGTTCAAATATAGCATAATAGGTGAGCTTTAAATAATACATTTTCATAAAATGATAACTTGTCAAAGATACAAAAAGTGGCCCTGTTTTCAGACCATGAATGAGCTGCTTGATTCGTTGCTTCAGGTGGAGAGGAGGCCAACCCACATGGTACATCTGTAAAACGAAGAATACACTGTAAAAAAAGATTGAAATCTTGCTGAGTACATTTGTCTCATTTCTATTCAGAATATGTCTCTACACTTGATGTAAGACCTCATATCTTAAGAAGTAACAGTGCAGTGAGATCTAGGGTCTTGTTTTTAGACAATGCATCTTAAGTTTCTTGTGAAGTCAAAGATGAAACACGTTTTTTAAGCTGCTGTGTTATTTGAAAAATATAAATATTAATTGATTTTAGAAACACATTAATATTGGAAAATCAACAACTAACATCAGAACACTTATGATCATTTGTGGCCTATTTATAACACAACATTTCCTGATCCTGGTGAAATATAGTTAAAAATGCGTTTTTTGGATCTGATTTCTCTAAATATCCCATCTTATTTCAAGAAATCTTACCAAGAAAAAATGCACTTGTTCTATTGACAGATGTGTATTTTCTTATTTAAGCAAAACACCTTGTTCACATAATTGTTTTACTTGGTTTTGGAGCAGCATTTTCTCCAGTGAATGACACCACAGGCATTTAAAAAAATGTATCTCTATGTTCAGACCAGCAATTATGATGTATTGGTGCACAGCTGACTGACCCTCTGTCTCAGCCAGATGTTGTGATGAGACTGCAGAGCTGCTGTCAGGTGAGCTCCACCCATCTGTTGGCTGGGTGGAGGCAGTGCAGCAGCTGGCAGAGCCAGGGCATGTTGGCAGCTCCTCGTGTTCTCCCTGACCCCGTGACCCCCCCTCACCCAGGATGCATGTAGATGAGGGGGAGAGAGCGAGGGTCACTTTCATTAGAGAGGGGGGCACAGCGCTCTAATGACTGCCATGCTGAAACGCCTGCTTCCTGTCAGCAGCGCCACAGGTCATCACATACATCATCACCGTCATGGGACTGGCTATTTACTGCAGCCAGAGCATGTCCAGGCAGCCTGTAGCTGCTACATGTCACACCTCCACTCTAATCATACTGCAATTAAAAAGAAGGTGTTAACCACAGATGACCCGTAAAGCAAGCCCTGGGGCCGCACAACTCTACTCTAGAAATTAATATATATATATACATATATATATATATATACATATATATATATACATATATATATATATATATATATATATTACTGTCTAGGGATATATATATATCCCTAGACAGTAATTCTATCCTTACAGAAAAATCAGGATGAGGCTGTTTTTTTCTAAATAAAAGTCCCAAAAAGCAACATCACAATACCTTCTTAGCACTGGCAATATTGGCATCGGAACGCACACCAGTCACACAGTCAGAATGTCTAAGGGAATGTTCTAGTTGGGTTCTTGTCACTGGGTTTAAAATCAAATCAAATCAAGTTTTATATATATAGCACATTTATAAACGATTTTTGGTCGAGCCAAAGTGCTGTACATATAATAAAAATAGCCTACAGTAGAGACACTTTACAGCAAATACAACAGCACAGAATGTTCAGAATATCAGTATGAGAAAAACGACACCCTCTGTCCTGAGACCCTCACATCGTACAAGGAAAAACTTCCAGAGAAAATCCACAATTTAAGGGGAAAAAATGGGAGAAACCTCAGGGAGAGCAACAGAGGAGAGATCCCTCTCCCAGGACGGACAGACGTGCAATAGATGCCGTGTGTAAATCGAAGAGATAATACATTTTACAGCATATAGACAGAATGTTAGGAAATGCATGTGTCTGTAATAAGAAGATGAAGAATCTACGAGGATGTCAACTACAATCCTGTGGGAGCCTTCAGGGAGGCAGCATGACGAGACCCAAGGCAGGACCGTAGAGACGGGTTTAGCCACGACCCGAAGTCCACGACTTAATCCAGAACTCAGGATAGAGGATAGGACTACAGCAAGAGGATCAGCCTTGACTCCGGATCCCGGCGTAGATATAGATACAAAACAAGAAAAAATATTTGGCTGGGTTAATCGGAACACGAGAATACACAGACACAGACAGACAGACGGAAGAACAAGCACTCCCTTAGAATAGGTTGAGGGCAAAGGGTAGTAAGTAAGAGAGTAAGAAACATAGGTGGAGAGGCACACTCAGGGAACAAGGTCCCCACTGGAGCCTTAGTTGGACATTTATGAGAGATAGGGAGGTACGCTGTGTCTACGAATCGTAACACTCCCCGGCCTGTCTAAGCCATTCTACAAACCGTTTCCCTCTAATAAAACTCGAGAGGTTAGAGAGGGAAAAGGTCTTGGGTAAAAGTTATTCTTGATAAGAGAAGCCGAGAAGGCCAGAGAGAAAAAGTGAGTTTTAAGTGTTGATTTAAAACCCCCCAGAGTCTGGGCCGACCTCACATGGAGGGGCAAAGTATTCCAGAGCCTGGGGCCAGCCGCTGCAAAAGCTTGATGCCCTCGGATTTTAAGCCTGGTCTTAGGCACTATCAACAGCAGCTGATCAGCCGACCTTAAGGCTCTGCCTTCTCTAGCGATGGAGAAGTTCGGCTATATAGGCAGGAGCCAGCCCATTTAGGGCATTAAAAACAAATAAAAGGAGTTTCAAATATATTCTGAACCGAACTGGAAGCCAGTGCAGAGAGGCCAGAATTGGGGTGATATGGTTGCGCTTTTTATGGTCAGTAAGAAGACTTGCAGCTGCATTCTGAACTAGCTGGAGGCGTCTCAGGCCTGGTCCATATACCCACATACAGAGCATTGCAGTAATCCAGTTTTGAGGTAACAAAGGCGTTAATAACCCTTTCTAGGTCTTTAAAAGATAAAAACGACTTGGTCTTAGCCAATAGTCGTATTTTGAAAAAGCAGGTCTTGACTACAGTGCTAACCTACTTATCAAATTTAAAGTCGCTGTTGAAGATCACTCCAAGGTTCATAACAGAGGGGAAGATATTTGTATTGAGGGAGCCCAGAATATCCACCGGGGAGACTGTTGGTTGGGGTCCAAAAAAGATGACCTCGGTCTTGCTCTCATTGAGGGTGAGGAAGTGTTGGCTCAGCCAGCCTCAGATCTCTTTTAAGCAGTCCTTCAACTGCTGTAGTGAGTTGGCATTTTGATTGAGAGGCAGATAGATCTGTACATCATCAGTGTAACAATGGAAGGGGATATTATGTTTTGCGAGAATTGAACCTGGGGCAGTATGTACAATAGAAAAAGAATAGGGCCCAGAATCGAGCCTTGGGGAACCCCACAGGTAAGAGGGGCTTTGGCAGAGGAGAATGCATCTAACTGCACTAAGAAGCTATGGTCCGTCAAATAAGACCTGAACCATGCAAAGACAGAGCCTGTAATGCCTGCGGACTGTTCAAGCCGTGACAACAGGATACTATGATCCACAGTGTCAAAGGCAGCAGTTAAGTCTAACACCAAGACAGCTGGGCTGCCTGAGTCGGCGGCTAAGAGTAGATCATTAAAAACTCTTAAAAAGGGGTGTTTCAGTGCTATGCATAGGTTTAAAGCCAGACTGAAATTGTTCATGGATGCCATGCGTGGTTAAAAATGACTGCAACTGGGCGTAGACTACTCGCTCCAGGGCTTTAGATAAAAAGGGTAGCTGGGAGATGGGCCTGACATTTGCAAGAATTTTAAGTAGTGGCTTAACCACGGCATGTTTGAAGGCAGCTGGGACACATCCTGAGCTAAGAGAGGTGTTTACAAGCAATAAAACACTTGCTCCAACTGATTCAAAAACATCTCTAAGGAAGCGAGAGGGAATGCTGTCTGAGGTGCAGTTTGTCGGCCGCAGGTGCTTGACTACATCCGAGAGAGAAGAGAGGGATACAGACTCAAAATGGTCGAGGACAGCAGGGCACAGAAAGGGAGCAGGATCTGGGGTAGCACTAGTATAGGCTAGCCTAAGAGCAGATGAAAGAAAAAATGTAATGTGTTTTTGGAGATTAACAGAGAAATATACTCTGTTTTGGCTTCTTTAACTGCCGTCTGATAATCGGAAAGGCAAGCACGAAGAATTTCTAAGGACATATGAAGTTTATCCTTTTTCTCTCTGCACGCCTGCAAGCGCGTCTAAAAGCGTGAGTACAATCATTGAGCCACGGCTCTGAGAGAACTTTGTTGCGTCAAAGCGTAAAAGGAGCAAAGAGATAAGCTCATCCGCACTAAAAGCCCAGTTCACCTCTAATTTACAAATCGGATAAGTATTAAAAGCATCTGAAAACTGTGAGGCAGTCAACGCGCAGGAGCACGTTTTTCAACTTCTACAGAAGGGATCGAGGTTGTAAGCAGAACTGGTAAATGGTCTGAGATACATATTCCTGCACAGATTTCGTCCACAGAGATAAACAATTCAAACGATAATACTAAATCTAAGGTGTGTCCTTTATCGTGTGTTGGGCCAGCCACAGACTGAATGAGACCGAAAGAGTCGAGGAGGTTTTAAAAAATCCCTAACCAGAGGTTTAGACACGCAGCACACATGGACATTAAAGTCTCCGCAGATCAAAACACAATCATATTTCACCATGATCCCGGACAGAAAGTCAGAAAAGTCAGTTATGAAATCATTATTGTACTTTGGCGGACGATACACGACTGTGCAGAGTATAGGCGAGGCGAGGTTCAATTAAAAAAGCGCCAACTCGAAGCTAGCATAGCTAGTTACTGGGTGAAGCAAACAGCATTGGAGGCTAGCTCTAAACACTGAAGCTATACCCCCACCACGGCGGGTGGTACGGGGGGGGGGCAGAAGAAAGTACAGTCGGGAGGAAGAAGTTCAGAAAGCGGTACATACTCGCCGGTGTGGACCCAGGTCTCCGTCAGGAACATTAAATCCAGATCATGAGAGGTGAATAAGTCGTTTAACAGGAATGTCTTGTTTGCTATTGACCTAGCATTTAGCAAAGCCATGCAGAGTTTTCTCTCCAGGCTGGCCGAAGGTGTAGTGCGTCTCAGCTGGCGAAGATGTGCGTGTTGAACACCGCACGGACCGGGAGCAGTCAGTCGGGCAGGAGGAGCTGCCAGCGGGCCCAGCAGAGGAAGAAGAAGCCGTCAGGTGTGCTTTTTGATGGACAAGCGCGCCAGAACGCTTTCCCCGTCGTCTAAAGCGCTTTCGGTGGATGAAGGGCAACCGGCGCAGGTAGGTGGGAATATCTAACAGTAGAGGGGAGTCGATTTACGGTTGCCAGATATAGGTTTAGGCAGCAGTATAAACTCCAGTGAGGGTCTTAGGTGGAGAAGAGCTTGGCGATCATTGACGAGCAGAGCAGAGACATTCTGACAAACATAAAACAAAAACAGGATAGCTAAAAGTAGATAGCTGAGGGAGCGGCATGCCGACACAGGCGCCATCTTGAAATCCACAGGAAACTCTTTGCCCCGCTTGGGAAGAGACCTATCATCCGTGTCTGCCCTAAATAACGCCTGCCAAAATTCACACAAAAACACACACTCATACACTGATGTCAGAGGCTGCAAATTGAGGTGTGTTAGAAATTAAAATCAATGTTAATATGGCGTAATTTGAATTAAATACACTATTTAATTTAAATCAGTTTTATTCTGAAAAACCGGAAGTGCACACTAACTATTAACTTAATACTTTTATTCTGAAGATTCTTCACTTCCGGTTAGCATTAGCATGTGGCGAAATGCTGCATTTTCAAACTGTGAATCAAAGGTGAAATGACATGTGATGTTATACACTGAGCACACTGGGTTTAGCACTCATGTATTGCCGCTGAATAACGTTTATTAGGGAATGTTTAAATAACCGCAAGGCAAGGCAAGTTTATTTATATAGCACTTTTCAACACAAGGCAATTCAAAGTGCTTTACAAAAAACGAAAGACATTAAGAAAATGGCATTTAAAATCAGTCATTAAAAAGAAAAGCGAATAAAATAAACATTAAAAGAAAAAATACATTGATAAAAGTTAAAGTGCAGTCTAAGATATGAACAGTTAAATTAAAAGCAGCGACAAAAAGAAAAGTCTTCAGCCTGGATTTAAAAGTAGTAAGAGTTGCAGCGGACCTGCAGGTTTCTGGGAGTTTGTTCCAGATATTTGGAGCATAATAACTGAATGCTGCTTCTCCATGTTTAGTTCTGACTCTGGGGACAGAAAGCTGACCAGTCCCTGAAGACCTGAGAGATATGGATGGTTCATAATTTAGCAGTAGGTCAGAAATGTATTTTGGGCCTAAACCATTCAGTGCTTTATAAACCAGTAGCAGTATTTTGAAATCTATTCTTTGACACACAGGAAGCCAGTGTAAAGACTTCAGAACATGAGTGATGTGATCCACTTTCTTAGTGTTAGTGAGGACTCGAGCAGCAGCGTTCTGAATCAGCTGCAGCTTTCTAATAGATTTTTTAGTGAGACCTGTGTAGACACCATTGCAGTAGTCCAGTCTACTGAAGATAAAAGCATGGACAAGTTTTTCCAAATCCTGCGGTGACACTAGTCTTTTAATCCTAGATATGTTCTTTAGGTGATAGTAGGCTGATTTAGTAACTGTTTTAATGTGACTGTTGAAACTCAGGTCAGAGTCCATGACTACACCTAGATTTCTGGCTTTATCTGTTGTTTTGAACATTGCACACTGAAGCTCAGCGCTAACTTTTAAACGTTCTGCCTTGGCTCCAAAAACCATTACCTCAGTTTTATCTTTGTTTAATTTGAGAAAGTTCTGACACATCCAGTCATTGATTTGTTCAATGCAGTGTTTGAATTGGAGCATAGTCTCCTGGTGAAATTGTTACGTACATTTGTGTGTCATCCGCATAGCTATGGTAACTTATTTTGTTGTTTTTCAGTATCTGAGCCAGTGGTAGTATGTAGACGTTAAAGAGAAAAGGCCCCACGATGGAGCCTTGAGGAACCCCACATGTCATATTTGTCAACTCAAATGTGTATTTACCTATAGAAACAAAGTTGTTTCTGTCCTTTAAGTAGGATTCAAACCAATTTAGAACTGTTTCCGAAAGTACCACCCAGTTTTCCAGTCGGTCTAGTAATATGCTGTGGTCAACAGTGTCAAACGCAGCACTGAGATCCAATAATACGAACACTGAAGTTCTGCCACTGTCTGACCGTTCCGCTGTTCATTATAATATAAAAACAGAGCATTAAACAAACGATCATGCTCTTACTTTGAAATCATGCAGAAATGTCGTCATCAGCGGGCCATCACATGGTTTCCAAAAATAACCGAGTGATACGAGTAGATTTTAGCGGAGACCGGCGGAAAATATGTCTCAAAATTCCTTGTGTGTAAAAAGACGATCCACGAGCAGAGATTTGAGATCCGCAAGCGCATTATTGGTCGACAAATACAAAATGGATTCACAAATGCTTGATTGAAAGTTGTAAATGTTAAAGAGATATTCACAGATTTTTTTTTATTTGTGAACATATTTAGCGTATTTGCAGATCCGTTTTACACTTGCAAATGTACTTGTGAGTTTGCAAATCTTTTAAATGCATTTGTGGATTGTGTTTTATATTTACAAATCACATATTTACACACATTATTTTTATGTTCACACAAATAATTACTAGACATATCTATGCCCATAGGGATCTCGCTGATCACCCCTCAGCAGAAGTTCCCTGCCTCCGGACGGGGGCGATTACTCGGACCGCTGCATGTGCCAGATGAATAATCTGTTCCACGGTATGGCTACCGCAGCCGGACGCGTGATTTCCCTGGCCACCGTGGCGTGTGGCTAGGTTTGGCTAGATGTGGCTAGGTTTGACCGCGCTGTCAAAGAAGGACCGGGATGATCTCCTTGGGGCCCCCGTATCCACGGAAGGGCTCTTCGGGTCGATCACCTTGGTCACCCAGCGTTTCAGTCGCTTGGCGGAAGAGAGGGCGCAGCTCAGCCGCATGCTGCCGCTGGCTCGGGCTCCTCCTCAGGGGAAAGAGCGCCCGGCGGTGGTAAGGCGAAGAGAGAGGCGCCGGTACAAAGCCCCCGTGGCTCCCGTTGCCCCCTCTGCTTCCGCAGCAGAGCCTCCTCGTCCCGGAGAACCGTCTCAGTACCTGCACTCGCAGGGACAGGCTGGCCGAACCCGACGGGCTCCCCCTCTGGCTCCGCCTCAGCGAAGGGCTTCCGGATGGGGTGCGCCGTCCTCCAGAAGCTGACTGGCAGCGGGAGGAAGCGTCCCGGCGGAGGGGGTCACCTTCTCCGCCCAAGATGCGAAGGCAAATCCTGCCTCCTCCCTGTATGATCCATCTGTGACGACACGCTCATCTTTTTAAAATAAAAATGATTGCATGTATCCCAGTCTGAGTGTAATTTCTCTCCACAAATCCACACTTCCACACAATGTTTAATGTACAGATTCCCCACTGGCTGCCCCAGTTGTAACTCCAGTAAAGGAAACAGCTAGTGGGCATGCACAGGTGAGAGTGATATGCTATGCGGGTACAGGGACATTATGGCCGGCGTGTTTGGATTAGGAGACACACAGCGCCACGTGTAAAAACTTTGCTGGATGCATTTCACCGTGCAGGTGAATGTGTCATGGCGGAGCGCGCGCTCCCACGAGAGCGCGATGTGGTGCGTTCAAGGACCTCAGTAGAGAATCGGCCCTTTCTGTGTCGACCCTCGATGGGCAGAACTTCCCTTCACGGGGAGTTTTGCGGCGGAACGGGTCACCAGGGAGTATCACAGCTTCATAGATGGGGCCCCGCAGCTGATTGCACATCCCCTAATGCAGTGTTATGGGGCAGCTGTGTATTAACGGAGTGGATGGACAGGACACTGAGACTGGGTTATTCACTCCAGTTTTAAAGCATCCCTCCTCCATTCACGGGCATAAGAGAGGCGAAGCTATCATCCCGAGGGGAGATAGGTTACCTCTCGGCAGAGGTTCAGGCCCTGTTGCAAAAACAGGCAGTGTCTGCTGTGCGCGCCCAAGACAGAGAGGAAGGGCACTATTCTCTGTATTTCCTGGTTCCCAAGAAGACAGGAGAATTCAGGCCCATTCTGGATCTTCGCAGCCTGAATCTCCACATTACACGCAGAAAATGCCAGATGTCAACTATAAAACAGTTACTGGGACTAGTGCAGCCATCGACCTGAAGGACGCCAACCATTAACCTGAAGAACGCTTAATTTCATGTCGAAATTGCTCCAATACACAGAAAGTATTTGCGTTTTGCCTTCCAGGGTGTAGCCTACGAGTACTACAGACTGACGTTCGGCTACTCCCTATCCCCACACACGTTCAGCAAATGTGTGGCCACAGCGCTCCAACCGCTGCGCGCCCATGGCATGAGAGTTTTCTTTTATCTGGACGACCTCATAGTCATGGCCAGGTCCAGGGAACGTTGTGGTCCCGCTCGGATTACTGCATATACGGCGCCTGCAGAGGTGGTTCTCCAGCCTGCGTTTAGATCCCAAAAGGCACAAACGGCGTCTGGTGACCATCCCCCCCTCAGTGGAGGGCAAGCTCTGGTTCTGGGGGTCCCCGGATCCAACACACTCTCACTCCCTAAGCGTCCAATAGCGATGTTTGGTCAGTGTCCGTGGCGTCCAATTGTGACGCTCCTTGGCTCCTTCAGCGTCATAAAGGGATTCAAATACCTTTCAACTGATTGCAATGTATTCCCATCTGCGTCGGGATTTGACGCTCACGGAAGCACGGCATTCGTTTATGTCGGCTGCCCTTAAAGGCAATGTGAGCGTCCATTCCCATTGGATAACGGAGAATTGTACACCCGGAAGTAAGTATTCCTCTTACTGTCGATTGATTTTACAGTGATATCTGCACTACTCATCGACTAAAAAACACCAGATCATCCTTGTTAATTACACAACATTGATTGGTTTAAATTGTGTGCAATGCTTTTGTATTTTTCCCCTTCGATTCGGAGAAACAAATATTTTTTCGGAGTAAAGGATGGCAGAAGACACTACACTACCCATTCACCATTCATTCCGATGGCTGGCGTCTATGTCACATGATCTTCACATTTCTCCCTGCAGAAAACGAAAACATGGCCAAACTTCGTTTTATTCTCCGTGGAAAATGCCTATTTTAAAGTTTGGCCATTAAAATGCGTTTTGATGGAATTTGATGCGAGAAATAGGAGTTATTTCAGATTATGCGTGCAGTGGATGTACATGATCTTTAGTTTGCTAGTTATTATGAAGATTACTTCAGGAAATCGCGACGTTTTCATTGTTACCAAGGTGGTTGCTCGGGACGCTGCTATCGATATTATTTCTGTTATGTTGTGTAACTGTTTAATGGTGTTATCTTTATTGCTACCCCCTTCCCCGTCAATGTATAGTGTTGGTCCACAGCGCAAACATATTAGTTTAACAAAATACGCATAGCCTACGTTATTTCCCCCTGTGCAATTCCAGTCTCACATCTCACAGCACATCGTCATTAACAAATACCAGAAACAGACCGAAAACATTTTTTAAAAAAAAATAATACTTTACATCACGGCATTGTAATACACGGTTCGGCTGCATTACATATTACATATCTGCCGTAGTTCTGTATTTATAGAGCCCTGATGAGAAGACCTCGAGACAAACATGAGGAACTGAAAACGTGACGTGGATAATTAATATACATCAGCCATTTAACAACATCTTACATTTCTTTTCACACAATACGTCTCCTTGCAGTATCAACACTAATTCGGATGACTTTTATATTTGATCCAATTGGTAGATAGGCTGTATTTACATCATAAAAGGTGCACAGCTGATATAAAGGGACACCTGGTGGTTAAAGCATGTTATTGAATTTAATTATTTTTATTATTAGATATTAATACGATCCCTATAAAGTATATTCATTACTCGTTATTCTCTACTAATAGTTAATTAAAGACTGTATATAATGACTATTTTGCACATCACGTTCAAGATTTCAAGATGTTCTAAGGTTTATTGACATATCATATAGGCCTACATAACTGTGGTGTAGTTCTGCACTGAATGAAAAACTTAGGTTGCAGGTTCCTCAATAGTGCATTACAAGACATCTATCAATATGTGTGCATACCTCCAGCAATGTTAACTATGTTGAAGCACTTATTTTAACTGATATCAACATAATGTATCATACTCTTATAAGATGTATGTAGATATTTCATCTCTGGCCTTGTCAGGTATTGAACAATCAATAAAGAACACAGAATTGTTGAATATAAAACACAGAATTTGTGTGATTATACTAAATGATTTTCAAATAAACACAACTGCATATTTAACTGTTACACATGCTGATGTAACGCAAATGTTCCAACTTGGGATCAATAAAGTATATCTTATCTTAAGCTGATCGATGGCTACTGCCATATTTGCAAAATGTACCTCTGAACCTTGACAAGTGCATGTTTCAGGCTTATCAATTAATGTAATGTAATGTTATCACAGGGGTCACACACATAAGACCAGCTGTTAAATAAAGCTCTTCTGACCTTAGCTGGCATGTGGCTATATATATTAATACTGCCCATAATGGGCACAAGCAATTTTCACCCATTTATTAATTATACGTGTTAAATGTGACTAGCTAAATGTTTCCTGTCCCCTAAACCTCCAGGGATGTACACAGTTTAATACTGGCAACTTCTTATTATAGGAAATACGAAAAGGTCTTTTAAAACTACAACTCCCAGTAGAGACGTGCCATAGAGAACATGTTGCGAAATAGAATAGCCAGCATGTGTAGTTCTGGGGACGGGGTGGGTTAGGGGGGACGCGGTGGACCCGTTCAAATCCAGTTTTGGACAGTCTGCCGTGGTTCCATCCCATTTCAAGTGCTGTTCGAGAATCGGCTTAACCCTCGGAGCACACTCTCCAATCACAGAGCTTGAGGACTATCACGGGGTTTGTCAAACAGAGCACATGGTGTAGTCCAAACGATAGCTGGGGATTCTGGGTAGTGTAGTGTCTTCTGCCATCCTTTACTCAGAACAAATATTTGTTTCTCCGAATCGAAGGGGAAAAATACAAAAGCATTGCACACAATTTAAGCCAATCAATGTTGTGTAATTAACAAGGATAATCTGGTGTTTTTTAGTCGATGAGTAGTGCAGATATCACTGTAAAATCAATCGACAGTAAGAGGAATACTTACTTCCGGGTGTACAATTCTCCGTTATCCAATGGGAATGGACGCTCACATTACCTTTAAGGGCAGCCGACACAAACGAATGCCGTGGTTCCATGAGCGTCAAATCCCGACACAGATGGGAATACATTGCAATCAGTTGAAAGCTATTTGCGTCCCTTTATGAAGCTGAAGGAGCCTAGGAGCGTCACAATTGGACGCCACGGACACTGACCAAACGTCGCTATTGGATGCTTAGGGAGTGAGAGTGTGTTGCCGGATCACCTCCGGAGGGGGTCTCCACTGGGACTGGTGACCTCCTACATCACAGTGTTCACGGATGCATCCAGAACGGGGAGGGACCTGCCTGAAGAGGGCTATAGGTGGGTGCCGGTCTCTAACAGAGACACGGCACAGCAACCTCCTCGCTGCGGGCAGTAGTGTTAGTCCTCCAGCATTTCAAAGCCTTAATTCGGGGGAGACATGTACTGGTCAGGAGCGACAACAGCACCACAGTGGCTTATATCAACAGGTAGGGCGGAGTCCTCATTAACATCATGTCTGAGATCTGGGATCCAACGACAGTGGAAACAGTTCCAGTGACAGCGTAACGGGTCAGATGTTAGAAAGTAACGTGGCCTTGGTTCGGCTTGACTCAACTCACTTTTAGAAATATCTACATCATAATCAGCGTGACTCTCGCTAACTTCAACTCTAACCCATCCTCTACTACATTTCAGAGGCCAATCATGTACTTAACTTAACATAGACATTAAAATAAAAACATATTCATATCATCTACCATTATTCATTTGTATAAATTAACCAACACAATAGTATACATTTCAGTTCAAAACAGCACCACATCCAGATGGAAACATGCTGCTTGTTGTCGTTTTGATGTTACATGGTAATGCAACTTCAATATTCAAAATAATAACATAATTTACATATCAAAAATAGCATTAAATTATTGACAATAATAATAAATCTGTTAACTAAAATAATGAATGCAAGGGTTTTTAAATAGTATTTTTTGTGTATTTGATTATTTTTGAATATAAATATAAATACTTATTGAAGCACTGTCAGACTGGTTGTATACCACTTTCTTGTTTATAAGTGTTATTTAATGTCAATGTTCATTAAGGGTTTTAAGGGTTTGGGTTTTTAAATAGTATTTTTTGTGTATTTGATTATTTTTGAATATAAATATAAATACTTATTGAAGCACTGTCAGACTGGTTGTATACCACTTTCTTGTTTATAAGTGTTATTTAATGTCAATGTTCATTAAGGGTTGTGATGTAAGCATCAATATTCTAAGGTTCTGTTAAGAGTTAAAGCTCATCTACATTCATGGCTCACCGTTTTACCAAGAGCGTTCAGCATTCAGCGTTTGGGGACGGGTGGCGCAGTGGTCTGTGCATCCGATCATCAGATCAAAGGGAAGTGCTGGGGAACTCCAGTTCGAAACCCGCTCCCGCCCCACTGTGTCAGGCCGTTGTGTCCTTGGGCAACACACTTCACACGGATGTGCCCCTGTGGGTATTGTCCACAGTACATGTATAATATCAATGTGTACTTGTCAGCCACTCGATGACTTTGAGGCGTGAAGATGGACGGTGTGGCAATGATCATCAGATCAAGGGGTGAAACCCGCCGCTGCTGCGTCTGTAAAGCCGGTGTGTCCTTGGGCAAGACACTTCACCTGAACTTGCTCCTGTGGGTATTGTCCACAGGACAGGTATGATATATGTGTAAATGTAAAAGCGCTTTGAGTCATTGAAAAAGCGCTATAATAAATGTAAGGAATTATTATTATTACTCTGAACAAAAACTGGATAAAGACTCGCTGTTGATACTTCCAAAAAACGCTTGTTAGTGGATCTCCAGTTAAGATCATTTTTCAGATATACATCTATAACAGAGAAAAGCTAAATGCAAGCATTTCCGTTGTCACTGAAAAACATAATAAATAATTGTATTTTTATTATCATCAATTAATAGCCAAGTATCCAAATGTATCATCAAGTAAAAAATAAGACCATTGGTCTTTAAGTAAAGCCCGCTTTCCCTTGCACACATCTCCATTAACACCTGGCTTTTGTCTTTAGTGGTCAGGGTTCAGTCAGCGTTGGTTCCTGGAACAGGAGCCTGCAGTAGTCCCAGGTGTTAGTGGGATCCTGTTGGCAGAGAGGAAACCTGAGACCCAGCTGTTCAGCTGATCTTCCCCCTTTGATTGATTGATTTGATCAGGGGTTTAGCGAATTAGCATAATGTTTTAAAGAACAAAAAAGATCCTCTTCTCTAAGCTAACAGACTCAAGCCAGACAACAGGGATTATACCTCGTTGTAAACACTTCCATTCAATATGATTGGTGTTACTATGGCACCAGCAGGAAATGAACTAAAATGCACAAAGGACAATAAGGGTTTAGTAGAAGTCTTTACTTTAATGAAGGCAAACATGTGTTACGGTCAACAGTCAACAATTGGACTGAACAAAGCAAACATTTGACCAACAACGAAGTAGAAACAACCGTTTCTTGTGAACAGACATGACCAAAGGAGGCATAACAAACTAAATACACAAGGGGGTGGTGCGGGACGGGTGAAACTAATCAGGCGGGGGGCAGGTAATCACAGAGGCTGGAAACACACCAGGGCAGGAAGTGAAGCAAAAAGACACAGGGCCGGGATGTGACACTACAACTTCCATCATGTCATGATATCATTGGGCCCAAAAACACTTTGTTCCATTGTTAACATCGGGAAAGAGAGGTAAACGGTTGTAAAATGCGCTAAAAGCTGAATCCAGAGTTATTTTACCTTGTTGGAGCACCAACCAATGGCGGTGGTGGAAGGTTCACCTCTGCTCCGCGCGTCCCTTGATGACTGATGAGCTAGTCAAATTTACAAAAGAAGGAACTCAAAGCACCAGGATAGAGGTTAAACAACAATCTGTTTTTACTGGTAGAAAATAACAATACAGAGCACTCTGCAACATTACCAAATACAGAGTGCTCCGGGCTTAATTCCTACCACCATGTGATATACATACCACGACAGCCAGTCAGGAAAAGAGAGCCGATTATGAACATTGGGACAGCTTAAATACAAATTCTCTGGGAGAAGTTGTGGTGGTTGCTCCTCCCTAGCTATTTGTAATTGGGATTTCACTTCTGGGCGAGCTAGCCAGTGAGTTGGCAGTTCTCCATTGGCCAGTTTCACTTCTGGGCGAGCCCTAGAACGTGAGCTGGTAGTTCTCCATTAGCTAGTTTCACTTCTGGGCGAACCCTAGGCAATGAGTCAGCAGTTGTTAACTCCATCTGTTTCTCCATCTCCTGTGCGTGCGTGTGTCCCTCTGCCCTCAGGCAGTCCCACAACAATGGTTTGGAGTTATGACAGAACGCACACTCATTCCCCTTTAACATCTTCAACACACACACCCAGACCCAGCGGCAGACATACATCTCTGTGCGGGCATTTGATTTACCAGGGCGGGCCCACCACGACACTTACATTTCCCGGGAAATCTGAATTGTCAACGGGGGGCTGTTAGACGCTCGCAATTTGTCAACGGGGGGAGGGAGGCGCTCGTGAATTGTTGTTACGGAAAGAGAGGGGTTTTAGGTAGTCATAAGGCTGTTGACAGTCTTATACATCCATTGGTTGGTTTTGTGGCACATTTGTAACGCTGTGCCAACTTGGGCAAGCACTAGGGGTGTATCGTTTCTACGATTGCGATGCGGACGTGGACGATTCGGTCTCGATGCAGTAACGTTTTTCCTGTCACTTTAATATCAAATCGGTTGGTGACGCAGAGATCAGGGAACAGACGTGACAGCGGCACAGCAACACGGAGCAGTCTGCTTTATCCACCAACACAAGAACACCAGTCCGGAACCAACAGCAGAACCTGCTCTGAATCACTCCGTGTCGCTGCGGCTCAGAGACACAGAGTCCATGTGTCTCTGAGCCGCAGCGACACGGAGTGTGACAGGGATTTATGTTTTTCAAAAATAATCGCTTTACAATCATGTCAGGTTTTTGGTGGATTTAATTAAGTCTTGGATTGCAAAGTATGAATGTCCTCTAGCAATTTTCAGACGATATACGTGTGTACAGTTTGTGAAGGCAGGAGGAAAAAAGCTTCCGCGATCACCGTCTCCTCTCCGTTCCTCCAAGCCCCGCCCCCTCCCTGCAAATAATGAGTGACAGGCTGATAGTGACCCGATAGAAACTTTGTTATTCACTTAATCACTGAGATATAATGAAGCTAATTTAATCTCATACATTCATGGGATTTATGTAACAGTAAAACAGAGAATGTAAGTGTGCACACACACACACACACACACACACACACACACACACACACACAGGACCACATTCAGGACATTCAGTGTCCTTTCTTTAACAGAAGGCCGTGGCTAGAAGCTGCAGCTCGACTGCAGAAGCATTAGCTTTTTGTTTTTGAGGATGGAACAACTTCACACACGGAGGCTAGACCTATACAATTCATTTATTTTGGTTTATAAATGAATGAAATAACCTTGTGGGCTTTTGGCTATCAGCCCTGAGGTATTGCTTTGTTGTTTACTGTAATAAATGTATGGCTGAATGTAAACGGATGAATGTTTTGTATAGAAATAAATACATTTCTGGTTGTACAACATTTCTATATCCATTTCTATACAAAACATTAATCCGTTTACATTCAGCCAGTAAACAACAAAGCAATACCTCAGGGCTGATAGCCAAAAGCCCACAAGGTTACACTTAAAGTAATTGGGATCAGTGAAGACCCATGCATAAGATATTTCTACTAGCAATACTATTAGCATGCTAACCGCTAGCTTAGCAGCTAATGAGAGCTATCTCAATGTAGATTTCCTATTGAAAATGCTAACCGCTAAGCTAGCGGGCACTCTTCAGCAATGTCCGCTTTTTCTTCTCCAGCAATGTCTGCTTGTTCCTCTTCAGCAATTTCTGCTGGTTCCATTCCAGTTCTCTTCAGTTTAGAGAGGTTCTGAGCAGCATCCTCTGCTGCTGCACCAACAGGGGCTGTGCTATTGGTAGTTGGTAGTATTGTGCTGGAAAGAGAACTAATGGGATCTGCTGGTATGTCAAGTATGGTGGTGAATCTTGAAAGCTCAGAGATGGGCAATTCACTGTACCAGTATATTGGGGTTTCATCTTCATCAATGTCGACGTGATTTTTTAGATGTTCTGTGTTGGAACGAGTTATGGGCTTGCGAATTCGTGTCGGAATTGGGATTTCTGGAGCAGATAGGTAACCACAAGGAAGAAGAAGATCTCTATGTAAGGTACGTTGGGGACTATCTTTTTTCTCTGGTCTGACTGTGTAGACAGGCAATGTTCCAGCTCTTTTGGTAACAACATACACTTCAGATTCCCATGTGTCTCATTGCTTATGTTTTCCTCTCAGACGTACATTTCTGACGAGGACACGGTCTCCAACGGAAAGATCAGCAGCAATGATATGCTTGTCAAATCTTATTTTGTTCTTCTGCATGCTCTTTTCTGCGTTTCCAGTTGCTATCTTGTAGCTTTCCTCCAAATGAGACTTTAAATCTCGGACATACTGAGAGTGAGATGTATGTTGTTTGTTTGTAAGAGGTAGTCCAAAAGCTAAGTCAATTGGTAGGCGTGGTTGCCGCCCAAACATGAGTTCGTATGGCGAGAATCCTGTAACGTCATTCTTTGTGCAGTTGTAGGCATGTTCAAGGGGTTTCACAAAGTCTTTCCAATGCGTTTTGTCCGACTCTTTCAAGGTTCCAAGCATACTCAAGAGTGTGCGATTGAAACGCTCAACCGGGTTTCCTCTTGGGTGGTATGGTGTAGTCCTTATTTTATGAATTCCTGTGATTTGGCATAGTTCCTTTATTGTCCTGGACTCAAAGTCCGGTCCCTGATCGCTGTGTCGTTTGTCTGGAATTCCGTAGTGAATGAAAAAGTTTTCCCATAGACATTTGGCCACTGTCCTAGCCTTCTGGTTGGGTGTGGGAATAGCAATGGCATACTTGGTAAAGTGATCTGTGATGACAAGAATGTCCTTAGTACCACTTCTGTCCGGTTCTAACGACAGATAATCCATGCAGACAAGTTCAAGAGGTCTTGTGGTTCTAATGTTTACAAGAGGTGCAGCTTTTTCAGGCAAAGCCTTTTTTACACACCTCACACGTTTTTTATCTTGTAGACATCAGTGGACATTCTTGGCCAATAAAATCTGGCACGAACCAAGTCTAGAGTTCTTTCTATTCCCATGTGACCCATGTTGTCGTGTAGACTGGTCAGGACTTGGTGACGGAATTCAGATGGCAAGACAATCTGATGAGAGCTTTTAGTTCCTATTTGCCTCCTCCTAACAAGAATGTTGTTCCGGAGCTCCAAACGATTCAGTTCTTGGAGGAGAAGGGGCAACTCAGGGAGTTCATCCCGCAAAGTAGGTGGTACTGTTTCTCCATGTTCCAATTGAGAGATGATATGCCTGATGGTTTGGTCTGCTCTTTGTGTTTCTGCTATCTCAGTCTCAGTAAGCTGAGGAGTGAATGAGGACTCAAACTGACTGTCATTTACAAAACTGTCCGGTAGTACATCAGTTGAAGTGGACATGGACTGCACAAGAGCGATAGTATGTTTGCTGTCGTTTGAACTGTAAATGAGCTGTCTATCACAAATGGCTTGCTCAATGGGGATCAAAGCAGGATCAAACAGATGCTGTTGTGCGAATTTCCAAATTCTTTCCCTCTCCTTCATTGATTTCTGATCATCAATGAGACCACCATGTGGTCTGCGGGAAAGTCGTTCGGGATCTGCGCTTTGTTTTCCAGCACGATATAGGATTTTAAAAGAAAAGGTGGAGAGTGCTGCAAGCCATCTGTAACTGGTTGCATCCAGTTTGGCTGATGTTAGAATATAAGTGAGAGGGTTGCTGTCGGTCACCACTGTGAAAGGATTGCCATACAGATAGTCATTGAGTTTTTCTGTTACGGACCACTTGAGGGCAAGGAATTCGAGTTTGTGAGCTGGATAATTGGATTCACTACGGGAAAGTCCTCTGCTGGCATAGGCAATTACTCTCTTAACTCCTTCTTGCTCTTGATATAACACAGCTCCAAGGCCAGTGGAGCTGGCGTCAGTATGAAGGATATAAGGCTTTTGAAGATCTGCAAAAGCAAGGATAGGGGCAGTAGTGAGTTTATGGATGACTGTTTCAAAGGCATGTTGACATACAGACGTCCAACAGCCATGAAAAGGCTCTTTCGGATTCAGGTATTTTTCTGCACGCAACGTTAGTTTTAATTTCTTCTGTGATGGTGGATACCCAGACGTGAGATCGTGGAGGGGTTTGACGATTACAGAGTAGTATTTTACAAATCTTCTATAGTACCCAACAAAGCCAAGAAATGATCGAAGTTCTCTTAAGTTTTTGGGTACTGGCCAGGTTGTGAGTGTTGCGACTTTTTCTGGATCAGTTTCTACGCCATTACTGGAAACAATGTCCCAAGTAGCGGACGGATGTTTGAAAGAACATACACTTTTCAAGGGACAGTTTCAGACCAAACTCTTTTAGCCGATTCAACACTTTCATCAGCCTGGCTTCATGCTCCTCTAATGTTGGGGAAAATACAATGATGTCATCGATGAAGACGAGGACCTCTTTCAAGTTCATGTCTCCCATACATTTCTCCATGAGGCGCTGGAAAAGTGCTCGGTGCATTTGTAACTCCTTGGGGCATGCGATTAAACTCCCAAAATCCTAAGGGACAAACAAAGGCAGTTTTCGATGTATGTGCTTCGTCCATTTCGATTTGATAATATCCACTTTTCAGATCAAGTACTGAGAACCACTTAGAACCGGAGAGTGCTGTGAATGTGTCTTCAAGCTTTGGCAGAGCATAAGCATCTTTTATTGTTTGTAGATTTAGTTTTCTGGAATCAATACAGAGTCGAACACTGCCGTTCTTTTTTCTTACCACCACAATGGGTGATGAGAAGGAAGATTCAGATTCACGGATTACTCCTGATTCAAGGAGTTCCTGAAGATGTTTCCGTACAGCGTTGATGTCTTGAGGATGGATTGGTCTTGCTCTGTGCTTGAATGAGGTTTATTCTGAAAGTTTGATATGATGAGTAACTTTATCAGTTCTGCCAAAATCAAGATCATGTTTGGCAAAGACTTGTGGGATGCTATTGAGCTTTTCCGTAATGCGATTTTTCCATTCAGGTGAGAGTGGGGAGTCACCAAAGTCGAAATTCTGAAGTTTTGAGAGTCCAACGCCTGATGAAGAGGCTTGAAATGGCTCAGAAACGCTGTGCTCCTCTAAGATTGTCTGAACAGCACTTACTTCTGCAACCACAGATCTCGCAGGGATGGAAATATCGTGATCGGATTCATTCGTAATGACTACTGGCAACTGGCATGGCTGATGTCTGGGCAGGTCAACTAGACATCATTTAACCATCAAGCCGCCAGGCAAAGAGAAAGAAGACGGATGCTCAACAAGGACAGATTTCTCCGACTGCAAAAACTGTGAAGCGACAACTCCTTCCAGGACAACAGTTCCTCCTGCTGGAATAGTTTGTGGGTTCTGTCCATGCATTCGGATAATGCCATGATAACCATTTCTTGAATGCTTGTGCCTTAGTTCCAGGATTTTCAACACAGCTCGGTATCCATAAGGAAGACGAGGATTTTCTGGCACGTTGTGATCCAAGTATTTTTCGTACAGGACATCCAATGTGTTGGTTCCAACAAGCACAAACGACAGAGAATCTTTAACATCAGGCACCACCAAGGCAAGAGTGTGCACTTCAACTGGTTCACCAACAAAGTCAACAGGAAAAGTAAGGTCAAGCTCAATGTAGCCCATGTATGGCACAGTTTGACCATTGGCTCCTTCAACTTCAAGAATATCCATTAAAGGTTTGATTTCTTGATCGGATAGATGCTTGCAGTAGAAAGAATGGGGAACTGTAGTCACCTGTGAACCTGTGTCCAACAGACAATTAAATTGTGTTTCTTTTATGCTCACTTGTGCTGTGCTCTTAGAGCCAACAAGTCCTTTTGGTAACTGGTATGGATATGGAGGAGAACAGTTTACAGGACATTCATCCGCTGCAGCCCTCGTCTGTCCTTCCTCAAGGGCTGCAGTTAGTTTGATGGATTGGAAGATGTGTTCTTTTCGTCCCACATCTGTTGCTTTTGTTGCAACTGCTTACGTTTTGCCATGACCAGCTTTGGATTGGGTGTATTACTACATGATGTAGCAACGTGACCATCTTCTCCACACCTAAAGCAGTACCAAGGTTTAGGCTTATTTGAGTGTTGTGTCATGGCAGTTCTCACAAGTCTGGTATTGAAACCACTTGGTTCAGGTCTTGATTGTGCCTGAGAAATCAAAGTTGTGAGCTGGCTCTGCAGTTTATTCATCTGCGTTCTGAGATCCTCGATTGCCTTGAAGTCATGCTTTGAATTTGAGTCACAAGCGCAAGTGCTTTGTGAACTCACTTGTACTCGTTGTCTGGACGAACTGATATGTTTTTTCATGCGGCTCTCCTTGGATAGTTGTCCGTCTTCTTCTGTGCGTAACAAGAGCAAAAGCTCTGAAAAGGAAGGAGGATTGTTTTTTTTCTGTTCAAGTTGTAAGTTTGTTATGACTGTTATCCCAGCATCCACGGCAGAATTGTTTAATGAGATGCTTTTGTATTTCACTTGTCAAAATGCCTCCTCTTTTGACGACAGAATTCAAGGTAAGCTGCAATCGCTGAAGGAAAGCACTCTAGTGCCCGGCCGTACAATTCTCCCATAGGGATTTAGCAGCGCCGTCCATATATTTGGGCCAAGGGATGGTCCAGTGGATTTGCAAGCCCGTCGCCACTATATTTGAGCCGGAAATAACGTATTTGTGTGCTGCACGTTCTTGGACCCTAGGTGGCGGTGTTCTACTCGGGTTGTACTTGTACTCATGGGGGGGGGGTGGCAGAAAGTCAATAGGAGGCCCGCTCACCATATATTTAAACAAATATTTACGTACTGTGTGTACTTATACTTATGGGGGGGGGTGGCAGAAATGAAATATGGGTCCCAGTTAGCATATATTTTGTAATGGTGCGTGCGTATGACAAATATTAAACTTAAACTCACCCATAATTTTTTTTTCCAAATATTTTTACCATGTACTTATGGGGGGGGGGTGTCTGGGAATCTGAAGTATGGAAACTTAAACTCACCCATCATTTTTTTCTCAATAACATTTAATATTTCTCACATAATTCTGATTTACGTGAATAGTCTGAGAGGCTAGTGCTGAAGAATGAGAAAATTGAAAAAAAATCCAAAAATGTGCTTGGCACTCCGAGCCTTTGAGAGTGTGTTGTTTAGCTTGTGTGGAACCCGCTTGCAAAATATGGGGACCCTGCGACCTCGGACAAGGTCAAAACCGAGGTCAGAGGTCACATTCGCAATGCCAACAGTACTCTCGACGGCGCAAAGGAAGGTCCGACCGCTTTGAGCTTGCTCTCATTGGAACCGGCTCGAAGAGTACATGCAGATTGATGCCTCCGCTGCTCCTAATGTCAAAGGTTACGGCTTGAATTGTAACAAAGCTCCAAAGGTCAAAGGTCACGCTTTCATGCCGTACGGTACCCTTTACAGCACAAAGGAAGATCTGACCGCTTTGAGCTTGATGTCATTTTAACCGCCTCGGAGAGCAGATGCAAATGGATGCCTCTGGTGCGACTAAATGTCAAAGGTTACGGCTTAAAATGTAACAAAACCTTCCATTGCGGCCTTTTGACTAGCCGCAGTGCTCCGTGACTGTTTAAAGTACTTTGAAAAGGGCTAAAGAGATAATTTTTTCACAGTGGGCCTCTAAATAAGGCCCAGATCAGGAATCTGAAATATGGGCACCCTGGCCCACCCAGAACCTTTTTTCAATAAAATGTCAAACTTTGAGCAAAATGCTGTCTGGAGCTTCGCATATGACGGCTTGTGTTGGCTGATTGGGAAGAAAATTTAAAAAATTTAAAAAATGTGGTTGGCGCTCCGAAACTCAGAGAGTGTGTTGTTGCACTTGTGTGGAACCCGCTTGCAAAATATGGGGACCCTGCGACCTCGGACAAGGTCAAAACCGAGGTCAGAGGTCACATTCGCAATGCCGACAGTACTCTCGACGGCGCAAAGGAAGGTCCGACCGCTTTGAGCTTGCTCTCATTGGAACCGGCTCGAAGAGTACATGCAGATTGATGCCTCCGCTGCTCCTAATGTCAAAGGTTACGGCTTGAATTGTAACAAAGCTCCAAAGGTCAAAGGTCACGCTTTCATGCCGTACGGTACCCTTTACAGCACAAAGGAAGGTCTGACCGCTTTGAGCTTGATGTCATTTTAACCGTCTCGGAGAGCAGATGCAAATGGATGCCTCTGGTGCGACTAAATGTCAAAGGTTACGGCTTAAAATGTAACAAAACCTTCCATTGCGGCCTTTTGACTAGCCGCAGTGCTCCGTGACTGTTTAAAGTACTTTGAAAAGGGCTAAAGAGATAATTTTTTCACAGTGGGCCTCTAAATAAGGCCCAGATCAGGAATCTGAAATATGGGCACCCTGGCCCACCCAGAACCTTTTTTCAATAAAATGTCAAACTTTGAGCAAAATGCTGTCTGGAGCTTCGCATATGACGGCTTGTGTTGGCTGATTGGGAAGAAAATTTAAAAAATTTAAAAAATGTGGTTGGCGCTCCGAAACTCAGAGAGTGTGTTGTTGCACTTGTGTGGAACCCGCTTGCAAAATATGGGGACCCTGCGACCTCGGACAAGGTCAAAACCGAGGTCAGAGGTCACATTCGCAATGCCGACAGTACTCTCGACGGCGCAAAGGAAGGTCCGACCGCTTTGAGCTTGCTCTCATTGGAACCGGCTCGAAGAGTACATGCAGATTGATGCCTCCGCTGCTCCTAATGTCAAAGGTTACGGCTTGAATTGTAACAAAGCTCCAAAGGTCAAAGGTCACGCTTTCATGCCGTACGGTACCCTTTACAGCACAAAGGAAGGTCTGACCGCTTTGAGCTTGATGTCATTTTAACCGTCTCGGAGAGCAGATGCAAATGGATGCCTCTGGTGCGACTAAATGTCAAAGGTTACGGCTTAAAATGTAACAAAACCTTCCATTGCGGCCTTTTGACTAGCCGCAGTGCTCCGTGACTGTTTAAAGTACTTTGAAAAGGGCTAAAGAGATAATTTTTTCACAGTGGGCCTCTAAATAAGGCCCAGATCAGGAATCTGAAATATGGGCACCCTGGCCCACCCAGAACCTTTTTTCAATAAAATGTCAAACTTTGAGCAAAATGCTGTCTGGAGCTTCGCATATGACGGCTTGTGTTGGCTGATTGGGAAGAAAATTTAAAAAATTTAAAAAATGTGGTTGGCGCTCCGAAACTCAGAGAGTGTGTTGTTGCACTTGTGTGGAACCCGCTTGCAAAATATGGGGACCCTGCGACCTCGGACAAGGTCAAAACCGAGGTCAGAGGTCACATTCGCAATGCCGACAGTACTCTCGACGGCGCAAAGGAAGGTCCGACCGCTTTGAGCTTGCTCTCATTGGAACCGGCTCGAAGAGTACATGCAGATTGATGCCTCCGCTGCTCCTAATGTCAAAGGTTACGGCTTGAATTGTAACAAAGCTCCAAAGGTCAAAGGTCACGCTTTCATGCCGTACGGTACCCTTTACAGCACAAAGGAAGGTCTGACCGCTTTGAGCTTGATGTCATTTTAACTGTCTCGGAGAGCAGATGCAAATGGATGCCTCTGGTGCGACTAAATGTCAAAGGTTACGGCTTAAAATGTAACAAAACCTTCCATTGCGGCCTTTTGACTAGCCGCAGTGCTCCGTGACTGTTTAAAGTACTTTGAAAAGGGCTAAAGAGATAATTTTTTCACAGTGGGCCTCTAAATAAGGCCCAGATCAGGAATCTGAAATATGGGCACCCTGGCCCACCCAGAACCTTTTTTCAATAAAATGTCAAACTTTGAGCAAAATGCTCTCTGGAGCTTCGCATATGACGGCTTGTGTTGGCTGATTGGGAAGAAAATTTAAAAAATTTAAAAAATGTGGTTGGCGCTCCGAAACTCAGAGAGTGTGTTGTTGCACTTGTGTGGAACCCGCTTGCAAAATATGGGGACCCTGCGACCTCGGACAAGGTCAAAACCGAGGTCAGAGGTCACATTCGCAATGCCGACAGTACTCTCGACGGCGCAAAGGAAGGTCCGACCGCTTTGAGCTTGCTCTCATTGGAACCGGCTCGAAGAGTACATGCAGATTGATGCCTCCGCTGCTCCTAATGTCAAAGGTTACGGCTTGAATTGTAACAAAGCTCCAAAGGTCAAAGGTCACGCTTTCATGCCGTACGGTACCCTTTACAGCACAAAGGAAGGTCTGACCGCTTTGAGCTTGATGTCATTTTAACCGTCTCGGAGAGCAGATGCAAATGGATGCCTCTGGTGCGACTAAATGTCAAAGGTTACGGCTTAAAATGTAACAAAACCTTCCATTGCGGCCTTTTGACTAGCCGCAGTGCTCCGTGACTGTTTAAAGTACTTTGAAAAGGGCTAAAGAGATAATTCTTTCACAGGGGGCCTCTAAATAAGGCCCAGATCAGGAATCTGAAATATGGGCACCCTGGCCCACCCAGAACCTTTTTTCAATAAAATGTCAAACTTTGAGCAAAATGCTGTCTGGAGCTTCGCATATGACGGCTTGTGTTGGCTGATTGGGAAGAAAATTTAAAAAATTTAAAAAATGTGGTTGGCGCTCCGAAACTCAGAGAGTGTGTTGTTGCACTTGTGTGGAACCCGCTTGCAAAATATGGGGACCCTGCGACCTCGGACAAGGTCAAAACCGAGGTCAGAGGTCACATTCGCAATGCCGACAGTACTCTCGACGGCGCAAAGGAAGGTCCGACCGCTTTGAGCTTGCTCTCATTGGAACCGGCTCGAAGAGTACATGCAGATTGATGCCTCCGCTGCTCCTAATGTCAAAGGTTACGGCTTGAATTGTAACAAAGCTCCAAAGGTCAAAGGTCACGCTTTCATGCCGTACGGTACCCTTTACAGCACAAAGGAAGGTCTGACCGCTTTGAGCTTGATGTCATTTTAACCGTCTCGGAGAGCAGATGCAAATGGATGCCTCTGGTGCGACTAAATGTCAAAGGTTACGGCTTAAAATGTAACAAAACCTTCCATTGCGGCCTTTTGACTAGCCGCAGTGCTCCGTGACTGTTTAAAGTACTTTGAAAAGGGCTAAAGAGATAATTCTTTCACAGGGGGCCTCTAAATAAGGCCCAGATCAGGAATCTGAAATATGGGCACCCTGGCCCACCCAGAACCTTTTTTCAATCAAATGCCATCGTGCATTACTGCCATTAGCGTCTGACTGCCCTAGCTCCGCCCCCTGAAGTCCTAGAGACTCAAGGAGGGTACCATTGGATGCAGAATAATGAGAGATGGGGAATAGCCATTGAGCCCGAACCGATCAGACGTTGTTATCAAAAGATATGATTTAGTAGCCTTTTTGGACAAATTAGCTTTTAATTGGAATAATATTGATATAAAATCAAGCATTTGAGTGACGCAATTGATATTCACAGCAAATGTTCCCCGCTATATGTAGTACACTGGTGTAGCATTTCAGGGATCCAGCTGCTATAGATTCGTCAATAGAGTAACGAGACATTTAGCTTTGTTTTCCACCAGTAAAATGTACAAACGACTCATATATCACACAATGGTGTGATGTGAAAAGCCATTGCTACGTTTTCAAACTTGTAAATACGCTAGGAGTCTGAAAGTGGTTTCATTAGCTTCGTATTGATTTGTAGATGTGATTTGATGTGTTATTTGTCAAGTTTGATCGCCAAAACGATAGAGAAAGGTCTTTTTATGCCATAGTGGAGTCTATATATTACTTTTAGCGCCACTCCTTGCTGTGCGAGAGCGGGGTTCGCAACCCGGCCTTGGCATCAAATCTTGAGTTCGTGATTTATTATTATAATTGACCCAAGTCAATATGGGTGCATATTTAATAGTTATAACAACTATAATTATTATTATTTTGGAATTATTAATAATATTGCCTGCCGTTGCTACGTTAGTTCAAACAGTAACAACGGACTATTTTTCACAGGTGTGCAGAAGCAGCAGCAGCAGGAGCAGGGACGCACTCTCTGTGGTGCTGAACGGAGAACATGAGGCCCTGGTTCAGGCTCCCACTGTATAAATATAACTTCCGTTGATGTGAATTTCAGTAAGACGTGTGGCATACTGAGAGCGGGGTTCGAAGCCCGGCCTTGGCATCAATTCTTGAGTTTGTTGAATTTATTATTATGTGACCCAAGTCAATATGGGTGCATATTTAATAGTTATAACAACTATAATTAATTATTTTGGAATTATTAATAATATTGAGAAGTGGGCTTACATATATGTGGGACATCGGGACAATCACCATAGGTATATATAGATAACTTTTAAAATGCTAACCGCTAGCAGCAAAGCTAGCATCACAGACACTGACCCGTTTGCGGATACTTTGCACACGTTTTTCACACGCTAGAAGTCTGGGAGTACTTCGGTTAGCTTCGTCTTGGTCTGTAGATGTCAATCGATGTTTCGTTTGTCAATTTTGGTGGTGTGAAAGACCACTGTCTGCACGAAATAGGAAACCGGAAGTCGGTTTTTGAAAGGACTGCACGGCTGCCTCACTTCATGGAGGAAAAGTTGACTTAGACTTTTTCCGACTCTGGAGGAATGAAGGGTAGATGTCAGAGGACTCTACCCGCATATGAGGGACTATTTTCAGATACATTTTTTCGATTTTCACCCGTTTTTTATGGTTCTGGAAGTTGACTTAGACTTTTTCCGACTCTGGAGGAATGAAGGGTAGATGTCAGAGGACTCTACCCGCATATGAGGGACTATTTTCGGATACATTTTTTCCATTTTCACCCGTTTTTTATGGTTCTGGAAGTTGACTTAGACTTTTTCCGACTCTGGAGGAATGAAGGGTAGATGTCAGAGGACTCTACCCGCATATGAGGGACTATTTTCAGATACATTTTTTCCATTTTCACCCCTTTTCTATGGTTCTCCAAAAAAAAGTACTTAAACTTTATTATATTATATATGACTTATTTTTTAAATATGGTGGGGATTGTGGCATTATTAGTGACAATAAAATCCTTATTTTTGCACCTTTTGTGTACCCTGGTCCTTCACAAACAATCATTGGGAACATTTATTACATCATATTACTCATAAATATGCACCCATATAACAATAATTCAACGAACTCAAGATATGATGCCAAGGCCGGGTCACGAACCCCGCTCTCTGGTAGGAAGGAGGGAGTCTCTATCCATTGCCCCACAAGTGGCGCTAAACTAATGGAACAAATGTGTCATATATAGACTCCACTATGGCATACAAATACATTTCTCTACCGTTTTAGCGATCAAACTTGACAAAAAAACACATCAAATCACATCTACAAATCAATACGAATCTAATGAAACCACTTTCAGACTCCTAGCGTGTTTACAAGTTTGTTTAGCAATGGCTTTTCACAACACACACACACACACACACACACACACCAAGTACATACCCCACAAGTGGCGGTGATAGACTCCACTATAGCAGCAGCAGGAGCAGGGAGGCACTCTCCGTGGTGCTGAACGGAGAACATGAGGCATGAGATTCTGGTTCAGGCTCCCACTTTCAGTATTACGTGTGGCGCAATGGATAGAGAAAAAACTATAATTATTATTATTTTTAAGTTAGTGAGTGTAAAATTATGTATATTTAAATACATAAAAATATTGGATAAGTGGACCCATATTTTGTTTCTGGCACCCCCGACAGCGCCATCTGGTGGTCCGAGGCGGAACAGAGTACGGCAAGGAAATATAGGGCATAAATACGGTAACGGGCGCCTAACATCGGGTCGAGGTCGCGACCCCCGGTAGCGCCGGGACCCCCGGCGAGACCTCGCGGGGTCCGTATATTTTACAAACGTGGAGGGGCGTGTGTAAAACGGGATTTAACGGGAGGCTCGGCAGCAAGTGTACGACGGCTCAATAATATGTCCCTTTCGTCCATTCCGAGGGTGCAGTGCTTTCGGTAAGCAGACGGCCTTTCACCAGGGTCTTGGAGTGTGTTCAAGAATTGAGCAAAGAGCTCCTCTCCATCTTGGACAGTGGCAAAGGCTGAGTCAAGAACCTGTAAGTAGATGGTGGGTAAGGCATCAGGACGCAGACCTTTGACCACATCAGCTGCAGGAGACAACAAGCTCTCAAGAACTCGTCTGGTGACGTGCAAGGCAGACAGACTAGGATCAGCACTCAGTAGTTCAATTTGAGAGGGCCAAGTTTCATAATCTGCTTCATTACTGGGTTTAGGGAATTTCCCAGAGAAGGCACGAAGTCGAAGCGGAGAGAGTGAATGTGAGCTTATGTCTTCAACCACAACTCTTTGAATTTCAGGAGGATTTAATTCAGTTCCTGAAAGAGAGAAAGTTCTTCTATTAGGTAGGTGAATAGGGTTTGTTTGAGGTGTTGGAACTTAACGGATGGGTCCTCTTCAAAGTTCTCTTCGAGTTCCTCACCAATTTGACTCATCATGTCCTTTAACACTTCCTCAAAGGGTTTTCCACTATGTTTTGCTAGTTATCTTAGATCATTGAGATATTGTGTCGTGCAGCTGCTGCCAATTTTGACTGTGTATTCTAAAGCTAATGCTTTGACACAATATGTGACGTCTGCCACCTCTCGTGAAGGATGGTAATACGGCAGTAGGGGATCTAATGCTGCTAATGCGGATCATCAACTGGAACTATTTTCTTAATAGTACCGTATTTGTTTAAACATTCAACAATTTCCTCATCTGTTTTTGTATCAGTAAGACCGCTAATGATCACAGAGGATGATACATCTACATCTAAAGACTCAAGGAAATCCATTTGACATTTAAGTGCAACAAGATAACAGAAATGACTTAAACCCCAACCATACAATGGCTTCACACTTATTCAGCTCCTGGATAGCTCGCCACTATGTAGCAAGTGTATCAGCTGTAATTAAATTAGTGATATTCAGAAGAACTAGGAACGACTATGGAGCTGAATGTGTGTGAAAAATACAACTGAAACCAGGTATGCGTTACAAAATAGTTGTTTTCAAGATAACAAGTTCATTCAAATGATTATTTTTCAGGGGCCCAGCAAAAGACAACAAAAGAAAAGCTTCCGGGGTAAAGTTCATTAATTTCCGTTTAATCCTACTTCACCATGTGGCAGGGAGGATAGGTTTATAATCTTAGCTCGCCATCAAGGTCCATGAAAGGTCATCAGGTGCGGCAAGCACCTGGCAAAAGAAAATATATCCAAACAAAAAACCTGACCTGTAAAAGGTCACAAGGAATAATTAGTATCTTCCCTTTGCGCATTTAAATACAAATAAATCTCTTAAATAAAATAAATACATCTCTTGTATAATACATCTCATAAATACATTCCTGGTTTAATAAATCTCTTAAATAAAATAAATACATTTCTGGTTTAATAAATCTCTTAAATACAATAAATACATTTCTGGTTGTACAACATTTCTATAGCCATTTCTATACAAAACATTAATCCGTTTACATTCAGCCAGTAAACAACAAAGCAATACCTCAGGGCTGATAGCCAAAAGCCCACAAGGTTACACTTAAAGTAATTGGGATCAGTGAAGACCCATGCATAAGATATTTCTACTAGCAATACTATTAGCATGCTAACCGCTAGCTTAGCAGCTAACGAGAGCTATCTCAATGTAGATTTGCTATTGAAAATGCTAACCGCTAAGCTAGCGGGCACATTCCGGGCATTTTTCAATAACATTACACATTTTAAATACATTCTACCAATACAAGACTCACCGCTGATTGCAGCAATTGTCACCAAAACGTTCATCTGTTTAGGAATCGTGGAGGAATCCCTGTGTGTAGTATGTAGCATCAACGTAGCAACCAGCATCACAACAGACCAGTAAGGGAATCGGAAGTGACCTGGCTGCCATTTATACTGAGCTACGGAAGCCTGCTAGGATTGAACCTGGGTTACACTTGCATCTGGCGCTGAGTTGCCATATTCCTTTCGTGAACCACTAACCTAGCAAGAGTAAACTAACTGACAGGCTGCTGTGCCGCATCTCACTCAAAAACCCACACGACTCAACCCAGCGAAAAACCAGTCTTGCGCGCAGCCTTTCATTCAGAATGTCCTAGCAAAATAAAAAAAATGATATTAAGACAAAGCCCTACAAATAACAACAATAAACATAATAATAAAACAATAAAAATGTTGTATTCTGCCCTGATTAAAACAGCGGGCCCAAATCTTGGATAGGCGGGCCCGGCCCCATGACGCCGGGTCTGCACACACATCTGTTTAAACCAACTATTCCAAAATGTGGTGGCAATTTAGTACTCATAACATGAAAGAATAAAACAGATAGAAATCAACAAAACACAAACACAGGTATAGTTGAGCAGTAATTATAGCCATGTTTTACAAATAGTAGAACTTTGCAGCAGGTTTTAACGCACACTCATTTCATCATCCAGCCCCCCACACAAATGTCACATGTTTTCCCACTGAAAGCTATGCTTGTATAGGTTTTAAACGTCCTTGTCTTATGACATCTTTAGGATCAGTTAACTAACAAAGGTTAGCTGTTCCTATACCCTCAGGCCTTCTTTGAACTTCCTTCGGACCCCGAAGTCCGCTCACTTAGAATGACTGCATCTATTGATAACTCAGAAGGACCATTGTCTCTCCAACTGTGTGACTCAATTCAGAAACACACCAACATCCTTATTGTTTCTTCAAATATCTGGAAACTGTAATTAAAGTATAGTTATATTGAGAAGGTCCAAGAATTGACATCATATTTCCTCCTTCTATTAATTTAAGCTTTCCAGATCATACAGAAAACTCTTACAGACAACCTACTGAGTTCTGTCCTCGAAAGCCCACAATGACTTTCTGAAAAGTACTTTATCAACAGGTAATCATTCTGCTCAAGGCAGAAATCACAGGCTGTACAATACCTTACCTACTCACAAATAGCCAAAAAAACCACCTTCTGATTATAACACAAGTTGGAAGAAAAGACCATGTGCGCTAATCTACAACTTTCTGCTATAACATGTTACTTTAATACTTCAACCACTCCATTAATCTGACAGAGCAGGAGATCAGAGGCAGGGCTCGAGGGAAAACTCAGCTGTGCTCTATGAGCCCAGATAGGGGAATTATTGCCACATACGGTGTTGTGGTGTTTTGCTCTCAGAGTGTCAGGCTGTTCATGCACAACTGACAACTCACGAGAGTTATGCCTCTCACGACATTTAATCTATTGATTCCTGTTCACCAACATGATTTCCCCCTCTTTTTCGTGTCACACAGAACGATTTTAAAAGCAATGTATTTCTATTGGTAGTATGTTTCGTGCCTGCAGCACGTCTTTTTGTCCGTTGGGGTCTTGGAAGACCGGAAGATGTGGGGTTCATAAAAACATGTTCTTACTCAATATCAAGCCACGATTATTGTCTTTATTTTAAATCGTATAATGTCTGACTTTTTTTGTCGTCTGTGAGGAAAATAAATGGCTCATAGCCTCAGAATACTGGAATCTGTATTTTTTTAAATCTTTTTTTCCTTCTAATTTGTTATTAATTTCTAAATAACACACTGTTATTTACTCACCAATAACACACAATTATCCTTGTTTTTATTGGTTTAATTCCATAATCTCTGGCTTTTTTGGCGTCCGTCAGGAACTGAATTTCAAAATAAAAATAACCGGAAACAGACGTAGGCCTATAAGGGACATTTCGAGCATCATTGCGATACACAGCCACTGAACTGATTACCCAAGATCCTCAGCTATGGTTTAAGCTCGCTGATTGGATGTTTTAACCGCAATGCATGTAGGGATATGGTGTTAATGCCATATGAAATCCGGAAAACTTTTTTTTTAAAGAAAATAATACTTTATTCTGAGTGTTTTTGCTTTTCTCTTTGCATTGTAATACACGGTTCGGCTGCATTACATATTACAGATCTGCCGTAGTTCTTTATTTATAGAGCCCTGATGAGAAGACCTTTGGAAAAACTGGAAGAAATGCCGCCGAAACTGAATACTTGACGTGGATATATCAACAATTAAGCAACATCTTCAATTTCTCTTCGCACAATACGTCTCCTTGCAGTATCAACACTAATTCGGCTGACTTTTACATTTGATCTAATTCATAGATTGGTTATATTTACACCATAATGGTGCACAGCTGATAAAAAAGGACTTTAAAGATATTACTGATTTTATTTAAATATAATAATGTAAATACTGAGTCTGAAATAATATAGCAATATGCTGTACAATTACACATCTTCAGATGTTGTACATACATAAGTGTCCTACTTCACTAATAATACAAAGTTATTATGGCTGTGTGTACCTTGTGTGGACCGCCTAGTGGTTAAATCACGTTATTTAATTATTGTTTTGATGTGTTATATTTATTAAAAATATATGAAGAGTACATACTTTCATAGGGGGAAAGTAGAAGGTCTGTGATAGAAATATAGAATATAAAAAATCAAGAAGATACTATAAGTGATCTCTACAATAAAACAGTTTAGTGCAGGATGTACAAAGATATTAATAGGAGGATGTGCAAAACAGACAAAACTAATTCACCTTTATTTAAACATTAAATAATACTTTAGATTAAGGTCTTCTTTTAAATTAGAAAGAAGCTTTGGGGGTGTCAAAAGATAAATATTAAGCCTGACAAAGTACATAACGTCTAATATATTGCTTTCCTGCCATGTTAACTATGTTGAAGCACTTAGTTTAACTGATATTATACATATGAAGTATACTCTTATGTATGTAGATAGTATAAGAAATGTTCAGAATTTGACAGTTTAATGGTGGAGGTACACACATATTGATAGATGTCTTGTAATGCACTGTTGAGGAACCTGTGACCCAAGTTTTTCATTCATTGCATAACTACACCGTAGTTGTGTAGATATGTCAATAAACCTTTGAAAATCTTGAAATCTTGAAAGGGATGTGCAAAATAGCCATTATATACAGTTTTTAATTAACTATTAGAGAATAACGAGTAATGAATATACTTTATAGAGATCTGCAGATAAATGTTTAGTCTTCTCAAGCACCAACTATCAAATACCTCTCCTGATTGTTGGCACTTGACAATCACCATACCTGAATTTTACTGAGGTGTAACTAAAGTCTGATTTAAGGGTTGTTAATATTTCACATCATTAATCAGAATCTGCAAAGTAACTCAAATAAATGTAGTGGAGTAAAAATACCAGGTTAACCTCTGAATTGTAGTGGAGTGGAATTACAAAGTAACAATGAGCTGTCATGTGGGTATATATTAATGCTGCGCATTATGGACACAAGTGATTTTCACCCATTTATTAATTATATGTTTTACATTTGATAACACCAATGTGTTTAATACAGGCAACTTCTAATTGTGGGAAAAACGAAAATGGTCAGAAGAGACGTCCCATAGAACATGTTGCGAAACACAATAGCCAGCATGTGTCTGGGGGGGGCGTTTGATTCCAGTTTTGGATAGTCTGGCGTGGTTTCGTTCCATTTCAAACAGCTTCCGGTTATTTTCATTTTGAAATTCAGTTCCTGACGGACGCCAAAACAGCCAGAGACTATGGAATTAAATAACAGTGTGTTATTTAGAAAATAATAACAAATTAGAAGGAAACAAAGATTTCAGTATTCTGAGGCTCTGAGCCATTTATTTTCCTCACAGACGACAAAAAAAGTCCGACATTATACGATTTAAAATAAAAACAATAATCGTGGCTTGATATTGAGTAAGAACCAAGCGGCAAACTCTGGGGAAGAGCCGGGAAGCCAATACGGAAGTGCCACACACTGCAGTTCATATATTGGCCGATAGGCGATGGCTGCAGAAAGGAGCAATTTCCATAGACCCCCATGTTAAAATGCCCAATTTTACTGCAGAAAAAAACATGTTTCTATCCCTGGCTCCATACATTTTATTATCGATATAGTTAGATTCCACCTTCATGATTATGGATCTGTGAGTGAATTGTTTTCTAACGCGACCCTTTTATTTATATTATGTCTTAAAGTGTGTGCATAAATTAGGGCGTGGTCACATTGAGTGACGGCTCTGTCAAGTGCCTGCCGCTGTTAGCTTCTTGTCTCTCTGCTAGCTGCTCCGTGAAGCTAGCTACAGGGACTCTGCCTGCTCAGCTCATCCAGGAAACACAACTTGTAGCCGGCCGTGATTGTTTGTTCTTCATGCTTATATATCGGACTATTGTGACAGGATCTGCGGTTAAAACAGACGATGCATGAATGCGGTAAGTACAATTCGAGTGCTTTATTTATGTGTTAATGATTTTAATCAGCTACGTAATGAATAGTAAGGCTTGGGTTAGCATGTAAGCTAGTGGTAGCTACATCGGTGCTAACGATGCTAATCGTAGCCTCCAACTTAAAATCATAGACTGTATATATAAAGGTTAAAATGAAATAGACAAGTGTTAAGTGGGATAATACTGTTGAATAAACGGCTTCTGTTTGAGGTTGATAAAATAAGGTTACATCCTTGTAACTTAGAGATATTTTATTATGTAGGTACAGCTTCCAAAATTAAAGTAAAATAAAAAGGACCCTGACTCGGACAATACACAATCCAACATGTTCAACAGCAGAGAATCAGTTATATTGTTTGTACACATGGTACTTTACATATATATATATATATATATATATATATATATATATATATATATATCTGATTGTTTAAGGTGTCCAGGTGATGCAGACAGGCTGGACCAGAGAGTGAGAGACAGAACTGGACTCCTCACAGCAGTGAACTTCAGCTCAGGTTCTAAGACTCTTTTTTCATACTGTACAAAGAATCAAGAAAGATATTGGTTTAAATAAATGAAGTATTGGCTTGAATACACTGATATACATTCCAATAAACAATACTAAATCACCTACACATCAGTTAAGTTGAGGGTTTATTCCATGCAAAAAGTTACATTTAGATATTTAGCAATATGACTTTGTCAGCTCTCCAATTTAATGTATTGAAGGCAAAGATATTTAACACATAGTGAGAAATGCTACTATTTATCTCTCAATATTGTCTGTAAAACGTGGTAAAAGTTATTCTTTCAGTGAGACAACAGAGCAAGCTTCTACAGTTGCACTACGCTTTGTAACAGTTAAATATTATTTTGATAATAACATATATTTCAATGTTGATGAACTTCATACTGTGCATTCATAATCTGATTGCTCACTGTTAAAATAAAACAAAAACATTACAATTACAAAATAATTATATCTACAGCCCCTAAACACACAAACACACCGCTTTCATAAATAACACACTTGTTCTGCAATAATATGTTTTATGTTTCCTGTCATTTTTGTTAGGAAAGGACATGCCTGAAAGACACGACATTTTCTCCTTCTCTGAGGGTCAAGAAGAACATCCAAGACGAACATTAAAAGCTGATGTTATGAGATTTTAAGACCAGTACAGGACATTCACTAAGAAACTACTTTTATTGTAAAAACAGTCAGCTGATCGAATGCAGCTATTTCCACATCTCCACTCCATCCGCTGATTATTTCTATTCGCCTCACTTTATGAGCTTCACATCACTTGTGCCTTGTACCGCAGAGTTTGCAACATCACAAATGAATGGGGCCAATCTTCAGTCAGATGGGAATGTGTAATCTAACATTTTCAGTAAGAATAATGGACGAAAGGAGAGCAAATACAATTTCTTGAAATGTGAACCAAAAGTTAATCAAATGTTTTAAATAAAAAGCACATATGGAAAGAAGGTGTAAACCTATCAAATGTATAAGTAAACACATTTAGTCAAATAAAGTGACAGACTAGGCCTGTGTAGTTGGTATCAGCTTTGCCCAGCATGGGCTCCTCCATCAGCCCTGGTCCTCCTCGATGAGGAAAGACCCTCAGTCCTCTCCAAACAAACAGACAGGACGTCCATCACACGGAGGTTTCTCCCTGAAGTCTCTGCAGCTCTCTGGACACCAGGCTGTCTCAATCCGTCCACACTGAATATGAGAGGGGGAAAATGAAAATAATAAATGCTTTAGACAATAAGAAACATAAAGTTGACTGTTGAGTTGCTCAGTTTTTTTAGATTGTCAATACTATTACTGTATAAGTAATATCTCAGGTTAAGAGGCACCTTCAAATAAAGATTGGTCTTTAAATACATTTTGTCTTTTGAATTGTTTGTCTAAAGTCAAGGATCTAGAACTGGTACTTAGTTTGAATAATACAGTCTGGTTATTATGCTGTTTGGAGGAGGCCTCACAGGTAAGAGCACTAACTAGCTACCATCACATGTACCTTAGCTTGACTTAAATGTATTAAACGTATAGTTAAGTGATATCAAAATATAAATAACTAATGTCATGCCAACATTAATATTTGCTTGATTCCAGTGTTGAATTTAGCACAATTGCATACAAACGTTAAGGGGTTTTAAGATTCTGAAGTATTATGCTAAAAACTCAATAAATTAGATTATAATGTATAGTTTTGCTGAATAGTTTCAAGGCCGCTTACCTTAGAAACGTAAAATGCGACGGCAGCGTGCAGATGGGGAGCATGTTAGCTTAGCTTGGTAGCTTCAGCTAGCTCTGGAACTTCCAGCTCGGTGGCAGCAGGTCCCGCCTCGGCTCCGCCTCTTTGCCCTTATTTGGAGCAGGCTGGAGAAGGCGGGAGTTGAACTCTGACGTAACTGTTGAGCCGTTAGTGGCCGACTCCGCCTACTAAGGGCTTCACGGCAACTCTGCAGAATCCTATGGGTGACGTCACGGACCCTACGTCCATTTATATATACAGTCTATGGTAAGAACATGTTTTTATGAACCCCACAGCTTCCGGTCTTCCAAGACCCGAACGGACAAAAAGACGTGCTCGAAACATACTACCAATAGAAATACATTGCTTTTAAAATCGTTCTGTGTGACACGAAAAAAAGGGGAAAATCGTGTTGGTGAACACGAATCAATAGATTATATGTTGTGACTATAACACGAAATGCCATGAGACTGGGTTGCAACTGAGCATCTCTCAATGAAGGAGGCCCCGCCTCCAACGCTGTGTGTGTGTGTGTGTGTGTGTGTGTGTGTGTGTGTGTGTGTGTGTGTGTGTGTGTGTGTGTGTGTGTGTGTGTGTGTGTGTGTGTGTGTGTGATTGTGTGTGATATTGATATTGTAATGTTATGTACATCTAAAAATCAGACGTGAAGAGAGGCATACAGCAGAGTGCTGTTAGCGACAGTAGAGACAAGGATGGGATGGACAAAGCTGCTTGCTGTTTTTCAACAGTTGAGTAATTTCTTGCATTTAAATAACTATTTTGATGTGTTCCAGTCAGGCTTTCGTCCAAACCACAGCACTGAGACTGCTCTTGTAAAGGTCTTTAATGACATCCACTTAAACACAGACAGTGGCAGAACTTCAGTGTTAGTATTATTAGATCTCAGTGCTTAATCAGTCGGCGAGTAAGGCTCCAAAAATGTAATGTTCATTTGGTTAAATGGTCTGTATTATGGTGTGATGAGCAGTGCAGCCTCTCAAGGCTTTCTTTAGGTCTTTATTCTTATTTGCTGTACCTTTTTTACAGCCTCTACAGAAAGTTGCCTATTTGTGAACACGTCTTTCTTTCATCTGCATTCTTGCATGTCGTTGGTGCAGTGATTGGACTTGATTATCTGCCACCACTAAAGGAAATATCCTCACCGACAGCAGCCGTGATATCTAAAGATCTCTGTCTCCTCCACTATCAGTCTTCAGTTTACTAACGTTTGGTCCATGGAGGACAAGTATTCTCAGGATCATTAGTGAAGAAACAGCTTTATTTACTGACAGTGGAGGCAGACAGTAATGTAACACTGCTCCTTTCCGGAGGATAATGGCTCTACTTCTTTTGTGATGACAATCCCCTTCTCTCCCCATCAAACTTCCACCAGCTACTGCAAACCTCGTCATAACGTGGCCCCGGGGCCCCGCGGCAGATCAATTCCAGTTCCCAGCCTGGCTATTTGTATCAGTTATTTGTGTGTGTGTGTGTGTGTGTGTGTGTGGGGGGGGGGTTGAAGAGGAATGGGAGAGCAATTGACTGAGACAATACAAATCATTTGTGGCTGTAAAAGAGCATCAGGATTGATGGCTGGAGTTCCGCTGTGAAACAGCTCTTAGAATTCTTAGAATAGAATAGTTTGTGAGGCGAGGGAATGCTGGAGTCAAATAAAGAGGGAGGGAGAGGAGAGAGAGTGCCAACATGACAGGAGATGGAGAGAAAGCCCCCATGAATTTCCATTTAAAGAAGGGGGGGGCGCCTATAGACGCCTCCCGCCCCTCCTTGTCTGGTGTTGATTAACCCTGTCATACATTATGCATCCTGCTCTGGAAGTGAAAATGACTTTTGGAATGGGCAGATGTGTAAGAACACGGAGCCCCCCCCCCTCAGATTGCTCTCCTCCATTCTCAAGTAACCCTTGTTACTCCTGAAACTGTATTCAATTTTTGGACACGTCAGCTTCCAATGTTGCAATGCATGCATTATGTGTCTCGATGAAAAATATCACACTTCCATTCTTATATTTTAATATCATTTCTGTGAATACAGTATTGTGAAGGTCCCTATACGTCATTCAGAGATTTCTCTTTGTATGAGACACTATGTGGAGAAAGCTGAGGTGTGAAGGTAGAAGTGCATTTTCCCAAGAGCTGAATTACATTTCTGAGATACTGAGATCTTATGTTCGGTACTTCCATTTTGTAAGATATAATATGTTAACTCTACTGTATCCATGACTTGTTACTTTGCATTTTAAAAATAATCCATATGCTGTGCTATGTATGCCATGTGTAGATGTACTAGTACTCAGGCAATACAATACAAATGTGACTTTACCTTTTAAAAAAAGAACAACTTACTACCGTGCATGTCTGCACTACATTTGCATTGCAGCACTTCACAACATACGTCTCACTCAAAGCGACGTTCACTGGGTGGAAACTCCAACAATATTTTGTATTCAGTATTATTTAATTCCTTTGAGTTGTGAACATTTGTCTAAATGTGAATAGTATTTTAACTAAATACTGTTACGTAAACATGTGCACACTGTGTTTCATCCAGGGAGGTCGGAGAACACTGAGGCTGAGGGTGTTTTTTCAGATTGTATCTTCTCTGATGCCAGTATCTCCTTTCTATCACACGGAGCACCAACTATAACTTCTGCTTTCTATATTGCTACACACTGACAGGCGGGAGGTACCGGGAGGTGTAACCATGCCAAACACTAATAATGCCAATCTGAATTTACTGTTCATTTCAATACAAATCATCTTATTGATATTTACATATTTGGTATTGAACTAATCCAAAAGTAAATATAATTAATCAAGTAACATTATTGTTTGTGTTATACTTGGATTAGCTAACTGACTAGTTTTTTATTTATTTATATCAAAATAGATGTTGAAACAAAGCCACCAATCAGTCAATAACTTGACTTAATCTTTGATCCGGTGCATTTACATATAAAGTGACTCTTTAGTTATCACCAGTGTTGGGTGTAACACGTTACAAAAGTAGCAGAGTTACAGTAATGTATTACTTTGTGCTGTACGCATTAGTAATGACATTTGGGTCAAATAATACCCGTTACAATTCTCAGTATTGACACAGTTTAACCTGAAATGAAGTGATGTTTTGTTTTTTAAGAATTCACCAACATCGTGAGACATTCCGACACCAGAGACAAATTGTGCGGGTAGATTAGTAAACCTGGTGTTCATGGAAGGGACAGCGGTCATCAGGGGGAAAAGAACACCCGACAGGCTGATCGGGGAGCGCGACGCGAAGCAGAGGGATCGTGATGAGGCAGAGGGATCGTGATGAGGTAGAGGGATCTTGATGAAGCAGAGGGATCTAGATGAGGTAGAGGGATCTAGATGAGGCAGAGGGATCTAGATGAGGCAGAGGGATCTAGATGAGGCAGATGGATCTAGATGAGGCAGAGGGATCTTGATGAGGCAGAGGGATCTAGATGAGGCAGAGGGATCGTGATGAGGCAGAAGGATCGTGATGAGGCAGAAGGATCGTGATGAAGCAGAGGGATCTTGATGAAGCAGAGGGATCTAGATGAGGCAGAGGGATCTTGATGAAGCAGAGGGATCTTGATGAGGCAGAGGGATCTTGATGAAGCAGAGGGATCTAGATGAGGCAGAGGGATCGTGATGAAGCAGAGGGATCTAGATGAGGCAGAGGGATCGTGACGAGGCAGAGGGATCTAGATGAGGCAGAGGGATCTTGATGAGGCAGAGGGATATTGATGAAGCAGAGGGATCTAGAAGAGGCAGAGGGATCTTGATGAGGCAGAGGGATCTTGATGAAGCAGAGGGATCGTGACGAGGCAGAGGGATCGTGATGAGGCAGAGGGATCGTGACGAGGCAGAGGGATCTTGATGAGGCAGAGGGATCTAGATGAGGCAGAGGGATCTTGATGAGGCAGAGGGATCGTGATGAGGCAGAGGGATCGTGACGAGGCAGAGGGATCGTGACGAGGCAGAGGGATCTAGATGAAGCAGAGGGATCTTGACGAGGCGGAGGGAGCGTGATGAGGCAGAGGGATCGTGATGAGGCAGAGGGATCTAGATGAAGCAGAGGGATCTTGGTGAAGCAGAGGGATCTTGGTGAAGCGGAGGGAGCGTGATGAGGCAGAGGGATCTAGATGAGGCAGAGGGATCTAGATGAAGCAGAGGGATCTAGATGAAGCAGAGGGATCTTGACGAGGCGGAGGAAGCGTGATGAGGCAGAGGGATCTAGATGAGGCAGAGGGATCTAGATGAAGCAGAGGGATCTTGGTGAAGCAGAGGGATCTTGACGAGGCGGAGGGAGCGTGATGAGGCAGAGGGATCTAGATGAGGCAGAGGGATCTATATGAAGCAGAGGGATCTTGGTGAAGCAGAGAGATCTTGATGAGGCAGAGGGATCTTGGTGAAGCAGAGGGATTGTGATGAGGCAGAGGGATCGTGATGAGGCAGAGGGATCTAGATGAGGCAGAGGGATCGTGACGAAGCAGAGGGATCTTGATGAGGCAGAGGGATCGTGATGAGGCAGAGGGATCGTGATGAGGCAGAGGGATCTAGATGAAGCAGAGGGGATCGTGATGAGGCAGAGGGATCGTGACGAGGCAGAGGGATCTAGATGAAGCAGAGGGATCTTGACGAGGCGGAGGGAGCGTGATGAAGCAGAGGGGTCGTGACGAGGCAGAGGGATCTTGACGAGGCGGAGGGATCGTGATGAAGCAGAAGGGTGTTCTTTTCCCCATGATGACCAAGTCGCTGCACATTATCCCGCTTACACAGCCATAAACTAAACAAGCTAAGGCATCGACTCCCAATATTAATTGAAATGATTTAAAGAGCCTCTGACACGGTTTTCCCCCCATCATCCAAACCCATCAATTTGAGTACATATTGTCCCCTTGAAAACCGTTACTGAACTGATTTTGGATATTTGGACTTTGATAACCATTAATCTGCCTTCAATGTTGACACTTTTCTGGATCTTCTCGCGAATTCTTCAAGTCCCGCCAAATGATGGGTGACGTCATTGCGGGCACAGCGCTCCAGCTGCACTGTCCAGGATCCCAGCATCTGCATGTAAACCTTTATATATATACAGTCAGATGTAAACGCACGATGGCGCACACAGCAGCAAGCTCAGACAGCGATGACAGGTTAATGTTGAACGTGTCTGAGAGCTCATATGAGGCTGAAGGATCGGTTTATGTTGTATCTGTTAGAAGTTTAGGAATGAGGTGCGTCAATATGGGCGATCATACGGTCATGTAGCCAGTGGTGGACTGGGACTAAAAATCATCCCGGGACTCTCGACCGGCCCACTTCGGTACCGCTAGTAAATTGTTAACGGGGGGAGTGGGGGATGTCAGGGGCGGCAGGTGCTGTATATAGTAAATGTAAATATGTAAATACTTGTGTCACTGCATACTAGTAAAATACAAATATAATGTATAATGTCTGTGTCTTTGACATTAGCGCTGCTAGCCACCTGTGCCCTGTACTACGAAGCCAGTTCAACAGACCCTGGATATGTTTGAGTAACAAACAAACTAACAACAACAAACTAACAAACGAGATCTCGCTAAGCGGTCCTACGACGCTGGTTATCAACTCGGTAAATCAAGCCAGGGTTTCTCTCTCCAGCTGAGAGCGCGTTCACGTCTAAGACACGAGTGGATCTGACTTTAATTACATTTGTCTCAAGTGTTTCGTCAACATAATGTGTTAAATAATACTTCTGCATCCAGTCTGTGACGCTGTGAGTGTTGCACGGCCAGATGAGGCTGGAGAAGCTGACTCAGATCAGGAAATATATGATATATTATGATATTATATGATCGATGATCTGATTGATGATGTAATATGAATGATAAGTGCGACACGTCGGCGTCTTCTCTGCATACGGCAGTTTAAACTGTATTTCCTTTATCCTGTAATATGACTTGAGAGATTTAAACTCCGCACACTGAGTTGATCTCTTTTCTATCGACGCCGGAGGCGGGCAGCGTCAGGTAAAAGAAGTTATTTAGCCTTCTCAAACCTGAGCCTCACGCGCCGCCTATGGGGGATGTGCTGGTGACTTATCCGACCGGCCCACTTCGGTACCGGCCCATCGGGTTTGGTCCCGATGGGCAGTCCGTCACTGCACCCAGCCCACGTAAACTGTCAACGGGGGGACCCTCGCTGCGGGGAAACGGTGGACCTAGTGTCCCGATCGGAGTGGGAATAATAATAATAATAATAATCCGTGCATTTTATCCATTAATTTCCCCAACATTGTGGTAAAAAAAACACACGTTTAATCCATGTTGTTGGTGTACTACAACTACAAAAAGCATCGGTTTGTTTTCTCATCAGGAAATGCAGACCGGCTCAAACAAACGATTTTTAATCATCATCCTCACTCATCCTTTAATGTATCATATGTTCGCCGAATTTACATGAAAGCACTAATAAATGTAGTTTCATCCACTTGAGTTTACAACCACAAAAATAATCGATTTGTTTTCATATCACATCTTACGGGAGGAAATTCAGCAGCTCTCACTCCCGATTTTTAATCCTAATGTAATCATTATCTTCACCACGATCATTTATGTTTATGTCGCCGAATTGACATGGAAGCACTGACAAATATGAATATACTGTAGTCAACTTCATTAAAACGTTATTAATGTGCCTAATCTCAGTAATTCACCATTTCAACACACTTTGTCCGTGTTTGGCTCTCGAAGCGTTCCCGCATTGACCTCACTTCCGGCTTCCCCCAAAACTTCAAAATGAGTCGATGGAATTTGCCCGCCATGTTCCAAATGATTGATATTTAACGGAACGGTATCGCTTTTTCTTTTTTAAACTGACGGTTCGAGATTACGAGTAGCCCGATATTTCATTGCACAACAGTTGTTGGGATGGTGTCACAGGCTCTTTAATAGACTTAAAAATTATCATATTTACTCCGCTAAGAAAAAAATAAACTCTGTTCCACGGCGCACCAACGGCTGGAACTACGACAACAACAACTTTACGGCAGCACTGTCCTACTCTGTTTACAGTTTCTGATCCAATAACGGCCCGTCCACACAGCGGCGTGCGTTGAAGCTTGCCGGCGGGCGTGTCTGAAACTCGACCAACAACCAATCACATGAATCTCCCGCCCCTGACACACAAGCAGCGGTTTGATTGGCTAGAGCTTGTACTGGCATATGATTCGATTGGCTGACGCTTCTGCCGAGGCGTCAAAAGTTGAACATTGCTCAACTTTTGCAGCGAGCCACGCCAGCAAAGCTCCGCGTCACTTCCCACAATGCAGTTTGGCCTACACAGTTGTTATGCTATACCACAATGCCCTTCACTGGATGTAGAATGAGCTGCACTAAACTACATTTTAGCATTTAAATACCTAGCCATTCTTTTGAGGTTCTTTTGGTGAAAGTAACTTAAAAGTCATATAAAAGTAATGTAACTCATTACATTTCAGAGACAGTAATATTGTAATGTAACTTATTACTTAAAAAATACAGTAATAAGTAATATGTAATATATTACATTTTGGAAGTAACTTGTGTAAAGAAGCAGGAACAACATCCGAACACACCTTAACAGCACAACATGGGCGCAGTGAATCAAGTGAACGTCAGCCTTCTCATTTCCATTTGACCTGATGACTGATCCTCACGTCCTCGCCCACGAGCACAAAGCCTCTATCTGCCATCAGTGTTCTTAATACAGCAGATAGCACCACCTCCTCTGTGATCGCTCCTACCATCACCTGCTTCATCTCTCGCTGTGTGTGTGTGTGTGTGTGTGTGTGTGTGTGTGTGTGTGTGTGTGTGTGTGTGTGTGTGTGTGTGTGTGTGTGTGTGTGTGTGTGTGTGTGTGTGACTCACATGCACGGGAGCTTTAGCTAGCATGGTAGGCCCTTCTGGTCTAGATACCATCTTTAATACCTGCCGGGCGTCGTCATCTGCTTCACATCTGATGGTTCCCCCAGGCTGACTGAATTATTAATGACTCCTCCACAGCAGCACTGTTAATACATACTGTAAGCAGGGTTGTTAAAATAACAAGTGACAGCAGTGGCGTAGCCACCATAGGGCCAGGATGGGCCCAGGCCCACCCAGTTTACTCATTGGCCCACCCTGAGAAAGCTTTGGTGTCATTTAAAAAAAAATCTTTAATTTTTAATTTTTTTAGATTATTTTATTATTAATATAAAAAAATATATTCACCGATTGAGAATATCCAAGCATTCAAAGTGAAATTCAAGTGAACAAATATCGAGTTTAATTAATTTGTATATGTTTTGTCCTCTGAACCGAACTCATTTACGGTAAAAACTGATTGTTGGTTCCGGCGCGCGCCATAATAACGTGAGAGAGGCAGAGAGCTGCCTGCAAAATAAATGATGGCTCAAAGTTCACGAATGAACTTTGGTTAGCCAGACTCCAAGAAGAGCCCCCACTGCCCTCATCTAGCAGCGATCTATACGATCATTTTCTGATAATGATGAAATAGCCCGGCCTCCCTCTCCCCACCTCTCCCTCTCCCCACCTCTCCTGCTGCTGGGCTGTCAGAAGAAAGAAAATGTGAACGGAAACTCTGCTGCACGGTTCCCTCGTCCCTGGGAAGAGGCGGAGAGGTGGGTGTTTTTCATCTGCTGGTGGACAGTCCGGAGAGATATACACAGGGTTGGGTTGTGACGGAATACATGTAACGGCGTTACGTAATCAGAATACAAAAATCAAGTGTATTCAGCTGGCGTTACATTTGAAAAACGAGTAATCTGATTACAGTTACTTTCGTAAACCTGAAATGAATACATGTTGGAATACTTATTGGAAATATTGGTGGAAAAGTTTCCTCACAAAATGTAATATTCATTACCGGCAGAACTGTGTGCACACTGCACAGCGCTGCAGCATGTCTGTGAGCGAGAGAGAGATGCAGCGTGTCTGTGAGGCCCCGCCCCCGCACGCAGATGAGAGAGAGAGAGATCTCTTTTAAAATATATTGAAAGTTAGAAACGGAGATGGTTGGATAAAATGTGCAAGATAACGTTTATGTAGCGTTTATTATTGTCTAAATGATGACATTTATAACGGGATCAAATCAAAGTGAATGGCCTGCTGCTGCTGAATGCATGGGGCAAGTGACTGGAACAAGTTTTAAAAGTTATTACATCGTTTCAGATAATAAATAATAAGGATAATTCATTCTATTTAGGGGCGCCCAAGGACCCAAGGACACCTTACAATTCATAACATATTCTAAGGAAAGGTTTTAAGACAGTACAAAGAATGCAGTCCGGGTGATGTTTTTTATGTAGTGCAGATGAGAGAGCTGTCCAGAATGACACCAAGATGTCGTGTTTGAGTTCTTGATAAGCCATTAGAACAGTAACATACGTGTCTCCTGTGCACCAAAACATACCCATCTGTTATGGAAAAAGAAAGTATTCCAAAATCTGCCACCGGTACCGGCGGGGATTATTGTTAGCTTCTGATGCGCAGAAGAAAAATCTGGCCCACCCTATTTTTCACAGGCCCACTCTAAAGTACATTTCTGCCTACGCTACTGAGTGACAGCCAGAGAGAGGGAGGTGTCACATTAACTTGGCACTAACAACAGTGGAGTGAGCATGCTCGGTCCCAACAGGGTCAGCTCTCTGCAGGTAAAGGAGGCTGCTAATGGAAAATAACTGACTCTTTACTAAAAACATTACTAACACTTAAAACACTAGTGTAATCATCACCAAATGTTATGTAACACCCTTTTAAGCTGCAAACAGTGCCGCAGACTGCTGGTCCTCGTGAATATACAAAGAATGGACACTGAACATGTATTCCAAAATGTACACGGTTGTGGATTTAGGCGTGTGCTCTCTGATGGAAGAACATCAGGGTCACCCATTCATGGAGCTCATGTTTGCCCGGGACAGCATCGGTGGTACAAAGATGACTGAACCACTCAATTCAATGGACATGATGATCAACAATGTGACTTCTTCAGATGCCTGCTGTGGAGGATATCATAAGGCTTTGAAGCAAGCACATCTGAAGCACAATATGTACATTGTATTGCTCATTATTAAATGGCAATGAACATAGAACTGCGGTATCCCTGCGCAGAGGGTTGACGTTTTCAAACTATTGTGAGGCATGATCAGATAATTGGATTTTGGAAAGTGTGGATATCAACACACAGCCGTGAGTCAGATCAGAACCCCAGCCTGAAGCAGGAGAAAACTGCTCCCGGAGGAAAGCCTGTATCTAAAACACTTTTTATGTTTTCAATTAGATAGCAGTCTGCAGTCTCAGTAGAACTGATTTGGTCTTCGGCTTGCTTAAGTGACTCATAACTGTGCTTACAACCTCTTTGAGTCTAATTGTTGTGTACATGTGTGTTGGCTTTCTTTGAGTCAGTGTACTTGAAGCTGTGTGACGGTAACCTGGCTACACTGATCTCTTTTCTGCTGAAAACCTATTGTATAGGCTCCGTTCGTGCTGTTATGTATTTAGGTTTGGAGGGAATTAATAAGACTGTCCACGAACACGCGCGTACACACACACCCACACACGTGCGCACACACACACACACACACACACACACACACACACACACACACAGCTGCAGTCGGGTAAAGCTTCCTCCCGACAGCTTTATCAATATTCCCTCTCATCAGAGCGCTCGGTCAGCGAGCGTCACTGAAAGGCCACCGCTGCACGGCTAACTGCCTCATTAAAAAGTTTGGAGGGGCACGGGGGCAGCTGGCGGAGCCCAGAGGGGCACGGGGGCAGCTGGCGGAGCCCAGAAGGGCCCGAGGTTGACAGAGCTAGGAGTCCCAGAGGCGGCTTCCTCCGGAGATCAACTCTCATCAGAAACTCTGACCCTAACCGCTGACCCTGTCTATTTACACCCCGTTCAGAAGGAGGAGGAACATTCTGTCTCTCTCTCCTCTCTCTGTCTCTCTCTGTCTCTATCTCCTCTCCCTCTGTCTCTCTCTCCTCTCTCTGTCTCTCTCTCCTCTCTCTGTCTGTCCCTCCTCTCTCTGTCTCTCTCTCTCTGTCTCTCTCTCCTCTCTCTCCTCTCTCTGTCTCTATCTCCTCTCCCTCTGTCTCTCTCTCCTCTCTCTGTCTCTCTCTCCTCTCTCTGTCTGTCCCTCCTCTATCTGTCTCTCTCTCTCTGTCTCTCTCTCCTCTCTCTCCTCTCTCTGTCTCTATCTCCTCTCCCTCTGTCTCTCTCTCCTCTCTCTGTCTCTCTCTCCTCTCTCTGTCTGTCCCTCCTCTCTCTGTCTCTGTCTCTCTCTCCTCTCCCTCTGTCTCTCTCTCCTCTCTCTGTCTCCCTCTCCTCTCCCTCTGTCTCTCTCTCCTCTCTCCCTCTCTCTCTCTCTCCTCTCTCTGGCTGTCCCTCCGCTCTGCTGTGCATAGGCTAGCTGTAAGGAGAGTGATACAATGACATAAACTTGAGAAAATAGAAGAAATGAAGAGAAGTACTTCAGATCGTTCTTTGTTCACACACTGTAGGAATGAAAACTTCAAAGTGTTGGCCTTAAGAAGATGTTTGGGTAAAGTAAACAATATTTAATTGAGCTGCTAACTATATATTTATCTTTATTTAGTTTGTTTTTTAAAGTTTGTCTAATTCCATTAGTGAAATTGGGAAATGTAATATTATAGGTTTGTAGGTTTGCTTCGTCAAAGAACCGGCTCTCCAATTGGAATCAGCGGGGTTTTCATATACATTAAAACATGTAAAGTAATAACACATACTGTGGGGAAACTTCTGCAGCAATGGAGAGTCAGGACTCAGAGGGACACGCGGAGAGCTGGAGCTTTGATGGCAAACACTGACGGTTTATTCTGAGTTACGGCCAGAGCATTGACAGGACAGGTGGCGTGTCACGAGTTGACTCGATGTTTTAACTAGTTTGCAGTGTAATAATCAACATTCTTTATCAGTGAGACTAAACATTATGGACCCTGAATCTAACTAGAGCTCTCGTCCATAGGAAAGAATGCGCGCCAGGGAACCTACGTCCCTGAACAGTACACTACCTCATGGCGGCTGGTGCTCGGTCAGAGACTGGCAACAACAACGCGCCCAAGCTGCCCCTCCTTAAGAGCGATAGCAGCAATACCCAGGCCGTAGACCTGTGCCGTGGGAAAGAGACAGTGAAGAGAGAAACGATGAACTGGGTCGAAGGTTGAATACCTAAGCAAATTACTTCCTAACACATACAAAAGATACATATTATGAACAAAAGTTTGCTCGATTCCTACTTTATGGAATTTGTAGCATTAAGAACTCAGAAATTGAAGTTACATTACAAAGGAATACTTTATCTCAACAAAAGATCATAGTTGGCTCAAATGTAGGCAGTTTTCCTTAAAACGTAAGAATTTTAGACGGCCTCAAAACTGGGAAATCTAGTGAAGACAGTTGACTTGAAATTTGTTCTATCGTATTATTAAGAGATTACAGGGTTTTTTTTCACTTTCTTCAAAGAAAAAGTGAACCTGCTCCTGGTGACCTGGCAGACACAGAAGGGGCCATGAGGGAGAACACAGAAAACAGCACAATGCAAAACAATAACATCAAGCTATCCTCGATAAAGGAAATTGAACTTTAAAACGACTATTGTTGCCAGCAATGGCTTGCTTTGTATTGTGTACCTTAAGGCCCGGCACTGGAAACACTGTCAACACCGTCATAAACAATCCATAATCATAATGTGAATCTCTATTCACATTATGTCTTGTCTTTATGGCGACAAAAAAGTGTCAGCACTCACTCTTCCTGCCCTCAAAAGGCTCATTTTAGAAGCACAACAACAGGATAGTGAAGTAGAATTGTAAAATCAAAAAAGCATTTAAAAGTGGAAGGTACAGAGGTGAGAAAGAGAAAAAGTGGCATACGCATGAAAAACAAAAAGAGGACACCATAGATTTATAAAGTTAGTAGACGAGAGAAAGATCCACAGTGACGGGAAGAGGAGCAGACAGCTTGCCTCCCTCTCCTCGGCTCCGCTGCTCACTGTTTAGCAGATGGAGGATGACAGCGGATGCCTAATGAGGTTCCAGGCACACAGGCAGTAACCTGTGCCACCAGGAAAAGAAACACATGGGTAACTGTTCCTCAACACTTGGAGAGGCCCTCCTTCTGAGATACGCATTTGTCAATTACGGCACACCAGCATGGGCCACCGTTTCCCAGGAGGCTGCTCGCCAGAAAATAATAAGCTGCAGTGTATTTGACTTACTGCAGATATGCAGAGGTAATTGTTAAGAGTGTTTTAACACTGCGATCACCATGCACAGTGTTCCTCTGTGCTTAGAAAATGGGGGGGTGTCAAGTGCTCATGTTATTTCCTTCATGGAGGCCCAGCAGTGCTTTGTGGACAATATATTGTTGGAGGGATTCTGATCCCTCCAACAATATATTGTCCACAAAGCACAATACAAAAGCAGCGGTGATTCCCTCGGACACGCAGGTTTCTGTTTTGTTCTAATGCTTTTGTATGTGAGAAAGTACTTCAGGATCAGGGAGGACGACAGCAGACAGTGCCACCACGAATCTAGCGCATCACGGAACAAGTTGCAAACCAGGTTTGTATTTAAAATGTTAGCTGAATTAAGAGAAGATTTTAAATCCTTGTTTTCATCCACCTTAATGCATCGATTAGGAGGTGCTCATCAAGGTGAGCAGTATGTGTAACAAGAAGAGGCAATTACATGAACCCCAGTTATTATTGTACTAAATCTCACCAGGATGTTCTCACTGGATTAGATGAGAAACAGCAAATACATTAAGTTTGTTGGAAAAGAAGAGAGACTTTCTCAAAAATCACCTGTCTTAAAATATGTATTTGTTATTTTGGATGGCATTGTGAGCTGCTTGAAATCAGTTCAAATGTTAGAGGGGCATCACAATGGGGCTCCCAGACTCAACCTGATCTCACCAGAATGCGTGACTCCACCACGACTCCTTAACACCACAATGCGTGGTAGAGTCACGAACTTTGTTACATTTGCGTGTCGGCACCACACAAACAACCCCAATGTAAAGTGAATGAGGCTCCTTTGTCGTGGTGCACACACGCATTTCTACAACGGCCCGCAGTGAGCTTTTATTCTATACAACGTTTTTAAAATCTACTATAAGCTTGTAGTAACTCACGGGAGGCTTCTTTTATTTTATTTGTATTCATAATCATTTTTATTTTTCGTCAGAATGTAAAAATTACATGAGTTACGAATTTGTGTTCTCAAAAAACAGTGCATTGTGTGTAATGCAACTGTGATTTTTATTAAATTAGTTAGTTTTTAAGGAAGGCCAGAGCTTCAGCTGTGTCGAATAGATTGTTCCCTTCAGTTAACGTTATTTAAAAGATAATTATCATGTCCTCTGTATTGTATTACGAGCGTCCATTCCCATTGGATAACGGAGAATTGTACACCCGGAAGTAAGAATTCTCCTTACTGACGATTGATTTTACAGTGATATCTGCACTACTCATCGACTAAAAAACACCAAATTGTCCTTGTTAATTACACAACATTGATTGGTTTGAATTGTGTGCAATGCTTTTGTATTTCCCCCTTCGATTCGGAGAAACAAATATTTTTTCGGAGTTTTTGGACGGCAGAAGACACTACACTACCCAGAATCCTCAGCTATCGTTTGGGACTACACCATGAACCCCGTGATCAGCCCTCGAGCTCTTTGATTGGTTGACCTCCAACTGCATTCCATATGAAAAAAAACGTTTTGTAAAAGAGAAAATCATACTTTATTCAGCAGTGCTTGCTTTACTCTTTGATAGTCATCACATGAATGCATTGTAATAAATGGTTTGGCTGCATTAAATATTACACATCTGTCTTAGTTCTTTATTTATCTACAGAGATCGGGCATCAGAATAGACCGGAAACTATTCTTTTACCGTTCTGTTTTAATTTCACAATAAAGTTAGTAGTAATATTTAATTTTGATATTGTTGTTTTTTATTAACTTCTAGACCACTGGGTCATGTTAAGACCATCTTTTTTTGGTTGCTATGGGTTTTTTCCATCGCTTTTGTGTTACAAATATCAAAACAATAACAAAACAATATTCGTCGTAAACTAAACCGGAAACAGCAGTATATTTTATTTTGTTAACACTGTAAACTTGACAGCCTTTTAACCTTTGCTTTTAACCCAAACCACCTATTAAAGCACGTTATTACACGTTTAGAGTAATTGCAATGCAGGAAGATTGTGTTGCTTTTTAATGACTGTTTAAAATGCCTTTTTCTTAATGTCTTTCATTTTTGTAACGCACTTTTGAATGTGTTATATTTTATGAAAACATTCAAATATTAAGAGTACATACAAAATAGTGGGAAAGTAGAAGGTCAATTATATAAATGTAGAATAGAAAATATCAAGAAGATACTCAAATAATATCTAGAGTAAAACAGTTTAGTGCCTGATAGGAGGATGTGCTAACTAATAAGGCTTTATTTAAAGAAATGTGCAGAATACGACAGTTTAATGGTGGAAGTATACACACATTGATAGATCTCTTGTAATGCACTGTTGAGGAACCTGTGACTCAAGTTTTTCATTCATTGCATAACTATGCTATTGTGTATATGATATGTCAATAAACCTTAGAAAATCTTGAAATCTTGAAAGGGATGTGAAAAATAGCAATTATATACAGTCTTTAATTAACTATTAGAGAATAACGAGCAATGAATATGCTTTAAACGGATCTGCAGATAAATATTTAGTCTTCTCAAGCACCAACTATCAAATATCTCTCCTGATTGTTGGCACTTGACAATCACCTTCACTGAATTTCATTCAGGTGTAACTAAAGTCTGATTTAAGGGTTGTTTATATTTCACATCATTAATCCAAATCTGTAAAGTAACTAAAATAAATGTAGTGGAGTAAAAATACCAGGTTAACCTTATAGAAAGCCCTCAGGATTATAAAAGACCCCCATCACCCCAGCCACAAACGGTTCTGTCTGCTGCAGTCTGGCAGGCGGTACCACAGCATTCGGACTAAAACCACCAGACACAGAGTCAGCTTCATCCCACAGGCTATATATTATCAAACACCTGAACTTAGAAACAACATCCATAACATTCATCTGGCTGCTACTTAGAAATTATGTATCTAATATATCATATTCCAATCACTTGTATATAGACTCTTATTGCACTATTTCATTATTTTTTCTGTGTATCTGTTTTATTGCGTAGCACTGTTGGAGGAGCCTGTGACCTAAGGGGGGGAGGGGGTAGGACACGTTCGATTCCTGTTTTGATTAGTGTGCCGTCGATGGGTTTCATTCCATTTCAAAGTCCTTTTGGACGCTCTGTGTAAACGTCGCGCATCCAATCACAGAGGTTGAGGACTGATCACGGGGTTTGTCAAGCTAAGCACATGGTGTAGTCCCAAACGATAGCTGAGGATTCTGGGTAGTGTAGTGTCTTCTGCCGTCCAAAAACTCCGAAAAAATATTTGTTTCTCCGAATCGAAGGGGGAAATACAAAAGCATTGCACACAATTCAAACCAATCAATGTTGTGTAATTAACAAGGACAATTTGGTGTTTTTTAGTCGATGAGTAGTGCAGATATCACTGTAAAATCAATCGACAGTAAGGAGAATAGGCTACTTACTTCCGGGTGTAAAATTCTCCGTTATCCAATGGGAATGGACGCTCGTAATACAATACAGAGGACATGATTATTATCTTTTAAATAATAACATTAAGCTTATAGTAGATTTTAAAAACGTTGTATAGAATAAAAGCTCACTGCGGGACGTTGTAGAAATGTGTGTGTGCACCACGACAAAGGAGCCTCATTCACTTTACATTGGGGTTGTTTGCGTGGTGCCGACACGCAAATGTAACAAAGTTCGTGACTCCACCACGCATTGTGGTGTTAAGGAGTCGTGGTGGAGTCACGCATTCTGGTGAGATCAGGTTGCCCAGACTCCATGTCCACGTGTAGTCTCATGTGATGATGCAACCCAGTCTCACGGCATTTCGTGTTCACCATCACGATTTTTAATCTATTGATTCGTGTTCACCATCACGATTTTTAATCTATTGATTCGTGTTCACCATCACGATTTTTAATCTATTGATTCGTGTTCACCATCACGATTTTTAATCTATTGATTCGTGTTCACCATCACGATTTGCCCCTTTTTTTCGTGTTGCACAGCACGATTTTAAAAGCAATGTATTTCTACTGGTAACGTGTTTCATGCCTGCAGGCTGCAGCACGTCTTTTTCTCCGGTCGGGTCGTGGAAGACCGGAAGCTGTGTGGTTCCTAAAAACATGTTCTTACTCAATATCAAGCCACAGTTATTGTTTTTATTTTAAATCGTATAATTTCGGACTTTTGTTGCCGTCTGTGAGGAAAATAAACGGGGCTCAGAGCCTCAGGATACTGAAATCTGTATTTTTTTTAATCTTTTTTTCCTTCTAATTTGTTATTCTTTTCAAAATAACACACTGTTATTTACTCACCAATAACACACAATTATCCTTGCTTTTATTTATTGGTTTAATTCCATAATCTCGGGTTTTTTTCAGGAACTGAATTTCAAAATAAATATAACAGGAAACAGACGAAGGCATTTCGAGCGATTACCCGAGATCCTCAGCTATGGTTTTAAGCTCACTGATTGGATGTGTTAGCCGCAATGCATGCTGGGATTTGGTGTTTATATTATATGAAATCCAGAAAACATTTTAAAAGTATAAAATAATACTTAATAATAAAGAGTGCTCTTGCTTTTCTCTTTGAAAGTCATCACACAACGGCATTGTAATACACGGTTAGGCTGCATTACATACTACAGATCTGCCGTAGTTATTTATTTAGAGAGCCCTGATGAGAAGACCTTTGGAAAAACTGGAAGAAATGGCGCCGAAACTGAATACTTGACGTGGATCATAAATATATCAACAATTAAACAACATCTTCAATTTCTCTTCACACAATACGTCTCCTTGCAGTATCAACACTAATTCGGCTGACTTTTACATTTGATCTAATTCATAGATAGGTTATATTTACACCATAACGGTGCACAGCTGATAAAAAAGGACTGTAGTTTTCAAAGATATTACTGATTTTCTTTGAATGTAAGAATGTAAATACTGAGTCTGAAATAGTATAGCAATATGCTGTAAAATGATGTGAAAGCATGCATAAAACTATACATCTTCAGATGTTGTACACTATAATACAAAGTTATTATGGCTGTGTGCACCTTGTGTGCACCTCCTAGTGGTTAAAGCACGTTATTGAATTATTGTTTGTATGTGTTATATTTGATTAAAAAAATATGAAGAGTACATACTTTCATAGGGGGAAAGTATAAATATAGAAATATAGAATATACAAAATCAAGAAGATACTATAAGTGATCTCTTCAATAAAACAGTTTAGTGCAGGATGTACACAGATATTAATAGGAGGAGGTGCAAAACAGAAAAACGGATTAACCTTTATTTAAACATTAAATATTAAATATTAAGCCTGATTGCTTTCCTGCAATGTTAACTATGTTGAAGCACTTATTTTAACTGATATTATACACATTAATTATACTCTTATGTATGTAGATAGAATAAGAAATGTGCAGAATATGACAGTTTAATGGTGGTGGTACACACATATTGATAGATGTCTTGTAATGCACTGTTGAGGAACCTGTGACCCAAGTTTTTCATTCATTGCATAACTACACCGTAGTTGTGTATGATATGTCAATAAACCTTTGAAAATCTTGAAAAGGATGTGCAAAATAGCCATAATATACAGTCTTTAAGTAACTACTAGTAGAGAATAACGAGTAATGAATATACTTTATTACTTGTTTCCATTCATGTCAATTTCAGATACATGTTAAGTCTCCTCAAGCACCAACTATCAAATATCTCTCCTGATTGTTGGCACTTGACAATCACCTTACCTGAATTTTACTCAGGTGTAACTAAAGTCTGATTTAAGGGTTGTTTATATTTCACATCATTAATCAGAATCTGCAAAGTAACTCAAATAAATGCAGTGGAGTAAAAATACCAGGTTAACCTCTGAATTGTAGTGGAGTAGAATTACAAAGTAGCAATGAGCTGTCATGTGGGTATATATTAATGCTGCGCATTATGGACACAAGTGATTGTCACCCATTTATTAATTATATGTTTTACATTTGATAACACCAATGTGTTTAATAATGGCAACTTCTAATTGTGGGGAAAACGAAAACGTTCAGTAGAGACGTCCCATAGAACATTTTGCGAAACACAATAGCCAGCATGTGTAGTTCTGGGGGGGTGTTCGATTCCAGTTTTGGATAGTCTGGCGTGGTTTCGTTCCATTTCACACAGCTGTTTGACGCTCTGCGTAGCCTTACGGGAACTGTAGTCCTAAACGATAGCTGGGGATTATGGGTAGTGTAGTGTTTTCGGCCATCCTAAACTCAGAAATGTTGACAATCGCAATGATGCTCGAAATGTCCCTTATAGGCCTACGTCTGTTTCCGGTTATTTTTATTTTGAAATTCAGTTCCTGACGTACACCAAAAAAGCCCGAGGTTATGGAATTAAACCAATAAATAAAAGCAAGGATAATTGTGTGTTATTGGTGAGTAAATAACAGTGTGTTATTTTGAAAAGAATAACAAATTAGAAGGAAAAAAATATTTAAAAATACAGATTTCAGTATCCTGAGGCTCTGAGCCCCATTTATTTTCCTCACAGACGGCAATAAAAGTCCGAAATTATACGATTTAAAATAAAAGCAATAATTGTGGCTTGATATTGAGTAAGAACATGTTTTTATGAACCACACAGCTTCCGGTCTTCCACGACCCGACCGGAGAAAAAGACGTGCTGCAGCCTGCAGACACGAAACACGTTACCAGTAGAAATACATTGCTTTTAAAATCGTGCTGTGCAACACGAACAAAAGGGGCAAATCGTGATGGTGAACACGAATCAATAGATTCAAAATCGTGTTGGTGAACACGAAATGCCGTGAGACTGGGTTGGATGATGACAGATAAACAAGATGGCCAATAAGTCAATGTTCCGCTGAAGTGATCCTGATGAAGAGACGGAGAGCTGTGGAAGCATCTGTGCTGCAAACTGCTCTGGTGCCATGTTGCTGTGAACCACAAGGAGGATGTGAACTATGACATGCGGGATAATGAGCATGTTCAGTGTTAGAGTGCAGAGTCAGCAGATGAACTGCACCATCACTAAATGTCATTTAATGAACGCTTCATGCAGTCTAGTCAATTTATTTTTCTGTGTAAATCACTAAACACCACAGCATTTCACTAAACACCACAGCATTTCACTAAGCACCACAACATTTCACTAAACGCCACAGCATTTCACTAAACACCACAGCATTTCACTAAGCACCACAACATTTCACGAAACGCCACAGCATTTCACTAAACACCACAGCATTTCACTAAACACCACAACATTTCACTAAACGCCACAGCATTTCACTAAACACCACAGCATTTCACTAAACACCACAACATTTCACTAAACGCCACAGCATTTCACTAAACACCACAACATTTCACTAAACGCCACAACATTTCACTAAACGCCACAACATTTCACTAAACACCACAGCATTTCACTAAACACCACAGCATTTCACTAAACACCACAGCATTTCACTTCACTAAGCACCACAACATTTCACTAAACGCCACAGCATTTCACTAAACACCACAGCATTTCACTAAACACCACAACATTTCACTAAACGCCACAGCATTTCACTAAACACCACAACATTTCACTAAACGCCACAACATTTCACTAAACACCACAACATTTCACTAAACGCCACAACATTTCACTAAACGCCACAACATTTCACTAAACGCCACAGCATTTCACTAAACACCACAGCATTTCACTAAGCACCACAACATTTCACTAAACGCCACAGCATTTCACTAAACACCACAGCATTTCACTAAACGCCACAGCATTTCACTAAACACCACAACATTTCACTAAACGCCACAACATTTCACTAAACACCACAGCATTTCACTAAACACCACAGCATTTCACTAAACGCCACAGCATTTCACTAAACACCACAGCATTTCACTAAACACCACAACATTTCACTAAACGCCACAGCATTTCACTAAACACCACAACATTTCACTAAACGCCACAACATTTCACTAAACACCACAGCATTTCACTAAACGCCACAACATTTCACTAAACGCCTCAACATTTCACTAAACACCACAACATTTCACTAAACGCCACAACATTTCACTAAACGCCACAACATTTCACAGCAATGGCAGATCGTGGATCCTCTCAATAGTTCCCGGGGAACTATAGAGAGGATCTGCAGCTAGCAGTCTATGGTTGCAGCATAATAGACCGTTCGTGATGGACTTTTGAAGGTAAGAAGACGTATAGAGATTTATATTGCGTAGGGGTGTAACGGTTCACAGAAGTCACGGTTCGGTTCGTACCTCGGTTTGGGGGTCACGGTTCTGTACGGTTCGGTACGACAAGAAAAAGCAAAAACAAGTCCCAAAAGCATAATTCCAGGTTTGTTGTTATTTATTTTTGAACAGTAGTGCACTTTTCAGTTTAAAAATAAGGAACTCTGACATTTTGAATAATTAACTGTATTAAACAGTTAAAAACAAACCACAAACAGTACCACACACACTCAGATGGCCATAGTATCTATAATGGTTGTAAAACTAAAAAGAATGTCTTGAAAATGTTACATCATATATATTAAGAAAGTGTTTAAAGATCGCAAAGTCGTTGAAAAACATATGCCAAAAGCTTCCGTTATTTATGTTTGGTCTCACGGCTCTCATGTCTCTTGGCTTCTTAAAAACAGCGGGGATCAGCTGTTGAACTGCTGTTGTATTTTGCCGGGCTCCGGTGATTGTCAAATCTGGGTGATGCCTTCTGATATATGAATTAGCATGTTTGGCGTGTGTACCATTAGCATACCGCACTACTGTCAAACAACGCCGACACACTGTCCTCGTCCGATCCACCACTCGCACACTTCATCGTTATTGTAGTCCACAGGGAACCTGAAATGTTCCCACACAGCTGATTTAAAAGAAGCAGGTGGGTTCTTGTTCGTTTTGTTGTTGTTTTTCTTCTTGTTCTTCATTTGTTGTTTAAAGGTGACATGTCATGGCCATTTCCACTGATCATAATTCCATTGTTAAGGTCTACTAGAATAGATTTATACTGTGCAATTTTCCACACTCACATTGGTTTCGCATACAGCATCTCTGTAAAGTATGTGTATTCACTCTCTCCACTAAACGGCTCATTGCAGCTCTTGCCCCCCCCCTCCCTGTGAGCCCAGTGTGCTCCGATTGGTTGGGACCAGTCGGACGTTGTGAATCGCGCTAAGCTCCATGGAGGTGTGATTTCCTTGTTTAGCGATACACAGCCAAACTCACCCTGAGCACACACAAAGTCACAGCCGAAGTAAAAACAATAAGTGTGGCTAGATATTGAGTAAGAAAAAGGTTGATACACGCTGTGAGAATGGGTCTGTAGAGAGAATTTTGCCGCGATCTCAACTGTCTGTTATCAGCCTGCAGCCAGGGAGGAGACATCAGCAGAGCTGCCTGCACTGAGTGTGTGAGGAAGTCCGTAGATTAGTCAATTTGGACCAATCAGCGGGGGCTTAACGTAACGGCTCCGCGGACAAAACGTAACGGCTCCAAGGATTGGTCCATTTCTTTCCGGGGACGACATGACATCAGATGTCCCCGGAAGAATCAAATGGACAGTGACGTATCTCCAACGAGGCGTTTTGGGGAGTTCTTCTCTGTGTTAGAGTTTTACTTGCTACAGGGTGTACTTTGAGGGTTTTGACTCTGCAGAACGTTTACATGCATAAAAACCTTCATAACACACAAGGGGACGGGCAATAACCGGAAAAGCATGACATGTCACCTTTAAGGGCGGCTGGCAAACAGCTTTTAGGCGCAATACCGCCCCCTGGATTATAAATAGTGTAGTGGGTACTGCCCTGAATGAGACTTTTTTCCCACTCGTAAAAAAAAAGGCGGATTCGTCGTGACTGCATGTGCCGAACCGTTACGGTACGGGACGAATACGGATACCGTTACACCCCTAATATTGCGGATATTATCAGAACATCTGAATCAAATCAACTACACATGTGTATTAAAGGATGTTAGTGGATTATCACTTCAATCAGTATATTTAACGTTTACAGATAACAGATTAGGCTAGGATGCCGGATAAAGTTAACAACAAACGTTAACCACGAACAGCCTATTAATCCGTTCTCCTAACGTTATTTCCTCCAACGTTGTGGAATTAGAGAAAAGGGGCTTCTTAACGTGCTTTTATCCGGGGTGGAGGGAGTTACATATTAGTTAAATTGTTGTTGTTGTTGTTGTTGTTGTTGTTGTTGTTGTTGTTGTTGTTGTTGTTGTTGTTGTTGTTGTTGTCTTTTGTGATAGTTAAGTTGCTCCTGCTGACTTGAGCCAGACATTATTTCCTCCTCTCTGTGTCAGTGGGGAAACCGTACATGTGTACTCCTTTCTCTGAGCGCTTGCAGCATCCCCCGGCAGCACAGCAAACCATGGGGGAGACGATATGCCAGGACAACACAGAGGAAAAGGCTCAGACAAACTGCATGCATGCTATTCAATGTTTATTGAATTCCATTTATTTACTGTCAGTTGACAATCATTGATAGGCACCTGCCGGTCTCCTGTCCTTTCTGAAAGTCATAAAGAAGACATTACTTATTTAGATTACTTATGTCCTCAATTACCAGGGCCCAAGAGTTCAAAGCTTTTAATCTCAATCAGATCCGATCAGATTTTGATATTCCATTTTTTGTGATCCAGGATCAGACAAGTCGGCCAAATGTTGTCCCTGGAGTTCAAAGCAATTCAGGATAGGATCAGTCTGATCCAGATTACGATTGTTCAAGATGACTAGATCCTGAATATCAGTGCTTTAATCCTACCGATCGCCATCTAGTGGATATGAAAAATAATACAAGGAAGACAAGAGACCACATTGCAGAGACATCTATAATGTTTAATTATATTTGTAAATAGATAAATGACATCAAATCATAATGAAATTGTAATTAAAAAAAATACTCCCACTAGGGTAACAACAATAAAGCATTCATTCAAAGGCAGCTGGATCATCCAGGCGTGCTTTGAGGAGCTGCATTCTCAGTGAGGTTTCAGTTTGCTGAAGGCGGCACAGCTGTATTTGTTCTTCGGCCAGACGGATCTGCATCTCTGCCCTCTCCGTGTCACGGCTCAGCAGAGTCTCGTAGACATCGTCCCTCTCCGTGTCACGGCTCAGCAGAGTATCGTAGACATCGTCCCTCTCAGTGTCACGGCTCAGCAGAGTCTCGTAGACATCGTCCCTCTCCGTGTCACGGCTCAGCAGAGTATCGTAGACATCGTCCCTCTCCGTGTCACGGCTCAGCAGAGTCTCGTAGGCATCGTCCCTCTCAGTGTCACGGCTCAGCAGAGTCTCGTAGACATCGTCCCTCTCTCAGCAGAGTCTCGTAGGCATCGTCCCTCTCCGTTTCACGGCTCAGCAGAGTCTCGTAGGCATCGTCCCTCTCCGTGTCACGGCTCAGCAGAGTCTCGTAGGCATCGTCCCTCTCCGTGTCACGGCTCAGCAGAGTATCGTAGACATCGTCCCTCTCCGTGTCACGGCTCAGCAGAGTCTCGTAGGCATCGTCCCTCTCAGTGTCACGGCTCAGCAGAGTCTCGTAGGCATCGTCCCTCTCCGTGTCACGGCTCAGCAGAGTATCGTAGACATCGTCCCTCTCCGTGTCACGGCTCAGCAGAGTCTCGTAGACATCGTCCCTCTCCGTGTCACGGCTCAGCAGAGTCTCGTAGGCATCGTCCCTCTCAGTGTCACGGCTCAGCAGAGTCTCGTAGACATCGTCCCTCTCCGTGTCACGGCTCAGCAGAGTATCGTAGACATCGTCCCTCTCCGTGTCACGGCTCAGCAGAGTCTCGTAGGCATCGTCCCTCTCAGTGTCACGGCTCAGCAGAGTCTCGTAGACATCGTCCCTCTCTCAGCAGAGTCTCGTAGGCATCGTCCCTCTCCGTTTCACGGCTCAGCAGAGTCTCGTAGGCATCATCCCTCTCCGTGTCACGGCTCAGCAGAGTCTCGTAGGCATCGTCCCTCTCCGTGTCACGGCTCAGCAGAGTCTCGTAGACATCGTCCCTCTCCGTGTCACGGCTCAGCAGAGTCTCGTAGGCATCGTCCCTCTCCGTGTCACGGCTCAGCAGAGACTCGTAGGCATCGTCCCTCTCAGTGTCCCGGCTCAGCAGAGTCTCGTAGGCATCGTCCCTCTCTGTGTCACGGCTCAGCAGAGTATCGTAGACATCGTCCCTCTCCGTTTCACGGCTCAGCAGAGTCTCGTAGGCATCGTCCCTCTCCGTGTCACGGCTCAGCAGAGTCTCGTAGGCATCGTCCCTCTCCGTGTCACGGCTCAGCAGAGTATCGTAGACATCGTCCCTCTCAGTGTCACGGCTCAGCAGAGTCTCGTAGACATCGTCCCTCTCCGTGTCACGGCTCAGCAGAGTATCGTAGACATCGTCCCTCTCCGTGTCACGGCTCAGCAGAGTATCGTAGACATCGTCCCTCTCCGTGTCACGGCTCAGCAGAGTCTCGTAGGCATCGTCCCTCTCAGTGTCACGGCTCAGCAGAGTCTCGTAGACATCGTCCCTCTCTCAGCAGAGTCTCGTCGGCATCGTCCCTCTCCGTTTCACGGCTCAGCAGAGTCTCGTAGGCATCGTCCCTCTCCGTGTCACGGCTCAGCAGTGTCTCGTAGGCATCGTCCCTCTCCGTGTCACGGCTCAGCAGAGTCTCGTAGGCATCGTCCCTCTCCGTGTCACGGCTCAGCAGAGTATCGTAGACATCGTCCCTCTCCGTGTCACGGCTCAGCAGAGTCTCGTAGGCATCGTCCCTCTCCGTGTCACGGCTCAGCAGAGTCTCGTAGGCATCGTCCCTCTCCGTGTCACGGCTCAGCAGAGTATCGTAGACATCGTCCCTCTCCGTGTCACGGCTCAGCAGAGTCTCGTAGACATCGTCCCTCTCCGTGTCGCGGCTCAGCAGAGTCTCGTAGGCATCGTCCCTCTCAGTGTCACGGCTCAGCAGAGTCTCGTAGACATCGTCCCTCTCCGTGTCACGGCTCAGCAGAGTATCGTAGACATCGTCCCTCTCCGTGTCACGGCTCAGCAGAGTCTCGTAGGCATCGTCCCTCTCAGTGTCACGGCTCAGCAGAGTCTCGTAGACATCGTCCCTCTCTCAGCAGAGTCTCGTAGGCATCGTCCCTCTCCGTTTCACGGCTCAGCAGAGTCTCGTAGGCATCGTCCCTCTCCGTGTCACGGCTCAGCAGAGTCTCGTAGGCATCGTCCCTCTCTGTGTCACGGCTCAGCAGAGTATCGTAGACATCGTCCCTCTCCGTTTCACGGCTCAGCAGAGTCTCGTAGGCATCGTCCCTCTCCGTGTCACGGCTCAGCAGAGTCTCGTAGGCATCGTCCCTCTCTGTGTCACGGCTCAGCAGAGTATCGTAGACATCGTCCCTCTCCGTTTCACGGCTCAGCAGAGTCTCGTAGGCATCGTCCCTCTCCGTGTCACGGCTCAGCAGAGTCTCGTAGGCATCGTCCCTCTCCGTGTCACGGCTCAGCAGAGTCTCGTAGGCATCGTCCCTCTCCGTGTCACGGCTCAGCAGAGTCTCGTAGGCATCGTCCCTCTCCGTGTCACGGCTCAGCAGAGTCTCATAGACATCGTCCCTCTCCGTGTCGCGGCTCAGCAGAGTCTCGAAGGCATCGTCCCTCTCCGTGTCACGGCTCAGCAGAGTATCGTAGACATCGTCCCTCTCCGTGTCACGGCTCAGCAGAGTCTCGTAGGCATCGTCCCTCTCAGTGTCACGGCTCAGCAGAGTCTCGTAGACATCGTCCCTCTCCGTGTCACGGCTCAGCAGAGTCTCGTAGGCATCGTCCCTCTCCGTGTCACGGCTCAGCAGAGTCTCGTAGGCATCGTCCCTCTCCGTGTCACGGCTCAGCAGAGTCTCGTAGACATCGTCCCTCTCCGTTTCACGGCTCAGCAGAGTCTCGTTGGCATCGTCCCTCTCAGTGTCACGGCTCAGCAGAGTCTCGTAGGCATCGTCCCTCTGCTCTTGTTTTCTGGTGCGCTTGCTTTTTCTCTTTAGAGGTGGCTCTTGCAGTGCGTCATCAGGCCTGGCTGAAGGTCCAGCTTCTGGATCCACATGGGTCAGGAGGACCTCGTCTTCAAGGGTGTGTGTCACATCAGGTGCATTGACGACCTGAAATGAAAGGTTATCAATATACGTTATACCCCTTAATAAGATGATCACAAGCATGCAACCTGGAACATTGTAGTACTAGGATGCTATGTAAGACATATAGCCATTGTAGTACTATGGAAATAACAATTATACAAGATAATAATTGTAGTTCTATAGGAACAAGGATAACATCACACATACCTGCGACTCACCATCCAGTACAACGTTTGGTATTCCATGTAAAGACTGTGACTGCTGACCACCAATGATATCAAGCACCACATCTGTGTATTGTCTCCTTTTATGTGGTGTGTTACCCGTCTGTGGGGTTTTAGCCTGGCTGTGGTCTTTGGCTGCTTCAAATTCTTCCACCTCAACCTCACTTGGTCCACGGTCCTCTTGTGTCCAGATCCTGTGGCATCCACATTGTCTGTAACTTCCATCCATATTCCGCCCTTCACTTTAGTCGCTCCACCCTCTCTGTTAAAGCTACCAACTATGGAGTCATACTTGTTCCTTACACCCAGCAGCAGTGCATGGGTCTCAGCAGATGTAAAATCAGGCCCCTTTTTGTCCATCTTTCCAACTTAATGGTTTGGTCAGGTCAGCAATTAGTTGTATAGGTCTGGCCTTGCAATTCATTACATAATTAACCACAGGCCCTAACCAATCTGGACATTCATTCCAGGTTTGTATTTGCAATTAGTTGTTATTCAGAGACTGATGTAGGCCTACTGACTGAATCAACAGGCAGAACACAGTCATGGCGGGGATTGTTCACATCTTCCATGCTGGAAGGAGAGGTTACCGCCAAAGGGTCCACACCGAGCGCCCCAAACCTCTCCAACAGTACACAACAGAAAAACTGTACAATCGTTTTCGATTTGGACTTGATGACATCAACTACATTGCTGATCTGGTCAGGCCACAACTGCAGTGCAGAACCTTGCGGAGTCATGCTCTGACTGTAGAGGAACAGGTCCTCATTGCTCTGCGCTTTTACGCATGTGGAACATTCTATGAGGTCATAGCTGACAGCATGGGAGTCCACAGGACAACAGTGGGTGAAGTGGTGACAGCTGTGTCTGATGCACTGGCTCGCCTGCTGGATCACTTTGTGACTTTTCCCACTGATGGCCAGATTGCCAAAGTGAAGCAGAAGTGTTTTCTTCTGGGAGACATGCCCAACACTATTGGGGTGATCGACTGCACCCATGTACATATTCAAGCACCTCGTCAGAGGGAGTGGGCATATGTCAACAGGAAAGGGAGGCACAGCATCAATGTGCAACTTGTGGGAGATGCTGACCTTGTCATCACCAACTGTGTTGTGAGATGGCCTGGGTCAGTCCACGATGCCCGTATCTTCAGAGAGAGCCGGTTGTTCACTGAATTCCAAACCAACAGGCCGGATGGAGTTATATTAGCCGACAGTGCCGACCCACTCCTACCATGGGTGATGACACCTTTTCCCACGGCCAACACTCCTTCACAGATGTGCTACAACAACGCCCATGGAAGAACAAGGTGTGCATTGAGCGCTTGCATGGAGTACTGAAGAGGCGTTTTGCATGCCTCAACTATCTGAGAGTGGAACCCCAAGGAGCATTCCAAATAACACTGGCTTGTATTGTGCTACACAATATCGCTGTCCATCGCAGAGTCCCCCTCTCTGACATCGATGATCCCCCAGAGCCCCTCGCACCTGCTGATGATCTAGGCCCACCTATGGATTACCCTCTAAATGAGAGACTGAGTGGTGGTGCAAGGCCAGATGCTTGTCCGCAATTACTTTTGAAAGGTGATGATGGACTTTTTTTTATTGAAGATATTTTTAATTTAATCTAAATTACATTTGTGATTGACAATCTTTGTTGTGATACTTTCATGAGCATAAACATTTATGTCATCGACATTTGGTTGAAAACAAAATAGGCCCCCACAAACGTGAGCAAAAAATGGAAAAATTAAATGTATTTCCCATGAAGGCTAAAAATTGTGTATTATTTCAGTTAACAAACTTTGCCATCTAACTTAAATTGAAACATAGTTTTAAATACATTTGACAGTACATTTTGCTCTGGTAATCCACTGGAAAGCCACCCCTCTGGTTTGATCAGGATAATCCAGTTTTTTGGGATCAAATTGATCCCAATCCTGTGTTGTCGGTTTGAACTACCCGTTTTGAAGATTTGAACCAGATTAAAGTTTGGATTGGATTTCCTGATCTGATCGGATATCAAAGTGATCCTAATCCGGTTTTTTGGTTTTGAATTCCCCAAAAGATAAATCTGATCTGATCAGATAGGGATTACAAGTGTTGAACTCTTGGGCCCAGGTGATTACTGAAACCACCATGAATTAAAGAAATTGTAGAAATTAATCTAATCTGAATTTTTAAACCTTCCTTCCCTCCCTCTAAATATATCAAACAATAGGAAGTGATGCTCCTGACTAGGATTATCTATTCAAGTTTAGGAAGATAATATTTGTTTTAAACAATTCAAAGCAATACACAACAGCAACAGGCTCTTTAACCAAGGCAACGTTAGCCTAACATGTATATGTTAACAGGTAAATTAGCTGTTCACACTATGTATATTTTCTGCTATTTTATTTGAGATGTTTACATTTTCGAACGTTTAATTCTAGTCTTTTAACTGTCTAATGTACAATGCCTTGTCTTTTGCTGCTGCAAAGCAAACATTTCCCAAATTGGTATCAATAAAGTACTTCTTGTTTTATATTAATCCTCAAATATTAGCAAATGTAACTTTTTCAAATACTGGTAACTACATACACATCGATATGTTGTATAAATATTGCAAATCAAAACCTTTATTCACTACTTATTACCAACAATCGTAGTTCTATCTCCTGTTATCAATGCATTCACATTGCCCGCCATGAACTTCCGGGGAACGATCCTCGTCTACATGAACCACGTGACGATAACCGTTTTTGGACTTCCGTTGTCGTAATTCTTGGCGCTGGACAGAGCCAGCCAGAGAAGCACTGCTGTGATTGGTTGTTTTTGCTGCCAGTCAAGAAATGACGCTTCGTGATTGGTCAGCACCCGACAGTGCAACATGTCCCTAAACATCAGCCATTAGCTGTTAGCACTCAGAGATCACAGCTCCTCATATCTGTTCAGAAACTGGACAAAAGTTAAACAAGTACAAAACACAGACTGTCTGTGTCATGGCGAATACAGTCACTGCTTTATATATGTCTGTATGAAGTTGTTGTGAGTGTGGACGGAGCAGCTGAAGGTTAGCTTAGCCTGATGGATCCAGTATCCATTCAGAAAACACCTGCCGTCTGCAGACTTGTCAAAGCATTCATTCATGGTTTTTACTAACCGGTATAAGTATGTTGTTACTTCGGCATCATTTTGAAACGTGTATTACAATTAAATCACGGTCAAGTATGTTCAGTTTGTTGTAGTATCTATCATAGGATTTACATGGAGATAAGCCCCGCCCCCTCTCCAGTGCATCTTGTTTGAATGGCAGCTGACAGCCACGGTGAAACTCGAGCGATGCGAATATTCAGGGTTTATCTCCATGTAAATACTACGGTAGACCACAGAATATTCGCATCACTCTAATCTGAATGGATTTTGGATCGATCAGGCTAAGCTAACCTGTACAGATGTAGCACTCCAGATCAGACTCAAATGGGTGTGTCCCAGTCAAAAACCCAGCGGATGCCAGTGGCTGGGGGTGTTGCCAAATTGCTAGAGGGCGTTGCCCAATTTCCCCATTTGTTCAATTATAGGATTTAACCATGAGATGGCGCTTCATTCACAAAATACACAATGGGCGTTGTAGAAACATCAATATTTTAGATCAAATAAAGTATATAGTTTGCTTTATGCAGTATATTTCTTGTAATATTGTACAGTAGATTGAAGTAAATCAATTTATACATTAAGATAAAATAAGATGGACCTTTATTAATCCCGTGGGGAAATTCAGTAGTTCAAACAGCAACAGGGTGAGAGTGAAAAACAGGACAGCACAGATTCACACAGATTAATAAAATCAAAAATAAAATGAGCGATAAAAATAATAATAATGAGAAACTATGAAATAAGAAATGAATAAAACTAAAATGTAATTATCATATCATAATGTATTGTATTATTAAGTAATATCATACATTAACCCCATTATAGCAGATGCCACATTAAATGGATGAACACATGTATGCATCAATAATTACAACAGAGTATTTCTAAATACAAGTTGTAAAAATACTTATATGTATTTAATATTAACCCTTTGGAGTCGACCGTCACGCCGGCGTGATCAGATCACATGACCTGTTCAAGCCGGTGCCGCATAAAAACAACAGTCCGGACAACATTGCCGTGTGTTTCTGTCGAAAGTACTGGCTTGAGACTATATCCCAGTCTTTGTTTCATGCAAAAAGACCCAGTAAACACGGAGATACGATGATATCAAGTTAATACATTTCAAAAGTATGAAATATGGAAGCACATATTTGAATATCTTCGCCGTATTTGATCATTTTACGAAACGGAAAATACTGGAAACTGTAGATCCTGCTCAACAGGATGTATATGTGTATTTCTGTCGAAAGTACTGGCTTGAAACAACTATATGCCAGTCTTTGTTTCATGCAAAAATACTCAATAAACACGGACATACGATGATATAAAGTTAATACAGATATATTTCAGAAGTATGAATAATGGAAGCACATGTTTTAATATATTAGCCATATTTTATCATTTTACGAAACGGAAAATACTGGAAACTGTAGATCCTGCTCAACAGGATGTATATGTGTATTTCTGTCGAAAGTACTGGCTTGAAACTATATGCCAGTCTTTGTTTCATGCAAAAATACCCAATAAACACGGACATACGATGATATAAAGTTAATACAGATATATTTCAGAAGTATGAATAATGGAAGCACATATTTTAATATCTTCGCCGTATTTTATCATTTTACGAAACGGAAAATACTGGAAACTGTAGATTCTGCTCAACAGGATGTATTTACCAGGGAGGGGGTGAGGTAATCAGTTAAACGGAGTGATACGAAATGAGACGAAAAGAGACGAAGAGGGACGGCGGGAACCGAAGAAAGACGGCGGGAAATGGAGAGAGACGAAGATATACGAAGACAGGCGGCGGGAGACGAAGAGAGACGAAGAGAGACGAAGAGAGACGAAGAGAGACGGCGGGAAATGGAGAGAGACGAAGATATACGAAGACAGGCGGCGGGAGACGAAGAGAGGCTGCGGGAGACTGCGATTGAAGTAAAGTGACAGACAAACATTGATAATTTAGATATAGTTAGATAGATTTAGAGTTGTGAAGACTCAACTATGATCAAGAGAACTCTGAACGTGAGTCAAGCTTTAAGCTTGTTTTTTGACATGGAGGAGGAGGAATATGTGATGTTGTCCCCTATGGAAGCAAACAAGAGACAGAAGTATTTGAATTTGATCAGACACCGAATTTATAGCATTGAAAATAATTACTTTGAAAATCATGTATCTGAATGTTTTTTGCTCCGAATTTACCTCTGTGAAATACAAATGTTGAAATTCAGATCCCAAAAATTAAAGTGAAAAAACTTCGACGTCAAATATTTTGTGTGTTTAAAATTCGATGTAAAAAAATTCAGTGTATAGAATTCGACGTCAAAAATTGCGATGCAGCATCATCCGGGCTACTCAGACAGGATAAGCAATCGAGCCCGAATGCAATCAACCCGACTTCTGGGGGACAGTGCTGTGAAGATCAATGCTGCAAACTGTAGGCGATGGATGCATATGGGAGCAATTCTCGTAGACCCTATGTTAAAATGTCCAACTTAACATCAGAAAATGAACATGTTTCTAGCCTGGATCCACAAAAACATATTCTGTATATAGTTAGATTCCCCCTTCATGACAACAGGGCTGCTTCTCCAGGCTCCTCTGTCTCACGGCTAGCTCCGTTAGCTCCATTGGCTCCGTGATGCTACAGCGGCTCAGCTCAAGAGGAGAACACTACTTGAACTCGGCCGTGTTTGTTGTGTTGGCTCCTGGTGGACTATTCGTCATGCAAATATAGGATTTATCTGCGGTTAAAATAGACCGACCGTGAATGCAGTTTCTTCGGTAAGTCAACCCTGCATAAAGTACATAAAGTACTTATGTTATGTTACTGGTGTTTTTATTAAGCTAACGTTAATGAATGTTTAGAGTTGGGTTAGCATTTGAGCAATCGTAGCTCCATCTGTGGTAATGATGCTATGCGTAGCATCCAAGAGTGTATAACATTAAGTGGGACGCGACTGTATCCCAAAAGGCTTCTGTGCGAGGTTGCTAAAATAAGGTAATCCTTGTACGTTAGATAGTTAGGTTACTGTATGCATTGTTAAGGTTCGTTAAATTCGCTATGCTCTACCAGAGCCATATAGAGATAAGGGCTCTGTGCTCTACTATAGCATACAATAGACTAGCTAACGTCAACGTATTGTTGAAGAGAGGCTTAGTGTATATTAAATCAACCTCACAATGAAATGTGTGTATCTTTAAAGTATGAGCGTCACATTTCAAGATGGTCCAGAAATAACGCTCCCTTAGATATTGTAATATGGTTTGTTGAACTGGAGTTATTTATTGCAGCTAACCGTCTATCCGACGAACGACACAAACATTGTTGTTTTTAATATTATTATTACCAATGCCTCTTTTAATTGTATTATCCTCACACTTGAGAAACAGCCTTATTGTGACTGTAGAACAGAACATGTAACTTAATGCCTGCATTTAAGGATGATGAATAGCGTAGTCAATGCTTTAGTGACAAGGAAATTATTTGTTTAAATATTAGATATGACGTTATGTGTGACTTCAGTGAAAATTAAGCTGATCCATTGCATTGTATTTGTTAAATAGGTGTGTGTCTTACCCTTACGTGTGTGATGCATATGAATATGGCATATGGAAACACATTAATTTGACTGACTCGTGAAAAACTCATCCAAAGTAACAGTAAAATAAAAAGGACCTACACAATAATACTCAATCAAACTGATACAGTATGAGGACTGTGATATCCAGCAATTTCTTAAGTATAACAATACAATTATGACCTGTTTTTAAAAGAAGATAAAAAGTAGTTTGCATGTAAAGAAGTCTGTAACCCACGCATGTAACTTTACATCCGTTTGTTCAAAGTGTCCTTAAGGTGATCCAGACATGCTGGACCAGAGGAGGAGAGACAGATCTGGACTCCTAGCAGCAGAGAACTTCAGCACGGATTCCAAGGTATACCTTTTTCATACTTTACAAAGAATGCATAAAGTAATGACTCTAATACACTGATACACATGTCATTAAACATGACTGAATACTAGATCACCTGCACATCAGTGATGTTGAGTGCACTTTCTTAGCTAAAGGTTACATTTACATTTTACCAAGCAACATCACTTTTTTGTTCAACTTCCACATTTCAATGTATTTATGGCAAATATGATTGAACATAGTGAGAGCTGCGACCCTTTGTCTTTCAGTGAGACAACCAGACAGAGCAAGCTTCTACAGTTGCACTAAGTTTTGATAACAGTTAAATATTATTTTAATAATACATTTATTTCAATGTTGATGAATTTAGAACGGTTTATTCATTATCTGATTATTTTTGTAGTACACTGTTGGATTTAAAAAACACATTCAAATAAAAAAAATCATTATATTTATAGTCCCTGAACAAACAAACACACCTCTTTCTTAAATAGCACACTTGCTCTGCAATAATATGTTTTTTGATATTTCTGTTAGGAGAGGACACGCCTGAGAGACAGGACTGCTTCACCATGTTCTCTTTCTCTGAGGGTCCAGAAGAACATCCAAGAGGGAGAGGAGAAGCTGATGTTATGAGATTTAAGAGCAGTACAGGACATTCACTAAGAGACACTTAGGCCCTTTCTCATTTCACTAATTGCCCTCCTCGAGACGTAGTCCCGCCCACAGGAGATGCGAGCGGAGGAGCCAAGGAGGGGAACCAAGGAGAGAGGAGGGGAAGCAGCAGGCGGTTAGAGAAATGAGAACTCCTCTCCTCTGAGCGGTCATTTTAAAGAGACGTCCATTAATGATGACAGGAGGCACAGCAGCCCTCTGTCTGATGGACAGATGTGTTCATGACCACTTCTATATTTACTTTTAATTCATTCACAGTGCGGTATAATGAGACAATAACAGGCTGCAGATGCGGACACGCACACACACATATGTATATATTTATATAAATATATACAATTTCAGAATCAAACGGAGCACTCTCATAATAACGTAACACTATCAGAGACTGGATATACCCAAATAAATGGTGCCAATCTTCAGTGAGATGTGAATGTGTAACTTAACATTTTCAGTAAGAATAACGGACAAAAGGAGTGCAAATACAATTTATTGAAATGTGAACTAAAAGTTATCAAGCATGAACCATCACAATTTTTTTTTAAATAAAAATGAAATAATATACATAAGTTACACTAAATGTTAATCTGTTAATTGATTAAGTAAACACATTTTGTCAAATAAAGTAACAGCTATGCCCAGCATGGGCTAAATTCTGTAGGTGCAGGTCCTCCTCCCTCAGGCCGGGGGCCTGTACTACGAAACTGGTTCCACCTAACCTGGATATGTTTGAGTTAGCCGGTTGGCCTAATCCAAAACGTACGCGCTCTCGCTAAACGGTACTACGACGCGGATTATCAAGTGGATCGCTCAAGCCAGCCGTGTCCTATCTAGTTAGGTGCGCGTTCACATGAAAGGGGTGGGATCTGGAGCATTCGACCAATCACAAACATGGAGAAGCGTACTGACAGCGCAGCGTCATACTTTCTGAATGAAAAGTCAACTATAATATTAGACATATGAAGAAGTTAAACTTTAAACATCCATGACTTAAACACTTGATCAGGATAAAAGCCACATAGCTGCACCTGCAAGGTGAATACAGCTGGAACAGAACAAGTGTTTGAATGCGTACATTAACAGGTTTATGATATCACTGCTAAAACACGATCTGACTTTAATTACATTTGACTCGAGTGTTTTGTCAACTTAACGTGTTGCTTAAAATAATACTTCTGCATCCAGTCTGTGACGCTGTGAGTGTTGCACGGCCAGATACGGCTCAGCTGACTCAGATCAGGAGATACATGATACATTATGATGTGATATGCCGCGGACTGTACTTAATGTACTCTGATCCAGTTACTTATGTTGTGGCCGATATTTAAGTAAGCTTTCTTAACGCTAATGTTCTAATAGTCAGATTGCTCTGAAGATGGAGGTGATATTCTATTAATGTTCACGTTGACACAGTCAGTGATTTTTGCCGGCCGTCTTTCCTGCAACGGCAGTTTTTCTGTATTTCCTTTCTCCTGTAATATGACTTGATCGCCTTAAACTCCGCACACTGAGCTCTGATTGGTCAGCAGGCGGTGCTTTCACTGAGTTGATCTCTTAGCCTGCAACCTAACCTGCTCCGGAGCAGGTTAGCAGCACAGCATAAGTTACCATGGAGATCTAGCCTGCTAAAAAGAGAACCAGCTTTGTAGGACCGGAAACCCAGAGTTTTCCCTGAATTTAGCCGCTAAGCGAAAATCCTGCTTCGTAGTACAGGCCCCAGGTCCTCCTCGCAGGGAAAGACCCTCAGCCCTCTCTGGCCAAACCAACAGACAGGACGTTCATAAAGCTGAGGTCTCCCCCAAGGTCTCTAATCATCCATCCTGTGAATATGAGAGGGGAACAAATAGTGTAAAGTTAACTGTTGAGTTGCTCAGTTTTTTAGATTGACAGGGTTTAATAATACAAACAAAAGGAAAGGCACCGTAAAATAAAGATCGGTCTTTCAATAAATTGTGTTGATTTTGTCTTTTGAATTGTTTGTCTAAAGTCAAGTACAGAACTGTTACTTATAGTTTGAATGATAGTCTGGTTATAATGTTTGGAGGAGGCATCACAGGTAAGAGCACCATTTGTTGTGTTGCATCCACAACAAATCAGATGTGTGTGTATTTGTTTATCTACTATTTCTTGAATCATTACTGTCAGTCCAAAACAAGAGATTTTGTTTTAGTAACATTTTTTTTTAAAACATTCTCTTTTCCACTACACTATCTTGAATATTTTAGTTTTTACATCACTACATTTATCTAACAGCTTTAACATTGTAAAGGTGTCACTTCGGACTCTGGGTAATTATGACATTGCAAGCAATAGCATGTCCTACTATTTTGAGAGTTTGAACAAACCAGACCTTGATCTATTAATGTAGAACATAGTCAGCACATTACACCTTTATGAAAGTAATCATTAGTTAGCTCATTGTTCAAAATGAGCTCCAACTACAACAGTTAAGTCAACTCGTGCATCAGTAATAACAATAAAACAAATTATATAATAGTATAACTTGTGTCGACTTTAACAACACTTTCCTAATTATACTAGCATACTTTTACTAAAGTAACATTAACATGTTTAAATGCAGGGCTTTTGCAAGAGAGTATTTTGTATAGTGTAGTGTCTACTTGACTTATCTAACCGAAGTGATCGTTACGTTACTTTGCAAACCGTCACACACGCACACAAGGACACAGTAACGTTGTGATTCACTTCAATTAATGATAACTACGGAGCTTGCTAACAGCAAGGCACAAGGCTACTTCACTCATTTAGCTAGCTAATGTAAGATACAAATGCTGTCGAGCCCTCACTGCTTGTAAAATAAAGAGCACAAACTGACTACTTACCCGAGCGGCGAGCCCTGCTGTTCTCCGTCATTTTTCTCCCAGGTTGTTGTGATCACATGACTGACAAAGCCGTGCTCTGATAGGCCAGAAGTCGGTTTGATTGCATTAGGGCTCGATTGGTTTTCCTGTCTGAGGAGCCCGGATGATGCTACATCGCAATTTTGGACATCGAATTTTATACACCGAATTTTTTGACGTCGAATTTTTTTCACTTGAATTGTTGGGATCTGAATTTGAACATTCTAATTTTTTTCACTTGAATTTTTACATTTTTATTTCACACAGGTAAATTCGGAGCAAAAACATTCAGATACATGATTTTCAAAGTAATTATTTTCAATGCTATAAATTCGGTGTCTAATACAATTCAAATACTTCTGTCTCTTGTTTGCTTCCATAGTCCTCTGTGTCGTAGTTGACAGAAACCGCTTTGAAGCGTGGCAGATGAAGACAGAAAAAACAAATTGTTGTACATAATGTGTATATATATATTTGTATTATATTTATAATAACACTTTTGCCTTATCAGAATGAAATCCCATGCTACCTCAATCAAACTTTCACATTATCATAGTCACATCCCATGTATATATTTCCAGGTTTTAAATGGTTTCGTTGTGTATGTTTGTGTTATGAAAAATAAAATCATTTTCAAAATATGCTTTTACGTTTTTTGTGTGATTTTGGGTCCAAAATGTTCATATAGTAGAAGATCACTGCTCTAAACAAAGTCAAAAATCCTACATCCAAACGAAATAAATATAATTAATTATGATGAATACGTTACATACATTTTCACTCCTACACACGGATATTCTCCTTTTGCTCTCATGAGAAATCTACTAAAACAAAGTATGTCATGTATATTTAGTTTTCGTTGAGGAGACGAGACGGACTAAGGTGTTAATGATGGACTATCGGACATTCAAAATGCAGCATATTTCCCCCAAGTGTCTGTCAAAATGCATTTTACGTTTCTAACTTGCAATATCATTATTTCCGCTCTCTTCAGAAGAGCGATCTCCCATGTGTGCGGGGGATCACAGGAGGGGGGAGGAGAGAGCTGTGGAATGTGACACACATTCCGATGGCCAATTAGTTTTAAACAAAGGGTCCCCAACATACATAGGCCATATGGGGGGGTTGGGCTGGTGAACGGGCAGCACATCACAGAGGCATTTAAAAAGTGAAGACAATACATTCTGGAAATGTTCACATCAGGCACCTTCAAGTTAAACAATACTACTGTACAGTAAACAATTAACACAGTAAATTATGTGGATTAAATCACATTTATTTCATTAAAAATAAACGAAATGACTCGGTTTGCATTCATAAAGAATGCACAAACGTGTTTAATCGTTAATGTCAGATATGTACTAAGTAAATAGCCTACATTAGTTCCTGCTCAAGATTAGATTCAACTTTATTGTTATTGCACAGATTACAGGTAGGCCTACTGAGACAACGAAATGCAGTTTAGCTTCTAACCAGGTGCAACAAGCAGTAAAGTGAAAAGTAATGTTCACAATCTACAGAATAAAATATATAATGAATTGAATGATGAATAAACAGTGAGGGGTATGAATACACTAGATAGCAGTATGAACAGTGTGTTAATCGTTAATGTCAGATATGTACTAAGTAAATAGCCTATATTAATTTCATGATGGATTAAACCACATTTATTTCGTTAAAAATAAACAAAATGATTAAATGTAGGGTGAATTGCCCTAATGTGGAAACATTTTGCATTTCAGACTTCGCGAATATATTGCGACATGAAGCCGATACAATCAATCAAAATCCAGTAACATTCTGAAATCCCCAGGATGTGTCCTAATCAAACCAAAAGAGAACATGCAGATATTAAACTCATAAAAGAAATGGTAGACATATTAGTACTCTTAGTGCCAAGTTGTCTCAGAAAATCTGTTTTCCTAATGTGGGACTGTTCTGTGCAAAATGTGGGACACTGAAAAGTCTATATTAAAAAGCCTCAGTCACCTTCATTCATGTAATAAAGAAATCTCAGGCCAGTAACACTCAAAGCTACAGTAAATGTGCAATACCATGCTATGTTACTATTTATAATGTTATTGTTGTTACAACAGAAGATGTTTTTATTTAAATTGAAGTTAAATGCATCAATCTGGTGCACTGAGGGCAACATTAGTAGATGTGTGGATACAGCTCTCAACACTCATATGAAACAGAACTGTTCTTACAATGTGTGTTGGAAGGTATTCAATTACTATGCATATGTTATTGTGTAAACACACAGCTGATCACCTGAGAGCTGCCGTTTCATTCAGAGCGTTTAAAAAAAACGACGGTCTGATTTCAACAACTCAATGTGTGATTATTATAGCAGTAATATTAGACACTAATAATACAGTAAACTATGAACACTGTACATATTATTGTTTGCCCGTGGGATTAGGATGATCGGTAGTGAGAGCCGCTGCATTTTCCCCCGGTCGGATGTGATCTAAAAACATAGCGATGGTTTTGTACTTACGCCAACGTGAATTAAACATTATTTTGTTAAGTAAAAACATGGTGATGTTTAGTAAATGATTACATGTCTCTTACTTAAGCACAGAATATGATCCTATCCGTGACATATATGGATTTTAACAAATATCCGCTATATCAGATACCTGTAGATCAGCTGTTTATTTCACATGAGTTCCAGTGTGGCAGCTTTTCACGGCTCCCCCTGGTGGATCCATGATCCATTGCAGCTGGTTTCATTATAATTAAATGTATTTATCAAGGGGGCGTTTCAAATCCTGCGGGGGGGTTTTCCTTATCAGCAGGGGCCCACCCCGTGCCGATCACGGACCCGCACGGGTAGGCGTCTGAAACGAAGCGCTACATCTGTAGCTGCTCCGTCCACACTCACAACAACGTCATACAGACATAAATAAACCAGCGACTGTATTCGCCATGACACAGACAGTCTGTGTTTTGTACATGTTTAACTTTTGTCCAGTTTCTGAACAGATATGAGGAGCTGTGAGGTCTGTGTGCTAACAGCTAACACGGCAGATGTTTAGGGACATGTTGCTGGGTGCTGACCAATCACGAAGCGTCATATCTTGACTGGCAGCAAAAACAACCAATCACAGCAGTGCTTCTCTGGCTAGCTCTGTCCAATCACAAACAAGAAGAGTTCTCCCTAAAGGAATACCCTTTCCGTATAAGTTGAAATGATGTGGCGTTTAGTGACCTCATGTCATTGAAAGCACTGCAGAGGTCACACTGTTTGTAATCTAGTGTGAATATGTCATTTGCATAATGTGTGAGATGAAAATGTGACCTGATACAGAGGAACATTAAAGAGCAAGGCCATCTGGATGCTTTGTAATCCCACATGTATTTGCATTTTTATAAACAGAGCAAAATAATCTCATACTCCTGCTGCTCCTAAAAGTAAAGTCTCACCTGAATTGAAAGTATTTTCAATAGTGACGTTAATAAGCATTTCTTCCATTACAGCTTATTGCTTTCACAAGCCTTAATGGCTCATAACGGTGAATAGTGTATGTCTAATGAGGACAGTTCTTGATGTGGCTAAACACTGGGTTTACACCTCACTCTGCCAACATCCCGGTTGTTTCTCTTAGCCTTTAGCAGTGTATTTGAAACCCCTTGGTTTCTAAAGAGGAACTCTTAAGGTGTGTATCCAGGTCATGGTAGGGCTTTTCTTGACTCGATTTGACTCACTTTTGGAAACAGCTACTTGTCATGCCATGGTGATGCTGGTTGAAAATGCCGTGTGACTAGGAGACATCTGAATCTTTTCATCTGCAACCAAATGTCAGAGCCTCGTCTCCCACTGACTCCTGAAACATTTGGCAGGGGATTATCCCGTCACCGTGTGTCACATACAGACAGACTGGTATGTTTCATGCGGGTGTGTGGTTATCTGCAGTGTTAGTCGCCTGTCACAATACATTTGTGGGATATCTAGTGTTGTGGCATCAGTGGACTGACACGCCTACAGTACAGTACACTGCCTGTTTGGGAACACATGTCCCCCCCCAGTTCCTGCCGTTGCTACGTTAGTTCAAACAGTAACAACGGACTATTTTTCTTAGCGGATGCATGTCAATTTAAATCAATACAACTATTTTTTAAATCAATAAAATAATTTTCTAAATCCATAAAAGCATTTCAATTAATATTGGGAGTTGTTCTGCCCTCGCAGTGTGCAAAGCTAGACAGGTAGCTAACAACTTGAATCCTCCAATAATCACAAGGCTTTGGCTTTTCTTGATGTTTACTGTACGATTCTCATTGTGAAACTAGAAATACAATATAGAAATAAAGCATACATTAGTACACATATAACTGATATACATACATTAATTCAATTAGTCTGCGTCTCATACATACACGCATACATGTACACAGCATCTGTATGTAATGCTACTAATTAAACCCATTTAACCAAACAAATACAATTCACCATTTTACCATATTAATGTTGGCGTGTTTATTGCACTTACATTTACAAGCTGTTGTTTTCATATGAAAACAACAGCTTGTAAATGTAAGTGCAATAAACACGCCAACATTAATAATGCGATAAGCCTAACATAGTGCCTTGACAATAATGCTACGACTAGCAAGCTAAATGTAAAGCTAGCTGCTAGCTAAATGAAGCATGTTAAAATTAAATTAAACAAACTCTTCATACAGGGAAAATGTTACAGACTCACATTTTCTACAACATATTACACAGGTTATACGTGATGTTCTGGTACTTGCAGATCAATAGTATCCAAAGCAAAAGCGTAATAATAAAGGAACTCTGCAGCACCGAGAGTCGGCTGCATGTCGTGATGTCAACTGAAGAAATTCCCTATTACATGCACACATCCTAGGTACCACAAACGAACACAGGGGGGCAGTATAATCAATGCAAATCAACCTTAAACAGTTTTACTTTGAAACTAATTAATCTTCCAAGAAAGGCAACACAGGAGTCATGTTGTTACTTTGTTGAGAATGTGGCCACGTATTAAGCGGGATAATGTGCAGCTTCGCGTCGGGCTCCTGATCAGCCTGTCGGTGTTCTTTTCCCCATAATGACCGTGTCGCTGCACATGATCCCTTACATATGATTAAATAGAGTCATTATTCATTTGTTTTAAAGCAGGAGGCGCAAAAGCTTGCCTCGGGCAAGCCTCCAGGAAGTGCGCCGGACTCAGATGAAAATATTCATGCTGGCCAAACGGCGGTACTACACTTCCGTTTGGTTTCCGGAAACACTTTTTCCCATTGACTTACATGGGGAAAGAGTGGTCTGTAAATCGTTGGATAATTTTTTTTAAACTAAATAAACTATCCAGTATGAACACTTGTATAGCCCTTATTAAAAACATTCGTTCCTCAAGTTGTAAAAATGTGCTAATAACGTTATTCTGAGAGTTATTTCCCTCTGCATTATGAACGCGCATCTAACCCACGGGACCGCGCCACCCGGCACGTTCATGTTACGTGTCCAGACCAATCAGAGCACACTGTGCTCACAGGGAGGGTGGGGAGCTACAACAAGCCGTTAAAGGCAGAGAGTGAAATTCAGTATTTACAGAGATGCTGTTTGAGAAACCAATGTGAGTTGCGTTTCTCTTTACCCATGGATGCACAATAAGAACGGACCCATATCGCCTTACTGCCAGCCCACGGAGCTGTAATAATGGATATATTGCACATGTTTACTGTAATTCATTATCATACTACATGGGCTGTATGATTAAATCTTGTACTGTAAATGTTGTATTAAATAAGCCTAATATTACTTATTATGATAAGTATATATGTATACAGTGCAATCATTCTTTCATGCTAAATGAAGCTCTGTTGCTTGGATATCACTAGATCCTGTTACAGCGTAATATAAGTACATAACGATTGATGTGTACATTCGCATAATTACTAGCTAGCCGCTAGCTGCCGCCTCGTTAATATCAAATCCATCATAATAGCAATCCATTACCATGCTGTCATGAACGTGCGGTGCTGTTACGTGTACGCAAATTGACGTGCTTGATGTGAACGAGCATTTTGGTTAAAGTTGCGCATGCTCTATGAGCGCACATACGGGTACTTCTCAGGCATGCTGGGTAATCTGTGATGTTTCACTCTCTCAAAAGTTGGGCCATTTTATCATCATGCGCCAATGAGCAACTCTCATAGGAATAAATGAGGCCCCGCCTCCCACACTGTATCCAGTTATTATTACATCCATGGCCTCGGGGAGGGAGAAAAATAAGCACAGCGGAGAATAAACAGAAGGGCAACCATGGCAACCATGCAAGGGAAGTCTTCTTCGCTGCTTTTGTGGCAGACTACAGCGCCACTTACAGGCCTGACATATGTACTACAGCGTCTCCTGCGCTTTCGAGCGGCAATGGCCGGCCGTGGCCCAACCTCTCATTCCCCTGATAGGTGGAGAGTTTACCAATAGCCGTAGCACCACCGTCCTGACGTCAGGACAGTGTTCAAATCTGGATCAGTCTGTATCAGATCCGTTGCAGCCCCTTTTTTTAGAGCTTTGGGTATGGAAGAAAAGAGAGAGGGTTGTGTTTTCTGACACTTGGTGAGTTCCCTGGAACACCCTTTAAGTAGAGTTCAGCTCTGGAGGGAAGGTGGTCAGCTGGAGAGGTGACATCATGTTCCCTTTAATCTCTCTCTCTATTTTGACCTTTAAAGAATGATCATATCGTTTTTGCATCATATGCATCATATGTGCTCTTGGCAAAACATCAGACCTAACTAGAACTAAGAAAAAATAACTCCCAGCCTAATGAAGGTGGTGATACAACTGAAAATTTAATGAGAAGATTACTGGCTATCAGTGGCGAACCGTGTTTATCACAACTGGACCTTCTGTAGACACACACACACATCTGATTGGTTGCTTTTTTTTCTAACACAAAACCACTCAAATGCGTAGTGCATGGACCAAGAAGGACACAGCAATCAACGCAACACTGTAATATTACAGATCAACAACACATATATGATTCTCATTTATTCATTTTATTTACATTTTATTTATATAATTAAATCGATTTTTTATTTGATCTGAGTGTTTCAGGGCAGGCCCGGTGCCAGAACAAATCTCAAGGGAGGGCACACAACACCGTCACGCGCTGCGGGCCTGCGGCACAATATATATCAAACAGCGAGGCCAACAGCATCGCGTAAAGACGCACACTTATCGCAAATACATACACCAATAAAGGGCAACATAGAAACCACTTTGAAACATTGTGTGCGTGGCAGCACAGACACCGGTAAATCACGAGCAAGGCACACTGGTTACGGATGGCAGCTTCCTCATCGCTGCACTCGGAGAGAAATAGAGACGGAGACGATGAACTGCTGTTAGCTCTATGATGGCATTGTGCATGTCGTGAGAGGTGTGTGTTGCTGTGTGTTGCTCAACGACAGCTGACGTAATAACGGCTCCGTGCAGCTGATCTGCACCAAAGCACTCATTTCCTTATTTGTTTCCTCGCGTCTCTCTCTCTCTCTCTCTCTCTCTCTCTCCTCTCTCTCTCTCTCTCTCTCTCTCTCTCTCTCTCTCTCTCTCTCTCTCTCTCTCTCTCTCTCTCGCTCCAGAAACGCTCACATGAAATGTGTTCTTTCGATGCGCCATGCCTTAGCAGTCCTAATCAGTCTGTAATGCGTGTTTCCAGTCGCAAAAACCTTTGACAGTAAAAGCCGCATCAGATGAAGACGTATTCACTTTAAACTGTCTACAGGGGAAACAAAAGGCTGCATCTGCTTTTAACGGATCTTCAAGCCGGTCTGTTGTTGTACCATGCAGCGGCAAAAGTGCGCTTCTTCCCTGAAAACAATCTCCCTGGTAACGATCCAGTTTCACCTGGCTGGGTTTATTAACCCCAAGATCATCTGGGGCTGTTGGTCTTTGAGCGGTTGCTGGCCCAATAGAACCTGTTGATGTGCTGCGAGGTAGCGTCTGTCGTGGAGGCACGGAGGAGGAGGAGGAGGAGGAGGAGGAGGAGGAGGAGGAGGAGGAAGAGGAGGAGGAGGCCACCGGGCATGTTTCAGGGTATTCTCTGAATACCTTGAAGGCCCTGACGGTTCACCACCTTCACTGATCTGTGTCGTGGGTAAACACAACTACCCCACATGAAATGGCCGTGAGGAAATAAGTTAATGTGACCGTTCTCAGCTGTGAGTTCTCCTCCATCTCTGTCCTCCATATTTACTTTCTCTCCAGGGAGCCGAGTGAGGGAGGTGATAATCTTGGTGTCTCATTAAGACTTAATTTAAAACGATAAGCAGAGTAGACTGTTAGGCATGTAGGTGACTTATTAAACTTCTTCAAAGCTTAAGGACTGCAATTCAGCTCCTCCTTTGATCGGTACTTTCCTACAATGAATTGATTACTCGTGGGAACATAGGGGGTTTTTCTTACTTCATTTTGTGTGTGTGCTTTCTTTGTTTTAACTCAAACTTTCCCAAGGTGATAAAGAAGCACAAACTTCCTCAACCCTCCTCTCCCATTGGACGTGAGACTTCTCTCGATGTAACTTTGTTGGAATGTAATGGGAGAGTTACAGGCTGAGCTGCTGGGCACTGCAGGGATAAGAAAGCACACTGCTGCTGTTCCCATGGGGTCCACTTGCAATCTGCTGGAATCACTTGTTTCCCCTTCGGGCCCCGAGGCCCTCCTTGTTAAAGTAGGTCCACTGAGAGCTGTCACCCACTTGGCAGGTGGAGAAGAGAAGACAGCAGATGATCTAAGTTGAGTTTACAGTAGCTGCAAGGCTTCATGTGTGAACTTGTCATGTTGCTTTAGCTGCTGTCTGGATGAACTCTGCCGTGTGTTGTGTTTCGCCCGTATTCTTTTTTCAGGGCCAACCGTTTGTTATCTGTGTTAGGCAATCTACTGCAGACCACCTCTCACCAGGGCTTAGTGAACAGAGCAACACACTCTCACTCCCTAATCGTCCAATAGCGACGTTTGGTCAGTGTCCGTGGCGTCCAATTGTGACGCTCCTAGGCTCCTTCAGCGTCATAAAGGGATTCAAATACCTTTCAACTGATTGCAATGTATTCCCATCTGCAGCGGGATTTGACGCTCATGGAAGCACGGCATTTGTTTATGTCGGCTGCCCTTAAAGGCAATGTGAGCGTCCATTCCCATTGGATAACGGAGAATTGTACACCCGGAAGTAAGTATTCCTCTTACTGTCGATTGATTTTACAGTGATATCTGCACTACTCATCGACTAAAAAACACCAGATTATCCTTGTTAATTACACAACATTGATTGGTTTAAATTGTGTGCAATGCTTTTGTATTTTTCCCCTTCGATTCGGAGAAACAAATATGTTTTCTGAGTAAAGGTTGGCAGAAGACACAACACTACCCAGAATCCCCAGCTATCGTTTGGACTACACCATGTGCTCTGTTTGACAAACCCCGTTTTTTTCACCATTCATTCCGATGGCTGGCGTCTATGTCACATGATCTTCACATTTCTCCCTGCAGAAAAAGAAAACATGGCCGAAATTCGTTTTATTCTTGGTAGAAAATGCCTATTTTAAAGTTAGTTTGGCCATTAAAATGCGTTATGATGTCATTTGATGCGAGAAATATTAGTTGTTATTTCAGATTATGTGTGCAGTGGATGTACATGATCTTTAGTTTGCTAGTTATTACGAAGATTACTTCAGGAAATCGCGACGTTTTCATTGTTACCAAGGTGGTTGCTATGGACGCTGCTATGGATATTATTTCTGTTATGTTGTGTAACTGTTTAATGGTGTTATAACTTATCTTTATTGCTACTCCCTTCCCCGTCAATGTTGGTCCACAGCCTAAACATATTAGTTTAACAAAATCCGCATCTAAAGATAGCCTACGTTATTTTCCCCCTGTGCAATTCCAGTCTCACATCTCAGAGCACATCGTCATTAACAAATACCGGAAACAGACCAAAATAATAATAATACCTTATTCCGAGTGCGCTTGCTTTTCTCTTTGAAAGTCATCACATAACGGCATTGTCATACACGGTTCGGCTGCATTACATATTACATATCTGCCGTAGTTCTGTATTTATAGAGCCCTGATGAGAAGACAAACATGAGGAACTGAAAACGTGACGTGGATCATAAATATATCAGCCATTAAACAACATCTTACATTTCTTTTCACACAATACATCTCCTTGCAGTATCAACACTAATTCGGCTCACTTTTATATTTGATCCAATTGGTAGATAGGCTGTATTTACACCATAAAGGTGCACAGCTGATATAAAGGGACACCTGGTGGTTAAAGCATGTTATTGAATTTCAATATTTTTATATTAGATATTAATACGATCCCTATAAAGTATATTCATTGCTCATTATTCTCTACTAATTGTTAATTAAAGACTGTATGTAATGACTATTTTGCACATCCCTTTCAATATTTCAAGATGTTCTAAGGTTTATTGACATATCATATAGGCCTACACAACTGTGGTGTAGTTCTGCACTGAATGAAAAACTTGGGTTGCAGGTTCCTCAATAGTGCATTACAAGACATCTATCAATATGTGTGCATACCTCCAGCAATGTTAACTATGTTGAAGCACTTATTTTCACTGATATTATACATAATGTATTATACTCTTATAAGATGTATGTAGATATTTCATCTCCGGCCTTGTCAGGTATTGAACAATCAATAAATAAAGAACACAGAATTGTTGAATATAAAACACAGAATGTATGTGATTATACTAAATGATTTTCAAATAAACACAACTGCATATTTAACTGTTACACATGCTGATGTAACGCAAATGTTCCAACTTGGGATCAATAAAGTATATCTTATCTTAAGCTGATCGATGGCTACTGCCATATTTACAAAATGTGCCTCTGAACCTTGACAAGTGCATGTTTCAGGCTTATCAATTAATGTAATGTAATGTTATCACAGGGGTCACACACATAAGACCAGCTGTTAAATAAAGCTCTTCTGACCTTAGCTGGCATGTGGGTATATTAATACTGCCCATAATGGGGACAAGCCATTTTCACCCATTTATTAATTATATGTTTTAAATGTGAGTGTTTCCTGTCCCCTAAACCTCCAGGGATGTACACAGTTTAATACTGGCAACTTCTTATTATGGGAAATACGAAAACGTCTTTTAAAACTACAACTCCCAGTAGAGACGTGCCATAGAGAACATGTTGCGAAACAGAATAGCCAGCATGTGTAGTTCTGGGGACGGGGTGGGGGAGGGGGGACGCGGAGGACCCGTTCAAATCCAGTTTTGGACAGTCTGCCGTGGTTCCATCCCATTTCAAGTGCTGTTCGATAATCGGCTTAACCCTCGGAGCACACTATCCAATCACAGAGCTTGAGGACTATCACGGGGTTTGTCAAACAGAGCACATGGTGTAGTCCAAATGATAGCTGGGGATTCTGGGTAGTGTAGTGTCTTCTGCCATCCTTTACTCCTGGGAATGGACGCTCGCATTACCTTTAAGGGCAGCCGACATGAACGAATGCCGTGCTTCCATGAGCGTCAAATCCCGACGCAGATGGGAAGACATTGCAATCAGTTGAAATCTATTTGCGTCCCTTTATGACGCTGAAGGAGCCTAGGAGCGTCACAATTGGACGCCACGGACACTGACCAAACGTCGCTATTGGACGCTTAGGGAGTGAGAGTGTGTTGAACAGAGGCACGTGGGACACATGTGGTCAGAGACGTGCACACATAGACTCTAGGTAGTGCTTGGGCACCTGCCCGTGTTGCCCTCTGGACAGCAATGTGGCCTTTTGAAAGTTCGTTTTTTACAGTTTTTTATTTTATTTTTTACAGTGTACTGTATGTGGCTCATGGTAACATCGATCAATTCTGGATTCAAAGCTTCTAATATATACAGCAATGCCCCAAATGCGCGTTATAATGTTGTCAGACATCCCCACACGTACCCCGCGGAACTCCCGTACGTGCCCTGCTGCAGCCCCTCCCTTCCCTGCTCTCAACGTGAACGCGCAGAGTCAGTGAGTCAGACAGGCCACGGCGGGTGTGTGGTGCAGCAGCACGATTAAAAGTGCCCTTGTGACGACCAAGTAAGTAACCACCAGGTAACTAATACAACGAGTGTATTGTTTAGTCCCTAAATCAGATGCCAAACTAAACTATAACTTCACTTCTTTTCTTGCATCCATCCATTTAGTCTCGTTGTGCACTTTTGAAAATAGCAGATCTACGCTCACAATGCGTCATTATGCTAGGGCTGAAGTGATTAAATGTATGTTTTGTAATAATCTTAATCAAAATCTACATATAGTAACTAGTAACTAAAGATTTCAAATAATTGTAGTGCAGTAAAAGTAGAATATTTGCATCTGAGATGTAGTGGAGTAGAAGTACATGTATTGAAAATGGGAAATACTCAAGTAAAGTAAAAATGCCTCAAAAAGTACAATATAAGTAGTAGCCTAGTAACCTTATAGGTTTACATTAATGCTGCCGTTAAATGTTTCTCTGAGATTAACCCTTAATTATCATGCACAGCAGAGCAGTACATTGAGTTAGCTAATTTGCATTTACCACTTGTAGAATAATGCCAAGAAGAGACAGGATAAGAAAAGAAAAACAAAGAGAGCTGCAGCAAGCAGCCCGGGAAGCAGCTCTCTGCTCTCCTGGGCAAAGCAGCCTGAGCCCACCAGCAAGGAAGATGAGGATGCAGATGTGCCTGATGAACCCTTCATCAATGATGAAGATGAAGAAGAAAGGTCAGAGTCATGTTAAGGACACACTGTCTGTCTAGAGCCCTTTCATGCTCAGATTTGAACTGTGATAATAATAATAATATAATGTTATTGAGAGGCCCAATATTTATTGTAACCACACTAAGTGCTTTGGTGATACTGAATCAGACATGAAGCTACTTGCCAAATGACAACAAAACAACAACTAGTGGTAGGGTGTTTCGGCCATGCCAGTTAAAGTCTGGTGAGTCTTGATGTTGTCATGCATTGCATTGCCTTACCCACATAATTGAAATACACATCATATTCTATATTGTGTGTATTCTAGGCAGCTACAGAAGGCTCAGGGAAGCAGCCCCCTGCTGTCCTGCAATAGTCCATCTAAGATGAGGGAGACAAATCCATAGAAAATATCTCTGAGTCAGACACAGATGAAGCAGAAATGTCAGAGTCCAGTGCTCTCTGACGATGACCAAAACGAGGGAGAGATGGAAGGAGTAACCAAAAACCGAAAAGAAACTAACAAAATCCGCCATTATCCGGCACATTTTCGGCAACAATTTCGGTGCCCGCTAGCTTCGCGCGCGGGCGACCACCACCACGACTCAGAAGGTGCCCTTTTTTTTCTTCTCTTGAGCACCTGCCCCTATAAATGTCTGTGCACGCCACTGCATGTGGTCACACAACCAGGTTACTTGTTCCCTACAGTAAAGTCTTATGACACATTAACGCATCAAGCCCTTCAGCAATGTGTATAAATGACCCCTTGCACACAGAATCAGAGCTCCTTCCTTTGGGCCGTAGGTTAGAGCTAAGCGTTTTAAAAACAGCTTTGTTCCACAGCCATCGCACACATTAACACGTGTTAGGGATTGATGCCTTTTTATTTATTTATTAACTTGCTAGATTGTTAACCCTTTAGAGTCCTGGACTAATGTACTAGTTTTTCTTTTTAAATAGATAAATGTGATGGGGTCCTTTTCCTGCCCTGTGCTAAATGTGTCTCAACCTGTTAAGCCCCATGCCCTCGGTACCGGGGGCTCGAGGGCAACATCTTGCAAGAAACAGCGTCTGAGGGCTTCTTAACATTTAACAAACTACGAATGTGTCATACCCACTTAGCGGGAAGAAACTCAGCTACCAGACAATGTTAACCATTGTTACCGTAAAAAACAAAACAACTCTAACGCCAAGCCTCTGAATTTGCACTAAGCCAAAGAGTGCTAACGCACATAACTCACGGTAGAAATGTTTTATACTTCATCGATTCTGCACAAACAGAAGTGTCTGACCAATCCAGAAGTGTTCACAGTGATAGGTGCGAGACGTTGGGTCATCCAGCTCTGCCGCATTCTCCATGTTTCTTGAATAGCTTTGGATGTGAAAGAACAACGTAACCAACAGCGAAGGTCTGGGTGATACGAGGACATACGCGGTTGGTAAGATGTGTTGTCCAACTATATAGGAAATGAAAAGAGTGTATATGCAGTTTGCCACCTTTAGATTATTAGCACTTTCAAGGAATGGATTCTCACTCCTCATGCCCCCAAAACCAATGCTCCTTGCTCTAATGAACTACAGGTCCTGGGATGCTGCGTTCATAATAAAGCTGTTGTCAGCACGTAATGACTCACATCCTTCAGGTACATTACTTCCAGGGTGATCACATCAATGGGAGAGGAGTTTGGTCCTTGAAGAGAATCATCTTGTTTGGTTTAAAGACGACAAACAGAATAAGAGACACACTCCAGTTTCCACTGGCTCCCCTCTCATCTGCAGACCTCGGTTCAGGCTGTTCGTGTCACAACACATATGAACACATGACTTATTTGTTTCTAAGAAAAACTGCATTTTTCTGAAAGAATGATCTGTGACTCTCTGATGCGTCCCATGTGTCTGTGTCAGCACTGGGCTTGCTTTGTGTGTCCTTCACGTCGCACTGGACTTGCTTTGTGTGTCCTTCACATTGCACTGGACTTGTATCGAAAGCCTGAAGAGCCACTATTCGCCCGTTTTTCGTAAAAAACGCCCGTTTAAAACGCACGTTTTACACTTCTACGCGTAAAAAAACGCGCGTTTTACACTTTTACGCGTAAAAAAAACGCGCGTTTTTTTAAAATGATAATGAGCCCCTCCTTCTGATTTCCATAGCCACCAAGTTTAAAGTGTCTTTAAGAGTAAAGCCAGACCAAAGCAATGTCGTTGAAAAGTTCTTGACATTTTTAGGCTTTGCTGTAAATTGTATATTATTCCAGATTCAGGGATGAAACTAATTTTCCTTTGAATACAATCAATAAATCAAACAATATAAAATATATATATAAAAAATACAATTGCCTTACCCTTTTCCTTAACCCTATGGAGTATAAGGATATTTTCTCGATATGTAGACGTCTCCTTAAATCACTTTTTAAATGTACTTATAACATGGCACCCCATATGTTACTTATCAAAATATTCAGGACACTCTCTGGTCTTGCTAGAGATGCAAGTCAATCACCTTAGAGCACTGTCTTATGAGATACTTAGCTGAAAATGAGAAATCCGATTTTTGGAAAACCATAGGTGAAAACACATTTACTCATCTCATCTATTTTTTGGGACGTTTTAGATTTGGTTTACAAAAGTAGTGAAATAATATGAATTACACTATAGGCCTATATAGATTAAATGAAATGTTATTCATGTGTAAAATAGTTCCATCCCTCTGCTTTCACCACAGAAAGGTTACATCAGGACTGATTCATCACTTCATATTCCATACCAAGGTTCATGTGATGTGTACAAATACAAATTGAGCATTAGAACTTTCTTTTTTTCAACCAACAATTTATGTTATTATAAGAAACTGTAAAATCTCAATATTTACAATATCAGAACTTTTTCAACCAACTATTCATTATAAATGTAAAGACAGGGGGAGCAGTGTCATGGTCTTTGTCTGTCTTCCAGGACAGGGGGTCTGGCTGCTGTGTAGGTGATGGTGCATGGGCTGCTGGTGGCTGTGTCGGAGGGAGGTAGGTGTGATAGTCCCATGTTGATGCTGGTGGCCATGTGGGAGGTACGTCTGCTAGGCGAGACTTCTTTGCTGGCTGGGTTGATCGTGATGGCTGTGGTGGAGGCCTTTGTACCGAGGTGCATCTTAATCTTGTGGCAGATGGAGGCCACTGTAGTGATAATGGTCCTCTGGTCCTTGGTGGTGAAGGCCCTTGAGCCACGGTAGATCTTGACCTGGGGGCAGGGAGAGATGGAGGTTCTTGCTGCTAGGCCCAGGAAGCTGTGAAATCGGAAAAACAAAAATATAGGACAATAATTACTACTAAGTTTGTTAAAATAAAGTTCAAGTGGAATGTTTCTCAAGCATAACTCAAAATAAAATTCTCTCTCTCTGGAGGAGGAGGAGGAGGAGGAGGAGGAGGAGGAGGAGGAGGAGGAGGAGGAGGAGGAGCAGCAGCAGCGTGTGATACCAAATAAAGACACTACGAGTAATAGATGTAAAGCTTATATTGTGATATATATTCAAAAATAAACTTCAACATATTTGCCTTGGCTGTCTATAGTTGGGCCCTCATTTCTTCTCCACTACCGGCTTACAATCAAGGGGTTCATCAAAATAATTACCTCTTCCATGTGAAAAAGGGCAGGCCACCACTCCAAGAGGCCTTCAATGCTTGGCCTCTGATGCACTATTTCTTGTCTTCGGTATCCAAACGCCTTCGCCATCTTTTCTTTTATTGATTGCCGGTTGTTTCTTTTCTGTTGTTCTGCCAAAAGGGAAATTGTCTCTTGCTCCATGCTTTCTGGAGTCTCACCAATCGGCAAGGATGCAAATTGGTTGGCCTCAGCTCGCCTGGCTCTCTTTAAATTCTTCGCAGGGTAGGACTCTTCTTGAGACTTGGTCTTCAACGAGTTCACAGCAAGCTCTGCAGATCATTTGAGCTTGGTGTCAGTCTAGATTGGTTCTTTGTGTACTCTGCATTTCCTCTCTGTAATTGACATTCTGTGTCATAGGAGAAGACCGGGATAGGAAACACTTTAGGCCACTGCTGTGTTCTTAATGATTCCGAGGAAGAGCCGCTAAGTAGTACTGTGTCATCGGTATTCACAGATTCAGAGGAGGAGTCTTCACTGTACAGTCCACTTGTAGGGGTACTATTTAATGGTATCTCAACTGGGTACAAGACCACCGTTGTAGAATCGGGGTCTAATTCGACAACTTTGATCAATGTTAAATCTTTAATCGCATGTGTAGATGTAAGATTAGCAAATGTGTTCCCAAAATCAGTGTCTTTATTCTGTAGCCTTATGTAACCTGCTAATCCACATGAATTCTTGACCTCCTCAATGAGCTCTTCCATTGAGTTGGGAATCCCAATTCGAAGCTCCAGTCTGACGCTGTTGTGGTCGTTCAAGATGATCAGCAATCGAACAGGTGGTTCAATATCAGCCATGGCGCTCTAAGAGAAAGAGAAATAGAGAGATGTGAAGAGGGAATTAATGAAATGCCGGTGTACACTCAATACATTATTTCTTTTCAAATTGCATTGTACTTTACAAAGTTCATATATATATATATATATATTAGGGCTGTCAAACGATTACATTTTTTTTTAAATCAGATTAATCACAGCTTAAAAATGTATTAATCATGATTAATCACCATTCGAACTATGTCCAAAATATGCCATTTCTTTATGTATATTGTTGTGGGAATGGAAAGATAAATGAAAGAAGGCGGATATATCCATTTAACATACAGTATGTATGTTTATTATAACATTGTTCTGTGTGTCAAAATGAAAGACAGCCCACTAAAATTCGTTACTCAAAGCCTATACTTTATTTTAGGACAGTGGTCAACATGTTGGTGATGTAAAAATATATAACACAATGTTGTAAACTAAAGTTACATTTACAATATCTTTATCAACTGAACTCGAAAATTAAAATATAAGTCGCTCGTCAATATGAAAGAAACACACTTACTCTGTCCTTAAATTTACGTTTAACACCAGAATTTCTACTCTGGTAATACATACACATTCATAGTCTTATCTATTTATTTACAATAGAAAACACGCAGCCCGCCTGTTCATACTGTTTACAGGCCACCAAGCCTCAGTTAAGAAAAGGTAAAGTTAATATACTTAATGTTTGTCTGAGTATATTTACCTTTGTATCTGGCCACGACTCATGCTGGTAGACCGCTAACGCTAGCATGCTTTATTCAGACATTGACTTTAGCCTGTAGTCGAATTGGAGTCATGGGTGGGTAGTGTTTTTACAGTCCACTAGCTCAGTTAAGAACATTTAACGTTACAGTTAATGTTGTGTTGAGAAATATATGCTCTGCTGAGTGTTCTTCATTGGATAATGCGTGGTCTGAATAAAGAATGCTAAACGTTAGCGCATGCTAAACATTAGCACAAGCTAAACGTTAGCGCATGCTAAACATTAGCGCAAGCTAAACGTTAGCGCATGCTAAACATTAGCGCAAGCTTTTACGGCCTACTCAGTCAGAGTCACGGCCAGACACACGTAGGCTAACGTGTCCATAAATAACGTTACATTTTCTTAACTGAGCTACCGGACTGTAGTAACGTTAGCCACCCATAACTCCAAGCGGGCTAAAGGCTAAAGCTAATTTCTGAATAAAGCATGCTAGCGTTAGCTTATAAGGGCTATCAACAGCCGGTAAGACCCACAGCCAGAGTCAACGGAAGATATACTCAGACAAGCGTTAACGTTTCGGTATTATATTAATATATATACATTAGTTTATCCTTACCAGTATCACATGTGCTTGTTTTCCAAGTGTCAAAGACTGGAGGCGGATGAAGTCTGCTGGTTACGACGATTACCTCTGTCACTACCATGGTCACTACCGAAATGCCCGATCTGTACTGCCTATGTGCGAGATGGTCTGCTACATACGGCAACCCAAATTGGACACTTGACACAGTGGCCTTTGGCAAAGCAGAAAAAGAACACCCGACAAATTCAATCTGAACGAGAGAGATTAGTTAGTTAGTTATTGTTATTACAACGTGACTTCATATTACAACGTGACTTCTCTATTATTTAACAACTATTTTTATTGGGTTCTTTTATTTTGGGTTAAGTAGATTGTCAGAATAAGTGATAAATTGATTTAACTTCTGTTAGACAGCTATCATACTGAATAAATATTTACAGTGAATGTATGCAAACATATATGGCATTAATAATGTATAATCTAATTACATTAACTGTGAATGTTTCATTTTATTTAAAATGAAATAAAATTACATGAACAAGTTGATTCAAGAACAAATCTCTGTTATTAGATCAATACTGTTCTTATATGACTATTATTGCTACATTTGAAAGGTCTTTACCAGCTTTGGAATTATATATATATAGCACCTTCTGCCATCCCATCTCTACTGACAATCATTAACACTTAGATTTTATATTTATATTCACTGTTGGATGCTGGACCTAAGATTTTCAACGACATAATTACTCTGTTGCTATGTTAGATCATTACCCAGTTTTCTCTATCATCAACACAAATAGGAAGTGAGTATATTTTCCAGGTGGTGCTTTGGTAAAGCAGACTGGGAGAAATGTAGAATTTGCTGTAAGGAGTCAGCACAATTGTTAGCATTAGAAGGAAGTATAGAGGAGTGCTCAAATCAAATCAAATCACAATGCACATTAAAGAAGCAGCAAATAAAACTATACCAAGAAGAACAACAGAGGGTAGGAAGAAAGTGGTGCCGTGGTGGAATGAGGAATGTAGCAGAGCTATTAAAGAACAAAACAAGGTATTCAGTAACTACAGACATAGCATTAACATCACACTTGTGTAAATGGATGGAGAAGATGACATATAGACATGTCTTAGAACAAAGAGGGTTGCTGAGTAATTTCCAGACTGGTTTTCGCAAAGGAAGATCCACAATGCTTTGGTTAGAGTGATCAATGAGGTGAGAATACAGTGTGAAGACACTGAAAATGAAAGAGGTTATGGCAATAGTATATTTTGACATTGAAAAGGCTTATGACTCTATGTGGAGGGATGGGTTACTCATCAAATTAAGTGACAGGTGACAGTGACAGTAACAGGATCATGGCTCAGACAGGAAATTCAGAGTTCAAGTAGGGGCAGAGGTTTCGAAAGACTTCAATATAGAAAATGGTATTCCCCAAGGGAGTTCAATCAGTGTGATATTATTCAACATTATGATAAATGACATATTGACTAAGTTGGACGGATGCATCAAACCTGCGTTGTATGCAGATGACGGGGACATATGGATAAGGGGAATACATTTTCCAGAAGTGGTCATACAACTGGGGTTTCAAACTGTCAGCAAGCACATCTTGCTTCATGACATTTACAAATAAACGCAAGATGGAGACTGAGAAGCTTACAGCATATGGAAAGCCGATGAATGAGGTCAATGCATTTCAATATCTGGGGCTATGGTTAGATAGTAAATGTACATGGAAAACCCATATTAAACATTTGGAAACAAAATCCCAAAAAGTTTTGAACCTATTAAGAGCAGTGGCTGGATGAGACTGGGGGGCAGACAAACAGGCACTAATTGACATCTATAGGGAAATTATGAGGACAACTCTGGATTACGGGTGTATAATATATGCAGCAGCAGCAAAAACGTCATTACTAAATATTTATAGATTACAAAATAAAGCGTTACGGTTGTGTATAGGTGCAATTAAGTAAATAATTATCACAATTACCACAAAATATACACAAGAGTGTGTTGGAGTTGGTATATATATCCCAGACTTTAAAATATTGATTTCAAGAAGAGCGTCAGATCAATTATCACTCAGTGTGCAACAGAAATGCTGGCTGTAATAATAGGATTACAGTGGGTTGAAGAGGTCAGACCAGATAGGGTGGTATATGCACAGATTCATTATCCATTTTAAAAAGTATACAGTCAACAACAACTGTCAGAGAAGAATTACTCATAGAACTTCATCTAGGAAATCATGATAGCTAGACTCAGACTGGATCACACAGCATTGAATGTTACTCTATGTCATAGGAACTGTGGAGTTAAAGAACATGTGGAACATATCATATTACACTGCAACATGTACAAAACAGAGAGGGCAAAACTAAGAGACAGGGTCAGAGAGGCAGGAAGGGAGTGGAGCCTGATGGGGATACTGGGAACAGAAGGTGAGGGGGTAAGAGCTACCAGGAAGGCCATTCTTAAGTATTTTCTTAAGTATTTGAGTGAAAAGGGATTGATTGGAAGAATTTAAAACAACGTAAACACAGTGGTATAATTCCACAAGTGTTGATAGGATGATATGTTGATACACGCTCTTGTACAGTAGGGGGCGGTATGCACCTTAAAGTTGTTTGCAATCTGCCAAAAAACCGAGAGAAGAAGAAGAAGAAGAAGAAGAAGAAGAAGAAGAAGAAGAAGAAGAAGAAGAAGAAGAAGAAGAAGAAGAAGAAGAAGAAGAAGAAGAAGAAGAAGAAGAAGAAGAAGAATGATTGATGATTATACATCCATGGAACGACCAGACACATGGCAGCAACGTTCCCTCTGCTTCATTCATTTCTCCTGTTCAACCAACACATCCTCACTCCCAGGTCGGCCTATGTTGACGTTATGTCAAGTCCCCTGCCGGCTTTTTCCAACGCAAGGGGGGGGGCCTTTGCGTCCATTTTCAACGCCAGGGGGGGGGCCTTAGCGTCCATTTTCAACGCAAGGGGGGGGGCCTTAGCGTCCATTTTCAACGCAAGGGGGGGGCCCTTAGCATCCATGTTCAGCTTTCCGGGATGTCCATGTGCTTCTATGGACGCTCATGTAAGCACGGCATTCGTTTGTGTCAACTGCCCTTAAAGGCAATGAAGACACTACACTACCCAGAATCCCCAGCTATCGTTTGGCCTACACCATGTGCTCTGTTTGACGTCACGTGATTTCTCCCTGCAGAAAAAGAAAACATGGCCGAACTTCGTTTTATTCTGCCTATTTTAAAGTTAGTTTGGCCATTAAAATGCGTTTTGATGTCATTTGATGCGAGAAATATGAGTTGTTATTTCAGATTATGTGTGCAGTGGATGTACATGATCTTTAGTTTGCTAGTTATTACGAAGATTACTTCAGGAAATTGCGTCCAACGTTTTCATTGTTACCAAGGTGGTTGCTAGGGACGCTGCTATCGATATTATTTCTGTTATGTTGTGTAACTGTTTAATGGTGTTATCTTTATTGCTACCCCCCTTCCCCGTCAATGTATAGTGTTGGTCCACAGCCTAAACATATTAGTTTAACAAAATCCGCATCTAAAGATACGTTATTTTCCCCTGTGCAATTCCAGTCTCACATCTCACAGCACATCGTCATTAACAAATACCGGAAACAGACCGAAAATATTTGTAAAAAATAAAATAATACCTTATTCCGAGTGCTCTTGCTTTTCTCTTTGAAAGTCATCACATAACGGCATTGTAATACACGGTTCGGCTGCATTAAATATTACATATCTGCCGCAGTTCTGTATTTATAGAGCCCTGATGAGAAGACAAAGATGAGGAACTGAAAACGTGACGTGGATCATAAATATATCAGCCATTAAACAACATCTTACATTTCTTTTCACACATTACGTCTCCTTGCAGTATCAACACTAATTCGGCTCACTTTTATATTTGATCCAATTGGTAGATAGGCTGCATTTACACCATAAAGGTGCACACCTGATATAAAGAGACACCTGGTGGTTAAAGCATGTTATTGAATTTCATTATTTTTATTATTAGATATTAATAGAATCCCTATAAAGTATATTCATTACTCGTTATTCTCTACTAATAGTTAATTAAAGACTGTATATAATGACTATTTTGCACATCCCGTTCAAGATTTCAAGATGTTCTAAGGTTTATTGACATATCATATAGGCCTACACAACTGTGGTGTAGTTCTGCACTGAATGAAAAACTTGGGTCGCAGGTTCCTCAATAGTGCATTACAAGACATCTATCAATATGTGTGCATACCTCCAGCAATGTTAACTATGTTGTATGTATACTATGATGTAACGCAAATGTTCCAACTTGGGATCAATAAAGTATATCTTATCTTAAGCTGATCGATGGCTACTGCCATATTTGCAAAATGTGCCTCTGAACCTTGACAAGTGCATGTTTCAGGCTTATCAATTAATGTAATGTAATGTAATGTAATGTTATCAATTAACAACAGGAGGGGTCACAAACATAAGTCCAGCTGTTAAATAAAGCTCTTCTGACCTTAGCTGGCATGTGTGTATATATATTAATGCTGCCCATTATGGGCACAAGCAATTTTCACCCATTTATTAATTATATGTTTTAAATGTGAGTGTTTCCTGTCCCCTAAACCTCCAGGGATGTACACAGTTTAATACTGGCAACTTCTTATTATGGGAAATACGAACACGTCTTTTAAAACTACAACTCCCAGTAGAGACGTGCCATAGAGAACATGTTGCGAAACAGAATAGCCAGCATGTGTAGTTCTGGGGACAGGGTGGGGGAGGGGGGGACGCGGTGGACCCGTTCAAATCCAGTTTTGAACAGTCTGCCGTGGTTCCATCCCATTTCAAGTGCTGTTCGAGGCTCGGTAACCCTCGGAGCACACTCTCCAATCACAGAGCTTGAGGACGATCACGGGGTTTGCCAAACAGAGCATATGGTGTAGTCCAAACGATAGCTGGGGATTCTGGGTAGTGTAGTGTCTTCATTGCCTTTAAGGGCAGTTGACACAAACGAATGCCGTGCTTACATGAGCGTCCATAGAAGCACATGGACATCCCGGAAAGCTGAATATGGACGCTAAGGGCCCCCCCCCCTTGCGTTGAAAATGGACGCTAAGGCCCCCCCCCTGGCGTTGAAAATGGACGCTAAGCCCCCCCCCCTTGCGTTGGAAAAAGCCGGCAGGGGACTTGACATAACGTCAACATAGGCCGACCTGGGAGTGAGGATGTGTTGGTTCAACAGGTTAGTAGTGTGGACACCGATTATGTCATATTTCGATGTAAGAAGTGTGTTTGAAACTGTTTCATGTGTAGTTTAATGTCATTCTGTGAGCTACGCCACTAGCGTGTGGCTAATGGCTTCCGCTAGCTTCTTTAGCACAGGCTGTTGCCCCCTGAATAATGAAACATGTTACCATGTGTATGACTCCCGTGCACTAGTCTGGCTTACATTTAAAGTTTATTCTGTTTGTATAAATATGTGAAATGCTGGTCTGAGGTCATAATTGTTCATATTATTTAAATGCTAAAGCGCTAATGCTATGCTAATAGTGTGCCTGTACAACATAGCCATGTTAAAGTGACTACAGTCAACCGGAGGGTGTGTTATCTGTAATCGCTGTATTATATTCTGTAAATGAAAAAGGGTTTAATCCTTCATGAAAGTCATGATATGGCATGTGGATTTATGTCCATTTTTGATTAGAGACAAATATGTCATACGGTTATTTTGATGTGCTAAATGTATGTTTACATTCTCAGTTAGCGTCAGGCGAAGTATTGAGGTAGAAAGCTGGTGAAGCCATTTCCTGCTGTCATTATATTCTGTTTGCACAGATAATAAACCTGGTTGGCACGAAGGAAGTCGTTTTCATTCGACACAACGCAGAGATACATGTGGCGTCAATCCAGACCGGTTACACAAAGAATGATTAGATAAATAGAGAAAACAGATATCATTTGTAAGTGAATTTATTAATTTGTTTAATACATTCTGGCTAGAACGACCACACAGACGGCAGCAACTTTCCCTCTGCTTCATTCTTTTCTCCTGATCAACAGGCTTATTATCTGATTACCAGCTCTGCACAGCGGACTTGTAATACTAGCAGCGGTGGAGATGGAGCATCAGAACCTGGAGGCTTCGACTCTCCTGAAGAAGAAGAATACAGCAACAAGGATCCATTTGAAGATGGGTAAATGTAAATATTACAGTGATAGTGTACTTGCATTGTGTGGGTGTAACTTTGGTTTGAGAAGTGGGGGGGTGGGGGACAGAACAGGGGGCAATGAAACATTTTCTCAATTTAATTCCATTTCCTGCCTTTCTACAAATATATTAGGGACTATAGTGTTAACAAATCCAAGAAAAATGTGTAGTGTATATAATGAGTGTGCACACTTATCTAGTATCCGATCCATGTGAACCTGTTTTATTTGTGATGACATCACACCCTCTAGGGGGGGTACTAGTATATATATTTCAATCATCAAAATCCATTAGAATATGCTCACAAGCAATAACACATATTTGATCAACTCCTCTCTCCTATCTTTATCTTACCTAGTCTGCATTCTTTCTTTTTATTTATGCATATTTTACTAATCACTCCCCTTTCAAATTGTGTTTTTTATTTTGTACTGACCTATTGCACACAGTGGAATGATTTATTAACTAATTTTATATACAACTAATATTACATAGATGGAAATGATGACCAAATCTCCCTGAGCTGACGTTATCTCTCTCAGTCCCACAGGAGAGAGCTCTCCCTCTCCTTATTGTTGAAACGGCTTCTAATCTCCGTTAGCTCCGAGCTAGCACCAAATACTAACAACGGACCATTCCCAAACCGCCCCCTACACCCTACCCCTCCGTTTGCGCGTTCACGCGGAGGGTCCGCCATATTGAGGGCTGTTCCAAAGCAACGAGTGTGGAGCGGTGTGGAGGGGGAGTGGGCTCTAAAGCCCTCAAACAGCGAGTCTGCAGTGGTGCTGACTTGAGACCGGTCTCTCCCTGACCGGAGTCACGCTGTGTGTGTCCTCAGGAAACAAGCTGTTTACAGGTAGTTCCAGCCAACATCCACTGATAAACTGAGATGTTAACAACCTCATGATGACCTCATATGTTTTAACTTAGGATCAAACCTGTGTTTAGTCTAGAAAAAGGTAAATGTGTGCATTGTATTATAAAGTTGTGTATATTTACAGACTGTTGCAAAACTAAGAAGCTTATAAACATCATGTTTAAAACTAAAAGAGCTTTGAAACACAATGAAAGATGTTTGGAGTTTTATTTGAGTTATTAATTTAAACTTTTTGTCAAAGAGATGCTGATTTGAAACCGTTGTTACAAACAGTTACGGTATTTCCTGTTTCTGCCGGAGAGAGGGGAGGCCGTCCCAAAGCTTGCTGCTGTATTTACTCCCTCCATCTGACAGGAGGGAGCCTCGTTGAGCTGCGAGTGTGGCTACAGACGGAGTTCACTCCGTCACGGAGGGGTAGGGTCAAGGGAGTGGTTTGGGATTGGGCCAACGTCTCTCTTTCTATCTCTCACACGCTCCTCCTCCTCCTCCTCCTCCTCCTCCTCCAGAGAGAGAGAATTTTATTTTGAGTTATGCTTGAGAAACATTCCACTTGAACTTTATTTTGAACAAACTTAGTCGTAATTATTGTCCTATATTTTTTTGTTTTTAATTTCACAGCTTCCTGGGCCTAGCAGCAAGAACCTCCATCTCTCCCTGCCCCCAGGTCAAGATCTACCGTGGCTCAAGGGCCTTCACCACCAAGGACCAGAAGACCATCATCACTACAGTGGCCTCCATCTGCCACAAGATTAAGATACACCTCGGTACAAAGGCCTCCACCACAGCCATCACGATCAACCCAACCAGCAAAGAAGTCTCGCCTAGCAGACGTACCTCCCACATGGCCACCAGCATCAACCTGGGACTATCACACCTACCTCCCTCCGACACAGCCACCAGCAGCCCATGCACCATCACCTACACAGCAGCCAGACCCCCTGTCCTGGAAGACAGACAAAGACCATGACACTGCTCCCCCTGTCTTTACATTTATAATGAATAGTTGGTTGAAAAAGTTCTGATATTGTAAATATTGAGATTTTACAGTTTCTTATAAGAACATACATTGTTGGTTGAAAAAAAAGAAAGTTCTAATGCTCAATTTGTATTTGTACACATCACATGAACCTTGGTATGGAATATGAAGTGATGAATCAGTCCTGATGTAACCTTTCTGTGGTGAAAGCAGAGGGATGGAACTATTTTACACATGAATAACATTTCATTTAATCTATATAGGCCTATAGTGTAATTCATATTATTTCACTACTTTTGTAAACCAAATCTAAAACGCCCCAAAAAAATAGATGAGATGAGTAAATGTGTTTTCACCTATGGTTTTCCAAAAATCGGATTTCTCATTTTCAGCTAAGTATCTCATAAGACAGTGCTCTAAGGTGAGTGACTTGCATCTCTAGCAAGACCAGAGAGTGTCCTGAATATTGTGATTAGTAACATATGGGGTGCCATGTTATAAGTACATTTAAAAAGTGATTTAAGGAGACGTCTACATATCGAAAAAATATCCTTATACACCATAGGGTTAAGGAAAAGGGTAAGGCAATTGTATTTTTTATATATATATTTTATATTGTTGTTGTTTTATTGATTTATTGATTATATTCAAAGGAAAATTAGTTTCATCCCTGAATCTGGAATAATATACAATTTACAGCAAAGCCTAAAAATGTCAAGAACTTTTCAACGACATTGCTTTGGTCTGGCTTTACTCTTCACTGATTGGTTAAAGACACTTTAAACTTAGTGGCTATGGAAATCAGAAGGAGGGGCTCATTATCATATTAAAAAAACACGCGTTTTATACGCGTCGAGAACGCGCGAAAAACGCACGTTTTTTTACGAAAAACGCGCATTTTAAACGGGCGAATAGTGGCACTTTAGGCTTTCGATAGACTTGCTTTGTGTGTCTTTCACATCGCACTGGACTTGTTTTGTGTGTCCTTCACGTCGCCTGCTGTCCTTACAACGTGATCTTCTTTGTAATGGCACTAGTGGTAGTTAAAGTCCTTTTCAAGAAACGTCTGGAAGGATGGCTTTGAGTGCATCTCACAGGATATGCACTCTCCACATGCAGTGTGGCTGTGTTGGCAGTTGGCTTTCTTTTAGAATATTTGGAGTTTTAGAGAGGAGACAGAATCAAATGGTCATGTCTTACATACAAATGCACCCATCTGCTGTGGAGATTCACATATATTTATTTTCTTAGACATAAGTGTAAAAACACAGAAGGCATGCACACACACACGCACACGTGCACACACACACACACGTGCACACAAACAGCGTCATGCCTTGCAGTCTAAACAGATTGCTTGTGTTGCCGAGCATGTGGGCTGGTCCACTGAGAGACGTCTCCATGTGGTGATGGAGTGTTTGCAATGCCTGGCGGAAAACAAATGGCACTTATTTGTGTGCACAGACATGAGCGAACACATTTCACTTATGGTAACAACACACCCAACACTGACAGACGCACACACACATGCTCCTGTTCTCCGCACGTTGCTTCCCGTGTTTATCATTGTATTATAAGCATCGTCCCTGAGCCCTTCTATGAAGGTAGATATGGTGCAAAATGCGAGAGCGTGAAAACCTGATGTGAGCACTTGGAGAAAAAAAATCTGTGCTTGTGTGCTTACATTTACACTTGTATAAAATATCCACGTAACTGTGAACCAAATTTGAAGTCACAGAAGAAAAAAAAATGTTTTGTAGCTTGTAGGAAAAAAATTAACTTAAGAGATGAAATGTTCACTTGCAGAAAAATACACATTTTTTAAATATATTTTCCATTACAACTGCAACTTTATTTTTTACAACCTCTCAAATCAGTCATTACAACTTGACGAATCTGCTCTGTGGCAGTATAAATCGACGAATCTGCGGTCTTGACTTTTGCTACACTTCTTGCGATAAATGTGTCGCAAAAGTAATTTTCACCTGTAGATGTGGGGGAGGGAGGGGGGTTGGAGCGAAGGGGCGGAGCTATCAGAAGGACGAGGCTCGGGTGACTGGAGACTGCGGGGCTAACGGTTTGTGTCGCTACCAGTCCGCTGACATGGCGCATCAATGAACGGTACATTTTGGCCCATTACTTGCCCAGTATTACTTTGAATATTATTATTGTGATTGAGGATTAAATCCGTTTTGAAGACCAGTTTTATAATTGTCTTGGGCTCCTGCTGTGTTTTTAAAGCCTTTGTAAATTATCCATGCTATTTTCTATTTAGAACGAAGACTTCAGAATCTTAAAATCCCTTAACGTTTGTATGCAATTGTGCTAAATTCAACTCTGGAATCAAGCAAATATTAATATGTTTGCACATCTGACTGAAGATTGGCCCCATTTATTTGTGACGTTGCAAACTCTGCGGTACAAGGCACAAGTGATGTGAAGCTCATAAAGTGAGGCAAATAGAAATAATCAGCTGATGGAGTATAGATGTGGAAATAGGTGCATTCGATCAGCTGACTATGTTTTTCGCCACACTTTATAAGCCTGACTATAACCACCCCTTCTCTGAGGTGCAGGCAGCGTCATCAACAAATGATGGTCCTGATAGACTACAAAAATATTCGGTGTGCAGATCTTTGTTTTCACAATAAAAGTAGTTTCTTTGTGAATGTCTTGTACTGGTCTTAAAATCTCATAACATCAGCTTTTAATGTTCCTCTTGGATGTTCTTCTTGACCCTCAGAGAAGGAGAAGATGTCGTGTCTTTCAGGCATGTCCTTTCCTAACAAAAATGACAGGAAACATAAAACATTATTGCAGAACAAGTATGTTATTTATGAAAGAGGTGTGTTTGTGTGTTATGGGGCTGTTGATATAATTTTTTTTTAATTGTAATCAGATTATGAATGAACAGTATGAAATTCATCAACATTGAAATATATGTTATTATCAAAATAATATTTAACTGTTATCAAAACATAGTGCAACTGTAGAAGCTTGCTCTGTTGTCTCACTGAAAGAATAACTTTTACCACGTTTTTTACAGACAATATTGAGAGATAAATAGTAGCAGTTCTCACTATGTGTTAAATATCTTTGCCTTCAATACATTCAATTAGAAAGCTGACAAAGTCATATTGCTTGTTAACATCTAAATGTGACTTTTTGCATGGAAAAACCCCTCAACTGATGTGTAGGTGATGTGTAGGTGATCTAGTATTTAGTATTGTTTAATGGAATGTATATCAGTGTATTCAAGTCAATACTTCATTCATTTAAACCAATATCTTTCTTAATTCTTTGTACAGTATGAAAAAAGAGTCTTAGTACCTGAGCTGAAGTTCACTGCTGTGAGGAGTCCAGTTCTGTCTCTCACTCTCTGGTCCAGCCTGTCTGCATCACCTGGACACCTTAAACAAACATATATATAAAGTACCATGTGTACAAACAATATAACTGATTCTCTTCTGTTGAACATGTTGGATTGTGTAGAGTCAGGGTCCTTTTTATTTTACTGTAACTTTGGAAATTGTGTTACCAATGCTTACTGTTTATTTGATATCAATTTGTAATACAATTAATAAAAATAACAAGGTTTGGGTTCGTTCTTCAGATGACTGTGACGTTAACGTGTAAGCTCAATAATGAACTCCAGCTCAACCAACCATATTGTATCAAAGTCTAACTTGTCATGATTTCAGTACAGTTCAATTGGTTTTATTTTCATAAACGCTTATCAACCGTTAGTGCCAAAGCAGTAGGCTATAATATATGAATTACTGCTGTATAGACGACAACCACTACTTGTTTAGCTAGCATACACTCAACAAAGCTAGCGTTAGCTGGCTGACTGACGTTATTTCACCGCTAAACTGCACGATATAAAACGGTGGTCTTCAAAGCGTATTTAATCCTCAATCACAACAATAATATTCAAAGTCATACTGGGCAAGTAATGGGCGAAATGTACCGTTGATTGACGCGCCATGTCAGCGGACTGGTAGCGACACGAACAGTAGCCCTGCTGTCATCCGGTTCGACCTGACTGTGACTGACCCAAGCCTCGTCCTTCTGATAGCTCCGCCCCTTCGCTCCAACCCCCCTCCCTCCCCCCACATCTACAGGTGAAAATTACTTTTGCGACACATTTATCGCAAGAAGTGTAGCAAAAGTCAAGACCGCAGATTCGTCGATTTATACTGCCACAGAGCAGATTCGTCAAGTTGTAATGACTGATTTGAGAGGTTGTAATAAATAAAGTTGCAGTTGTAATGGAAAATATATTTAAAAAATGTGTATTTTTCTGCAAGTGACCATTTCATCTCTAAGTTCATTTTTTTCCTATAAGCTACAGTCTTCTGTGACTTTGGTTCACAGTTATGTGGATATTGTATACAAGTGTAAATGTAAGCACACAAACTCAGATTTTTTTTCTGCAAGTGCTCACATCAGGTTTTCACGCTCTCGCATTTTGCACCATATCTACCTTCATACCTTCTTTCCTTCCTTGTTTGTCACAATGTCATAGTTAACGCCTTTTTTAAACATTGTGATGGATATATATATACGGTGATACTCTTTTTCCTCACAAGATGAATTAAACAGCTTTAGTTACTTTATAGATTAAGATCTTTAAACACAGACATGTATGAATAACTTTTAAAATATGATGTTTTGATGTAGATCAAACTTAAAGGAGACCTATCATGCTATATTTAAATGATATAGTGTATGACCATACCTATATAAGGTATATTTATACATTTTATTTTTCAAAATACCAAACAGATCATTTTTTAGACATGCCTCGTTTCACTCATTTTCGCTCTATTCCAAGCCTGTCTTTGAAAATTCTGAGCAGCAGCTGACCACGCCCCCCTGCAGAAGAGCAGGCATGAGCCGGCGAGAGTCACGTTACCATGCTTGCTGTGATTACGAGTGTCGAATAAACATGTCATCTCAGAGCAATGCATGTGTTCAAGCATATTATCAATTTGATCCAGAAACTGACGCTGAAGCAGCGGAGGTTTTGGTGGAGGTGCAAACATCTCGGTTGCAGCAGGACGTTTCTGAATGGTTAGCTGACAAGCTGTTGTCCCTATTTATTTTACTCTGTTACGATGCTTGCTCCTTATTCCGTTCATATTTTGGCTAATTAGCAAGAATGCAATGTGTACAGTTTGTAACGCAAAAACAGCGATATATATATATATATATTTATAAAGGGAGACATTCATATTTTCAGCATAGATACAATGGCCTCATTGCGTTTATTAATAGTTTACAGTCCTTTTCTTCCAACATCGTGCAACAACCATTGGAAAGTTGAATAACTTAGGATGATAAAAAGTATAACTCCAACAACACCTCAGTTGTCAGCAATGTGTGTAGTTTCATGTGTTTTTAAAAGCTCAGTTATTGACTTATTTGTGCAAATTGCGCCACGATGCTTTCTGAACGGAGAATGTGTGCTGCATGGAGATACCACAGGTAACATTTTTGACAGCTTTACTAAGTTGTCTGTTTAAATACATTTTTCACATGTCATTCAATATGTTTATCACAATGTGTCAAGACGGATGCAGTAACTTGAGGACTCTGTAACCTGTATGGTGGACCATCCTGGATTGGAGCCTGTGTGCCTAAATGTGTTCTCCCTGCAGAATGCGTTGAATATTTACAGAGCTGAACATGGCGGACTACAGTTGAGGCAAATAGAGCAGTGAGTGGTTTGTTTGTTTTGACTGAAATTGTAAAACGAATGCTTATATTGTTCATGGAAATAAATACTGGTGTATATGGCTTTATGCAATCTTTCATTATGTCATTGTACATGTACTATTATATTATATACAGGGTTGGGTTGTAACGGAATACATGTAACGGTGTTACGTAATCAGAATACAAAAATCAAGTAACTGTATTCAGCTCGCGTTACATTTGAAAAACGAGTAATCTGATTACAGTTACTTTCGTAGACCTGAAGTGAATACATTTTGGATTACTTATTGGAATTATTGGTGGAAAGATTTCCTCTCAACATGTAATATTCATTAGTAGTAGACCAGCCGATTCGAATAATCAGAGCCGCCGCAGATGGACCAAAAAAGCGTTTGAAAATAAATCGCGGGTCCGCTCGCTCAGTGAAACAATAACAACGAAACATGGAGGAACAAAAGTCTGCGTTTAAATCGCGCGTGTGTGTGTGTGTATAGGTGTGTGTGGTTAAAACACATCAGCCTGCGGTCGCTCTTTAGTCTTTAGCTTTACTAATGATTATTTCTGAAGGTATACACAGCGAAGGCGGTGCGTGAAAGGCACTGCGCGGCGGGCTCGTCTTCTCAGAGGCTGAGTTAACCCTCCCGCTGCCTCCTGGCGCTGCAGAGATGTCATGAAGTGAAGGAGGTGTTCCTTCTATAAAACAGCTGTGGGCAGCAGATACTGTGAGTGTCACGGACATTAATTCATAGATCAAGGCAGACTGGTGCACACACTCTCCTGTTTTGCCAATCCGGTGCTTAAACAAATATAGCGCTACACCCCTGGCCGAAATGTCCTTAAAATGAAGTCCGAGTTCGACATTTTAATTCAAGTCCTGCCAACACTGGCAGGACAGAAGGCGACAGGCCCGTTCTAAACCGTGTCCTTCTCACATCACAAGCTGCATCCCCAAAACGTGTATTATGTTGTTACATCGTTTCAGATGTGATGTTTCAGTGTGCTCTTGATACGCCATTAAAACAGTAAAAATACGTTCAGTTTCCTTTTGCTTTTTGTGTCTCCTGTTCACCAAAACATCCATCTGTGATGGAAAAAGAAAGTAATCCAAAAGTAATCCAAAAGTAATCTGATTACGTTTTTAAGACACGTAACTGTAACTGTATTCGGATTACTTTCAGAGCCATGTAATCAGTAATTGATTACATTTATAAAGTAACCCTCCCAACCCTGATTATATACTACACAGCAATGGCATAACACACCCATGTGTACGACAAAAAGGTCCACACACACAACCTTATGCTTTTGAAATCAGAATATGCTTTACCCATCCAAACATGAATAATCACGACACATTTTGATATCAAACGGAACTTTATTGTCAAAATCAACAGTTAAAAAAACCCATACAAAAAAACTAAATGTAGCCTACTTGTATTTTGTATAAATGACACTAAATATGTTTACAGAAGCTTTGTGAGCTGGTGCTGGGGCTTCCTTGGACGCAGGATCAGAGTGGTGATTCCGGCCTGCGTTGTCCTCAGGGAGTTTCCTGATCCGTGAAATGTCGATGTTGGGTTCAGACAGCAGCCAAATTGAACCGTGTAGCATACCCGGCGATGACCTCCTCCCTGTCAGGTCGCTCATAATGGTGCAGGGTCCACAAAGACTTGGTCGAAGATGAGGTCCATCAAGTTGGCCATGTAGGGCTGTGCAATGGTAAAAAAAGCACAACAAAAATGTGGTTTAGATTAGTATATGCATGTAAAAAACTGAAACTTCTTAGCAAAGCTCTCTATTTAGCAAAACTCTGTGCTTAGCCTTTTCCAATCTGAGTTAGTTTTGAACCGTAACGTGCATGCTGTGTTTCTGACTCAATGCAGGTGATGTGTTGGAGAGGGGCTGAGCTCAGTAGACTGACTGTAATGAGTGCTAGCCACTAATTAGCCTGTTGCTAGAGGTAAGGCTTTGTCAACAATAACAGACCGACAGGGCTTTAGCTCAGTTTTACTCGTGGTGTGTGTGTCCCCTCGCATACATAGAGTGTTGTATCCTAACACACCCCCATTTATATTCATGTGCGCAAACAAGTAAACACACAAAAGCTTTTACATATAACGCTGCAAAACACGGCATGTCTCATTAGCGTAGCGTAGCTTAGCTTACAGATCGATGATATCTGATCGTTCTTACAGACTACAATCACAAAAGCGTTTACATATAACGCTGGAAAAAACGCCCACAGAAGATTACGTTTGTTATTATAACTTACTCAATATGATTGTAGAGGATACAAAATACTAATAAATAGGAGAATAAATACTTGTGTTATCGCCTAGGGCGTGGCTTTACAGCCTTCACACAGATCGCCATTACGGCAGTATGTCTGAACATGTTAGCAAATGCCTGATAATTCAAATGACAAAGCAAAGACAAAACAAAATAAAATGCTACAAAAATATATAAACACCTAATCGATTACTATTTGGGTTTGAGGCGACATTGATACGACTAAGCTACATGCTACAAGCTAGAGATAGCTTTATCAGGAAAAACACCGCTAAATAAAAACTTACAGCTTCAAAATTGGATGTGTCCTCACTGGCCTGGTCCCGGATGGTTGGTATTGATCCCGGGTTTAGCATTACTTTGGAGGCATATCCGTGTTGGACTTGAGAGAAGTTAATAAACATGTCCGTGGTAAAATGTTTGGAACACACAAACAGAAATCTGCCATGGTCTTCTGGCACATGTCCCTTGTAAATGAAGTCTAGCCACAGATTCATTTCTTTTTCCACTGATGGCATTGCATGCAGTCCCCTGTCCCGAGTCTTGCAGCCAACAACAGCACAACGTTTAATTATCTTAGACATCCTGGCCAGAGCAGGCAAAAACACGGATGTGACTGGGGTGTTAATTATTTAGCCTGCCGATAGCCTATATGCGAATGAGAGGTTTGGCAATGCACGTGGCCGTGGCTCATTCCCCTGATAGGTGGAGAGTTGACCAATAAGCCGAGGACTTCTCTGTGACGTAGAAAAGTGTTGAAATCTGGATCCGTTTTTTTCAGATCCGTTGCAGCCCCTTTTTTAGAGATTTGGCAAAGGAGGAAAAGAGAGAGGGTTGTGTTTTCTGACACTTGGTGAGTTCCCTGGAACACCGAGGACACATATTCATGTATAAAAGATGTACAAAGGTGCATTTTGCATGATAGGTCCCCTTTAAGTACTTAAAACATTGATTAGTTGAGACAAAATATTGGTGGCAATTTCCCTAATAGTTGTTTTATGTACAAAATGTCAAAGTTCATGATTTGCTGATTCACCTATTTCTCATTTATTTTTAACATTTTAGAGTTTTTCTTCTGCAATGAGTATTTGTACTCCCAAAACGTTGAGTACACATACTGAGTATAGTTAAATACTATTACTTAAGTACCATACACACACACAGCATCCCAGTGTAGACACACACACACACGGCATCCCAGTGTAGACACACACACACATGGCATCCCAGTGTAGACACACACACAGCATCCCAGTGTAGACACACACACAGCATCCCAGTGTAGACACACACACACAGCATCCCAGTGTAGACACACACACACAGCATCCCAGTGTAGACACACACACACACACACACACACACACACACACACACACACACACACACACACACACAGCATCCCAGTGTAGACACACACACAGCATCCCAGTGTAGACACACACACACAGCATCCCAGTGTAGACACACACATACACAGCATCCCAGTGTAGACACACACACGGCAACACACACGGCATCCCAGTGTAGACACACACACACACACGGCATCCCAGTGTAGACACACACACACACACACACACACACACACACACACACACACAGCATCCCAGTGTAGACACACACACACACAGCATCCCTAGACACACACACAGCATCCCAGTGTAGACACACACACATAGCATCTCAGTGTAGACACACACACACACACACACACACACACACACACACACACACACACAGCATCCCAGTGTAGACACACACACAGCATCCCAGTGTAGACACACACACACAGCATCCCAGTGTAGACACACACATACACAGCATCCCAGTGTAGACACACACACGGCAACACACACGGCATCCCAGTGTAGACACACACACACACACGGCATCCCAGTGTAGACACACACACACACACACACACACACACAGCATCCCAGTGTAGACACACACACACACAGCATCCCTAGACACACACACAGCATCCCAGTGTAGACACACACACATAGCATCTCCGTGTAGACACACACACACACACACACACACACACACACACACACATCATCCCAGTGAGCATGAGCATGAGCCGGTGGCATCTGAGCAAACACACAGCCTCCCCTTTGTGTCACGTCACAAGGCATCACGTTGAACAGGCAGATGCTTTTCACTTGACATAATCATCAACACTCTGACAGGAGAGTGACCCCCACTCAGTGTGGTCTGGTCACTGGAGGATAACGAGGAGAGACGTGTCGGCCGCAGAGCCTCCGCACGGCAGAGCCTCCGCACGGCAGAGCCTCCGCACGGCAGAGCCTCCGCGCGGCAGAGCCTCCACGCGGCAGAGCCTCCACACGGCAGGCGGCAGAGCCTCCACACGGCAGGCGGCAGAGCCTCCACGCGGCAGAGCCTCCACACGGCAGAGCCACCACACGTCAGAGCCACCGCTGCTCATGTAAATAGGGAATACGTTTGTTCCGGTGCCAGGGGCGGACTGGGACACACATTCAGCCCGGGACGTTCAGACGCACCGGCCCACACACCGGGCCGCCGCCCACACATGCGGGCCACCCTTGTAGCCTACAGATAAATGATACATCTACTATCTTCATATACTGTATACTGTTATGGCTAGATTCCCCAGTCAAGCCATAACATAAAAGAGATGGACAACAGGAGTAAGGTGCAAAATGAAACCTTCCTTTATTTAAGGTTTCTTAATGTCCGTGTCATGTGTGAAGTGTGTCAAAGTGGCTGACTGTAGGAGCAACACATCCTCACTCCCAGGTCGGCCTATGTTGACGTTATGTCAAGTCCCCTGCCGGCTTTTTCCAACGCCAGGGGGGGGGCCTTAGCGTCCATTTTCAACGCCAGGGGGGGGGCCTTAGCGTCCATTTTCAACGCAAGGGGGGGGGGCCTTAGCGTCCATTTTCAACGCAAGGGGGGGGCCCTTAGCGTCCATGTTCAGCTTTCCGGGATGTCCATGTGCTTCTATGGACGCTCATGTAAGCACGGCATTCGTTTGTGTCAACTGCCCTTAAAGGCAATGAAGACACTACACTACCCAGAATCCCCAGCTATCGTCTGGCCTACACCATGTGCTCTGTTTGACGTCACGTGATTTCTCCCTGCAGAAAAAGAAAACATGGCCGAACTTCGTTTTATTCTGGGTGTAAAATGCCTATTTTAAAGTTAGTTTGGCCATTAAAATGTGTTTTGATGTCATTTGATGCGAGAAATATGAGTTGTTATTTCAGATTATGTGTGCAGTGGATGTACATGATCTTTAGTTTGCTAGTTATTACGAAGATTACTTCAGGAAATTGCGTCCAACGTTTTCATTGTTACCAAGGTGGTTGCTAGGGACGCTGCTATCGATATTATTTCTGTTATGTTGTGCAACTGTTTAATGGTGTTATCTTTATTGCTACCCCCCTTCCCCGTCAATGTATAGTGTTGGTCCACAGCCTAAACATATTAGTTTAACAAAATCCGCATCTAAATATACGTTATTTTCCCCTGTGCAATTCCAGTCTCACATCTCACAGCACATCGTCATTAACAAATACCGGAAACAGACCGAAAATATTTTTAAAAAATAAAATAATACCTTATTCCGAGTGCTCTTGCTTTTCTCTTTGAAAGTCATCACATAACGGCATTGTAATACACGGTTCGGCTGGATTAAATATTACATATCTGCCGCAGTTCTGTATTTATAGAGCCCTGATGAGAAGACAAAGATGAGGAACTGAAAACGTGACGTGGATCATAAATATATCAGCCATTAAACAACATCTTACATTTCTTTTCACACAATACGTCTCCTTGCAGTATCAACACTAATTCGGCTCACTTTTATATTTGATCCAATTGGTAGATAGGCTGCATTTACACCATAAAGGTGCACACCTGATATAAAGAGACACCTGGTGGTTAAAGCATGTTATTGAATTTCATTATTTTTATTATTAGATATTAATAGAATCCCTATAAAGTATATTCATTACTCGTTATTCTCTACTAATAGTTAATTAAAGACTGTATATAATGACTATTTTGCACATCCCGTTCAAGATTTCAAGATGTTCTAAGGTTTATTGACATATCATATAGGCCTACACAACTGTGGTGTAGTTCTGCACTGAATGAAAAACTTGGGTCGCAGGTTCCTCAATAGTGCATTACAAGACATCTATCAATATGTGTGCATACCTCCAGCAATGTTAACTATGTTGTATGTATACTATGATGTAACGCAAATGTTCCAACTTGGGATCAATAAAGTATATCTTATCTTAAGCTGATCGATGGCTACTGCCATATTTGCAAAATGTGCCTCTGAACCTTGACAAGTGCATGTTTCAGGCTTATCAATTAATGTAATGTAATGTAATGTAATGTTATCAATTAACAACAGGAGGGGTCACAAACATAAGTCCAGCTGTTAAATAAAGCTCTTCTGACCTTAGCTGGCATGTGTGTATATATATTAATGCTGCCCATTATGGGCACAAGCAATTTTCACCCATTTATTAATTATATGTTTTAAATGTGAGTGTTTCCTGTCCCCTAAACCTCCAGGGATGTACACAGTTTAATACTGGCAACTTCTTATTATGGGAAATACGAACACGTCTTTTAAAACTACAACTCCCAGTAGAGACGTGCCATAGAGAACATGTTGCGAAACAGAATAGCCAGCATGTGTAGTTCTGGGGACAGGGTGGGGGAGGGGGGGACGCGGTGGACCCGTTCAAATCCAGTTTTGAACAGTCTGCCGTGGTTCCATCCCATTTCAAGTGCTGTTCGAGGCTCGGTAACCCTCGGAGCACACTCTCCAATCACAGAGCTTGAGGACGATCACGGGGTTTGCCAAACAGAGCACATGGTGTAGTCCAAACGATAGCTGGGGATTCTGGGTAGTGTAGTGTCTTCATTGCCTTTAAGGGCAGTTGACACAAACGAATGCCGTGCTTACATGAGCGTCCATAGAAGCACATGGACATCCCGGAAAGCTGAATATGGACGCTAAGGGCCCCCCCCCTTGCGTTGAAAATGGACGCTAAGGCCCCCCCCCCTGGCGTTGAAAATGGACGCTAAGGCCCCCCCCCCTGGCGTTGAAAATGGACGCTAAGGCCCCCCCCCCTTGCGTTGGAAAAAGCCGGCAGGGGACTTGACATAACGTCAACATAGGCCGACCTGGGAGTGAGGATGTGTTGGTAGGAGTCAGTAACGTGAATGTACAATTGGGATTAAGGACAAAGTACAGCTAATGGGTATAGTCACAAATGGTTGCCTGTGCCTGTAAACAAAAAGAAGTGCCAATGCACATGCAGCTCAGACGTTCAATCAGGCTATGTGGTCGAACCAACACATGATTCTAATTGTCAGTATGAGAGCACTTCCAGTATTAAATAACCAACTTCAAGGAATACAATATCATGCACAGTAATGTCAATCACTAAAATGAATGCAATAGTGAATTGGCCACACATCTGTGTCCTTATTGTTCAATATTGATATTATTGAATATTAATATTATTTAATATAATTATTTAAAATTATAATATTAATATTATATCATTTAACTTGTAATATCATGAGCATATGACTCTATCCTAATGCATCTAACTGTATGCACAATAGAATAGTCTGGCCAGCCCTGCAGCCCGTTCTAGGTTCTGATTGGCTCTCTAGGTTGGCATTCTGGCTTCTGACTGGCTGTCCAGGTTGTCAATCACACAACACTAAACTTTTTTCTTGACGGTTTTCTCAGTCAACTAATGCTATTGCTAACAGTAACATAAATTAACACCGCCCTGCACACCGCACCTGCTGTCATTATATGCCGGGTCTGTAGTTCATCATCTTCCTTTTCATTCTCCTCCTGATTACTGCGACTGGGAGCGGGAGCCCTTCTACTAAACAGCTCTGTGATTTTCGAAAATGTTCCAGCATCTTCGTGTAGCAATTTTCATTTTTTCATTCTGGCTTTTTCAGCCCCACCCTTTCTTTTTTTACTGTTCTCCATCTTGTCTTTCCCAATTTCGCTAGCTAACTTACTGATCAATCATCAAACGAAGCTAGGGAGCTTGTCTGATGAGTGGACCTCGCTCTGACGCGGGCCTCGCCCTCATTCCAATTGGAAGAGACGACTCATCTCTCCGGTCCAACCCCTTCAGTTCATCTATTAGCCTACTTTCGAAAACATAAGATTGACAAGTTTGACAACCTATCTATTGAAAGGTTGTCAAACTTGTCAATCTTATGTTTTCGAAAGTAGGCTAATGGAATAAGATTGACAAGTTTGACAACCTATCTATTGAAAGGTTGTCAAACTTGTCAATCTTATTCCATTTACATGGAATGCTTTTCCGATCGTATCCGATCACTAAATAAAGCGATCCACGTTCACTCGTATACATGGGCCAAGCATTAAGCTGATTACAATTTCCACTGGCTCAACATACCCCACAACCACTTGTTTTGAAAGAACTGTCTAGCTTAGTCCTCGTGCTAATCGTTAGCTAATTGATTCACATGGTTGTATTTTCAGACCTGGATACATTTGCGTTGACATAACAGTAATTATACCTGACATGATGAACATTTACTTAGACGAGGAAAACATGGTTTATTGTGAAATAAAACACATTTACCACTTTACCATGTGCTTCTCTCCTCACAGACGTGAGTGTTGGGTGTTTCCTGAATGTACAGTATGGTCACATGACAACAAATGTGCACAGTTCTCTAGATCAGCAGTTTTCAAAGTGTGAGGTCCGCAAAAATAACGAGAAAAAGACGAGTAAAGTGTCACTTGCACACCTTTGGCTGTCTGTGGAGACCGAGTTCCCCCACCTCGCCAGAAAGGCTGTAAAAGTGCTCATTCCCTTCACCCCCACCAGGGGCGGACTGGCTATCTGCGTGTTCTGGAGAATTCTCCAGAACACACAGATAGCCCAGATACCGCCCTTTATTTTTTATTTTTTTAAACGGCATCATTTAAATTGCGTTGACAGGTGACAGAGGTCCATTCAGCGGGACGTTTCCACGCAGAGACGAGACGAGAACAGAGAAACAGTCGGAGTAATTTCAAAATGGCGTGCTCAAAAAAGAGAAAGGTAGACTGCGAAAACAGAGCATTTAATGACATTTTCTCTTACTGGAACTCTTTGAAATGCAATTGAATGCCCCTGCATTATAACAACAACAACAATACTAATAATAATAATAATAATAATAATAGCAATAATAATTGGGAGGGTGGGCAGCTGTTCTTATGTTCTCTGGGGGAGGCTCACCTTCCCACACTTTGAAAACCCCTGCTCATCTTACCCACTGGCTCATCTTACCCCACTCTCCCCTACAGATTGAAAAAGGAACATTGCAGGAGTGTTTATTGCACAACGTTTGTCTTACTTATGGGTTATCAGCTTTGTGTGTTGGTGCCTAGTTCCAGATTAAAAATAGACAGCTAATTTGCTATCAGCTTCTAAATCATAGATACACAGTATCTTGTTTTCTCTCATAAGCCTCATCAATCCCGGCATTCTCACCTTGGTGTGTGTTGGCCTGATCTCAAGGGATGTGCCACTTCTTTATTTCTATACACATGTTGTCATTTTTGTTTCTTATAGAAATATTTGGTCTGCCTTTCCTTTTTGGAGCTTTTAGGTTGTAAAACTAAACCTGTGACTTTTTGTAAATGTGGGACTCTTGGCTATGAGGCAGCAGCTGTCTCTTGTTCTTCATACACATACACAAACACAATGCATATTCTGCAGCAGAGTGACACGTGGCTGTGCTGTGGCCGGCGGTTGATTGGGACATTATGTTATCAGCCATGCAAGCAAAGCATAGCCCGGTCTTATCTTGCTTGTCTGCTGCCATGCTTTCTGAAAGAGATGGTAACATGATGTCTTCCCTGTTTCCATGGTGTGAGGCATGCTTCTGTATTTGGCGGTGAGGTATGTGCTGCTTTCTGCTGCAATGGATTGTGTTTAGTGTATGTGTTGCTAAGTGTTGTCAGATTGGAGATGGTGTCTTTTGTCACTGTGTAATAGACGAGGCAGAAATGTAAAGGTCTATTTTTACCCATCAAGTGGAAATGTTTGCATTGTATCTGTGTATGTGTGGATTATGACATACTTTTTGCAAAGAGGCCCCTGATATATCTCTGACAGATGTGTGTGTGTGTGTGTGTGTGTGAGTGAGTGTGTGTGTATGTAGTGTATGTGTGTGTGTGTGTGTGTGTGTGTGTGTGTGTGTGTGTGTGTGTGTGTGTGTGTGTGTAATGTGTGTGTGTGTGTGTGTGTGTGTGTGTGTGTGTATAGAGTGTGTGCTGACCCTCCTGATTGGCCACCTGCTGGGTTTCTACTGCGTCTGAAGGATTGCCAGTTTACATTTCTTAAGGATGTAATGTTCAGATACTATTTCTAGATATATATACATATACATATATATATATATATACAGAGAGGGAGAGATTTAGAAATAGTATCTGAACATCACAGTGTATATATACTGAATATAAAGCTATAGGTTGCCTACGTTTATGATTTTAGAATCAACTCAATATGCAGTGTTTTATTTCTCACTTATGTGGATGTTAAGTACATAACGATGTATTTTAACAGCAAAAGTATGTCTGCATCAACTATTGCAAGTTTACTTTTTTAGAAGTAGAATACTTTATAAGCCATTCAGCTATTTATGGTATTTAACATATATAACATCTGATCTGTCAATTTACAAAGTTCAGAAAAAAAATAATCCCTTTTTTTGGAAATATTTTTTTTAATTCTATTTTTTTTATTTTGTATTAACAATTACCTTGTTACAGCAATAACAATGACTTTTTATTTCTGCAAAAAATAATTGGACTTAAATCAATTCAAATGTTTCTAGTGTCTTGTCAAATCAGCGACCCAGATGACTGCTGACAGTTTTGAAACGATAAATGATAGTCGGTGTGAGCAAACATTGTTTTCGTTTCCAGTGAGCATGAAACACTATGTGCGTCACTGACCTTGATCCGGCCACACTACCCTTGGCCTGTTCGTCTGCATGTAAATGGCAGACTGCTAAAGAGAGGTGGAGCGTGTCGCTGCACTCTGCCACATTACGGCCACATTAAAAGGACATACATTTTAATAGGCGCTGGCCTCACCCCTCGGCACTGACTACTTTCTGATTAATGGCTCAGCGCTCGCATTTCAATAGTCTATGAATAATTGTGCTCCGGTGCCAACGTCATGATGAAGTGTATCCATTGAGGAGGAAACAGGGAAACAGATGTGTGGGGGAACACAGAGGAGATGCATCTGGAGTCTCAGCGTGCAGACCTGAGAGCAGGACCAGAGGAACCTTTCCTTTCCGCTCCCTCACTGTGACACAAGGCCCTGCTCTCACGTGTGCTCCTGTCACTCCACAATGGCTACTCATTAAAGTATTACAGCATGAAATTAGGGTTGAAACCAATGCAAATAGAAATCACAAAGAATAAGTAAAGCAAATAAAATAAAATAAATAAAGCAAATAACATGTATTCAGGATCAAAGGACAACGGGGATGCCATTCATCACATTGAACACGCTGACACCAGAATAAAAGTGTGGCTTCTTTATTGTTTGATAACATTTATAAAACCACTAATGACTTTTAATACTTACTATATAATTACTATCAAATATAATTGCTCATAATTCCTCATGTCATTGTGATAATCAATTAATCAATACTTTTACAATAAGGGAATTCATCCAAGGGAACATCCTGCCTGCACCCTTTGACTTCCTTCCTTCCTTCCTTCGAGCACAAGCTGTTTTCAAGCACAGTTTTCACACTATGTTAATTGTCCTCGTCAACAATGTGTGCTTCACTTTTCTTTCAGTACACAACACGTTAGGAAGGATGTCAGGTGAAACCTGGAGAGAGTTGTATCCCTTGTCTTACTAACAGTCAACGTTGGTTTATTTAGCTCGGGATGACGCTGCGTCGATGCTTTCGTTATGCAGAAGTGTGGGTTGGAAAAACGATAGACGCATGGAGGGAGGATGGATCACCTGATTTGGACAAAGTCTATGAGACTTGACAGTAACAGTTTAGATGCGCTGGGCCCCAGCCCCTGACCTGCAGAGTGCAGCAGACGCCACCACAGGTCAGCATCTCCTCTGGGTGCTGCTGACCTACGCTGCTTTATAGCTGTAGCTTTATAGCGACGATCTGAAGGTGCAGAACTCGTGCCCGCGCAGCTACGCCTTCATGTGATGCAACATCTCCTGTCTTCGACATCAGCAGGATACATCTGTGTATTTGTTGGTGCTTAAGATATTCTCTCCTCTTCCTCTCTCCCCTTCTCCTTGTCTTGATTGTTTTTTGTTTTGCTACTGTGTGTCAACTGCTGTTGCATCAAATCAAGTCGGATGATAGAATATGTGTTGCTATTTAAATGCTAATTTCACCTCCTCTGCTGGAAAAAAGTTTCCCCTCTCTGGTGAGGTGGCAGCAAACAGCCAGCTTATCTGTGGCTGAGCTGCGTTTTGTGCTCAGGTAGGGCGACTTCATACCGTATGCAGATGACGACTGCAGTTGGAAAAATACTAGAGACAAAGCTGCTCAAGATAAGCAATTCAATGAACTGTCAAAATCAATTCTCTGTGGGTAAAAATAGCGTTTGGAACTGGTTCTCCTTCAATCACACGCCTCCACACAGCGAACACTGATAAGTGTGTCGGCAGCTTAGGCAGCCAGATCTTTGAACTTTTATTCCAGGGTTCCATTATCTCCTTGTGCGTATGGCCTGCATCTGTAAAGCGTTTTGCTGTAGATGTGGTGGCAGCAGAACCAATCAAAACGTTGCATATACGATGCGCGTATCCACACAGATCTGAGCTTACAGTGAACCTCTCAGCTGTGTTTTTTAGTTGCGTGTTTTGCTGTGTTGTAAATAGGACCGTATGTTTCCCCCCAACATTGCAGGGATGTTGTTCTCGTCTCGCGAAGACATTGCAGAGTTACACCAAGGAATTGAATCCCTGAGCAGCTGGGGGGCATCTGCTGCTGGAGGGGGGTCTTCTGTGTGTGTGCCACCAGTTTCACTTATTTACAAACGCCAATCTTGTTGTGTTGTTTTAGCTTTCAACTCATTTTTGAGTTAAGCTTCCATTATTCCCCAGTGAGATGATAGTGAACTGTTCATGAACTTGTCTTGAAAAGTTCATGAAATATCAGTGAACCATATTCATGAACAGCTCATAACAAAGTTGATGAACTGTTCATGAAAGTGACATGAACATTAAATGGCACGAGGGCAGTTCATGAACTACTCATGAAACTCCTGTGCTGGAATGGTTCATGAACAATTCATGGAGTATGGTTTTAGGCAGGTTCATGAACAATTCATGAAATGGAGTTTTCAGTGAGTGTGTAGGGATATTCAGTTTTCAACCAAGAACTGTTCATGAACATATCAAGAACTGTTCATAACAACTTCATGAACCATTCATGAACCGTTCATACCCAGTCACTGAATATAATTCAATGGCTGGCTATGAACTGTGCATGAACTGTTCATGAACCATTGACTGTGGGTCAATTGGCAACCATAGTAAACATTAATTATGTCAATCACAATGGAACTTTACTCAAATTAACAAACAAACAAACAAACAAACAAACAAACATGTATACAGGTGGAGCACTACAATTAATCCTATCACTATTTGAAGCAGTTCTTGACACTCAGCTGCACATTTTTTGTTACGGGTCCCAAATGCTTGGGTACCACAGCAACAATAAATGATTTCTGTAGAAAACAGAAAAGTGCAGCAGCAATAATTATACACAGGATCCGGTTGATCGTCTGGAATGCTTCTTATTCAAAATTCAAAGTACACAGTTACATTCAAATAGCTGAACTTTACAAACATCACATTTCTCCATTTAAGTTATCTGTCTGTCACAATTACGGTATTTCAAGGAGAAATTCAACATTGTCAATATAAATGATTACATTACATTGCATTTAGCTGACGCTTTTATCCAAAGCGACTTACAATAAGTGCGTTCGACCAACAAAATACAAACTTGAAGAAAACAGAATCATAAAGTACATCAGCTTTCATAGAGCAAAAACATTTCAAGTGCTACTCAACTGGCTTTAGGTAAGCCAGCCCTTTATTAGTATATAAGTGCTTTGTTAATAGTTCTATCGCTCGAAGTGGAGTCGAATGAGATGAGTTTTCAGTCTGCGCCGGAAGGTGTGTAAGCTATCTGCTGTCCTGATGTCAATGGGAGCTCATTCCACCATCTTGGAGCCAGGATAGCAAACCCACGTGTTTCTGCTGATGGGAACTTGGGTCCCCCTCGCAGCGAGGGTGCAGCGAGCCGTTTGGTTGATGCAGAGCGGAGTGCACGTGCTGGGGTGTACGGTTTAACCATGTCCTGGATGTAGGAAGGGCCAGATCCATTCGCAGCATGGTACGCAAGTACCATTGTCTTGAAGTGGATTCTAGCAGTTACCGGAAGCCAGTGGAGGGAGCGGAGGAGCGGCGTGGTGTGGGAGAATTTAGGAAGGTTGAAGACCAGCCGAGCCGCTGCATTCTGGATGAGCTGCAGAGGTCGGATGGCACATGCAGGTAGACCAGCCAGGAGGGAGTTGCAGTAGTTTAGGCGTGAGATGATGAGAGCCTGGACCAGAACCTGCGTCGCTTTCTGGGTCAGCATCCTCCTGATGTTGTAAAGCGTGTATCTGCAGCAGCGGGTTGTAGCAGCTATGTTTGCAGTGAAGGACAGGTTGTTATCTATAAACACATAACGCTATCAAATAATACTTTCTATCAATATATCTATCTTTACCAAATATAACATATTATGGAGATCACAAAAATACACTGTCAATGTTAATAAACAAAAAACAAGGCAATGTGCCTGCAATACTGCACTCAGGTAAACAAAACATATTACCCGTGCGCAGAGCTATTTAATAGAAGAGTTACGACACCGGAAGTCCAAAAACGGTTATCGTCCAAGCGGCAAACTCTGGGGAAGAGCCGGGAAGCCAATACGGAAGTGCCACACACCGCAGTTCATATATTGGCCGATAGGCGATGGCTGCAGAAAGGAGCAATTTCCATAGACCCCCATGTTAAAATGCCCAACTTTACAGCAGAAAAAAACATGTTTCTACCCCTGGCTCCATACATTTTATTATCGATATAGTTATATTCCACCTTCATGATTTTGGATCCGTGAGTGAATTGTTTTCTAACGCGACCCATTTATTTATATTGGGTCTTAAAGTGTGTGCATAAATTAGGGCGTGGTCACATTGAGAGACGGCTCTGTCAAGTGCCTGCCGCTGTTAGCTTCTTGTCTCTCTGCTAGCTGCTCCGTGAAGCTAGCTACAGGGACTCTGCCTGCTCAGCTCATCCAGGGAACACAACTTGTAGCCGGCCGTGATTGTTTGTTCTTCATGCTTATATATCGGACTATTGTGACTCGATCTGCGATTAAAACGGAAGGTGCATGAATGCGGTAAGTAAAATTCGAGTGCTTTATTTATGTGTTAATGATTTTAATCAGCTACGTAATGAATGGTAAGGCTTGGGTTAGCATGTAAGCTAGTGGTAGCTACATCGGTGCTAACAATGCTAATCGTAGCCTCCAACTTAAAATCATAGACTGTATATATAAAGGTTAAAACGAAATAGACAAGTGTTAAGTGGGATAATACTGTTGAACAAACGGCTTCTGTTTGAGGTTGATAAAATAAGGTTACATCCTTGTAACTTAGAGATATTTTATTATGTAGATAGAACTGTATGCATCTAAGGTTAATTTAAATTGGCTATGCTCAAGTATGTAGACAAGCTAATGTCGAAGTAGTGTATGTGAAATCAACCTCACAATAAGATGTGTGTATATTACAATTATTAATGTCATATTTCAAGATGATTACTTAGATATTACAATATGGTGGATTGATCTGGAGTTCATTATTGAGTTTACACGTTAACATCACAGTCATCTGAAGAACGAACCCAAACCTTGTTGTTTTCATTAATTGCATTACCAAATGGGTATCAAATAAACAGTAAGCATTGGTAACACAACTTCCAAAGTTACAGTAAAATAAAAAGGACCCTGACTCGGACAATACACAACATGTTCAACAGCAGAGAATCAGTTATATTGTTTGTACACATGGTACTTTACATATATATATATATATATATATATATATATATATATATATATATCTGTTTGTTTAAGGTGTCCAGGTGATGCAGACAGGCTGGACCAGAGAGTGAGAGACAGAACTGGACTCCTCACAGCAGTGAACTTCAGCTCAGGTACAAAGACTCTTTTTTCATACTGTACAAAGAATCAAGAAAGATATTGGTTTAAATGAATGAAGTATTGACTTGAATACACTGATATACATTCCAATAAACAATACTAAATCACCTACACATCAGTTAAGTTGAGGGGTTTTTCCATGCAAAAAGTTACATTTAGATATTTAGCAATATGACTTTGTCAGCTTTCTAATGTAATGTATTGAAGGCAAAGATATTTAACACATAGTGAGAACTGCTACTATTTATCTCTCAATATTGTCTGTAAAACGTGGTAAAAGTTATTATTTCAGTGAGACAACAGAGCAAGCTTCTACAGTTGCACTACGTTTTGTAACAGTTCAATATTATTTTGATAATAACATATATTTCAATGTTGATGAACTTCATACTGTTCATTCATAATCTGATTGCTCACTGTTAAAATAAAATAAAAACATTACAATTACAAAACAATTATATCTACAGCCCCTAAACACACAAACACACCGCTTTCATAAATAACACACTTGTTCTGCAATAATATGTTTTATGTTTCCTGTCATTTTTGTTAGGAAAGGACATGCCTGAAAGACACGACATTTTCTCCTTCTCTGAGGGTCAAGAAGAACATCCAAGACGAACATTAAAAGCTGATGTTATGAGATTTTAAGACCAGTACAAGACATTCACCAAGAAACTACTTTTATTGTGAAAACACAGTCAGCTGATCGAATGCAGCTATCTCCACTCCATCCGCTGATTATTTCTATTCGCCTCACTTTATGAGCTTCACATCACTTGTGCCTTGTACCGCAGAGTTTGCAACGTCACAAATAAATGGGGCCAATCTTCAGTCAGATGGGAATGTGTAATCTAACATTTTCAGTAAGAATAATGGACAAAAGGAATGCAAATACAATTTATTGAAATGTGAACCAAAAGTTAATCAAATGTTTTAAATAAAAAGCACATATGGACAGAAGGTGTAAACCTATTACATGTATAAGTAAACACATTTAGTCAAATAAAGTGACAGACTAGGCCTGTGTAGTTGGTATCAGCTTTGCCCAGCATGGGCTCCTCCATCAGCCCTGGTCCTCCTCGCTGAGGAAAGACCCTCAGTCCTCTCCAAACCAACAGACAGGACGTCCATCACACGAGGTTTCTCCCTGAAGTCTCTACTGCTCTCTGGACACCAGGCTGTCTCAATCCGTCCACACTGAATATGAGAGGGGGAAAATGAAAATAATAAATGCTTTAGACAATAAGAAACAAAAAGTTGACTGTTGAGTTGCTCAGTTTTTTTAGATTGTCAATACTATTACTGTATAACTAATATCTCAGGTTAAGAGGCACATTCAAATAAAGATTGGTCTTTAAATACATTTTGTCTTTTGAATTGTTTGTCTAAAGTCAAGGATCTAGAACTGGTACTTAGTTGTAATGATACAGTCTGGTTATTATGCTGTTTGGAGGAGGCATCACAGGTAAGAGCACTAACTAGCTACCATCACATGTACCTTAGCTTGACTTAAATGTATTAAACGTATAGTTAAGTGATATCAAAATATAAATAACTAATGTCATGCAAACATTAATATTTGCTTGATTCCAGTGTTTAATTTAGCACAATTGCATACAAACGTTAAGGGGTTTTAAGATTCTGAAGTATTATGCTCAAAACTCAATAACTTACATTATAATTTATAGTTTTGCTGAATAGTTTCAAGGCCGCTTACCTTAGAAACGTAAAATGCGACGGCAGCGTGCAGATGGGGAGCATGTTAGCTTAGCTTGGTAGCTTCAGCTAGCTCTGGAACTTCCAGCTCGGTGGCAGCAGGTCCCGCCTCGGCTCCGCCTCTTTGCCCTTATTTGGAGCAGGCTGGAGAAGGCGGGAGTTGAACTCTGACGTAACTGTTGAGCCGTTAGTGGCCGACTCCGCCTACTAAGGGCTTCACGGCAACTCTGCAGAATCCTATGGGTGACGTCACGGACCCTACGTCCATTTATATATACATGTGTCCCAATTCAGCGGCTGCATCCTCCTGAGGACCCAGCCTTTGAATTCCGCGGAGGACCCAACCAACGTGGGTCCTCCGCGGAATGCGAAATGAGACGGTCTACGGAGCATTTCCTGGTACGTCACCGGCCGTTATCCCTACCTTTTGCCGCCCCCGTCGCATAGCAACCAGCTGCAGTCAGAAGTGCCTGTAATAATTTCTGACATTAGGCAAAATATTTTCAAACGGTTCAATATGGAGTCAGATAGTACTTCTTTTGTTGATGTTCAATATGTTAAATTCAATTTCCCAAGGTCACACCAGGCGCACCATCTATTTCAAATTAATGGAAGACCATGTCCAGGTACTGATACTTATATCTATTATCATATTATATAAAATATATATGTACTGTATTTTTAGCTAACAGTAATGTTAATATTAGCCTATAATACATATTTAAAATGTTATTTCTCAGGTTGAGTATAGCTTGTGTATATATATAAACATGTCTATAGAGATATATTTATACACAAACACAGAATATATGTATGTACGGTATTTTTAGCTAACAGTAATGTTATTAGCATAATACTGATACAAATTTTATTTCAGGTTGAGTATATATATATATATATACATATATAAGTATGTATATATTTTTGTGTGTATATATCAATAAACATATATATATATATATATATATATATATATATATATATATATATATATATATAAACATGTCAATAGATATATGTATAAACAAAGAACAAAAATGCTATTCACTTATTTAACCCTTTTTTCTCAACCTTTCCCTCTACCAGCCAAGGCCCCTGTACTGCAGGATCAACTTAAGCGTCCCTGTCCTGGACAGGTTTTTTAATGACCAGGACACACGCCCTGATTTCAGGCTGAGCAGGGAGTCCCTGAAGGTGCTGCTGGAACTCCTGGGTCAGGACAGGAGACATGGATGGGGGGCCCCAGCCCTAACCCTAGCCTAATGGACAATCCGATGTACTGTGGAGAGAAGCATCCCCAACAGCTCTGGAGACCACCCTGCATGATGCCCCACCCACCATCAGAGCACACCAGGGTCCTAATTGTGGCAGCCAGGTCCAGCAGCACCACCTGGGACTCCCTGCTCAGCCTGAATGTGTATATAGTTTAAATGTTGTTTTATTTGTATGTTGTTCCATCAAATAAATTATAAGTTTCATATTGCTCATTACATTTATTTATTTATTTGTCAACTAATTTCTCTAGGAGAGAAAAAAGCCTGTTGAGGTTTTCCCTGTTCTCCTCCCTCTGCTGCTTCATATCCTCTCTGATGAGGTCCATGAGCCCATCATTTCTCTTCCTTTTAGGTCGGAATGGCCCTGCCTCAACCTGATCCTCTTCCTCGTCCTCCACTTGGTCCCCCACTGCTGAACTTGGCCGTGGCGTGTCCTCTGGAATAGAGGATATTAGGACAAGCGGGCAGATAGAGGGCCTCTGTCCTAATATCTCATCCATAGGGACAAACCACGGCCAAGTTGCAGCAGTGGGTTTCCCACCGACTCCCTCTCCTGACCCTGGGTATTTGCAATCCTAAAGGCAGAGTAAAACAATCATGGCATTACAAAAAAAAACACCAGCAGATAAACAAATGTCAGCAAATGTGTTTATTAACTTGTAAAACTCACATACTTTATATATTTTTTTCAGATTGTCCTACTTCTTCTTAGCTTGCAGGGGAGTTACACTTCCCTGCAGGCCCATATCTTCCAAAACCGTCCTAATCACAGAGAGAATAGTACAACATCTAGTATTATGAATAAAACAATAACAATGTCACAACTAAGGATACACACTTAGGAAGAAATCTTCTTTTTCTATTTTTAATGGTGGCATGGAGACATCCCCAGTGCTTGAATTGAAATAAAAAAGGTGCCAGTACTCTAAATCAGCAACTGTTTCAAGTACATTTTATGTATACAGCCCAAAAACAAGAATTTGGCTCAAAGGTCTTTACAATCTGTACAACATACGACTCCCTCTATCCTTATCCTCATATCTTTGATTCAGTAATTAAAAAGATACTACTATAATATAATATTACTACTGGGTGGGTGTTGTAACTGAGCATAAACACAACAAATATGCGTACCTAGATGCGTCATGAGGTGCCGGTACGCAGTAAGAACTAACGGTAAGCAGATGGGTACAAATAAGAAGTCCCGGTACTAGACAATATTAGTTGTTTTATTAGAATGGAGTGTATGAAATGAGGGATGATTCATAAAATAAGAACGATACAAACTGGATATTGTGCCTTACCTCCAAGCGATGGCCGCGGAGAATTTGGCCCCGGTGAAGAGGGATTCATTATCCCCTCGCATTTTGATGAATGTAGCAGTCTGCTCCTTGCTCACTATCAAAACAAATGTTTGCAGTAAGATTTGTATAACAAAAGCAGTTCAATAAATAAATTAGCTTTATAATTAATCCCAACAATATGAAAACCATGGTTCTGGTTTACAACATGTCGAAATATTTTCACTTCATATTATTTTATGTATACAAAGAAGACATCTCCAATCGCCCGTATCTTTAAATAAAACAGTTAAATCGGTTTACTGTTTCATGTCGTTTACTATTTGGGTGAGTTGAAACCCTATACTTACATTTAAAAACAAATCCGGCTCCCGCCGAAGCTTCAGCCGCTTCCGTCCCGTGAGAAGCCATTTTATTTTTAAATAACTCATTCGTCACCGTCGCCCATTGCATCCTGGGATATGATACACCGCGGAGTGTACATCAGATGTATCCTCAAAATCTGGGAATAGAAGGCTGCATTCGGAGGAGCCTTGTCTTTTTTTTTAATTGGGACAGCCTTCGTGACGTATGCGGTCTTCGAATGCATCCTCAGGAGGATGCGGCCGCTGAATTGGGACACAGCGTGTCTATGTTATCGTCACGTGGTTCATGTAGACGAGGGATCGTTCCCCGGAAGTTCATGGCGGGCAATGTGAATGCATTGATAACAGGAGATAGAACTACGATTTTTGGTAATTATTAGTGAATAAAGGTTTTGATTTGCAATATTTATACAACAAATCGATATGTGTATGTATTTACATCAATATGTTTTCAAAAATAAAATCGAATTTGCTAATATTAAGTGATAATATTAGGATTAGTGTGAACAACTAGTTTACATTAACATGTAAACTAGTTGTTCACACTAATCCTAATATTATCACTAATATTATGTTCAACAGCTAACAGTGCCTTGGTTAAAGAGCCTGTTGCTGTTTATTTATAGCTTTGAATTCTTTCAAACCAATATTATCTTCTTAAACTTGTATGGTAGTCAGGAGCATCACTTTCTAATGTTTATTGATACATTTAGAGGGAGGGGATCTAAAGTAATGCTTTAAAATTCAGATTGGATTCATTTCTACCATTTTCTTAAATTCATGGTAGTTTCAGTAATCCCATGGTAATTGAGGACACAAGTTATCTAAATGACTAATGTCATCTTTATGGCTTTCAGAAAGGACAGGAGACCGACAGGTGACTATCAAAGGACTAGCAGCAGCAGCAGGACTAGCAGCATATGATGATGTTAAATGTGTTGCTTTAGGAACATCCATTGCAAATACATGGAATTCAATAAACATTGAATAGCATATCATGCAGTTTGTCGGTGCCTTTTCCTCCGTGTTGTCCTGGTTTGCCGTGCTGCCTCCTAGTCGCCACCATGGTTTGCTGTGCTGCCTGGGGATGCTCCAATCGCTCAGAGAAAGGAGTACGAATGTCCGGCTTCCCCACTGACACAGAGCGGAGGAAAAAATGGCTGGCTCAAGTCAGCAGGAGCAATTTTACGACCAACAGCAACAAAATATGTGATGTAATTATATACAAACACTGCATTTGCACTTTTTCACCAAACGAAAACCACACCATTGGGAGAGCTTAATGTTTTGTTTAATACAAAAAAACAGGGAAAGGCTTGAAAAACACAGAGTTGAAACTCAGGGTGCAGAGTGAGGGTCTCAGTGCAGGTATTCAGGCTCCATGGAATCCCCCTCTGGTTCTTGTGCTGAGAGAGGGAGTAACAGACAGGAGAAAGGGTTATACACACCTATATGGCACACCTATTGCCTTGGGGAGATAAGGTGTTTACTTATATAAAACAGTAGTATTAAACGTACCTTGTGTTTTCACTCTCACTTAAGTCCTTCTCCCTTTGCCATCAATCCAGAATCAGCTGAGCTGCAACATTATACAGACAGGTAATAATCAACATAATCACAAGGACACAATATGGCTCTGCTAAAAACACTCACTCTTACACGCACCAAAGTTATATTTATCTAATATTTAACTCCCTCCACCCCCCCGCATACAATCCCGTTTAGAAGCCCCTCTTCTCTAATTCAACACGTTGGACGAAATGACATTCAGAGAACGGAATGTACAATTAAAAGGCTGTTCAACGTGTTGCTAACTTGCTTCGGTATGCTAGCTTAATCTGTTATCTGTAAACGTTCCCTAAATCTACTAATTTAGGGATAATCCACTGACATCCTTTAATACACGTGTTCATTTGAATCAGATGTACTAATAATATCCGCAATATACATCTTTAAACTTCTTCTTACCTTTAAAAGTCCGTCACGAACGGTGTATTATGCTGCAACTCCACAGCTCTGCCAGCCTTGACGCTAACTTCCGGGGAACGATTGAGAGGCTCCACGATCCGCCATTGCTGTAAAAAAGTGGTCCATTGGAGTGAACGGAGATGTCGTAACTCTTCTATTAAATGGCTCTGCCCGTGCGCAGCAGCTAACCTGCCTGAGCCTTCGCTCAGGTCACATTTACCCAGGTGCGGCTGAAGCCCGCGAAAATGGCATCTATTGTTGCCGACAGTTTAGTATTTTTAAAATACCGTTACTATGTCAAACATGCTCTAAACCTTCTGACACACTCTCCTAAACATCTCCAACTTCATATCTAATTCACACAAGTTAACATCGATCATTTTCATTATGTACTGACCTGTAGAAAACAGAAAAGTGGAACAGCAATAATTATACACAGGATCCGGTTGATCGTCTGGATTGCTTCTGAGGAGGGGGCGGAAGTATCCCTCCTAAGGTAACCCAGATGTCACCGCTCACCTGCCAAAGGTTCCACCTTGGCGCTACTTACTCGTACTGCTTCTCAAACAGTACAGATAAACCATAAAATCATATGAATGTCACCAAAATAAATACAGATAATGTTCAGTTTCAAATTCACTATTGTTTTGTTTTAAGATTAAACGTTTTAAAAAAGAAAGAAATGTTCAAATAGTATAGGAATATTCAAGAGGTCTTTAAAAACATCACACTGATCATCAAAAGTTCATAAAATGCTCATGAATATTCCAAAATATTCTGAACTTGCCACAATCATCCAAAATTCATGAAATGCTCATAGTCATGAAAAGTTCATGAAATACTCATGCACACTTTTTGGGGTTTTAATTATAATGTTGTGATTGGCTGGATCATGAAAAGTTCATAAATGAATGGATGGACTCCTTCAAATATGTTTCTTTTTTGAAAGTAAAAGTAGAAATATACAGTGTAAACATAATGTGTCCTGTGTACAAAATCTGTCTTGAGTAGCAGTACAACAGTATTGACAACAAATTATATTTAAAGTCCAAGAAGTAAAAGTACTTATTGTCGAGTTTTTGAATAATATATATGAATGTACTTGATTATTATCATTCATGCAATCGTGTGTTCATCACTGCTGTTAAAATTGCAGCTTATTTAATTATTTTTTTACTACTACTGGATGTATTAACCTCTAATTATATATCATAGTTTATTTATTAGTACATGTATATGTTGTATTAGCTAATAATCCTTATCTGTAAAGTTGACTCATTTTATACACTCATTTTATACACTCTAGATACACTCTAAAAACAAATGCCTTGGCTCAACAAAGAAAATCAACACAACAGTTTGCATCGATCTTTATTGAGTTAAGACAACTTCTAATGACATTGTCTTAAAGCAACAAAGTTATGAGTTAGGGGAGAAGGCTTGTCCTCTCCAGTCAGAGGTGTTTTTAATTACCACTTACCTAATAATTGGAGCATAAACACAAGTTTTGAAGTTGATTAAGTTGCTCCAACCTGTTTTACCTACGGAGCCCCTAAAGGGACATGAAAAAAAAAGTCAGGATAACGGGTTAGTATCTCGTGCGCACGAGAAACGAATCTGTTATCCTGACTTTATTTTGTTTTGAGAAAGTTACCGATGCACCAAGGAGGAAGTGGAACACGAGACAACCATGTCATTGCAGACTGTTATGTTTAGGTGGGGAAATGACAGTGCATACATTATTTGAGATATATTTTGAAGTCAGACTTAATTGTATGGACATTTCGGCCAGGGGTGTAGAGCTATTGTTTTAAGCACCGGATTGGCAAAAAACAGGAGAGTCTGTAAACCAGTCTGCTTTGATCGATGAATTAATGTTCGTGACCAATGACATGGTTGTCTCGTGTTCCACTTCCTCCTTGGTGCATCGGTAACTTTCTCAAAAAAAAATAAAGTCAGGATAACGGATTTGTTTCTCGTGCGCATGAGATACTAACCCGTTATCCTGACTTTTTTTTTCCCCCTACTGTTTTTTTTTCATGCCCCTTTAGGGGCTCCGTATTTACCACATGATTTAAAAGGAATGTTAAGTTGTATGGACTTAATTACCCTCATCGTGAACACACGTCTTTAAGTTGACCATTTAGAAATGTAGTTGCTCCAAATATATTGTATTCAATAGCTTTTTTTCTTAGCTTTTTCATGTGTTTGCCTTTAAAGAAAGACATTAATTGATTCCACGACAAAAATATTCGGCAATTCACTTTTTATTTTGAACTGCAGTTGTTCATTTCAATCAAGAGAGAATTCATTTGGTTTGAACCTTTATTGACACGTGCCATATGATAAGGTGCACGAACACTTGCTACCACAGCTGACTGCAGGACAGAGGAGAACCATTTCATAGTGTGGCTGCAGCTCGCTGATTGGCTGCTGGAGAGTAGGTGAAATGTAATAGGTTCAAGAGACGCCTGCGGAGCTGGTTATATGCAGCGGCGGAGTGAATGTATCACACCCAGTCTTCCTGAAGGAACTTGCGCTGAGCTTCATTTCAATCTTGAAAAAAAGATAAATAACACAAATTTAAATTTCCCCACAAATAATAAATAACCACATGAGCCGTGTTACCAAGGGACACCGGGACACAGCTAATACATGCTGCCATCACATCGAGGTTAGAGGCCTTTGCAGATTTAAAACCAGCGGCAAATGTGTAACATCCGTAAAGTGTTTGTAAAACTACAGATCAAACTCTCAATGGCCACCAGTCTGCAGATCTCACATCCCTTTGAGAAGAGATGTAACAAAGATGTTTGCACTGCCGACAGTCGTTGATTCAAACAGTATGAACACATTTAACGCAGAATGCTCTTTCATGTGTTTCCCTGGACCACGATGGCTGCATCGTGTGGTCAGACCCTGGGTGGACAGGTCCCTGATGACGGCCATATTCATGTCCTTTTGAAGCACTTTAAATCATAGGTTAGCGCATCAGAGATAATGAATTAGGTGCATACTTTTTAAACTGTTAGCGAATTCAGAGCCATTATTACCAGCTGCTAAAGCAACGTATTGTTTTCCCCTATTGAGTCTGCATGTGTGTGTCGTCATGGCAACGTGGTCCTAAAGACACACAGAGGTGCTTTTGAGTACGTTGCCTAGTGTTTAAATGCATGTGGACAGATGTGGTCAATCCCAACCGTGCACGTGTTAGTGTCCCTTCTCATCTGTTTGCAGGTTCCATACAATATGTGAGGTGGTTAGGAAGAGCAGAAGCCACTTCTCAAATGTTGCACAATCCTTTTCCCACGCCATCGCTGTCAACACCTATCCACGCTGAACGTTGCTAAGACACTCTTGATTGGGGCGTGGCCAAAAGTGCAATATGCTTCAGAATGTAGCAGACAGAGCAGTGCTGTTGTCCTGTGTCACTGGGCTCGTGGATTTGACTTGATTTCAAGATTTTTAATGACGTGGCTAAACTCCTTGAAAATGTCCTCTTCCTTTTCTCCAAGGACACGACTAGGCAGCGGATGTTATAGTTCTCTGCGTACTTCATTGTATTGTGCTCTTTTTGAAAAAGTAAAAAAAGAGAAATGACCTAAATGAATATATTCTGAATGGGTGACTGCCAATAACTTGCATTTCAATGATAACTCTAAATAAGGATCCTACCTCAAGAAGCATCCTTGATCGGCTTCACGAGATTCATTTTGAATAAAAAGCGATATCATGAATTCGTTTTTAGAGTGTACATTTAGTGGACTAGTTCAGTAAAAAGTACAATATTGGTTTCCAAAATTCCAAGTAAAGCAGTTCACTAAAATCACACTTAAGTACAGTACTTGTAAATGTACTTAATTGCATTACACCACTGCATATGTTACGTAACCTGTCCACTCCTGTTCGTCCAAGTGGACTCCCTGGACACACATTCCAGATGATGGGCTGTTCCGGTGTCTAACAGTGGGATGTTCTACATGTGTGTTGTCATGAGAAGTGAAGGCAGCTGTATCTGCACAGTGTGCATGTTCTTCATGTTCAGATGTTGGAAGTGCACTACAAAGGATCCGGCAGCGAGTCATCCTGACTGTTAACGACTCGGCTTTTATGATAGATTTCTTCTTATTCAAATTGGGTAAACAAATGCCTGCCAGAGAGCTGAGGCAGTGTGAGCATTTTTCATCTGCTTCCATTAATGCTGTTTATATCGGCCGTTCCAGTCCCCAGGAGACGGCAGGAAAGCATCTCAGAATGCCTCGCAATCAACACACACTATCTGCATAACTCAATTAGAGCTCCAGCATGACTTTGAATGTGCTTGTTGTGTTTTTCTTTCTCCATTCCTTCAACCTCCTCTCTTCGCTCTATTTTGTTTAAATGTACTATCAAGGACTTATTGCATGACAGTCCTCTCTCAGGCTATATTCTAAAAATAGACTGGTGCAAATACAAAAAGAGTGTTGAAGATCCTATTGCAGCTGCTTGTCTCGGTCGTCAGTTTGGGGAACATTCTGGAAATATGGAAATGTAAAGATGTGCAGAGAAATCTTGCAATTCTTGCACTTTTTCCTCGTTCATACATAAGAATGAGAGAAATCTGTGCACATCTACATGACTACCAGAGTATTTGTGTTGGGTAATCTATGGTAGGGCTAACCCATACAGTGGTGGGGCTCAAGTCAGTATTTGCAATGTAATTACATACACGCTCACCTTGACAGTGAAACGCCACGCGTGAGGTTTAGATTATTTCCCTGTCTCAATCCAAATTGAACTGTATGAAAAAAAAGGCACATTTGTCTTGTAGTAAATAAAAAGGGTGACCTGGAGCCAATCCTGCAACTTCCCCACAGGTGAAAGAGTTACATGCTGAAAGCCCAACCCCTGCTGGGGGGGTCTGGGGGGATTCTCCCCCAGGAGATCTTTTGAAATACTAACATAAAATACACATTCTGGTACTCTCTTGAGAAGAAACATAAATAAATATATTACTAAAAAAAAATGAATGCCATTTTAGTTTTTAGTTACTTTGTTCTGAAAGCTGAACTTGCTGCTCCTCACAGAGAGAAGAGGGAAGAGGCTGTGAATTACTTTACATGGTGGATAAGGGTGGATAGCCCCCATTGTTCTGTGTGTCAAAATGAAAGACAGCCCACACACCTATCAATCATCAAACCGTGGGGTCTTATTTCATTACGTGTTGATTTATATCAACACGTAATGTTGTATCGATGTATATAGAAATGTACTACAGCAAAAGTATTCTCCGTCGGGACTTCCTGCAATCAACACCACGCCGTTATCTTGATTCTGATTGGCCAGAAGATATTATCAAAGATGTTCTAAGAAGACGATCACTACGTGACAAACGTTTTCAAAACCGTTTCTAGTCTTCGGTATTTCCAGACAAGTGGCTACTGAAATCAATCTTACTAACTGCTGTCTGTTCAATTTATTCCGCGCGAGTTGGCGGACTTTATTTTGCTTACTTTAACATCATTTTTCATGGTGGGGCTAAGTAGGGTTGCCAACTTCCAGAAATGGAGAAACGGGACACATGCATGTGTCCCCCGTGCGTGCGTGCGAAGATTTTCGGGTTTCTGGCGGATTTAGTTACTTTTTTTACTTTATTTCGGTGTTCGGGTTATGTTATTTATTTCTTTTGGGGGAGCCAGCCCCTAGCGTTCGAAAATGTTTTTGGGGGTCAAACCCCCCAAAACCCTCAAAATGCATAGAAAACTATGCATACCTATAACACAATACAAACACAATGGTCTTATACCTGCATTAGGCTACTACATCACATTGTACATCATCATGTTCAAATCGGATAGGTGGGCACGAGGGACATCTGGGCACCTCGATGTACAATTGGCTATTTTGTCCAAAATGTTAAAAAATAAATATTTGAAAAATGGTATTAAAGGTGGGGTAGGTACGTTTGAGAAACCTGCTCGAGATCGCTAGAATTTGAAAATACACAACCGGAAAAAATCTGCCACTTCCTCACAGAACCCCTCCTCCAACACACACGAACACGCACATGACCAATGAGGGCACGAGATCAGTTTGTGCCCCGATGGAAGGCTGACAGGCAGGTAGGCCATGCCGGCTAAACGGATTGGTTGTACTTTTTACAGTATTACAGCTTCTACAGATGACATTTTTTTATAGATTTGTTGTCAAAGCATGATATTCATTGCTATCGGGATGTTAAGAGCATTCCACGGAATATAACAAAAAGTGTATCTCGAGCCGGTTACTGAAACTTACCTACCCCACCTTTAAGTAATGCAAAGTATACATGATGTGAACATGCACGGTACATCATTATTAGGGCCTGAGCACGAAGTGCAAAGACCTATTGAAATCGTCAGTATTATTATTCTTCTTTTACCGGTTCTGCACTTTCGTCCTGTTTTTGAGGGGGTTACGACACTATTCATGTAGCGACATTTGGCAACGCCGCCAGGACGGGTGAAAATGTTAACATTCTGGATTCGATGGGTGAAAAATGTCCAACTTGCTCTCTAGCGCCACCTGTGTAAATTCAGTCGCAGCGTAAGTCTGACGGACCTGACATTTTGCACACTTATCCGGGTGGAGCAGCTCTACATATTATCCTATCATATCCCGAAGCTCCGCCGACTTTGATTTTTTTTAAATTAGCATAATTAACTTAAATTCCAATTTCTTGTTTTTCCAAACCAAACTTAGTGCACAGCATCAATGGAGGGGCAAGACACATTACCGTAGAAAATGAGCACGAGGTGTGGAAAAATGTGGCCGACATCAATCAAAACGTATAAGCAAAAGGGTGTGGCCTTCACATAAATGCTCACAATTCATCCAAAATGTATCCAAATATCACAGATTTCGGTGGATATGTTCAGTGTGTCTTGGGGAATAGGCACAACAAACAATGTTCATTTCGGACAATAGGGGGCGCCAAAAACACAACTAATTTATATCTCAAGAACCGATAGACTAAACAAATATATATTGTCATAGACATACTGGCAGGGTGAGTATAAAGTGAGATTTAAAGGGTCGCAACCAATGAAAAATGTGGGCGTGTCCTATTCAGTTTTTTCTCAAAATCGAAGGGTTAAAAAATGTACCGAGCCATAAGTAGGGGAAAAAATGAGTTACGGCCTTTAAATTCGGAAAGCATGTCACAGCCCACAACCTTTTCCAGACTGTAGAAACAAATCGGACGTTTTCGCAAATATGGCTCAGTAGCGCCCCCTATTGTGCGGTAGTCAAATATAGTTTATTCAAACTACCCGAAACTTGGCACAGAGATTCCTCATGGAAATACGGACATATTTCAAAATGGCTTCCATTATCTCCGCCCCGCATGAAGTCGGCCATTTTGAAATATGTCCATTTTAAGCGCATTTCCGCATACTTCTCCTAGAAAAATTATCGGAAAATTTCAAACCAAGACAAGATCAGCCCATATCCAATGTGATGCTAAATTGCGAATGAATAGTCGACTGCTCAAACGGGGAGCTCGTAAGCTAACGGAACATGTACCAATTTTGATGATTTAAATGCCACAAAATCGCTAAAATGACTTTCGGACGCAAAACTTGGAACACACGTCACAACCCACGTCTTTTTCCAGACTGTACAAAAAAATGTACATTTTTGTACACCAGCTCAGTAGCGCCCCCTATTGTGCGATAGTCACATATAGTTTATCCAAACTACCCCAATCTTACCACAGACATTACTGATGGAATTGCGGACATATTTCAAAATAGTTTCCATTAGCCCCGCCCCCCAGAAAGTCGGCCATTTTGAAAAATCTGTGTTATTCATGCATTTAAACACCTCCTCCGGAAAAGATCTGAAAAAGTTAAGCCCATATCCAATATGATGTTAAATTGCGAATAAAATAGTTGCTAGCTCAATCGGGGCGAACGTAGGCTTTCAGAGAATGTACCATTGTTGACGATTTACATGTCTCAAATGACTCCAAACTACTCGCATATTTTTCCAGATATTCACGAAACGCTGTATACACATTGCTATTATGATGGCACACACATTTACCAGCAACAGCTCTGCTTATTAATTTCCCACATTAACCATAAACACCCAATACATATAAAAGTCCTAAACAATGTATGGTGAAATGTTTTCCATCTTTGTTTTTCTATCTACGACTACAAACAGTATTTCCACTACATGCAGAACAGTAACAAATCTTTCTATGCAATACAATAGAACAGTATGTGTTCACAGCCAATCCACGATTTAATTTCCTTTGTGTCAAGAGCTGATTTAGGTCAGCATCAACGACCTTTTCAATTAAATTGACAATTCTTTTGTGTAATTAATAGTGTGTGAAACCAGGCAGAGTGAGTGACATGGTGTTCATTTCCACTATGCCAAAGCAGTTTCAGTTGCTGACGGTGTAAGGTAATATATATTGTCCTAAGTAATTGTATGTAGCCTGCTACAACTTTGTGATTGTTGTCCGAGTGTAAAATGGTCCTAATTATCATATAAACATGTTCAAAGGAGTACACGTTACAAGGCTGTGCGGGGGGAGCTGCCAGAACCAGATGTCCTCAAAGTCAGCGAGGTATACAAGGACCTCTCAGCAGACATCGCACCACGAAAAAAAAACGAATGGCTCACTACTCAACTCAACGACTAACACTCTTTTAGAGGATATGTTGGAAATGCACACATTATATATATCGTTTGCATCTACTTTCTGGATATTGTACATCTGTTATATAAACTAACATTACTTAAATATGCAGACTAATTGACGAAATGTTTAAATATATATTTTACCCTCCCGATATAACATCAACCTATGTTTTGTAAAAGTTTGTTAAATTAATCTGTAAAATGTTATCATATTGTGGATTTATTAAATTATGTATTTTCCTTTGTTATTTGTGTGTGTGTTTGTTTTGAGGATATAATTCATTAGTACCTAAACATAGTATGGTATAACTGCTTTTTGTAGTGAAATACACAATTGGTTTGGGAGCAAGAAATCTTTTAATCGTTGTTGCCCAGGCTTGCCGTAATGAATGGAAACTTATCTCCCAATTATAACATTGTGTAACTTGCTGCTGTTAAATACCGTCAAACTATGTGCAATAGGCCTATGTGCTTTATGTGCAATATATACTTTATATACATATGCCATCTTTAATAACTGTAATATATATATATATATATATATATATATATACCGGGCTGCTAAATCCTAAGAACTGCTACAGGATTTGATTTGTAGATTTGATTTGTGTTTTATCTGTTTTTTTGAAAATGATGTAACTTTTTATCTTTTTTGTAGCATATTGTTTATTATATTATAACTTAGTACTTTTTTAGCATATTGTTTATTATATTATAACTTAGTACTTTTTAACGCATGTAAGATATTCAACACTAAGCTGTATGTGGCTCTTTCCTGCTGTAACGCTGCAAATGTCCCCTCTGTGGGACTAATAAAGGTATTCTTTTTCTGATAACGGGACGAATTTGTACAAAGGGGCACACAGGAATGTAGTGCCGACTTTCTTACACGCTGGAAGGCCAATCGCTTTACTTTACCCCGAAATCCACTCATTCTTGCTCTCGGTGTGACATAAACTGTCAAGCTGTCAAAGTTCTGTACTCAAACCGGAAGTACTCAGCCGCACACCCAGCCGCCAGAAGTTGATAGACGCCATCTTGTGCACAGAGCCTATAGAACACATAATTTAAACCAGCAGGATGTAAACAGAGGAGAACAGCCGGTCTGATTTAGTGCCATGTGATTATCCTGTAATGAGTAACATACACAGTGTTGATCGACTATATAAACAATTCATTTATTGTCTCGATACATGTGTTGTATAAGACATTTGAATCAATTTGATACGTAAATATTAAATGTACCTTTATTTTGAAAAACTTTATTGTGAAGGACAAACCGGATGTCACATTTCCGGTATTGCCAGTTTAGGGAGAGACTTAATTCAGGTAGCTTGCCTTGGCTGTCTGTGTGCGCGGAGGTTTTATCGTCAACAGACTCATTAAACTACCCACTTCTCGGTACATAGAAACCCTGCTCCACGTTGTCAAACGTGAGTAATATCGTAATTGGTGTGTTATACTGAAATGTGTTGACATTGTATGCTTTTCATTGGAACACGCGGTGGGTGTGTGCAGTGCTAATGCTAATACCTAGCGCTACTTGTTTTGATGTACGTTTTTGTTGGTAACCCCGCTAGTTTGTATCTTTAAGTGTTGAGGTGGGCACTGTTAGATTCTGTGTCTTTACGGTCATAAACAATGTGTTAGATGTGGAGCTAGGATAAGTAATAAGGGAGCTAGGAGTGATTTTCGGTGCAGTAATAGGTTAGCATTTTTCGCTCGGGGCTAATTCAGAGGCTCACTGTTAGCATTGTGTGTTTTTTGTGAAAAAATAAATGAAATAGATCAGTTAAATTAGTTTTTTTCCCGTTCTATGGATATAAAATATTCATAAATATTAAATAAATATGATTAAATATTAAGGTTCCTTAGACGTTGTTACCTGCAAATGACGCGATTTCGGGTCTGTGGGGCCTAAGAGGATAACAGAGTAGGCTATGTTTTATTTTTATTTTATTTATTTTTTCACAACAGTTGTATTTGGATGGAATGAATACCTATAGTGATAATTCAAAGTAATAAAATGATTTTTACAGTGAAAACGTTCAAATGGAACTGACGGTTCCCAAATTACCCAGAGGTGAGGTGGACTTTATTTTTCTAAACTTCTCTAAAAAGGTCAAATTTCACTTGTTTTGCATCAATCTTGATACAGGGTAGTTATTATATGTTATAGTTTGGATTCCTAAATCTTTTAGTCTACTAAACCCATCATTTAAGGGTGGTTTTCAATATAAGTAATGTTTTTTTTTAGGCAGACATTATAATTGACATGTTTTTACTATGTTCCATCTGAATTTACTTTAAAATAAAAACATCTCTATTGTACGGTGGCCCTGAAGTGCAAGACACCACAGCATTTCACAAAACACAACAGAATTTCACAAAACACAACAGCATTTCACAAAACGCCACAGCATTTCACAAATCGCCACAGCATTTCAGAAAATACAACAGCATTTCACAAAACACTGCAGCATTTCACAAAACGCCGCAGCATTTCACAAAACGCCACAGCATTTCACAAAACGCCGCAGCATTTCACAAAACACCGCAGCATTTCAGAAAACACAGCAGCATTTCACAAAACACGGCAGCATTTCACAAAACACCACAGCATTTCACATTGGACGGAAAGGGTATTCCTTTAGGGAGAACACGTCTTGTTTGTGATTGGACAGAGCCAGCCAGAGAAGCACTGCTGTGATTGGTTGTTTTTGGTGAAAATCAATAAATGACTTTGTGATTGGCCCAACCCATCAGCCGTTAGCTGTTAGCACACACTCAGAGCTCACAGCTCCTCATATCTGTTCAGAAACTGGACACAAGTTAAAGATATACAAAACACAGACTGTCTATGTCATGGCGAATACAGTCACTGCTTTATTTATGTCTGTATGATGTTGTTGTGTGTGTGGACGGAGCAGCTACAGGTTAGTTTAGCCTGATCGATCCGATTCCGATTCCGCCCCCTCTCCAGCATCTTTTTTGAATCACAGGAGTAAACACAGAATTAATGCTTTATTAATTCATGGTTTTTAAGTGGCTTATCTCCATGTAAATACTATGGTAGACTACCCAATATTCGCATCGCTCTAATCGCTCGAGTTTCACCGCGGCTGTCAGCTGTGTTTGCTCCTGTCATTCAAACAAGACGCGCTGGAGAGGGGGCGGGAAGTATCTCCATGTAAATCCTATAGGAGATACCAACTACAACAAAATGAACATATTTGACAATGATTTAATTGTAAAACACATTTCAAAGTGATGCCGAAGTAACTACATACTGATAACGGTTAGTAAAAACCATGAATTAATGCTTTGACAAGTCTGCAGACAAGACGGCAGGCGAAAAGCTTTTAAAATGCGTGTTTTCAGAATGGAATCGGATCCATCAGGCTAAACTAACCTGTAGCTGCTCCGTCCACACTCACAACAACGTCATACAGACATAAATAAAGCAGCGACTGTATTCGCCATGACATAGACAGTCTGTGGTTTGTACATATTTAACTTTTGTCCAGTTTCTGAACAGATATGAGGAGCTGTGAGCTCTGAGTGTGTGCTAACGGCTGATGTGTTGGGAGGGACCGGTTGGGACATATTGCTCTGTCGGACGTTGACCAATCACGAAGCGTCATTTCTTCACTGGCAGCAAAAATAACCAATCACAGCAGTGCTGTCTGGCTGGCTCTGTCCAATCATAAACAAGACGTGTTCTCCCTAAAGGAATACCCTTTCCGTCCAATGTGAAATGCTGCGGCGTTTTCTGAAATGCTGTTGTGTTTTGTGAAATACTGTGGCGTTTTGTGAAATGCTATGGCGTTTTCTGAAATGCTGTGGCGTTTTCTGAAATGCTGTGGTGTTTTCTGAAATGCTGTGGTGTTTTCTGAAATGCTGTAGCGTTTTGTGAAATGCTGTGGCATTTTGTGAAATGCTGTTGTGTTTTCATTTTTAGTCATATGCTAATATTAACCAATACACAGCTTCAATTATTACTTTACTTACCTTGACCACATAACAGCGGTTTGCTTTCTGATCAATAAACACAACAACAAAAAGCAAACTATTCTGGTATGGAACATACATGGCCTAATATCCAGAGGAGATGCGTTTATTGAGTAAACAAACAGTCAAGGGCAGAACGTCTGCACAACCCACTGCACCGCACGCCACGGTTAACCTGTTAAGCCTGAAGGTCCCCGCCGGCGGGGACCCTGGTTTTATTTTTCACGACACTGTGTCTCAGGGCATCTTAATATTTAAAAACCTATCAATGTGTTATACCAGATTAACGAGAAGAATCTCAGCTAACTGACGATAAGAACCATTTTTACCGAAACAAAACAAAAGTCTCACAATAAGCGTTAGCATTATCCCTTAGCTAAAACGGGCAGATGCTACTTCAGGTGCTAACTAGCAAAAATTATCTTTAAAACTTAATATTTTCTGCACAAACTACATATCATCTGAAAGCTGATACTCCACAGATTTTTTTTTATAAGTATCATCACTGTAGGACACAAACTCACTGAGCTATCAGCCAGAACAGAAAAGAAAAAAACAACAGTTTTCAAAACCATAACAATAATTATGTCTTACCGTTGCTGTTTTGTGATCAAAGCTCTTGTTCAAGGGAATACAAACGCTGTTTAAGGTTAATCCAATGTCTCTTAGTCACTTTATAATTGTTCCTGATAATCTATCATTACATTCATGGCAGCAGAGTAGGTATAAAGTTTCGCAGTCCCGAGCTAATGCTGTCTCACGTGCTGTTTACGCAAACCTCTCTCTACTTGACGTAAGTGTTTAGTGGGACTTACTAACTGTCACTCGATTCTATTGGCTCTAACGGTTCAGAAAAGGTGTCAATCACCCAAATCGACCAATGGGTTCCAAATATATGATCCTGCGTAGTATAAAATACGCCCACTCCGGCTCCATTACACATTACGCAGCCAGAAGGGAGAGCTTCACCACTGAGGCGAGCAGGTGCTAGATATGCTAGGTGACGATAGCGGGGCTATGATCCTACCAGATGACTCTTCGTCGGATGATGAAGATCTCCTCCAGCCAGACCTGGATCCGGACAGTAGTGACTCGGATGTTGAACTTCCACCACGGGAAAGGTATGTAATGTCTCTGTTTTTATATATTACTTATGTGTTTGGTGGAACTGCGTCACAGTGCTAGCTTAGCCAAGAAGCTACAGGAATGATTAGGCAAAATGCTAAATAGTTTTACTTGTGTTTTTGGAGTTACATTTTCTAAATGAATGAAGTGAATGAATATATACATGTGTTTACTTATTTATTTGCTAGAGAGCAGGGACTTTCGAGCGGCTCTTTTGTGAGAAAAGAGCTATATGTTTGATTGGCTGGGCGGATTGCAAACCACGCCCCGTAAAACTCCCAAAAAGTTTTGTGAAGCCGCCATTTTATTATCCTCGCATTAGCATTATTAGCATTAGCATTAGCCCATCGCAGAAAAGCAGAGAGACTAACTTATGGCAACACAAAATAAAACATGGTGGAGATGAGGAGGTGTCGGCGTTCTGGCGATTTACTCGGAAGGCTTCAGTAGAAGCTGCTGGGACTCCCAGTAGCTTCTACTGAAGCCTTCCGAGTAAATCCCCAACTCCGGGGACTTCCGGCCGGGGACTTTGGGCGGCAGTATACGCCGTGAAGTGGTTTGCAGCCTGCCAGTAAACCCAAAGCAGAAAAAGAAGAAGTGACGTCAGCGACTTCATTTGCCTAATCCACCCCCAGGGACTTTTTCCGGTGTGAACACGATCTGTACTTAGTTCATGCGAACTAAAGAGTTCGCATGAACCTTTGTGGGAAAAGTACTGCTGTGTGAATGCGCCTAGTGTTAGCTTAGCCAACAGGAATGATGAGCCAAAATGCTAAATAGTGTTACTTGTCTTTTTGGAGTTACATTTTCTAAATGAACGGCCAGTGAATGAATATATAAATGTGTTTACTTATTTAGTTGGTGTCATATTATTCATTTATAGTCCAATATTATCCTATAAGTATAAGCCAGTGAATTAATCGAATCTCTTTGTTTTTCCACATTTGTTAGATGGGGTGTGACCCCAGCAGGACAAAGCCTCACACCCAGAAGACTTTCATGGAGCAGCTTGCTGTAGAATTGTTGGAGTTTGCTGAAGGCCCTGCTGAAGGCCCTGCACCTCCACCACCCCCTTCTCCACCACTCACATGCATGCCCGAGTATTATGGGGAAGATGCCACCAAGGTCAGGAAGAACTGCAGGAGGTGCCTAGATGCTGGACTCAAAAGGGCACCTGTGTACTGCAGGAAGTGCCAGGTCCCTCTGTGCTTCACTGTCAACAAAACTGTTTCAGGGAGTGGCACGACCTAAATACTGGAACATTCAGATAGGAATAAAGTATTATTTAAAAAAAATTACTTGTTGTTTTTATATACCTAGTGTGATTTTATTGTATAGTACATTGGTAAAATGTTTGTTTGTACATGCCTATAGTGTGTTGGTAAAATGTTTGAAATAAATCTGCCCCAGTTGGAGTCAAATGTCACTTATGTTTCCGTTTTTTTTATTGTGCAAGTACACTTACACACAATGACCTACAGTGTAGTTTACATCCACACATCCCCACACAGCTACACACACATACACATACCCACACAGCTACACCTACACATACACACACATAGTACACACACTCACACATATACAAATATATAACTTTATATATAAAATATATAATTTTTTTTATTTAAAATAAAAAAGATATATATATTTGTTTAAATATTTGTTGTTGTTGTTTTGGGTGGAATGAATACCTATAGTGATGATTCAATGTAATACAATGATTTGTATAGTCTGGTACCTGAAAAAGGTCAAATGTGCCCAAATGTGCCCAAAGGTTATTCAGCCTGGACTTTATTTTCATAAACCTCTCTAAAAAGGTCAAATGTCACTTGTTTTGCCTACATCTTGATACAGGGTACTTATTATGTTATAGTTTGGATTCCTAAAGCTTTTAGGCTACTAACCCATCATTCAAGGTTGGTCTTCCCTAAAAGTAATGGGGTTTCTTTAGACGGAGACAGGAATTTACATGTTTTTGCTATGTTCCATCTGAATTTACTCTGACACAGAACAATCTTTATTGATTCTGACACTTCTACATCCAACTCACAGATGTAACCTTGATTTGATAAAATTCATATAAACCTTTTTAGAAGTGAAGTTATGGTCATTTGTTCTGGGAATGTCATTTTCCAGCCTGAAACCTGAAAAACAGGCTCGGGGTTTAACAGGTTAAGGCTCCTCCAAACAGCCTCCGCGATAATCGATCGTCGACGAGCCTTTACAGAAATGTGTTTTCCTTCGAGGCGGCGAGCCCACATACGTTTCCCTGTCGCTGCCGGAAGACCTGGGAGTCCGGGACGCGCACGTTTGAGAAATTACGAACGGCTCATTTCGGCGCATCTGCTTGACGCTGGGACAACCGGCGACCCTCCCCTACAGGCGCTCGGACGCGAAGGCCCGCCCACAACTGCGTGCACGTCTGTGACCGCAGTTTTAATTCGACTTAATGTTATCCTTCAACCAACCATTTTCCCAGCATTTTCCCATCAATCAGCTGACTGACTCTCTCACTCTCACACACACACGCACATGCGTGCACGCACACACACACACACACACACACACACAGAAGACCCGAGACAGATCTCCACTCACGGGCTTAACCCAACTGTGTTTTTCTTCCACTGTTTGTTGTAAGACACAAGTATTTTCTTTTTAGAAGGGCCAGGGCCCAGAACCACATCCTCTCTCTCTTCTCCTCTTTCATTATCACCTCCTCCACCGGCAGCGCTCATTTTCCCACACGACTTAACAGGCTGACATGCCACACAAACAATGATGCCGCGCCCGCGGCCCATCGGAGAAAATTTCACACACACACGTGCGAGCATTGTGCCTGCCCTGTCAACTGAGCGGTCCTAGCGCCCTTCTCATACAGCACACAAACACACAGGCACGCAGCCAGACACACTGCATTGCGCGCAAACAGAAACATATTTTTTATTTTTCCCTTTACAAACAATGTCCCCTTTTGACTCAAATACGGGGCGTCCCGGCTAATACGGGGCGTCCCGGCTAATACGGGGCGTCCCGGCTAATACGGGGCGTCCCGGCTAATACGGGACGGTTGGCAATCCTAGGGCTAAGGTATACTTGCCAACCCTCTCGATTTTCGCGGGAGACTCCCGATTTCATTGCCCTCTCCCGGTTTCCTCCCGGGGTCATATTTCTCCCGCATTTTCCCGATTTCTCACAAAATCCCATTTACTCAGGACTGTTTCCACTCAGACTTTAATACAGCTACACCATTGTTTGGTTTCCATGGTAGCGCGTCTCTTTAGCAGCGCAACTGAATGTCTGAGAGGGTGAGGAAGATAGTCACAGAAAACAGAAGGTTGGCAAGTATGGGCTAAGGTGGGACTAAGCCATTTCTTGGTATGGCTGTAGCCTACCCCAGCCATACCCTGGCGCCGCCACTGACTACCGGCCCTGCAGATCCTGCAGCTTCTTATAATTATCAGTGTCTGCTCTGCAGTGGACTGCAGTTGTGTTTGCTGAAGAGCATTTAATCACTTATTTGTTATGGTTTTCACAGGCTAGCTACTACAACGAAAAAACATCAATATTTTAGATCAAATAAAGTATATCTAATCTTATTATCTTTATTGTAATTCAATAATATATAGTCTTTATATATTACATAATCATAATAATAATGTAAATGTTTACACTTGTTTATTTTTTATGCTCATACTTTTACCTTTACAATAGTTTGTTTTAATATGCAGTATATTTTTTGTAATATTGTTCTGGTGTACACAGTACAGTAGATCGAAGTAAATCAACTCATACATGATCACATATTATACAGTAATGTGTTGTATTATTAAGTAACCCCATTATAGCAGATGCCACATTGAATGGATGAATACATCAATAATTACAACGGAATATTTCTAAATATAAGTTGTACAAATGATATGTATTTAATACTAATAACATAATGATTCATTTTACTTTCAGATGATAATACTTTTCACTTGGGCTATTGACAATTTTAAATGTAGGACATTTGCTTCTAACACGTCTTTTTACCGAGGTAAATAATCGGAATACTTCTTCCACCACCTGTCACTGTTTTTAAAACTTGTTAAAATGTAATTAAATGTTTTATATTTCCAGAGACCCTTTCAGACCGGCAATGCTGTCCTGCAGTGGCGGCCGGCCCATAGGCCGCCCCACCTCTTGCCAGATACAAAATAAAAAATAAAAATAAATATTAAATAAAAAAATATATATTTAAAAAAAATATATATTTTATATTTTAATTTTTAATGAACAATGTAGATATCATACAATTAGTATCACAAACATGTATAGTCTACAATACAATCTCGTTTAAAATTGTGTTACGATGTCTAAAGTTACTGATAAGTCACCTGTTTCCTGCCTGGCCTTGCCCATGGCATTAGTTTATCATTACGGGGCAGAGCCCCCGAGCGAAACAGCAGCAACCAGCAGGTTGCAAAAGACTCAATAGTAAACTGTGTCGCCGAAAGCGAAAGAGCAAAGCATTAAAGCGAGCTCCACGCTGCACTGGAAACGCGCCATTACATCACCAGAAGTCCTAATTTAAGGGGTCATTTGTCCCAAAACATTTTTTTTTACTCACTCTATCAATAGCCCCACCAAAGATATTTTCCACCAGCCGCCACTGCTGTCCTGCATGTAAGACATTTCCCACCCTCCTTGGGAGACTTCCTCCACACATTCCGATGGGCAATTAGTTTTACACAAAGAGTCCGCAACATAGGCTACGACAGTATCTTTTAAAAACAGAGGTAGAGCTTTGTCACACCGTTTCAGGTTTCATGAATAGTGGATAGGAGAATTCAAGAGAAGAGACTGCAGTGCTTTGAGAATCCGACTGCACTTACACTAGTATCGACGTATTTATGATGCGCCAGCGGACGTCATGAATGTGCGTCTGCTGCTGTGGGGAAACTACAGTTTTCTATACAGCGGACAACATGATGTAGGCTATAATGAACATTATAAAACATATCTAAATAAATGCAATTAGGCTGTCAGTTTTCAGATAAATCCACCACACCAGCTTTTATGGAGAAAACAGGTTATATAATAATTAACCAGAGGCATGTTTCTCACTATTTTGTGTGTGAGGAATCAGCTGTTTATTTCACATGAGTTTCATCGCGGCTCTCCCTGGTTGCAATACATAAAGACAGCTAACTGTAAGCTTGTCACTCAGAGGGGGGTGGGGGCTGTTAAACGGTATGGTCAATGTTTGTTTGTTTAAAAATGTTTGCAGTCGCGAAAGGTCTAAGTCAATCAGACATGGACAAACAAAAAGGACCAGTCTATGTGTCGAGGGGTAACTAGACACTCCTTTACAGTCATGGTCCGGTCTGACAGCGATCAGCTGTCTGCGGGAGAGAGGAAGAGACAGAAGTGCATAAATATGCAAACGTGCACAGGTACGGGCTATTGTTGCCGGGCAACGGCCCGTTTTCCCTTGTTGGCTGACCTGCCCCTCTGGAGAGAGCGAGAGGTTTTTTGTTCTCTTTCTGTTGTGGTCGAATCAACATGATAAGCCCACAATTAGTATTGTAGTGTCTCGCTGCGGGAAACACACCAGCTTCATTCTTCTTCTACTACTTCTTCTTCTCCTTCTTCTTACATGTAATTGCCCGCAACATTTTCAATGAATAACTCGTTTCAGTGTGAACTCATTGTATGACCACAAAGGGGTTTTAAACCAGGTAGTCCTACATTTGTATTATTTATGTTCTATATCGCACATATCTAAGTGTGTGATTACACATGTTACGTATTTTATATACAATATTTATTATAGGCTACTGTATTGGTGCTGGTGCGTTAAGACCACCTCTAGTGTCGCTCGCTCTCTTTTCTTGATCGCCCTCTCACAGGAGAACACTTCACTGTCCCGCTTTATTGTAGGATTTCTGCCACATCTCTACTTTAATTTGACCATCTCTGTTATTAAGTTATGGAATACTAAATAAATAAGTAATTTGATACCGTACCGTTACTGCGCTCATAAAGAATTATAAGAATAAGAATAATGCGTATTGAATTGGTTTAATTAATTAGTGAGTTTATTTAAGGTAATTATAGAAGCCCTATGTTATCAGTATGTCTGCACAGCAGTTGTAAACTCACGTGGATTAAACTACATTTATCAGTGTTTTCATGTCAATTTGGCAAACATGTGATACATTACATGATCGTGAGGATGATGATTAAAAATCGTTTGTGTGAGCCGGTCTGCATTTCCTGATGAAAAAACATAGCGATGGTTTTGTACTGACGCCAACGTGGATTAAACAACATTATTTTGTTAAATAAAAACATGGTGATGTTTTGTAAATTATTACATGTCTCTTATTTAGCACAGAATATGATCCTATCCGTGACATATGGATCTTAACAAATATCCGCTATATCAGATACCTCTACTGTAGATCTATCAGTGTGGCAGCTTTTTAATCACTGCTCCCCCAGGTGGATCCATGATCCATTGCAGCTGGTTTTATTATAATTAAATATATTTATCAAGGGGTCGTATCATTTCATGTAAGGGGTTCTCCTTTCAGCGAGGGCCGATCACGGACCCACATGGGTAGGGGCGTCCAAAATAAGGTGCTACATTTCTATACATTAGTGTTCATTTCGTCAGCTATTTTTTTATTTAGTTTTAGTCTTAGTCCTGTGTTAATTTTCCTTTTTCGTTTTAGTCATATTTAGTTACCTTCATCCTGTTTTTATTTAGTCAAGTTTTAGTCGACTAAAAGTCTGAGCATTTCAGTCTTATTTTAGTCAAAGAAAACTAATTATTTTACTTTAGTCTACTTTTTGTCAATGAAAATTGTTGAGTCTTTTTTACTCATCAGATTATATAGAACATTTCAGTCAAACTAGTGCAGCCAAAACCAATAATTTGTCATTTTAGTCAAACTTATTTCACAATAAGATTTTATCTTGTCCTTATTTGATGAAAAACACAGGTTGAATGATTAAGAATGCAGCTTTGCAGAGAGTATCAGGTTTTTGGTGTTTTTACCAGCTGTGTTTTGGCCACATTGCTTCCCTTCTGATAAAACAATGCATTCACTTTTTTTCTCCGCCTCATTGTAGCGAAAATGGGCCCAAATATCACATCATTTCTTTCTCCCAAGCAGTGGTGGCTTTAGACTTTTTTGTTGTCAGTCATTTTGACGGACAGGATCGTAAAATGTAAAATGTCCGTAATCCATTATTACCCGTCGAGTCTGTATACAACTCATCATTCACCCGCGCTGATGGGGGGGTAATTCGGTTAACGTGAACACTGCTCCCAAGCCCTGTTGTTGCCATTTTATTTTCTGTTAAATAAGGTTTGTTAGACCATGAGTTAGACCCAAGTCTTCCTGACAGTTCACAATGTGCCACCGCAGCACAGACACACACAGCTGCTGCCCAGCCCCAGCACCGGAAATGGAACAGCTGGGAGAAAAACTGACTATCAGAGATGTAACGTTATCTTTGATAATATTTCGTTATATTAGGTTGTAAACACTTTATTAATCATCAAGAACCATTTATAAACTAGTTCTAACATAGTTTTCATACAGCAACACAAGCTCACTATTTTTCAAGATGACTAAGCCTTATATTGGCTACCTAGCTTACTTTGTCTTCTTCATCAGCCAGCATCTTTAGGCGCTTTCACACCGGAGTACTTTTCCCAGGAACAGTTCCGATAGTTCTTGGGATTTTGCGTTCACACCAAAAAGATCTGGAACTAGAACCTAGTTTTTGCTAACCTTTTCAACCCCAGATAGTCCCTGCTAGAGAGCAGGGACTTTCCTGGGGAGAAAAAGGTTCCAATTTCTGATTGGCTGGGCGAATTGCAAACCACGCCCCGTAAAACTCTTTGTGAAGCCGCCATTTTTATTTGTATTGGCATTAGCCTTATTAGCATTAGCCCAGCTCACCAACAGAGAGAGACTAACTTATGGCAACACAAAAGAAAACATGGGAGCGGTGTAGTGATGAGGAGGTGTCGGTGCTTCTGGCGATTTACTCGGAAGGCTTCAGTAGTAGCTGCTGGAAAGACTTCCAGCAGCTACTACTGTTGGGTCGAACTGGCCCAGTACCCAACTCCGGGGGGGACTCCAAGACTTTGGGTGGCAGTATACAGCGTGAAGTTGTTTGCGGCCTGCCAGTAAACCCAAAGCAGAAGAAGTGACGTCAGCGGCTTCATTTGCGTAATCCTCCTTCGGGATTTATTCCGGTGTGAAGACGATCTACTGGGACAGTTCCGGGACTAAAGAGTTCGGCGGGACTAAGTACTGGGAACTAAGTACAGCAAAGTACTTGGTGTGAAAGCGGCTCTTGGTATCTGTTGTTCACTGAGTTGATTCCCCCCATTCCATCTTAATGTCCATTTATTTATGAGTTACTAACATTTATAATGTATTTAACTTATATTAAGCCTTAAAGTTATGCATAAATTAGGGTGTGGTCACATTGAGTGACAGGTATGTCCAGTGACTGCTGCTGTTAGCTTCCGCTCTGCTAGCAGCTCCGTGATGCTACAGGGACTCTGCCTGCTCAGCTCATCCGGGGAACATTACTTTTGTGCTGGTGTCTTGTGGACTATTCTTCATGCTTAGATCGGACTATTGTGACTCGCTCTGCGGTTAAAACAGACGGTGCATGAATGCGGTTTTGCGGTAACTGGAGTTCGGTACTTTATTTATGTGTTGCTTATGTTTTTAGTCAGCTAAGGTTAATGAATGGGCTTGGGTTAGCATGTAGTAAGCGAGTGGTAGCTACATATGTGCTAAGGATGCTAATCGTAACCTCCAAGTTAAAACGTAATAGAGAAGTGTTAAGCATTAAGTGGGATAATACTGTAGAACAAACGGCTTCTGTTAGAGGTTGGTAAAATAAGGTCATCTTTGTAAGTTAGAGAGATAGGTAGGTAACTTTATGCATTGATAAGGTTAATTTAAATTAGCTATGATCGATTATGTAGACAAGCTAACATCAAAGTAGTGTTGAAGAGCGGCCTAGTGTATGTGAAATTAACCTCACTATAAGATGTGTGTATATTACAAATATTAATATCATATTTCAAGATGATTACTTAGGTATTACAATCTTGTTGGTTAAGCTGGAGTTAATTATTGAGGTTACACGTTAACGTTTAAGTAAACTATTTTATTGGATTTCATGTTCACGCTAGGAGTACTTCCATTCGCTTCGTCTTGATCTGTAGATGTGATTTGATGTGTCGTGTGTCTCCCAACTCCTTTACAAAGTTCAGATACTATATAAAAATACTAAAAGGTAAATAAAACATTAAACAATGACAAAATAACAACCTGAAAGATATGTATTCTATCTACACATTTCGTAATTATCTAATCTAGTGGCCTTATAAAAGTGTTGGCTAAAGTAACGCAGAATATATATATCTTTTAATTGTAAATAATTAGAAACATTATTTATGTGCACAAGTACACACACATAACAAGCTGTACCGAGTTCCTCCGGCTGCAGTTCCGCAGACGGCCGGTGTGTGGCAGTAGAGCGCTGGGAGCAGAGGGAGGTGAGTAGACTGATGACGGATGCGACGGAAATACACCCGAACATATCTGGTAGCCCGGACACATCTGGTACTGACACCGGAACTAACATTAGTTCATGAGAACCTTTTCACCCCCTTTTTCACCTTTTTCTCCCACGAAAGTCCCTGCTAGAGAGCAGGGACTTTCGTGGGAGAAAAAGGTTCCTATGTCTGATTGGCTGGGCAGATTGCAAACCACGCCCCCTAAAACTCCAAAAAAGTTTTGTGAAGCCGCCATTTTATTATCCTTGCATTAGCATTATTAGCATTAGCATTAGCCCTGCGCAGAAACGCAGAGAGACTAACTTATGGCAACACAAAATAAAACATGGGAGCGGTGGAGATGAGGAGGTGTCGACGTTCTGGCGATTTACTCGGAAGGATTCAGTAGAAGCTGCTGGGACTCCCAGCAGCTTCTACTGAAGCCTTCCCTAACTCCGGGGACTTCCGGCCGGGGACGTTGGGCGGCAGTATACGCCGTGAAGTGGTTTGCGGCCTGCCAGTAAATCCAAAGCAGAAGAAGAATAAGTGATGTCAGCGGCTTCATTTGCCTAATCCTCCCCCAGGGACTTTTTCTGTACTTAGTTCATGAGAACTAAAGAGTTCTCATGAACATTTGTGGGAAAAGTACTGCGGTGTGAAAGCGCCTAATGATTTATAAAGTGTTCACAACCTAATTGATAAATGAATTACAAACTATTGGTAAACCCTTTATAAGGGTAGTCTTATTGTAAAGTGGTACCCATAACATATATTATCATAGTACTTTGATCAAATATCCCTGAGTATTCTGTGTCACACTGATACTTTTCTCAGACTCTCATCAGCTCCATGAGCGTCAGATGTGCTGCTCACAGGAGATTAAGGTTGAATGAATTATCGTCCAGACATAAGTAGGTGCATTGCTATACAAAAAGTCCCTCGCATCCTAGCAGCAGGATGAATGTGTGGTGCTCATTCACACATTTTTCTTTCTCTTGTTGGTGATAGTGATCCTTGAATGTTGCTTTTTTAAGACATCTAACTGAAATAGGAAAAGATGAACTTCACACGTTGCAGCTCCTGAGGAGGATTTATGCACTGCTGCAGTGAAGAAGAACCACAATTGATGCACAATCAAGCACAGTATTTTTGTGGAATTAATTACGTGTTTTCAGATATAACTATGTAGTTTGGACATGTTCTTAATTTTTAACCTCATTATCTGTTTTTTAGAAGTAAAGCTGAAAAATCCATGCAAGCCGTGGTTAAGAATTATGAAGGAGTCACACACTGCCTGAGTGAATATCAGTCCATATGGAGACCAGAGAGTTTCTTTGAGTCAGCTGCTGAAAGTCCCAACTTTATTCAGACTTTATTCGATCCGAACAGTTTAACAAGCTTCATCATTCTGACCTCTTTCACTAGAACAATCATTTTTGATAATTTTTCATTAAAGAAAGAGAGGTCTTGTTTACCTTGTAGTGTCTCTGACCGAGCAGAATCCTGACGGCTCTGCTCCTCTCTGGCCCTCCTCAGTAAGTGACGCCCTGCTGAGACTCTGGTTATCGCTCTGATGATGAGGCTGGCTTCACAGTAATTGCTCCAGCATCACTAAATAACTGGGCCCGAATGATCATGAGCATTTTACACTTGGAACATCTGTCGCAGCAGGCGGCAGCGGGGTTTTTATGATTAGTTATCCATTGATCAAGGCCTGTTTATGTTTGATCTATCAAAGTGGGAGCTTGTCTGAGATGAGGGAGTTAGAGGAGCTGAGTGTGTGTGATTCCCTCTGATTAAGGGGCCACTGTGAATACTCCAGTCCCATCTCACTATCATATACTGTAAGGATTGCCTTGATCAAATATAAGGAGGTGATTGATTATTCATGGTTCTGTATGTTAGTCTCTGTACATGTATGTGCTTGTCTTTTTTACGGGGAAAGAGATAAATATTCATTCATTTACACAGTGGCATTCATTTAAATATGGCAGTATATTATATTAAAACAATGACGTTAAGCTGACATGACATGTAACATCACTAAAAGGACTTAAGCAGAATGAGAAGCTTTTGATTCCCTCAGCAGAAGACTCGGTGGCCAAGCGCTACTTAATAATATTGTTAATTTTTTATAAATACTATCAACAATTGTTGGCCTTCTTTCATATTCAGCATGAGCAAATGGCCTGGCAAGACTACACACATGTTTAGTACATGGGTGGGATAAAGAACCACCTCCAAATAGCTCTGCACGGTATTCTGCTCACCAACAATAAGAATTAAGGAAAAAATAAAATGGCAACACAATGCACTACTGTGACTGCAGAGCTTCATTCTGGGTTTCTAATTTACGGCTCAACAAGATAACGTGCTCGCTCAGAGAGTAAAGAAGAAGAGGCAATCAGTTCGGTCACATTCTTTCCCAGGCCACAGGGCAGGTGTATATGGGCATATTTACTACATACTTGGCCATATAGGCAAACTCGTATATTGTGTTTAATTTACTTTGTGATGTTCTATCTCACACAGGCTCCATGCTCTACTGGACTCTATGGGTACCACTCTCATCAATGATAGGCGAGCGTTCATACACTGAAGTTGTATAAACGTAGCCGGCCAATCAGGGCGAGCCTACCTGAATGCACGCGCATATAAGGCAGCTTCACCTCCTGACTGTCATCCTTTTCTCTTCAGCGAGCAGGACAACACCTGACAGAGAAAGTAAAACGTTTGAAAGAAGAAGAAATAAGTTATCATACCTTCATGGAGTCGCCACTTCTAGAGACCCGGGCCTGTCCTTCGTGCCCTGGCTTAATAGCGGGCACCAATCCCCACCACCTCTGCTTCGAGTGTTTGAGGGACCAGGATATGGCCGAGGCACAGGCAGCAGGCTGGGCGGAGAACAACACGGGTGTGTTGAGCGTCTCGCTGATTGCTCTTCCGCAAGATGCCCCCACCTCACCGGATCAGAGCGATTATTTGGCCGCAGCATCGGCCAAGTTAATATCCTGGTCCACGGTGTGGATGCCGCTGCTTGCCGTGTGATGTCCCTGGCCACAGTGGGATCACGGCGCGTGGGACTTTCCAAAAAAAGACCGTGATGATCTCCTGGGAGCCCCCGTGTCTATCGATTTCCTCGGTCACGTGGATGAGGAAAAGTCGTAGCTTGGCCGTATGCTAGGGCTGCACGATATTGAAAAAAACTGACATTGCGGTTTTTTGTTCCCCTGCGATATATATTGCGTTTTTTTTTAACCTGTTAAGCCCCAAGGTCCCGGCGGGTACTTTAATTTTTTTTTACGACACTGTGTCTCAGGGGATCTTAATATTTAAGAACCTATTAATGTGATATACCAGATTAACGGACATAATCTCTAACTGACGATACAAACCATTTTTACCAAAACAAAACACAAGTCTCATAAGCGGGGCCGTATCCAGGATTTCCTAAATACCCAGGTCCAAATATGCTAAGGGGGTTCGGGGGATACCCCCGAGATTTTTGGGAATTTTCATGATCTAGTTAGGTGCTTTTTAAGTCCTGTGGGGCGTCACACATTGGATAATATATTGATTTCAAACTATGTCAGTGGGCTGACAATGTCAGCATCAATTATTTTTAAAGTGTAATACATAATAAGAAACAGTTGATTGTTACTATTAATGATCTGGACATGCAGAAGAGGCTAAAATGATCACAAAACATTGTCAACATTAATTTTCCACGTCTCTCTCCTTTCCATAACCTGCAGCCTCTCTTCCATCGTCTTTAGTCTCTCTGTCTTCTTCCTGTTCATTACTCTCTCTGTCCTCTACCCTTTCTCTTTGTTCAATCTCTCCCTCGTTATTCACTTGTTGCTCTTCCTCACTTGTCGCTCCTGCCAGTGAATTCAAAGCAATTCAGCCTTTTAGTTATTTTCACTTGTTTGTTTGCATTATATGTTTTATTTAAATCAGTTTTGTTTGATTCTCAAAAGAGAACAAAGATGTAAGCAAATTGTGTTTTATAAAATTGTATGTTATTATGACATCATAACTGCAATAGATGTAGGTTGTTTTACAAATATGCCTATTGTAAATGAAGACTATTGTTATAGATATATGGATGGATGGATGGATGGATGGATAGATGGGGTTATTAAGCCTACATTATTTTTGTGTGACTGTACCTGCAGTTCCTCTCTCTCTCTCTCTCTCTCTCTCTCTCTCTCTCTCTCTCTCTCTCTCTCTCTCTCTCTCTCTCTCTCTCTCTCTCTCTCTCTCTCTCTCTCTCTCTCTCTCTCTCTCTCTCTCTCTCTCTCTCTCTCTCTCTCTCTCTCTCTCTCTCTCTCTCTCTCTCTCTCTGCCTGTCCTGTCTCTTCCTTACCAAAGCTGAGCTTCGACTGACGTAGTCTTTTCATTATATCTGAGTCAGTGTTAAAAGAAAACAATACAATGTTATATTTTCAATGTTTACTCAAATTGAAATGAAAGAAAAGCATTACAACGTTTGTTAAAAGGTAATCCTCCTGACAATGGATGAATGTAATTATCTTTAGCTCTCTAGCTGGTTTATTCACGCAATTTAAACCAAAGTATAGCCTATAGCTGCAATATAAGTTAGTGTGCATGTTGTCGGACGTCCACTGACTAACGTAGAGCGTGCACACAGCATCTGCTGGTCATATGACGTCCTGATGAACAGAAACACAAGCAGCCCGCTGGACTCAGATCTCTAGATACCTCATCACTCCTTCGCTGCTCCGGTTCAAGTCCGTGCTGCGGTGATTTGTTGATACATGTCGTCTTCTTCTGTTTGCTTTAATCGAGGCTACGTAGTTATGCAGCGCCCCTATCGTCAGGAAATGGAAGTACTACAAAGAATCCCGTTTAGTGCAATTAGTTCACAAGTTTTGTTATATACACAGCTCGGAAAAGATTACAGAGGTCCGGACCTCAGTCACCTCAATGGTGGATACGGCCATGCTCATGAGAAGCATCTAAATGAGCCCTGAGCGAAAAATGCTAACGGACTTTGGCACATAACTCAAGATAAAAGTACCCGTATTACTTATCGTAGCTGCACATATAAGATATCCGATTAAAGCTGAGGTTCCACAGATTATTTAGGTATATAGTATCATCACTGAGTCATCCGAACTTGCGACAGGGGAAGCAAACACAGACATCACAACACGTACCTTTACGGAGCTTCTAGGGGAGATCGTCTCACCGTAGCTGCCAATCTGATCAAAAGACGTGTTCAATGGCATTAAAACGATAAAAAACGCGGCTGAATCAAAGCGAGCTGTGAGTAATACGTATTTGCTGCATGTGGTCCAGTCAGGGCCACACTGTTTGATTTAGGTGTCAAAACACATTAAAGTGAATGACACCAAACACGAATGTCTGGGCATTTCATTCTTATAAGTGATGTGTGAAAGCGCCTGGTGCATCGATAATGATTGAGTTGGTGGGGGCAGCTGATGAGCGAATTGTGAATGAGGGGCGAGCTGATAGTTTTAGATGGGAATCTTCAAAAACAAGCACATCATTCTCATGTGGTCCGGACTCCCCTCACACAGCCGTCCTGCACATTATGCATGATGTCTCCCAGCTACTGTTCTACCACATTTCTACCACATCATCAACACAGCGGGAACACAGGCTGCTGCTAACAGATCCCAATACAGCGTGAGCCGAGCGACGGGTGTCAACATTCATTAGACTGATTGTCATCCGACTCACTGAGCGTGCCACCAATAGTCACAAAACAGTTTGTGTATGAGTAAGGGAAGGGGCTAAAGTTTCAAGATTCCATTTTCAGATTTCAATGTTGGAAGGATCAACCTGAAAAAATAGTTCAAAGATACACAAAACATGTTGCGATGGCACCACAAACATTCTGTACAGTTGATATACTTTACAAAAAACTGTATAACAAACATGGCTGTGTGGCTCTTATTTAGTGCTAAAAGAAAGATTAAGAAATTAAGTTTCTGCGAAACACATCTGATTGATAGTTTTGTTTTGCAAGAGGGTTAGGGAAAAATCTAATTTGGAAAATGTTTTTTTTTATTAACATGAAGTTAATAGATTTCTCAAAGAATAGCAACAATTATTATTTTATTTAAACAAATGTTTATTTGTCATTCCCCCACCGCAGCCGTTTCAGGATCCCATTATAAATGTTTTAAAGCTCACCATGATGGTTGCTCCAAATACAAGAGGCTCTTTATCTGCTCTCCTGGAGCCTTGGCCTTTATGGCTCCAGAGAAACGAGTGCCATTCAAAGTCATCCTGGCTAGAGGCAGTTGAGGGTGCTTTGATTGAGAGGCGGAGAGGAGCTGATGTGAAACACAATGAGGTGGAGGAGGATAATGTGTGAGGAGCAGTTAGGGTCAGGGGTCAATACGACACTTGGTCTCTGCTCATCAAAATGTCTTCATCTAAAGACTAGTCACAATCTGTAAGGACATTAATGCTAAAAACTCTCTGAAGACTTCTGTGAAACTAATTTGTGCTCTGATGAGGACAGCGCGTTGTAAGAAATGAACATTATTTGATTTAATAAAAGGCAGTGACTAACAGACTTGAACGTTGCATCAACGTTTAGTCTGACTCTGGGTCAGACCTGGAGGCTTCATAATGTAGCTGAGGATCAGACACAAACCCTTCAGATTTCTACACCAACAGCAGTGTCTTCAAGACATGAGGTGACCTAGATTTTCAAAAGCCAAGATCAGTTAGTTCAGTCAGACAACTCACGTGTTCCTTTAACATGTTTATTAGAAGCAGCATATAGTTGAGTTTGGCGACTAGGCTCGGGCATCATCACTCCATAGATATACATAGCACGATGAGTGATGATTAAATAACTAACCCCCGAGCCTACAGGTGGAAGCTGGGGTGGTGGTGGGGCAGGCAAGCAGCAGCAACATGAAACACAGCAGCACGAACATGAACGCAGCAATAGCAAATGAACGCAGCAATAGCAAATGAACGCAGCAAGCAGCAGTGACGTAGCTGCATCAATAGCAGCAGCAAGCAATGCATGGTGAGAGATCTGGCAGGTTAAATAGAGCGGCATATTAAGGAGACTCTGTTTGGTTGGTTGTAGAGCGGCAAGGGGGCGTTATGTATGAATGCAGCATAAGTGCTCGAGTTGACTGCCTGAACTAGCTCGCAGGCTTCGCCCCATTTCAGTCAGACAACTCACGTGTTCCTTTAACATGTTTATTAGAAGCAGCATATAGTTGAGTTTGGCGACTAGGCTCGGGCATCATCACTCCATAGATATACATAGCACGATGAGTGATGATTAAATAACTAACCCCCAAAACTGCGTGGAGATTAGATACTATCCCCCAAAACTGCATAGCCCGAGCCTGACGCTGGTGATGTGAGACTGATAAGTAGAGGGCCTGGCGAGCTGCCATGGCCATTCCCCCTAAGCACAGCGGCTTTAAGGGGAATATACTACTAAGTGAGACTGCTATGTGTAGGCCTGAGGAATAGCCCAGAGCCGATTCTTCCCTGAGCACAGCGGCTTTGAGAGGAATATACTACCTATATATGCTACCTAATGAAACTGCTATGTGAAGGCCCGGGAACAGCCCGAAAAGCCATCCCCCTTAAGCACCGCGGCTTTAAGGGGAATATACTATCTAGTGACTGCTATGTGAAGGCCCGGGAACAGCCCGAAAAGCCATCCCCCTTAAGCACCGCGGCTTTGAGGGGAATATACTACCTAGTGACTGCTATGTGAAGGCCCGGGAACAGCCCGAAAAGCCATCCCCCTTAAGCACCGCGGCTTTAAGGGGAATATACTACCTAGTGACTGCTATGTGAAGGCCCGGGAACAGCCCGAAAAGCCATCCCCCTTAAGCACCGCGGCTTTAAGGGGAATATACTACCTAGTGACTGCTATGTGAAGGCCCGGGAACAGCCCGAAAAGCCATCCCCCTTAAGCACCGCGGCTTTAAGGGGAATATACTACCTAGTGACTGCTATGTGAAGGCCCGGGAACAACCCGAAAAGCCATCCCCCTTAAGCACCGCGGCTTTAAGGGGAATATACTACCTAGCGAGACTGCTATGTGTAGGCCTGGAAGTGACCAGTGCCGACCCCCCCCTCAGCACCGCGGCTTTGAGGGGAATATACTACCTATCAAGACTGCCATGTCTAGGTCTTTGAGGCAGCGACAATGAGCTTTCCCCCCCCAAGCATGCAGCTATGAGGGGAATATACTTTAATGAAATAAATATAATCTAACCCAGCAACCACCTGGTATGCAATAACAGGATTCTACAGATATACATCTTTGAACGTTACTCATCATCGAGTAGTGCAAGAGCTCATGGTTGTTTGTGCTGCAAGGATCTCATTCATGTGAGGCATGATATAGCGCTGGTGGGCAGAAGATGACCGACGGCCCAGGATACTCAGGGTTGAGGTAGGCGGATATAGAGCTGCGGTTGTGTCTGTGCAGATTCTTCAACAGTGGGAATAGCGATCTGGGGCAGGTCGCAGCTTAGGCAGAGATCACGCAGCTTGGAGGACAACCCTCGTCGTAGGGTTTGCAGCCATCGAATACACATGGGTGCCACCGCATGTGTCAGAGGGCAATGATGCGAGAAGTTCAGCATGGAAGATAAAGGACAAAGAAAACAGTGTTAGTTTTAGCAATGATTATTCGGGGTTCCTTGACTCCCCAATCAGAAATGTCAGACATTGAATGTTTCAAAAAAAAAGTGTGTATATTTGATCTCCAAAGTTAATTCAGTAAGGGAGAGATTATGCTGAGGGTGCAAAGTTAAGAGGCAGTCTTTATCATTGCGTGGAGGACGTGCCTTCGTAAGGCCCTTGAGGAGCAAATTAATGAACTCTAGCGTGGCTTAATACTTAGCACTTGAAGATTGCAGGATTCCAATGAAAATACCATTAATGCATGAACAACTATTATATTTATTGCATAAGTACACAGAGGAGGTTGGGACAGAAGAAGATAAAGTACCAAGCTGAATTATATGCTTGAATCATGCTCTTTGTTGGAGGCAGAATATGGGAAATCCTTGAGGGCTTGACGTGTAGATCCGGAGTCGTTTGGTTGAACGAGGGCATGGCAAGCTGGTGGGGCAAAGCACTCTTTGTGAAATCCCCCGAACCAGCAGAAGGCGCAGCATCTGTAAGTAACTAGAGAGGATCTGAGGACACCGCAAGGTCATTATAAAAGAATGAACATAACCTTCTACTCATCGCAGAGGGGCTAAGACCAAAGATCTGAGCAATAGCCATCTCTAAGGTTGCATTCATGCTGAATAGTCCGCGTCTTTACACCAGACGCAAGTGTATGACATCGTTTCATTTACAGAAGGTTGGGTTTGCATTCCCCCAGGCAACCTCAAACAGACATTAAGCGTATAAAATGCAGATCCCAGCAATTCCTACAGTAGCCTGCATCATGGAGCATTGGCAGGTTATTTTCATACTGCTGTTAATCTGGAGAGCACATCAACAGACTATGCGGCCGGCGCATAGGATTATAAATCAGACAACGTGCATTAAAAACATTACAACACATAATGAGACGTTATGCAGTGAGGAGGTTTCACCGATGACAGGTGGCTCTGATGAAATTATACCACTGCCTTTTCTCTCTACACAGGGGACCAGTGAGGTAAGCAGTCACCAGAATTAATGCATGACCCTATAGGTTACTGGATGTTGCACACAGCATAGATAGCAAAACAAGCGATGACGCGCAAATAGTTGTTTCACATGTTTTGATGCGGACTACGTCACACCAGCAATGAACCTCTCCAGAGTTTACTAGCGAGCGACCCGAGACCACCTCTTTTAGGCGGAGCAGAGATATCGGACTGCTTCCACACCAATCCAACGAACCGCATCAAGGGGTTAACGCTACAGGGACCGATTCAATAGTACTAACCAAGCAGGTGTGAACGTGACCTAAGACTATGGTGCCTTAAGGTCATCACGTCATTGGAGGCAGTCGCAATTTCTACAGGCTCGCACTACCTGTTAGCATCTGGCATCTGTTAGCATCTAGCTCTCCTGCTTACAAACTTTGAGCCATCCCTGTTTATACAAGTAGTAGTTTTATGCTATCTGCCAAGACCGGCTGTACTGAGCTGTTTTACCTCCGGAGACGGAGCGAAGAGACGGAGCGGCTCCACCTGTTGCTGCCTGCGATCTGCAATCTACGGAGGCCTGCTCCCACCTGTAGAATACGGCTGTACTGGAGAGGTTTTTATCTCGGACTCGTCGCGGAGAGACGGAGTGGATCCACGCTTCGGGCTTGGCCTGCTTCCACCGGGCGTGTGCTGCTGTACGGAGGAGGATTTTACCACCGCTGGGGCCTGCTTTCCACCTGTCCTGGTTCTGCTTTTGCAGAGCCTGCTTTCACCCCGGGGATACCACGGAGGGACCGGAGCGCTTCCACGCTGCTGTTTTCGCCTGTCCTTTGCTGCTGTGCTGATTTAGTTCCAGGAACATCGCGGATACTGTGTGCTGGTCTGGGGAAATGGCCCATATCGGGATTCTGCTGTGCCGGTTAACTGTTTTGGACTATGAGAAGATCTCTAGTCATTCTGAGAAGTCTACTGGATTCAGGTCTGTTCTGCCACCCGCATTGGGCATCCCCTGCAAAGGTTCGGATGTGTTGCTCAAACAATTACCGGTTGCCTTGTCACAGACAATCTGCTCGACAAAATATGTTTGTCTTTTGTTTTTCCTGCGATGATGGTTCTTCAGGACTGCTTCTTAAGCTCAAATCACACTCTTGCAGACTTTTCCGGTGTTTCTAAATGAGATGACAATGTATATGTGTCGTAGAGAATCCAGCATAATGCTTCTGATGTCAAAGAAACGTGGGCTACTATGGCAACCAAATGCACATTTGATTGTAAAACCTTAAAATATATATGCCACAGAAGGCATATGGGATGTCTGCTTTCCCTGTGAAGAAAAACTCTTCTTTGGTAGGTGATTAAATGTATATGGCCGCTTGGCAGAGAATGATTCATGGTATTCATAGAAAAGACACTGTAGGAGCACGTTTTTGAAGTCTAAAATGATGGTCAAAAATGTATCAAGCTTCCCTTCATATTCACGTGATGGAAATTATTAATTTATTTCCGTTTTTAATTTCATTGATTTATAGTAGGCCTAGTATAAGTACTTATATACAATCAACTTCTGTATAATTGCCTCAAATATGACTTACTGCAGGCCAAATATTTCCATCATAAAACATTGCTTATGCAGAATAGTATTATATACCTGTCGGGAAGCAAGAACTCGTGGCTGGATCTGGGACTCCAATTCCCAGAATCCTCGGGAGTGTGACGTCAGTGGCACACCGTGGTTGAACGCGGAAGTAGAAACTTTTGTTTACATTGCAGGTAGAGGAAATCGAGTTTGTTCACGGGAATATATCGTGCAATTAAAGGCTTCAAGCGCTGATTTTACTTCGAGATGGTAGGACAGGATGGCAGGTACTTTGGGAATGCCGGAGTCAGCTTGCTCCTGCCTTTTTTGATGTTTAAATACCCACCGACCGAGAGACAGTGCGACTCTTAGCTGACACACAAGAGAGGGGTTGTTACCGGAGCTGGCGTAGAACTCGGGACTTCCTCTGGCCCAAAGGATATTAAAAGCTACTCCAGATGAGGACGGAAGGGACACCTGAATGCGTGTCGTGCGGGAGCTGTGGCTCGTTCCAACGGCGTCTGAACCATGCTCTGAGCTAGCCTGTGTTTCGGGAATGAGGCATTTCTTACGGCTTCTTGCGTATGACGATTCGGTTCCAGAGTCGGAGATTGCAATAGACATTTGCAAGGACAGCAACGGCAGGCAAGCAGCAGCAACATGAAACACAGCAGCACGAACATGAACGCAGCAATAGCAAATGAACGCAGCAATAGCAAATGAACGCAGCAAGCAGCAGTGACGTAGCTGCATCAATAGCAGCAGCAAGCAATGCATGGTGAGAGATCTGGCAGGTTAAATAGAGCGGCATATTAAGGAGACTCTGTTTGGTTGGTTGTAGAGCGGCAAGGGGGCGTTATTTATGAATGCAGCATAAGTTGACTGCCTGAACTAGCTCGCAGGCTTCGCCCCATTCCTGACATAAAGGTTTCCTTTATTATTTTGATACAATTAAATATTCGTATTTAGAAGTAGCGAGCCGTGCATTTCCCACCTACAGTAGAGAATCAGTAGATTCCAACCTGAATAAATCCACCGCTTAACAACATCATTTTGACGCCACGGCTATATAACCATTAATATTATACAGAAACACAGAATAACGGGGCGTTGCATCACAGACAGATATCTAATGTACCGAGAATGAATGTCATTACTAAAGCAGGAAACCCAAACAACACAATTCAACAAGTTGCAATGCAGTCACCACTGATAACATACATCCTCTCTAGCAGAAGAATCAATATTTACTTCATAAAATGACAAGACATTTAAATTAAAGTCTTATACAGTGGAATAAGTTCCAATAATAAGTCATGTTCTATCACCATGGAGGCTAATGCTGAAAGTCCAGTCTGTCCAGTCATATTTCTGTTAAAAACCATAGTGGAGCTCCGTTTCCCTGCTGTTCGTTAAGCTGGAGATCCACTCTTGTAAGTGTCCGGCAGTGCTTTGTGTCTCTCCGCTGCCCCAGGGATTCCCAAATGTTGCCATGCCAAGGACCCCAATATAGCATTATCCTCTGGCGGGGACCCCCCCTGTTGCAATTTTTTTTTGAAATGATGGGTACATTATGATGGAGAATATGACAAATTAATCATACATGTTCTTAATATATATTTATATTAATAATTAATAATCAGTTATTCTTCTAAAAAAAAATTGTATTTATCTTTTGTTTGTCATTGATTGTGTCTTCTGTTATAAACATTCTTAACACAATATTAAACAGTAATATCAACTGTAAACATATTTTTAAAGCATTTTTAAAGTGATTTCTGTCTTTATAATATATAATTTTGACAGTAAATGAGCAATTACATATTCTCTCTGAGTTGCTGCGCTCTGCGGCGACTGTAATACCAATGAACCACTCCCTGTCAGCCACAGCACAAAACTGGAGGCGCGTCTCATCAAGTTCACTGCTGTGTGTGTGTGTGTGTGTGTGTGTGTCAATCAATCAATCAATCAATGTTTATTTATATAGCCCAATATCACAAATGTTACATTTGTCTCAGTGGTCTTCACAGTGTGTACAGAATATCAGTATGACAATACGACACCCTCTGTCCTTAGACCCTCACATCGTACAAGGAAAAACTTCCAAAGAAAACCCAGTTTTAAGGAAAAAATGGGAGAAACCTCAGGGAGAGCAACAGAGGAGGGATCCCTCTCCCAGGACGGACAGACGTGCAATAGATGCCGTGTGTAAATTGAAAAGATAATACATTTGCAACATAGGTAGTCCAAATGTTTGGAAATGCATGTGTGTATAATAGGAAGATGAATCCACGAGGATATCCATCCAGGACCGATGATCCAGGACCACAGCCACGACTCAAGATCCAGCGCTCGCGATCCAGGACACAAGACCGCAGGATCATCCATGACTCCGGATCCCAGCATATATAGACCCCAAAAAGAAAGACATTTGGGGAAGCTGGGTTAATCGGAACATGAGAGTACACGGGTATAGACAGAGAGAAGGAAGAAGTAAGATGTCCCCCGACAAACTAAGCCTATATCAGCAAAACTAGGGGCTGAATCTAATCAGCCCTAACTATAAGCTTTATCAAAAAGGAAGGTCTTAAGCGCACTCTTAAAAACGGATAGGGTGTCTGCCGCCCGAACACAAACTGGAAGCTGATTCCACAAATGTGGAGCTTGATAAGAAAAGGCTCTGGCTCCCATTGTACTTTTAGAGACTCTAGGAACAACCAACAACCCTGCATTCTTGGAACGCAATGCCCTAGTAGGACAGTAGGGTATAATGAGTTCTTTAAGGTAAGATGGCGCCTGCCCATTAAGGGCTTTGTAGGCGAGAAGAAGAATTTTAAATTCTATCCTGTGTTCTATAGGGAGCCAGTGTAAGGCAGCCAGAACAGGAGTAATGTGGTCCCTTCTCCTAACTCTGGTTAGTACACGAGCCGCAGCATTTTGAATCAGCTGAAGCGACTTGATTGACTTTTTGGTACTCCCTGATAGTAAAGAGTTACAATAATCCAGCCTAGAAGTAACAAATGCATGGACTAGTTTCTCTGCATCGTTTTGAGGCAAGATATGCCTGATTTTTGCAATGTTACGTAGATGGAAGTAGGCGGTCCTTGAAATTGATTTTATGTGGGCGTTAAAGGATAAATCCTGATCAAATATAACACCAAGATTCCTTACAGTCTCACTGGAGGCCAAATTAATGCCATCCATAGTTAGTATATCTTTAGATAATTTGTTTCGTAGATTCTTCGGGCCAAGTACAATAACTTCAGTTTTGGTCGTGTTTAACATCAAAAAGTTTAAGGTCATCCACGTTTTTAAGTCCTTAAGGCAGTCTTGAATTTTATTTAGATGATTAATTTCATCAGGCTTAATTGATAAATATAGTTGAGTATCATCCGCATAACAATGAAAGTTTACAGAATGATTCCTTATAATATTGCCTAACGGAAGCATATATAATGTGAACAAAATAGGTCCGAGCACTGAGCCCTGTGGCACTCCATGGCTAACTTTGGTTTGCGTGGAAGATTCATCGTTGACACGTACAAACTGAGAGCGTTCAGATAGATAGGACCTAAACCAGCCTAAAGCAGTTCCCTGTATGCCAACCAAGTGCTCTAGTCTTTGCAATAGGATATCATGGTCGATAGTATCAAATGCAGCACTGAGATCGAGCAAAACAAGAATAGAGACAAGTCCCTTGTCTGAGGCTATTAGAATATCATTTGTGACTTTAACCAGAGCTGTCTCTGTGCTATGATGTGTTCTAAAGCCAGACTGAAAATCTTCAAATAAATCATTGTTTTTTAAGTAATCACACAACTGTTTTGCGACCGCTTTCTCACGAATTTTTGAGAGGAACGGAAGATTAGAAATAGGTCTATAGTTGGCTAAAACCTCTGGATCGAGGTTGTGCTTTTTAAGAAGCGGTTTTATCACTGCTACTTTGAATGATTGTGGAACATAGCCTGATAATAAAGACATATTCATAATATTTAATAAAGAAGTGCTGATTAATGGAAAAACTTCCTTCAACAGCTTAGTTGGAATTGGGTCTAACATGCACGTTGATGGTTTAGAAGAGAGAATCATTGAATGTAATTGTTCAAGGTTAATGGCTGAAAAGCATTCTAGTTTACTATCTCGTGTAATATTAGAACTTACGATTCCGGGAGCTGTTGATAACATTATACTGGTCGAAGGCAAGAGGTCATTAATTTTGTTTCTAAGAGTAACAATTTTATCGTTAAAAAAGCACATAAAATCATTACTACTGAGTGCTATGGGAATAGAAGGCTCAATGGAGCTGTGGCTCTCTGTCAGCCTGGCAACAGTGCTGAAAAGAAATCTTGCATTATTCTTATTCTCATCTATTAATGAAGAGTAGTATGCTGCTCTCGCTTTACGCAGTGCTTTCTTATATTCATTGAGAGTAATATGCCAAATTAAACGAGATTCTTCAAGTTTGGTGGAACGCCATATCCTTTCAAGTTGTCTAGACTTTTGCTTTATTTTGCGGGTTTCGGCATTATGCCATGGAGCTAATCTATGTTGCTTTATTTTCTTCTTTTTCAAAGGAGCAACAGAGTCTAATTTTATTCGCAGCGCATCTATAGCACTATCAACAACATGATCAATTTGGGGTGGTGTACATTTTGTATAAGTTTCCTCCCTTACATGCAGACATGCTATCGAGTTAAGTATTGGTGGAATCTCTTCCTTAAATGTGGCTATAGCACTAACGGATAGGTTTCTGCTGCAAGAGCTTTTGACTAATGCTTTGTAGTCGAGTAACAGTACTTCAAAAGTTACTAAGAAATGGTCGGATAAAGCAGGATTATGCGGTTCGACTAATAGTTGCTCAATTTCAATACCATAAGTCAGAACAAGGTCGAGAGTGTGATTATAACAGTGGGTTGGTTTATTTACACTCTGACAGAAACCAACAGAATCTAATATAGAGTTAAATGCAACAGTAAGGCTATTTTTATCATCGTCAACATGAATATTAAAGTCACCTACGATAATTACTTTGTCTGTTTTAAGAACCAAAGTTGATAAAAACTCAGAGAATTCTGATAAGAATTCTGAATAAGGACCTGGTGCACGATACACTGTAACAAATAAGATTGGCTGCAAAGTTTTCCAGGTTGGATGCGTAAGACTAAAAACGAGGCTTTCAAAAGAGGTATAATTACATTTTGGTTTAGTATTGATAAGTAAACTTGAGTCAAAGATTGCTGCAACTCCACCTCCTTGGCCCGTGCCTCGAGCAATATGAGTGTTGACATGGCTGGGTGGAGTGGCCTCATTTATGCTGACATATTCTTCATGTCTCAACCAAGTTTCAGTGAGACAGCATATATCAATATTATAATCTGATATTAAATCATTTACCAATATTGCTTTAGATGCTAGAGATCTTATGTTTAAGAGACCACATTTAATCTTCCTGTTTTGTTGCACTGTAGTAGTTGTTACATTTACTTTTATTAGGTTATTATGTATGACACCTCTATTAGGTTGTACCTTAAATTGTCCTTGGGCAGACACACACACCGCTAATATTGGGTATTTTATTGGGTTCGGGATTCCTATGGGTGACTGCCTAGGAGAGAGCGCAGAGAAGCGTGTAAGACTGCAAGACACGCTTCACAGCAGTTCAATAGACAGGATAACAGCAATGTAGAGGAGCAGCTACATTTCAAAACATATGTCCACAAAAGATTAATACATGAAGACTTGTGACTCTGACTTGACTTGGACTCTTATTAAGTGACTCGGAATTGGACTCGGACTCGAACACAGGTAATGATGACTCGGACTCGGACTCGACTTGGACACTCCTTGGGTGACTCGGACTTGGACTCGGACTCGACTACGACTCTCCCTTGGTGACTCGGACTTGGACTCGGACTCGAAGAGTGGTGACTCGAGGGTGACTTGGACTCGTGAATTGGTGACTTGACTACAACACTGCTTCATACCTATAATGCATCCCTGCTGCGATTGTGCTACTGGGCAAACAAGTGTTTCCGCAGGAAAGGAAATCATTTTGATTGGAATTAATGGTAAGAACATTTCAAGACTTTTCTATTTGTTTTTTTTGCTGTTATGTATTCCGCTTTTGAGCCAGGGATTCAAATGCATTTTAGCTCTTTGTCACACTTAATTTAAACTATCATCAATTAAATCAAAGAAATGTATGAAACAAAAGATGTTTGTAGTTGATACTGTATCATAGTAATGATTTGTCTCTTTACATTTCAGGGCGATACAATCTTTTTCCTTCCACAAATAAACTGCACCTGTAGAAAGACGTGGTCGATAGGCCTTGGTGATCTGGTTGAAAGTGGCTATTGGCCAGTCACTGTCAATTTCGAGACCTTGTACGCAGTGGATTTGTTCACTACCTACAAAGATCTCAAGATCACTGCCCCTGGAATGTCACGGCAAGCTTGTCAGCATGCTCGAACATCGTACAAAGCTCTTCGGTCGGGTGAGTACAAGATGGAAGTAACTGTACAATTTAAATTGCAGTTGCGTAAATTCAAAATATATTTGTATGATTTTAATTAAAAAAAAATCCTTTCTATTTGCTTTTAGAGTGGTAAGATATGTGGCGACACACTGCAGAAGTCCTTTCTGGAATGGACCTATGCCAAATTTGAGGTCAAAAGGCTGTCTCAGGTGCAGCATTTTCAGTGCCCTTCATGCACACCCTCTATGTTGGCTGTCGCAGTCGATGGGAACCGTAAACTCTACCGCTTTAAGAGCCAACCAGGGTGTGTAGAATTTTCTCGATTTTAAATTTTAGAGTGCCTTTTCTGGTACTTTTGTACAATAATAAAACATTTCTTCTTTAAGACCTTGTGGATTTTTCCACAAGTGTTTTTTAGCCAAGGATGCTGAAGTGTCATCCTTTGTCGATTACATCCATGCGACAACAAGACATGTAAAGTTATTTTACATTCTCCATATTTTAAGACATGCATTTGTAAGTGTAATGAATACTTGTAGCATGCTTCTCGCCTTTGTTGTGTATTAATATGATGTCCCCATTGTGTAGGCAATGTCTTCAGCATACTTCCAGTCTCCTGTCTATATGTCTCTATATTCTATCATCTGTTTTAGAATCCTGCAAAAGGAAGATGTGGTTCCGGTCAGTGGTCGGCTGCCCGAGAGACTGCCAACAAGTCTGCCAGCAAACTAGATGAGGAAGGCGTGGAGGTTGCTGTCTGCCGTCATGGATTCTTGCTTAAGGGATTGAATATGTTCCGTGAAGAAATGTGTGCATATCCTTTATATTTGCAGAAACAGCTTTCTTCACGGAATGTACAGTTTTTTTGCTCTGATGTGGTCTGCAAATACTGGCCATATCTGCAGAGGGTTGTGAGCGACTGTCCAGAGCTGCAAAACCTTTTGAACATGCGTCCATTTCTGTCCATCATGCATGCCAAAGCACATTCATGGTTGTGTGAGATAAATACAATAATTGGCACAAGACAACATTACTCATTTTCTTAATTTTTCTGTTATCCAAATGGGAACAGTCGTCGAAATGTGTTTACAGTTGCGATGGGGAGGACGGAATCAAAAAGGAGCAGGGAATACAATAGGGGAGGAGGTTGAACAGGTGAACGGCTTCCTCTCTCGAGCAGTTCGAAGTACATGTCAAAAGCTGGTAAGTATTTTTCATGCAAACTCAATTATTGTATTTTTAGTTTCCTGGCCTAACATAAATTCTGTCTTCAGTTCGCACGGATATGCTTACAATCCAAGCAAGTGGCTGGAACAAGCGAAAGGCAGCAAACCTTGAGAAAACATTGGCTAAAAGATACATGAAGGTACTGACTACACAAATATGTTAATTTAAAACATTTTTTTTTAATCTTGGTCAACATTTTGTTACTTTGATATTTGTTTTGACAGTGCAAAGGATTACAGAAGCAACAGAGGATCTGGAGAAACTCACAGCTGAATTGTCACTACCGGACGACCAAGCAATGGACTACAGGTACTGTGAAAAAATCATTTCTTGCACAATAAAAAAAAGCATATTTTTCTCTATTCTGTTGTAGGCTATATGGCCGTGAAAGGGTTTAATTAGAGTTTTATGTGAAATAATTGTTATACTTCTCTTCACAAGGAACACCCATTCAAAATGACCTGCAGAAGACCATTGAAGGACTGTATCTGAGCATCAAGCGGCGAAAATATCAGCTGTATCGCAAGTCTGGTGAGAATTGATTGCCTTATGCCTCCTAAGGCAAACCAGCCCCTCCTCTTCTATCAGGGGTACCTCGATGCTAGTAACACCCATCATTGGAAGGAGGTCTCCAGAGAATAGGATGAATAACTGATCTACAGCAATGGGAATATTGTTTATTTTATTGTCATATAAAAAAGAAATGTCCAGTGACTATAGTGAATTTGTATAGTCCCATTGATGTTATAAACAATGGAGTTGCTGCTTAAAAACAACTAAGGTATAGTTTAATTGGGGTCATCCGTTACCACTTCTATGCAAATGCATTGAGGAGCGAATCTCCAATCATTTCTCAGCCGGCTGGACCATTTGCTGGCAACCCTTGCCCTATTTTTCCCTCCCAAATATCCTTTCTCTTACTGTCAGATAAAGGCGTAAAATGCCATCAAAATGAATAAATAAATGATCAATTCTGTCCCTCTGTTCTAAGTATACGCATGCCTAGATATGGAAACAAATGTATTCACTAATATTTCATAGATGGTAAACAATAGCTGATCTATTGAAACATGTTAGTGTGTAATTAAGATTAAAGTAAAACAAAATGTTGGTTCAAATTCTGGCAGGTGGCAATAAGCGGAGACACAAACTCCGAAAAAAGATTGTCGAAGAGAAGAAAGCCTTGGAAGATGCCATCACTGAACACAATGCTGTTGCCGGGGAAGCGGACAAACTCCCTCCTCCTAACGAGCTCTTGGCTGAGGACAACTACTCCTGGAAATGGGAATGTAAGCAAAACCATGTGTATACATTTATTTGGTGTATTTTGTGCATTTGAAAACTTTTTCAATTTTTTCAAGTTGTTCTTCAAACTTGCCTTAAGCTGCAGGAACCTTATGATTATGATCAATTAAAAATGTATGTTGTTGATTGAACCAGAATCAATCAATTAGTCAAATTATAATATTGGAAACTGGTGTGTAGGACGACAACACAATAAAACAAAATTGCAAACAGTGGTTATGGTATAATTCATATTATCATTGTAACAACTAAATATTAGAAATTCATGATTAAATGTGCAGACTTTATATCTTTTAAAATGATTTTGTCTGTGCATATATATTTAATGCCATAAACCTGCCAGGCTAAATCTGGCACATATGCATGATGTATTTCTGTGCTCATGTTAAAGAATAATAATAATACATTTATTTTCTATAGTGCTTTTCTTGAACCCAAAGACACTTTACATTTGGGAGGGAGGGTAGACAAACAAAACTAAAAAGAAACAAACAAAACAGAAAAGCAGTCAGGAGGAAGTTGATTGAGAGGGGTGGGGGGCTGATACAGAGTTGAAGAGGTGGGTTTTGAGGCGGGACTGGAACAGGGTGATGGACTCACGGAGGTCTTTGGGGAGGGAGTTCCAGAGGTTCGGGGCTGCCACAGAGAAGGCTCTGTCCCCGAAGCTCCGGAGTTTGGCCTTGGGGATGGAAAGCAAACCGGCTGATGTGGATCTGAGGGACCGGGGTGGATGGTAGAGGATAAGGAGGTCAGTGAGGTAGGGGGGGGGGCAGATGGTGGAGGGCTTTGAAAGTGAGGACCAGGAGTTGTAATTGTAATATTTCCAATGTAAGATAATTGATAATGCTTTGATGCACTTTGCAGGTCATGGTGATATGGTACAGAAAAAAAAGGTTTACGACAAGGTAATGCTGCTGACCAGACTGAAAGAAGAAGCTGCTATTCTGGTTCATGAAGTCAAACAGCACTGGGAGTACATGAGGACGTGAAAGATTGATCACCTGTCCTCCCAGCTTTCTGAAGGCATCACTGGACAAAGTTAGTACAATAAATGATTATTGTTGTTGGTAGTGTTTTGGTCTGGCAATAACATTTAGCTTATTTGATGATTTAGTTATTTGATGTCATACATTCTCAGGCAGTACCGAGGCGTTGACGGAGAGAGGACGTGAGGGGCTACTTTGTGTTCGAAAGAAGCAACTCCACAAAGTGAAAGCGCAGCAGGCCATGGCACGTATTGCATACCAATGCATTTTGGGACAGCAAACGGTGTCTTTGGATGACTCCTCCGAAGAGCAACCCGCTGACAGTAGCTCCTCTACTGATGAAGAACTTTGACAGCAGTGAATGACTTCAAGCTATAAGGCTGCTTTAACACCTTGGAACAAAGGAAGATAAATGCATTTGTTAAAGTTCCGGTCCTGTTCACACTGACCTTTCACAAACTAACCAAGATAAATTACACCTCTACAGACTGACTAAATAAACTAATGATTGTCATCCTGCATCATCAGAAGCTCCAATGGGTACATCTAATTCCATTGACTGACAATTATCAGTTCACGTCCATATGTATTGTCATGGTTACCAAATTATATATGCATTGCCTTAGACCAATCAGGGTATGTGTTTATGTACTGATTTCACATCAGAGTTTAAGCTTTTGCCATCATTGTAAAATTACATATCTGCTATCATAAAAATCCCTAAGAACCTGTCTCACAATGCCTTGGTGAAACTTGAATACAGTTGTCATTGCTGCAAGAATGTGCATACCTGTCATTGATTGCTTTTGTACAGAATTTTATTTTAATAAAAACGGAATAAGAATTGACTTTCTCTTTATACAAAAATGTAATGAAATGACTGAGAACTGTTCCTTAAGTGCAATAACACAGATGCAGGCACCCACAGAGAGAGACAATGACAGAGACACACAGCATACATACCAGTACATTCATGTCAGTGTAAATCTGTGTAGTCCATCAGTTAATTGCACAGTATTTGGGAAGAGTTCGTTAGAATCAGTGCATTTCAGAGTGGTGATTATCTACAAAAACGCCTCTGAAATTGTATTGAAATATGAGTTGTTATTTCAGATTATGTGTGCAGTGGATGTACATGATCTTTAGTTTGCTAGTTATTACGAATATTACTTCTATACACAACACACTCTCACTCCCTAAGCGTCCAATAGCGACGTTTGGTCAGTGTCCGTGGCGTTCAATTGTGACGCTCCTAGGCTCCTTCAGCGTCATAAAGGGACGTAAATAGCTTTCAACTGATTGCAATGTATTCCCATCTGCGTCGGGATTTGACGCTCATGGAAGCACGGCATTCGGTTATGTCGGCTGCCCTTAAAGGCAATGTGAGCGTCCATTCCCAGGAGTAAAGGATGGCAGAATCCCCAGCTATCGTTTGGACTACACCATGTGCTCTGTTTGACAAACCCCGTGATAGTCCTCAAGCTCTGTGATTGGAGAGTGTGCTCCGAGGGTTAAGCCGATTCTCGAACAGCACTTGAAATGGGATGGAACCATGGCAGACTGTCCAAAACTGGATTTGAACAGGTCCACCGCGTCCCCCCTCCCCCACCCCGTCCCCAGAACTACACATGCTGGCTAGTTTTTCATTCAATGCATAACTACACCACAGTTGTGTAGGCCTATATGATATGTCAATAAACCTTAGAACATTTTGAAATCTTGAAAGGGAAGTGCAAAATAGTCATTACATACAGTCTTTAATTAACTATTAGTAGAGAATAACGAGTAATGAATATACTTTATAGGGATCGTATTAATATCTAATAATAAAAATAATTAAATTCAATAACATGCTTTAACCACCAGGTGTCCCTTTATATCAGCTGTGCACCTTTATGGTGTAAATACAGCCTATCTACCAATTGGATCAAATATAAAAGTGAGCCGAATTAGTGTTGATACTGCAAGGAGACGTATTGTGTGAAAAGAAATGTAAGATGTTGTTTAATGGCTGATATATTTATGATCCACGTCACGTTTTCAGTTACTCATGTTTGTCTTCTCATCAGGGCTCTATAAATACAGAACTACGGCAGATATGTAATATGCAATGCAGCCGAACCGTGTATTACAATGCCGTTATGTGATGATTTTCAAAGAGAAAAGCAAGCACACTCGGAATAAGGTATTATTATTATTTTGGTCTGTTTCCGGTATTTGTTAATGACGATGTGCTGTGAGATGTGAGACTGGAATTGCACAGGGGGGAAATAACGTAGGCTATCTTTAGATGCGGATTTTGTTAAACTAATATGTTTAGGCTGTGGACCAACACTATACATTGACGGGGAAGGGGGTAGCAATAAAGATAACACCATTAAACAGTTACACAACAGAAATAATATCGATAGCAGCGTCCCTAGCAACCACCTTGGTAACAATGAAAACGTCGCGATTTCCTGAAGTAATCTTCGTAATAACTAGCAAACTAAAGATCATGTACATCCACTGCACACATAATCTGAAATAACAACTCATATTTCTCGCATCAAATGACATCAAAATGCATTTTAATGGCCAAACTAACTTTAAAATAGGCATTTTCCACCGAGAATAAAACGAATTTCGGCCATGTTTTCTTTTTCTGCAGGGAGAAATTTGAAGATCATGTGACAGACGCCAGCCATTGGAATGAATGGTGAAAAAAACGGGGTTTGTCAAACAGAGCACATGGTGTAGTCCAAACGATAGCTGGGGATTCTGGGTAGTGTAGTTCTGCCATCCTTTACTCAGAAAAAATATTTGTTTCTCCGAATCAAAGGGCAAAAATACAAAAGCATTGCACACAATTTAAACCAATCAATGTTGTGTAATTAACAAGGATAATCTGGTGTTTTTTAGTCGATGAGCAGTGCAGATATCACTGTAAAATCAATCGACAGTAAGAGGAATACTTACTTCCGGGTGTACAATTCTCCGTTATCCAATGGGAATGGACGCTCACATTGCCTTTAAGGGCAGCCGGCATAAACGAATGCCGTGCTTCCATGAGCGTCAAATCCCGACGCAGATGGGAATACATTGCAATCAGTTGAAAGCTATTTGCGTTCCTTTATGACACTGAAGGAGCCTAGGAGCGTCACAATTGGACGCCACGGACAGTGACCAAACGTCGCTATTGGACGCTTAGGGAGTGAGAGTGTGTTGGACAAATTGATAATTTGATCATACTGTATTAAAGTTATTTAGTTCCTTTGTCAATTTGGTGTTTATATTATTGCTTGTTTTTATTGCAGGTTCAAGATGCCAAGAGGGTCAACAAACACAACCTGCGTCAGCTGCAAAGGAGTCATTGCTGTGTCCACCAAGACCTGCACGTTCTGCAAAACACTGCAGCCGAGAAAGCAACGACTGGCCAAGAAACTGCAAAAATATGAGGCCAAACAGACGATTGGTTAAAAAAACAAAAAAAGAACAAAACCAACTCACATGTTCTTGATGAGGCATCTGTTTTGGTGTGTGTTTATGTCTGTAATTGTAGTTTACAAAATTAAGTCTGATAATGTTTCTGTATTACATTTAAATCTTTTTTTTTAGGTTGAGAAACTGAACACCCTTGGGTATAGGACCATGGTGTTTCTCTCAAAACCAGGGAAAAAGCCAACACATGTTGCACATCCGAGATGGCATCTGTCGGAAAATGCCTTCACCGGATGAAGGCTTTATATGAGGTGTTAGTAGATGGTAAGCAATTATATTTGTGGTCATTTCAAATGTTACCATATAGCTCAGTCTATTCTAAAATGCTCATGAACAATTTATGGCAAAAAAAATTCCTAATGATTCAACAATTCATTTAATTATACACACAGTCTAGGTAAAATACATGTGTAGTTAAGAAGAAGCTGACATCAGAAATAATTGTGTTACTATGTTGTATAAATATATATTCAAAGTAGAAATTGAGCTGCTGAATGCAAAACAAATCAACATTATAGTTTTGTCTTTTTGTGTCATTGAGGTTGGACTAACCCACAACCCTCACCCAGTCTGGACGCTGAACACTCCACAAGTGCTCCTACCACCATCCCCTCACCCAGTCTGGACGCGGAACACTCCACAAGTGCTCCTACCACCATCCCCTCACCCAGTCTGGACGCGGAACACTCCACAAGTGCTCCTACCACCATCCCCTCATCCAGTCCAGAAGACCGACCCTCCAGCAGTACTTATGCAGTCCTGCTCCCTACTAGTCCTGCCATACAACCCTCTACAGGTCCTGCAACTCCAGCAGCACAACAAAAAGGACTGCAGCAGCAAAAAATAAACAGGGTAGGTTTTAGTGGCATTTTTAAATAGCAATACATCCAGAGGACAATACTACAAAGCAAATGCACATACTTTAGGTATTTTTGCGTTACCTTACTTCACTAACCTTAATAGCCGCAATCAAGCTAAATTGTCACATAACCCAGGGTTTTCCCACCATGAGCAGGTTCACATACAAGGGAAGTGTTTGCCCCATATGACCAATGGTAAACATGGACAGGTATACTAGGTCAACTGTAAGCAGAGAGGCATATTTTACAACCGAAAATCAGACTGTAATATTAATATGAATCATTTAAACTCATAATCCAGACTAAAAGCAGCACAGTTGCTGCTGACAAAAAAAACCTTACTATGTGAACGTTTAAATTAATAGGACTGCTCTATGAAGGGCACAAGTAGATATAACCTAATAACATTTGTGTATTTGGATAATTTAATGTGTTGGTAACATGTAAGTTGATATATGATATGTTAATATATTTAAATAAATATAAAATCATTTATATATCCCCATTTGAGAAAGCATGACTTTTATGGCAGTTCTAGTCTTAGTCTTTCAGCTGCAACCCTGCGGGGTTAAAAATATAACTAGGCCTGTACAGAATAGAGGAAAGCTTCTTAATGTTGATACTACAATACTAAATCATATGAATACTATGCAGCTTTTATATCTTTTTTTGTTTATTTTGCATACCATCAGATAAGAATGATGCTTCACTATTATACTTTTAAAACAATAAAATTCCACTGTTGGCTGCGTAGTACCGTTTTTTGACTCGTGTCAACCATTCACTTTTAACTCTAGTGTTGTAAAGCCCAGAAGTCAAGAAGAAATGTCACAACATGTTTTATCCAAGCAAATATTCAGCTTCAATCTCTATTATATTATTATTATATTTTGGGCAAAACAAGATTTTCTCTGCGCTCTAAACATGTTGATGTTAGATGATGACCAGTGTTGGACACTTTTAAAAGGTAACAGGTTACAAATGACTAGTTTATATATATATACCCAACACTTTGAAGGTTATTTAGCTTCAATTATAATTGGGATTAGACAGTAAAGACACGAGCTCTAGTATATTTTCTCTGTATAGAGAAGTGTTAAAAATGTCAACTGTTGTCTTTTCTAAACAAATACTTTCGAGGGCATTTTTGTTTTACAACTATTTATCAATAAAGAAACAATTTTTTTTTAAAAATCATCATGTTAAACTCAAAGAGCGTTTACAGGCTGAACCCTCAATACAAGCACGGAAGAGAGGAGACGTGAGTATGGAAGTAAAATGATTTATTTCCAATTCAAAACTCACACCATACTGCTGGGGAATTACTAATCCGGATCTGGGAATTACTGGGGGGGAGAGTGGAGGTCCGTAGTTGATGATCCGGAGGATGTCGGAGAGAGCAGGCTGGAGCCGGGGTTCGGAGATTTGCAGCGGAACACGGGTGAGATGAGCCGGGGAATCAGAGTTCAATAGAGTGAGCAGGCTGGAGCTGGTAGTGATGATAATCCGAGATTCGCTGACGAGGTGGTGTTGGTTGGACGTGGCATGCAGAGTAGTTGACGGATTCTGGGCAGAGAAATACAGGTTTTAGTATAAAACTTTGACTTGGAAACTAGGTTTAGTTTTCTAGAAATCACTACGTGTTTCCAGTGTATCTTTCACGACGAACTGGTGAATACTGGATGAGGAAGCCGGGTATTTAAGCAGGTGTGGGTGAGTGGATAATCAGGAAGATGAGTAGCAGCTGCGGAGGTGAATTGAAGGGAACTGACAGTAGGTCAGCCACGCCCAGCCAGGAAGACAGAGAGATACAAACAAACATGAAACAAAAAGAGAAGCAGAAGAAGGTAAAACTGCACATCCTTACACATCATTTGTTTCACGGTGGTGGACGGACGACTCACCACAGTCAAATATATATATATTTTAAACAATATATGTTATGATTGTCCTTTTGTGTAAAGTTTTTGCAGTTTTAAATAAACAGTTGACATGTTCAAATAATTGTGGAAATATAATTTATGAGAATAAAAGCAAACTGAAAGTAATTTTATAAATTACAGATCAAATTGTGCAAAAGTAACATTAATATCTATAAGGTCTTTCAGAATGCAGCCATAAGATCGTGGGAGGAGAGCAGCACTACCCAGTGAAGACTGTTGTAAAAACAAAAAGGCAAAAGGTTTGTTCGTCATAAATAGAGGTCACTGTGTCAGTTAACATCTAAAGCATGCTAAAGACACACTTTTGGGATTTGAATGCAACATAACTTACATCTTTTTGCTTGAAATGGTACAAATATTTTTCGATAATTGTTTAGGGGAAGCAAATGCAATTGGTGGAGTGGGAACCTTGTTCCACGTGGTATGTAGTATTTTAAATTGCACTGCAAATGTACCAATAACTAATTAGTCTAAGCACTTGATTACCATTTTTATCTGACAGAGGTGTAACATATATTGCCATATTTTGAATTATGTTCATGGCTGATATCTTTACAATGTATTACAGTGGGAAGAAGTGGCCCCTACAGTGGGTGGAGAAGGACAATACCACAACAGAGGAACAGCAGGACTGATAATTGCACGTGTTGTCAAAACCGTTGTGCTGCTTGACCCTATTTTATCTGTTTTGATTGTTTTTTTTGGGTTATATGCCTTCCTTTGCTACCGTTATTGTATATACTTGCTGAATGTTACTTTGTAATAAAAAATTATGTTATTCAACTGAAAAACCTCAACGCCTTTTGTTTTTATTCATACTTGTATAATTTCTTCTTCAAATAAAAATGAAATAATAATTTAAAACCACTTGATGGACAACAACAAAATATATAAATAAACAACTTGAAATGGGTAAATAGTATTTTTTTTATTAAAGGAACATCATCAAACAGTTGCAGGAAAAAGAAGAAGCAAATACCATGTTTAAACTGCATGGGATGGGCTAACGTGCCCCCTATTATTTAATTAATGGGAGACAATGTACTTGAATTGAATTTAACTTCTGTTAGACCGCTATCATACTGAATACATATTTACTGTGAATGTATGCACAAATGTATGGCATATGGCTGTCTAACATAAGTTAAATTCATTCCCTTATTCTGACAATGTACTTAACCCTAAATAAAAGAACCCAATACAAAGAGTTGTTAAATAATAGTGAAGTCACGTTGTAATAACAACAACTCATCTCTCTCTTGTTTTATTTTTGAGCTTTGCTAAAAGCCACTGTGTCAAATGTCCATCGTGTGTTGCCGTCCGGAGTTGTCCAATATGGCGGACCATCTCGCACATGCGCAGTACCGATCGGGCAGGGGGACGGATCGGGTAGTGACAAAAGTAAACGATCCTGTAATCAAAGGCATATCGAAGAGTCCTGAGATTGTACTACTGGTGTTTTATCATCTATAACTAGCCTGTGTGTATTCTCAAATGTCGTTTTCAGGACAAACAAAAGACGTTTTAAATATCTTATCAGCTGGTGTAAGTGCAGAATATTGAATATAACCTTGACTATTACTGTGTAGGCTACTTCATTTATCTGACAACATTATTTAATGATACTATTTTATATATATAATATATATATATTTATTTAATGATACTATTTTATATATACATTTATTCATATACACACACACTTATATGTACTCACACATGTATTTATTCATACATATACACAGATGTATTCATTCATGTATACACACACAGCATTCTTTAATGATACTGTTATATATATATATATATATATATATATATAAACACACACTTTGCACTCCAAAGGTCAGTTTTCTACCGATAGACGCTGCCCGTCTCTCTGCCAATCACAGAGCTGCACAATAATGCTGGCCGCATAGATGTGCGGGCCTGTGGTTGGTGGGGAGCAGAGGGGGGAGGGCTGGAGAGTGTGTGATGTTGACCCTGTTGTGTGACGTTAAACCTGCTACCTGTAACCTGTGACCTCTGAACCTGTATGCTACCAAAGTAGCTATTAAACCTAAGAACTTGAGGCCTGTTTTCGACTCGTATTGTGGAATATTACACTATTATGACTTCCGGGTTCACAGGAAATGCCAGGCCTGTAGCGTTGCCATTAAGTACACAACAAATACCTGCGCATTACGAACATGGATGCACAGCTCCTTATCCGTTATCTGTTAGCGTAGCTAGCTAGCACCAGATGCTAACACTAACAATACACGTAAGGTCTCGCTCGGGCCACACTTAAAATACGTTAAATGTACACAATTTCCTGAGGCATTTTTGTTAAACTGCTACGTTCGAGTTGTACGCTAACAGCAATATAAATAAATGAGGGCAAAGACGTTATAATATTACATCTCTAGCAACCACCTTCGTAACAATGCAAACGTTGAATGAATACAATTTCCTGAAGTAATCTTGGTAATAACTAGCAAACTAAAGATCATGTACACCCACTGCACACATAATCTTAAATAACAACTCATATTTCTCACATGAAATGACATCAAAACGCATTAAATAGGCATTTTACACCGAGAATAAAACGGAGGTCGGCCATGTTTCTTTTTCTGCAGAGAGAAATTTGAAGATCACGTGACATAGAAGCCAGCCATTGGAATGAATGCAAAAATATGAATGCAAATTTCAAGATGTTCTACCCTCTAGCTGTGACATCACGCACTCTAGTTAATGTTAAAATCTGAAGGCCTCTTTAACAAGGTCTGAACAATGTTTAATATCTCTAAAAGTAAGAAGCAGATTTAAAAGTTGTTTTACACAAATAATGTCAGAAAAGATGTGTAACATTTTAAAGTTGGAATGAGGTTTCTGAGTGAAAGTATGAATGAACAGTTAGCAGTTGAATCGCATGAAAATGTGTTGAAGTCTGAAGAATTTCTCCATTGACTTCAATGTTAAAAATGGGATGTATTATGGGATGTATCTCTGGAATTATGAAAGTTATGAATGAGAAAAGTAATAGCCATCGATTCCCGACCGAGCTGAACGTTTTGATGTTTGAACGGAGTTTCTGTGATGTTCAATGCCGGAGAAGAAGCACTGCAAAAAAGTTGGCGGAATAATAATAAACTTTTCGTCCGTAGAATAGCATTTTAGTGGAATATCATAGGGGTTATAAATAACCGGAAACAGATACACACCCACTGAACTGATTACCCAAGATCCTCAGCTCTGGTTTAAGCTCGTGATTGGATTGTCTAGACGTAATGCACGTTGGGATATGGTGTTTATGCGATATTAAATCCGAAAAACATCAACAACAAAAAATAAAATACTTTATTCCGAGTGTGTTGCTTTTCTCTTAAGTAAGTAACGGCATTGTAACACACGGTTCGGCTGCATTAAATATTACACATCTGCCAGAGTTATTTATACACACAATACGTCTCTTTGCAGTATCAACACTAATTCAGCTGACTTTTATATTTTATGCACAGCTGATAGGAAGGGACGTGTAGTTTTTAAAGATATTACTGATTTTCTTTGAATATAAAAATGTAAATACTGAATTGAGAGAATAGTCAGGGGTTTTGGGTGATGTACATTATACATTATAATGTATAATGTCCTTTATTGTTTTATGTTTCATGTGGAACCTATATGCTGCAGGTCTCCCTTGAAAAAGAGATCTATGATCTCAAGGGACCAATCTGGATAAATAAAGGTTTGAAATGAAATTAAACGAAATGGGAGACACACCCATGGAATCAGAATTTCAATAGCTTACCATTAAATGACGGATATACCTTTCTGTCTGTGATGTTTTACGAATCAGATATTAATGTGTAGAAGTAAAACATGAGAAATAGTATAGCAATATCCTGTAAAATAGCCATTATATACAGTTTTTAACGAGTAATGAATATACTTTATAGAGATCTGCAGATCAATGTTTAGTCTTCTCAAGCACCAACTATCAAATATCTCTCCTGATTGTTGGCACTTCACAATCACCTTCCCTGAATTTTACTCAGGTGTAACTAAAGTCTGATTTAAGGGTTGTTTATATTTCACATCATTAATCAGAATCTGTAAAGTAACTCAAATAAATGTAGTGGAGTAAAAATACCAGGTTAACCTCTGAATGGTAGTGGAGTAGAATTACAAAGTAACAATGAGCTGTCGTGTGGGTATATATTAATGCTGCGCATTATGGACACAAGCCATTTTCACCCATTTATTAATTATATGTTTAAAAAAACAAAAACGTTCCTAGTAGAGACGTCCCATAGAACATTTTGCGAAACACAATAGCCAGAATGTGTAGTTCTGGTGCTGGTCCTGTTTGAGTTTTGTATAGTATGCCGTGGTTTAGTTTCATTTCAAAGTGCTGTTTGACGCTCGGCGTAACCTTGGCGCACTGCCACTCCAACATCCAATCCTAGAGCTGGAAGATTAATCACTGGGACTGTAGTCCTAAATGATAGCTGAGGATTATGGGTAGTGTAGTGTCTTCGGATTTCATATCGCATTAACACCATATCCCAACGTGCAGGCTAAAACATTCAATCAGCGAGCTTAAACCATAGCTGAGGATCTTGGGTAATCAGTTCAGTGGGTGTGTATCGCAGTGATGCTCAAAATGTCTCATATAGGCCTACGTCTGTTTCCGGTTATTTTATTTTGATATTCAGTTCCTGACGGACGCCAAAAAAGCCAGAGATTATGGAATTAAACAAATAAAATAAAACAAGGATAATTGTATGTTATTGGTGAGTAAATAATAGAAAAGAATAACAATTTAGAAGGAAACAAATACAAAATACAGATTCCAGTATTCTGAGGCTCTGAGCCCCATTTATTTTCCTCACAGATGGCAAAAAAGTCGACATTATACGATTTAAAATAAAAAAAATAATCGTGGCTTGATATTAAGTAAGAACATGTTTTTATGAACCCCACAGCTTCCGGTCTTCCAAGACCCGAACGGACAAAAAGACGTGCTGCAGGCACGAAACATACTACCAATAGAAATACATTGCTTTTAAAATCGTTCTGTGTGCCACGAAAAAAAGGGGAACATCGTGTTCAATCAATAGATTATATGTTGTGACTACAACACGAAATGCCGTAAGACTGGGTTATAATAAACAATGAACCACGGCTCGCTGGAGAAAAGTATAAGGGTTGAGAAGTAGTTAATAGTAGTAGTTAATCTGGCTTCGTATGATTAAAAGCAACACGATCATCGACCCGACGCAGTCCCCATTGTTGTTGTTGTGAGCGACGTTGGGGAGAAAATCAGTGACGTAAACGGTGACGTCATGACGCAGCACCAGTCGGGCTCTGGGCGGTGTGAACAAAACAGGGGCTGAAAAGAAAAAACGGTTCCGAACCAGAAGAGCGCAAGCACGGAGCAAGAACGGGAACCGCATTGGTGTGAATGGGGCATAAGTAGTCCCTCACTCATCTGTGATGAACCCTTTGTAAGCGTATTCAGCCCAACTGCTCCTAAATGAAAATACCTTGTACATTATAACTCACCCTTAATAGAAATGCCTTTAAACTTGACTTTTACGCTTATTGTCAGTGAAAATAATAATATTAAGACTAACTTCTAGCTCACAGAGCAGTGCTCCCCAACCTTTTTTAGATTGAGAGCTACCTTAAAGGAGACCTATCATGCTATATTTTAATAATATATTGTAGGGCCATAAGGTATATTTATACGTAAAATACCAAACAGACCATGCCTCATTTTGCTCTATTTTCCTCTCCTCCACCCTGTCTTTGCATGCGCTGCAGCTGACCACGCCCCCCTGTAAAGGAGGGGGCCGAGTTACAAGCATCATGTTACCATGCTGTTACCATGCTGTTACCATGCCACAACCTCTCATTCCCCTGATAGGTGGAGAAGTGACCACTAAGCGGAGCACCATTTTTGTGAAATAATTCAAATCTGGATCAGTCTGTATCAGATCCGGATTCCGTTGCAGCCCCGTTTTTAGAGATTTGGGTATAGAGTGCACTTGGTGAGTTCCCTGACACACCGGGGACACATATTCATGTATAAAAGATGTACAAGAGTGCATTTTGCATGATAGGCCCCCTTTAAGGATAACAAACTCCATGGACGGTTACTTGTTTGATCAAATCTTTCTGAAGAATATACATTTTCAGTTTAACTTGAATATTATGCATGTGACAGGTCAATTCATTTGACTTGTTACTGTTTCCTTTGGACCTGTTCGCTCTGTAGGCAAACTGCAGGGGGTCCAGAGAGTCAGGGAGGGAGGAGGTGATGAAGGTTTTGACTAACCGCTCAAAGCACTTCATGGTGATGGAGGTGAGTGCTGCTGGGCGGTAGTCATGGAGGCTGGTGATGTTTGTCTTTTTGGGGACAGGAACGATGGTGGAGTGTTTGAGACATGTGGGGACTACAGACTGCAGCAGGGACCTGTTGAAGATGTCTGTGAACACCTCTGCCAGCTGAACTGCACACACCCTGAGAACACGGCCAGGGATGCCATCAGGTCCAGGGTCCTTGTGTGGGTTAACCCTTTAAAGGATTTGCACACATCTGCCCTGTTTAAAGCAAAAGGTTAGGGCTCCTGGTCCCTCTGTGCCTCCACGGCCTGGCTGCTCTCAAAACGTGCAAAAAAAAACAATTCACTCATCTGGGAGAGACGCGCACGCAGACACTCCCGCAGCACCCCCCGCTGCTCCTTTGTAGTCTGTCATTGTTCTTAGTCCCGCCCACATGTTCCTGGCATCAGAGCCTCTGAAGTCAGACTCTACTTTTTCTTTGTTCACAGTAAAATCCGGAGTGTTAATTTAACACTGTAGATAAGGACCATATGTTCACTGGCTCTCGGTGTTAAATTGGCTGTTAACTGTTAACTTAACACTTAAAGAGTGTTAATCCCTCCCTTAACACTTAAAGAGTCAATGTTAACACTGAGCCAGTGAACATATGGTGTTAAATTAACACTCCGGATTGTAGTGTCGAGTGTCTCTTTGCACTGATTTAAAAGGTGGGTGTCTGAGTGTTTGCCTCGGACAGACGTGTTCACTTTGTTCTGATGGCAGAGACTGCTGACACGGAGACTGAATCAGCAGAAAAACTCCAGACAGGGTTCTGTTATCTGTGTGTGATTATTCTAGCGTCCAGGACAGAAGTTTAAAAGGAGACTAAATGGAGTCTCTGAGAAGGTTCAAATTGGTACTTTAATTAATAAAAAACGTGATAATGTCACAAACAGAATATTGTCCGAACAGGAGAGTAAAGCTGCAGCTCCCTCTCCCTTGGTGGCCGTGCAGAAGAGAGCTCACAAGCATTCGTCTTTCCCGCTTGCTGGCTGTTCGCTCCTCCTCTCTGGGAGCTGTAGTGACGCAGGGGACTTCCCCCCTCGTTCTCCTGTGTCCGATATCGCGTTAAACAGAGGATTTCAACATTTTACATTCATTGCTTACTTCCACATGCCTTTTCTCCTCTTCATCTCTTTCATAACTGTATATGTAATACATGTTAACGGCGTCAAAGCCACTTTAATGATACTAAAGGGCGGTAGTCCCGGATGTCGTCATGACGGATTTTCAGAATAAAAGCTTAGTATTGAGAACTTCCGGGTTTTTCCAGAATAAAATAGCACTTTAAACTGACGGTATGTTTAAGGTACATTATGCCATAAAACATTGATTTTAATTTCTAACAGTCCCTCCTTACACACCTAAAAGGTGTGTATAATACTGTAATCAATGAGTTCTTCATCTGAACTCTGCATAGTACATAACTCATAAAAAACATACAATAAAATGGAATGGTTTTAATATCAACCTTAGGAAAATACAAAAATACTTTGACTGTTCAAACATAAAAGTTTTCCCTTGTGCATACTTCTAGTGTTAACAGAATATGGTTCAATATGGTTCTTCAGAATAGCAGCATTCTTCGTATCAGAACATTTATTCCTCCCTCTTTTCACAGAAACCGTTCTCATACCACGCTCAGTGTTAAGGCACTTGTTTTTACAAAGTGAAAAGAAACGACCCATTTTAGAATATCAATGATCCATACAACATGTGATCCATCATTTTAGAACAGTATGGCTAATAAAGAATAAAATAAAATATCTTGTACCAGTTTAATGTAATAATAAAAAATAAAAATACACCATCATGAAATAGTATAGGATAATAATGAAAAATAAACTATACACTATCTTGGAATAGTATAGGATAATTTAAATGGATTCACTCCATTTTAGCATTTTATTTTGTTTACTTCTAAACATGATTTCATCATTTAAAGAATCACATCGGCTGGACATTCTTTGAATAATCTCATCTCTGAACATCCATATCATTTCAACTCACTCATCATTTTCCTCAACCTCTGTATATGGGTCTTCTTGTTCTGCTAGCATTCGTAACCGTCTCCTCATGAGAAATTGACCCTCCCTCCTTTCATACCATTTAAGGTATGAAAGTAATATGTTCTCTAGAAGAGGCCGTTGTGATCAATCGGTACGTTAGGACATGGAAATGCAACATCTAGGCCTCCCCTGGGCCCCCTATGCTATCCTTGTACACTGTGGAGCCTAAACTCCCCCTGGGACTGGTCTCTTAGCCCGACTGGCTTTGGGGGTTTCGCCATGTTGATTAACTGCATAAAAAACATCACTGGCTGTGCTAGTGCACAGGTCCTAGTCCAATCCTGTGGCAAGACTGAGTACAAGGTTTTAGTTCCATGATACCGCTAAACATCTACTCTGGGGTACGGCATTCTAGACAGTCATTTCTGGGAGAAGATTTTGGTCAGTTACAACAGTTGTAGAGTTTCATCACTTGAAAGTTCCCACTTCAGTAGCTTTGGGTGGTCTGTTCTAATGATGTGATAAAGTCCCTGAAATGGTGTGAAAACCGGTGGAATATCACCAACGCATTATACTAATTTATCCATGCTAACCCCTTTAACAGTGTGTGGAACCTTGGGTGCCCGAGCATGTGATAATTAGTCCCTCCTTTAACAAGGACTTTAAAAACAGAAGTGGTTTCTTTAATGGTTTGTAGTTCAATTCAGGAATGTTCACTCATGGCAGATATGTTTCTCCTTTTAAATAACATCTCTAAATGTCAGGTCATCACTGATTAAATGGATGAGCATTAGGAGGTGGTGGCACTTGTCTTTTAAAACTCATACTCTGGTGCCGGGCATCCCTCCTAAGAGGGCAAGTAAGATTTAAAACATCTGCAGGGTGGGTTGAGCAACCCCTTCTCCCTGAACGATATTTGTTGTTGAAAATATGCACCATTAAAATGAGTGATCCAAGGCCCCGTATGTAGTACTCCCATTTATACTATTTTTTCAAAATTAAAATTTGCAATCGCTCTTTGCCTAGTGTCTTTTTAAAACTCTACATCTGGTTCGACAAACAAATGTTGTTTCCACCTTAACAGTTCTCCTATGGTAATATCCATGCTACAATGGAGACATCAATACTCTAGATTGGAATACCTTCTTTGGCTTGGTTCTAGCTCGACCTTTAACATTTTCCATTCAATAAAGATTTGTCTGCTTTCTATATTGTAACAAATTAAATCTTCCCCAAATTCTCACATGAATAAGAATCTCTAAAAGAATAATTTGTTTATATGATGAAAAGATTGAATAATATGTTTCTACCCTCAGTGTGTTTTTAGGATTATTTTCTAATAAGTGTGTTTATGTGTAAACTCACTCACTCCTGTGTTCCTTCTCTGCCCCTCTGGTCGTCAAACCACGACCCCCTCAGGTTCTGCTGGCCCGTGCCAACTCCTCTGGCCCGTGCCAACTCCTCCGTCTTGTCCTCTCCTCCGTCCTGTCTTCTCAGTCCATCCGCTCTTGGATCCTCTCGCTGTAACTCTTTTCAGTGGCCCAACTGCTTTGCATTTCATCTCCTCCTTTTCAGTCTCTACGCTGTTGCATGGAGGGCGTATTCCGCTCTCATGTCCCACACTCTGCTTTTGTGCCAAATCTCGTGGCTCAGTTTGCAACTTCGTGTCCTGATTTAGGAACCGATGAGTTTGCCTCTTTGTCAGCATGCTGGTTTGGTTCTGGATGCCTCAGGCGGAGCTGGTTCTGGATGCCTCAGGTCGTTGTTGGTTCAGCTCGGGTTCTCTGTCTGTTCGATGGAGGAGGGGAGGAGGAGTCTCCTGTGGTGAGGTCATTTGTTTGAAGATGGGGTCGTAGCAGTCTGACAGGCAGAGAGAGAGAGAGATCTCGGGACGCATTACCGATAGCTAATTCTAACACACTGAGGAAAAATATATCCAATCCTTTCTACTCCATTTTCATAATCTTACTATCTGTCTTAGATGTTAAATGCCATCTAAACCCAATTAATGTCTATCCCTAAACATTGTTTCCATCCACTGTAACATGGCTACTCCAAATAACTCTTTCAGGAAACCATTTTCTTTTATAAATTAAAAATACCTACATGTTTCAAGCACCACATATTTCACACAATAAAATAACGTCCCCATATTTTAAATAACTTTTGTGACCGGACATATCTGCAATGTCCCCACAATCTGCTGGGGAATTTTGTTTATAGAGTTTGTACGTACAAAGCTGTACTTGTGGGCTAGTAGTCAGTTTCTACTGTAATCATTTTCAATAATTGTGCTCAGGTCACCGGGCGGTTGTCCATAAACTTAACAGGGGGTGTTTCTGGTACAGACTAAAACATTGATCCAGTGTATTTGGAGATTCCCCTAATCTGTAAATCCCCATCACTTGCATATCCCAATCACTTAAACCCATCTCATCATTTGATACAAAAACTGCTTATATGGGGGGTGAATCATCTTGATTGTAACCTCCTCACCTTTGGGACCGAGTATTTCTAACTCCTCCTCTTGTTGCTCAACTGATCTTTTGGCTCTGGGGATGAGTGAAAGTCTCTGAAACACAGCTGGAGTTTTGTTAGTGATGTGGGCATTCTCTACGAGTGAACTAATGGATCCATGTCTTACTTGATATTGTACTCCCCATCCAACCAAAAAGGTGCCAAGTGTAATGAGCACAATCAACAATGCTATTCTAACTCTTATCCCTAGGGGACCCCACAATTGATTTGGCTTTGTTCTTGACATCATCTCTATTTTGTCCATGGTTGTGTCAGTTACAGAATTTAAATAATGAGTACTATAATAACGTATATGAAAATTGGACTCTTTTTCAGATGTAAAACAAAAAATAGGTTTTCACTTTCGTGTACAATCTATAAAAATCTATAGATAATTTGTCTTTTGAGCTGTTTATATCTTTATCTTATTTATATTTATTGTTTTGTTCCAGCTCTGCCAAATCAGTCCCAACTCCCAATAATGTTCTGGAAGTTGCCAGTGAAGGGTGACCATGTGTGAGGTGGTGTCAATTTGCTCCTTTGTCTTTACCTTTAAACCGGAGCTCGTGTGAAGTTCATTACAACTTCTCACTGTTCCGTCCACCGGGATCAGCTCACTGTCTTTTGTGAACTTTCACCCTCACCCAATCACCTGGCCGAACAGGAGTCTCTTCTGGAGTCTCTTCTGGTATCTCTGTAACTTTCCAGCCTGTGTAGACAAAACTTGGATAATATTACTCAGAGTTCTGACATATTCATCACTTCTATTCATCTAATATCTTAAAACTGGACCACTCCCTCCTTGGAGGAGGCCCAGGCTTCGGCATTTGTCGTTATGAGTCCTATTATTAAATACATGTTATTATTCATTAACTACAACGTCACTGAAATCAACATGTCTGCATAATCATGACACTCCCTCCTTTGAGCATAACATGCTCAATCAATATTGCAATGATTACCCTATTCTGAACAGGACACGCAAAACCCATAACGTTGCACAAAATAAATATAACTTCTCTGTGTAGCCATAAGGCGTACAAAAAATATCATATGATGTATGGCTTTCTGATGGTATACAAACATTCACTAAAATTTCCCATTAGCACAAAAATTGTTTACTTGTTTCAGGAATGGCTTTTGTCCTGGTATTATGCATCATTGTTGCTGCGAAAACAATACCCCTGGTGTCGCTAATGCGTCTCAATAACTCTAGGATTAGAGCATTGTTTGATACTGCTGAACAAACATATAATAAAATAATATTTCTCCAAACTAGAGGGAAAATATGAACTATTCTCACAGAGGGTGACATGCATGGAGGGCTGGTGCCCCTCACTCAAAATGAAATATTGCCTTACGCACTACATTATAAATCAGTAAAGTCACTCAAGAATAAATAAATAAAAACTGAATCTTGAAACTGTTGTAAAAACCCTACAACTTCTTTATCCAAGCTCTCAATCAGTGTTATGTTATTTAATCTGCTGCTTATTGCCTTAAAACCGATATTTCAGACGATTATAAAATTGTGTTTATGAGAAATAATGTAATCTGACTCCATAAATCACATAATTGTTTGACTAAAAAACTACACTTCTACTAACAATAAATGAAGTTCCCCTTTAAACACAGCCCCGGTCTTCTGACGGGGTCTATCTATGTGCTGGCTGGAGAATGTTGGGCCAGTCTCTGTCGCTCTGTCACTGTTCTCCCGCCAACAGTCACTCTCTAGTTCTGCTGGGTTCTTGTTGATTTCTTCACTGGTTTGAGACAAGCGACCCTATGGCTCCCTTTGTAGCCAGACTTCACCACAGCAGAATCGAGTTTCTGTTTTTAGGTCTCAACAGCTCCACGTCTGGTGTATCGCCGCCCCTTGAACTGCAGTCGGTGTAAACAGGAGGTAAGGATCCTCCGTCTTGGATGAGTACTAGGTTTCCGTCTTCATATTTTTTGGGTGGAAACCCATCGTCTTGACCTCACTAGCTGTGTGGACACAATAGTTTTCTGTGTAGGGGAACAACATCACTCGTAATCTCTTTCCTTCTCATAATTACAAAAATAGTCTGCTAAATGTTCTACTATGTTTTATGCTTTGTGTAAATGCAATATGCTACTCACTGTCATGTTTTACATTCAACCTCTCCCTCCTGTGGTGACAGATATGGCTCAATGTAGCTGGATTTCAAAATACCCTTGTGCTGAAGATGCATCACCTGGTGGTCTGGTCCTTTGAGCTTCCTCATTGTTGTGGTTGATACCAGGGTGTCAGTGGCATTTGGGTCATGTTTGGCACCCCTGTTCGTCTTTGACATCTCTGGGACCCCCTGCCTCCGTCGTAAACCTGGAAACCTCCCCGGGGTATCTGCATGGAGGGCCGTTGTTTGGTGCAATGTTCTGCGGACACTCTCTGGACCAATGTGTCAGCTGACCACATTTGTAGCAGCCTTCATCTGTTCTTCGTCTTGATCGTGGCTCTCCTCCTCTGCCACTTTGTATTCTGCACCTGAATCTCTGGAAGTTTCCCCTCCCTTCTCCTTGTCTTGTTCCTACAAGCTACGGTGTCTTTTAGTGGGAACTGTCCCAGCATCTGACCAGGTGTTTACTCTCGCCTTAATATCTGCAGTTGTGCCTGGCACTGGGAGTGCTCTTAACTTGGTGTCTTCTGGCGACATGTTTCTTAAGTTCACGGATAATATTATTAAGTTATCAAAAATGAATTACTAATCCTCTGAATAGTACCTTTGTATTCTTTATAAAGATATCCTATGTCATCTGAACTTAACTATTTGGAAAATAAATGTAAATGTTGTAAAACTGAGATTAGAAAATCAAAATTAGACAAAATTAAAATTATGCAAATTTCTAAAATCTAAATAAATAAATGAACAGTGTATGGTTTTCACTTTGTAATATTAAAATAGGAATATGGTGCAAATCCAAATAAACCGTGTAAGTCTACAGTGTATACTAAAGTTTATGAAATGATGCAAATGTCATAAAATGTGTTAACTACAATACTTCAATTCAAAGAAACCACATGTAATCTTTATCTGTGTGATGAAGAATGTATTAGCTGTAATACTTAGTATGTCCGCTAGGGGAGCCGTTTCATTTGTAACTCCTCTCAAATGTATCAACTAGTACTTCCGGTTCATAAACCTACATCCTGTTTATTTCCTCAAAATATAAAGTTCAAATTACTTTCTTTGAAAAGCATGAAAAACAAAACAACTCAATCTACTCTCAACGTTAATCTACACCATCCCTGTGTATTCAATCAGTAGTTACCGGTTGTATCTTTACTCAAACTATTTCACCACTAATAATGCTAACTGGCTAGCTAACTAGCTTAGCAGTATAGCATTAACCACATGTGATTGGGGGAAGGGGAACAATGGGAACACAACATCTGCAGATAAATAACCACACTGCTTGTCAATACATAACAATCTTCATTTATCTTAGCTCTAAATTCTATAGATGCTGACCTTAAAAGCTGATCTCATACCAATCTTGTACACAATCACCTGGGCTTAGATCATCACACAAAAATACTTTATTAAACCAGACTACGCAGGTTTAACACATCAAACATATAGACTAACATGAATGGACCCAGTCCAGCGTAAAACAGATCAGGTCTGGTACCTACCCAGAGGTATCCCAGATACAAGCTAGTGCCTCCCCAGAAGGTCTTAATACTATGTAATATTAACATTAATCGGGCGGCGCCGAAGATACAACAGAGACGAATAGAAACACTATATACACACTCCACACCACTTGCAATCACCACGGAATTAAACAGGTAACTGTCTCACCTTTCGTTTAGGCCCAGCCAAAAACCTAGTGTGATGCTAGTTAGCTTGCAGCCTTCCCCCGTCTGTTCCAGCTCAATCTCACTTCAGGGTAGCTGTTGCAAAACTGACATTTTTTTAACAAGAAGTAGCTTATTTCCTTAAAAATGGGAAGAAAATTAGAATATGGTTTTGACTATGAAATATGAAAATTAGAAATCTGGTGAAAATCTTCCACTTTCCGAAGTGTTTGGAACTATGTAAATGTCATAATTTGTGTTCGCTTCAATACATTTGTTTGCTTATTTGAAAGAGTATTATATAAAGTGTTTTATCTTATAATTAGAAACCACTTGCAATTCTATCTCGGCGATGAAGCATGTGTGTATTTATAACACTTTCAGAATTAGACTTCAAAATGCTATTGAGTGTTTCTTCTATGTAATAATTCTGTACTACCAGCAGAATTGTAATTTCCAGTTTAATCCACTATGGTTTACTATTGCAAAACTAACCTGTATTTAAGAAAAACTTATTTTCTTTTCTAAAAAATAGAAAGAGAATTACACTAGGGAAGAATATTACACTTGGTTAAAACGACACAGCACATAATCGCCAAAACACTTTTGCAAACTGGAATATTTCAATAACGTCAATTCAAGCAGAAAAAACTTCCAATATCAGACCCCTATGAATGCCAAACTTCCCACGGTAAAATAACCTATCTATTTTATAATTCCAACTTTGCAAAGAAATAGGATTTGTCCTTCTCAAGGAGGAGTAGGACTGGGTAAAAGCAAACAGTCTCACTTCTTCAATTAGCATTTCACGAAATGGCGACTGCGGTGTGATTCATTGTAAACATGCTGGCAAAACAAGATGGCAACTTTTCCAACCTTTGACCTGAAGAACAAAGGGATTTTACAACACCTCGTGGCTCCCACTGCGGAGAGTTTTTTTTTATATATATTCTCAACACAAAACAACAATGCAGTTTAAAATAACATTTCTATTTAATGTACAATTTATAAATGGGCCTCATACCCTTACGTCACAGTTCTCTGTCCATGCACGTAATTCTTTGACTTTAAGAGCCAGTATGGTTATCTCCTCTGTTTAAACACGCTATGTTGGGACAAATTAAGACGCAAATCAAACACAATCAGCAGAATATCGTCTAACTAACGCACGAATGTCGCACTTCTCATCGTAATCCACACGCAATGTCTGTTTGAAAACAGGAAAACAACCACTGAAAGTTTCAAAACTTTCAGGCCTTTTCCTCGAAAAGGACTTTTTTATAAGAAGCCTCACACTGTAATCTCTACACTCAATCAACTGCGTTCTTGTTTAAATAGTCCCCAACCATTCACGTTAACTTAAAACGTAACAAGAAAACGCAATTGGAATGATTGCTAAATCACACAAAGGACTTTTAAAAATAATACAAACACTCTCTCCAATAATCACAGCTTCCACTGTGATTTTGTTCTTTTGTTTAAATAGCCACACACTATTCACGTTAACTTAAAACGTAACAAAGAACACTATATTGGAGCGATTAGCCTCTTGCTGACATGTAATAACAGACAAACGAATAGCATGCAGGGTTAGATATAAGAAAAATAAGTAAATTGGACTTACCCTGCTTGTGACAAAGTAACGCCTCGTGTTATATGATTGTTGTCATTACATTTGGTTGTTTTAACATTAATTTCCCAGCTATTTTCAGGAACCGGAAGCAGCAGTCCAACACACAGTCCTAAGATTTTCCTGCATAAACTATTGAAGAATTTGATTTAACGGGTTTCTTCTCACCGATTGTTTGAGATCTCTTGTGTGTCAGACGATTGCGTTCTGGTTTCCAGGCCACAGCCGGCTGGATATTCTCTCCCGTTGCCCTAGAATCACGTCGGCTTGGTCCCAATTGTTATCTGTGTGTGATTATTCTAGCGTCCAGGACAGAAGTTTAAAAGGAGACTAAATGGAGTCTCTGAGAAGGTTCAAATTGGTACTTTAATTAATAAAAAGCGTGATAATGTCACAAACAGAATATTGTCCGAACAGGAGAGTAAAGCTGCAGCTCCCTCTCCCTTGGTGGCCGTGCAGAAGAGAGCTCACAAGCATTCGTCTTTCCCGCTTGCTGGCTGTTCGCTCCTCCTCTCTGGGAGCTGTAGTGACGCAGGGGACTTCCCCCCTCGTTCTCCTGTGTCCGATATCGCGTTAAACAGAGGATTTCAACATTTTACATTCATTGCTTACTTCCACATGCCTTTTCTCCTCCTCATCTCTTTTATAACTGTATATGTAATACATGTTAACGGCGTCAAAGCCACTTTAATGATACTAAAGGGCGGTAGTCCCGGATGTCGTCATGACGGATTTTCAGAATAAAAGCTTAGTATTGAGAACTTCTGGGTTTTTCCAGAATAAAATAGCATTTAAACTGACGGTATGTTTAAGGTACATTATGCCATAAAACATTGATTTTAATTTCTAACAGTTCACAAGTTTGAAACATTTCTCTCAGCAAAGTGATCAGAAGTGGAACATCACACCCTCCTCCTCCTCCTCCTCCTCCTCCTCCTCCTCCTCCTCCTCCTCCGCAGCAGCAGCTTCTCTCACAGAGGATAAGGATAAGAGACCCCTCCCCTATGAATGACTTTAAAGTCCACAGTCACTTTTATCCATCATGTTTAAAATCTAAAATTATTGTTTTCTGTATTTGATGTAAGACGAAGGTTATTTGTCGACCAGGCACCCGCATCGCCCCTGCAATCTCCTCACGTACCGCTGGGGGTCCCCGGTAGGGAACCAATGACCAAGCATAGAATACAATGGGAGGGATGAAACCCTCTGTAATGGTCACACGTGCAGAGCACACAGCACACAGTGACATTTGTTCTTTGCTTTCAACCCATCATAGTACCAGGAGTCTAGTAGTAGGAGCAGTGGGCAGCTATTGTACAGTGACGGGGAGTGGGGGGGGTAGGGGGATGTCCGGTGCCTTGCTCAAGGGCACCACGGCAGGGCCCACCTTGAGCACAACCATTTGTAAAAATGGATGTGTGAAAAGCATACTGACATCTTTTCATGGAGATGGATGGCAGACACAACGTTAGCTTTGTGACCTTTTTGTGAGAGTGCTTCCATGGGGAGGCACTCTGTTTGGCTGAACTCAGCACCTGCAGTATGACATGAGACAGAAAGCTTCCCTGTAAAGGCAACACTTCTCATCTGCATTACGTGCACCAGTTAAGCTCAAAACTAACTTCCTGAAATAATGGATAATGCATGTCTCTACTTTTGCAGGTTATCAAGTGCCCAGACTTTCAAATAAAGGCTATGTATAATCCCACCTCTCTGCCTATGAGATTACACGTCTAGTATTCTGAAAGTTTGTATCCCTGTTCCGGCTGTGAATCCTTTCAATAGTTCTTCCTGATAATCATCTAAGCTCGAAATGGTTATACAAGCACACTTCTTAGCTGATTTGACAGGAGTTTGCACCCCAGCACTTTTCTTCTATCCTGAGGCAGTAATTACTGACTGGATCAATCTGTATGTAGATCTATTGTAATTCCCCTGAATAATTGTCATTATAACATGACACTTAGCTGTCCGTCAAGCCCACAGCAGAGTCACCTGGAGTCCCCCTTTAGTCCTTTAAAGATATGTCATGCAAATCAGCCGCAGGGTAGCATCGAGGTAGTTAAATATATTTAAATCAAATTGAAATGTATTGAGATGAGCGGTTCTGCTGACGGCGAGCCACATCCCAGTGATTGCTATGTGCATTCATGAGGAGATCTTTTTTCCTTGCACCCTCGTAGGAGCTGCACAGCGCAGCGGACTCACACACTTTCGTTATACGTCCTTACCTTCTGACAGGCCTGTCTCAGAGACTCAAAAACATAATGTGCGTCTGCTTGAGCTGTATATGTTCTGCCTGATATGAAGTTAGAAAATAACGGTCAGTGGGATATTTGGGAAACACATGCATTGATTGTTTTTGGCAAAAATGACAAAAGAAAATACTGTTTGTGAAACACATTTTTGTGAAAGCAGTTTTCTCATGAAGCGGATGCTTACCGTCTGGCTCCTGGACACTGAGATATCACTTCATGATATATTGGTATAAACCTGATAAAGACAAAAACAATAATGCAGAATTCGATTTTTAAAACATATATAATTAGTAAATACAATACGAAGCGTTTTCAGACAGAAAAGTAACCAGCAAGTAACACTGACCTGCATCATGTTATGACACTTAGCCGTGATCCAAATGATCATCATGGCAAATAAGAAAAGGACAATGAATAATTGGTGATGCCCCTTTTAATGTTGGCACACACTAGTTATATCCACTGTAATGTGCATAGGACGTTAGAACACACTTGATGAGAAGGTGTTTCAGACATGTGCTGAGATGGGAGGCTCCAGTGAGTGCAGGGTTAAAGACAGAGGAGGCATATTGATGGCAGGGCCTTTAACTGCAGAGGTACTTTAAAGTCATTCCTAATGGCTGCTGCTGTCTTCCTTTTAAAAATACCAGTGTGTTGGGAGACAAATGTCAGTTTCTATGTAGGGTCTGAATAAAGGTGCTGTGTGTGTGTGTGTGGGCTTGGTCCAAATCAAGTCATGTCTGTTCCTTTAGAAAGTCGTGTTGGAGTTATTTGCTTCATGTGTATACCATATTTGGGAGTTGGTACCATGTTTTACGATTGTTGCTTTCACCAATGAATCTGTCAATGTCATGTCAGTTAAAAGAAAAGCCTTCTCCTTCACACTCCTGCTTAGCTTAGGCTCAGAGAAGTTTACCAACAGGCCTCAGGATACTGTCTGACCCACTGTCACCCTGCTGAGATGCTTTTGTAATGTTCCTATGTGGATATTGTTTGAAGTCTTTCACCTGGCAGCATTGACATTTGTTTTAAGAGGCTTTCTCAGCCCTGACAAAATAAAAGTCTATACTGAATACCAAGGAAGTTTAAAATACTATTTATATATGAGGTTATAGGAAAAGTAAATACGGGAAATTATACAAACATACATTTGTAGAGAGTTAAGGCCCCTGCAGCTGTGTTTGGCTTATTCTAATTTATATTCACTTTTTAGTGTGAAATTGGTGCATGAGCAAACAAGAAGACCTCTAAACTAACGCCATCGCTGCATTTTCCTGACATTGTTTCCAATCAGCCAGCATTACCTGAGGGGGGCTGATGACGACAGTTTGCATTCAGAGGGTCTGTGAGAAATGAAGGAAATGTGGGAGGTTTGGTTCTTCCTTCTTCTCATTTAAAACACCTGGTGGACGGTTAATCAGAACATGAGATCATGACAACCCCCCCTCCTCACAGGGGACGAGATCATCATGGGGCCCTCACATCATCATGGGGCCCTCACACCTTTCCTCTCCACCGCTAATCACTATAACTGGTGGAGGTGATTAGTTATGAGGGACAACCCACCGGTGGATATGCTTTTAAACCATAACTGTGGTTGCGGTTTAAACTGGTTGCCTGCTTACATTTAAAAGTCAAATGGTTTTATGTTTGTAGGTGAAGCGAATACTCGTGTGTTTACAGTTTAGCAGACGGACGCTCTGTAGCTGCCCGCCAACACTGAACACTTGAAGTTTTAATGAAAAACCATGTTGCAATCGATGTGATTGGCAGGTAGTTTGTTGGTGTTCGCCTGCCCTGGGAAGATTAAAGGTGCATTGTGTATTTGAGACTCAGGTGCTGTTTACACGGGAACAAAACGGGTTGTATCTGCTACTTTTCTCTTTCGTATAGCCCGTTTGTTCACACGAGGCCGTAACGGAACCGCGGAAACGGACCCCTAAAACGATAACGGGTCCCAAGGTGGATAGATCTGCGGACGGAACGCTCTGGAGGGGCAAACGGCTCCGTGTGTACGTCCTACCTCTCCCCCCACCTCCCCCCACCTCTGCTGCTCACTGCTGTAGCATGGTCAGTAGCTATTGTCAGTAGCTACTGCTACTGACCATGCTACAGATGTTAGCGCAACATCTACAGCTCCTCTACCACAACCATCAGCAACCAGTGCACATGGAGTACTACATGAACTACATCAATCAATCAACCAATGTTTATTTATATAGCTCAATATCACAAATGTTACATTTGTCTCAGTGGTCTTCACAGTGTGTACAGAATATCAGTATGACAATACGATACCCTCTGTCCTTAGACCCTCTGTCCTTAGACCCTCTGTCCTTAGACCGTCTGTCCTTAGACCCTCCGTCCTCAGACCCTCTATCCTTAGACCCTCACATCGTACAAGGAAACACTTCCAGAGAAAACCCAGTTTAAAGGGAACATGGGAGAAAATCCTCAGGGAGAGCAGCAGAGGAGGGATCCCTCTCCCAGGACGGACAGACGTGCAATAGATGCCGTGTGTAAATTGAAGAGATAATACATTTTACAGCATATAGACCGGATGTTAGGAAATGCATGTGCCTGTAATAAGAAGATGAATCCACGAGGATGTCAGCTACAATCCTGTGGGAGCCATCAGGGAAGTAGTCTGATGAGAGTCAGGCTGGACCACAGTGACAGCTTCAGCCACGACTCGAAGTCCAGGACTCAAATCCAGAACTCAGGATAGAGGATCCAGGACACATGATTCAGGATCCAGGACTCAGGACCGCAGCAACAGGATCAGCCACGACTCAGGATCCCGGTGTAGATAGACAACAAAAATAAATTTGGGGGAAGCTGGGTTAATCGGAACATGAGAGTAAACAGGTACAGACAGACATAAGGAAGAAGTAAGATGTCCCCCGACAGTCTAAGCCTATAGCAGCTAAACTAACGTGTATACGTACATGCACTCCCTTAGGATAGGTTGAGGGAAAGGGTAGCAAGTAAGAAGTAAGGAACAGAGGTGGAGAGGCACGTGTCTTCGTACATGCACTGCTAAATGTTGCTAAATCCACAGCGGATAATAAACAGAAGGGCAACCAGGCAACCATGCTCTGGGGTCTTCTTTGCTGCTTTTGGTGTGTTGTGTGGCGGAAGTACAGCGCCACTTACAGGCCCGGCATATGTACTACAGCGTCTCCAGCGGGTCGAGCGGTCTCGTGTGAAGGGACACGTTTATTGAGCCGTATCTGTGTGAACGAAAGACTTTTTTTATATCGAATTTGGTTTGTTTGCGTTTGCGTTCCCATGTAAATGGGGTCTTCTTGACCACACAACAAGCCACAGTGAGTAATGGGCCCCCGGCAAATTAAGCAGCTTGATTAACTCTCCAATATACATCATGTCTTCAAATGGTGTCTTTCTTTGCTCTAATGGAGTCTCTAAAGAGCTTATAGAGTTTGTGTGAGTGTAGCCTAAAGGCCCTGACACACCAAACTGACACCAAAGAACACGTCCCGACGGACCCGATTGTTGTGTCGCCTCACGTCTCCTGCGTCTTGGCCAACAGTCGCAATGGAACACACCGCAAAGACTTCAGCCGACGGCCAAGAAGCACGTACGAACTGTGCATGCTTGTGTGGCAATAATTCTCATTACCAGCAGGGGGCGGTAGTGTGTATTCGTCATTCAAAAGAGGCAACAACCGGAGGACAGACTGTGTGATATAAACAAACAACACATGGCGTGTGAGGTACCATTTTCACTCTACAACGAGAAGCTCATCGGCTTTACTGTGTCGAGAGCTGGAGTTAAATGAAATCTCAGATGTGCCTTCTTAATCGTTTGTTTGGGTCCCTCACTTCCGTTTAGCTTCTCATGCACTGATTCGCTAGCTGAACAGCCAATCAGAGTGATTTCCTTTTTTTTAGCCGACAGCCATGGCGGCGGAATGTGTCTGCACGGTGCAGGACACACCAATCTGAGTAGGGCGACAGGACGCTCATCGACGGCCAGATATCTATCGACGCCAAAATACGGCCCTGGCGTGTCCGGGCCTTAAAGCTCTGTGGCGAAGAGGCTGGAGATGGAATCAGTTAATGGCTTGGAAGGCAAGCTCGTTTAGCAGCATCTGCAGCTTCATGCTTAACCTGTTAAGCCCGAGAGACCCCGGTTCCGGGGGCTCCTGCAACATCTTGCAGGAAACAGTGTCTGAGGGCATGTTCATTTAATAAACTATGAATGTTTTATATCCATGTAACGGAAAGAAACTCATCTAACTGATAATTTTAATTTGTTTTTCAAAAACAAACCACAATGCTAACGCTGAGCCTCTGAATTAGCAACGACCAACACTATAATTTACAGTTTTGTACCATGTTCAATTGGAATTTTCTTTAAAATAAAAACATCTATATTGATTCTGACTTTTCTACATCCAACTCACAGCTTTATCATTACTTTGAGAAAATAATGTAACCCTTTTATGGTCATTTGTTCTGGAAATGTCATTTTCGAGCCTGAGACCTGAAAAACAGGCTCAGGGCTGGTTAATGATGATTACCCCCCCCCCTCCTCCTGCAGGCCTGGAGCTGTACAAATTATATTTTACAAGTCGTTTTTTTTCTAGTTGCTCTAAATGAAATCTTCTTAAAACAACATACTGAGTTTAATGACATATACAGGCTAACTTTGATTTTACAGAAAATGCATCAATATGTTAAAAGAAGACAGATCACAGCACTCGGAGAAACGAGGTCAGGGAATCAATGCATTGGCAGTTTCCCGTTGTACGCTAGCTTTTCCTTTTTCAACATCTAATCATATAAGTGAGGAGAACAAGGTTTTGGAAAAGTTGCGATCCTAGAGCAATGAGGTCCTTGAGATGAGCCCATGTGAGGCCTAACTGTGAGGAGAGGGCATGTTTCCCTCCCCACAGAGACATGCAGGCTGTGATTGGAGACTTAACAGTGCTCATTGTGGTGTATTACCTGTCTATTGAGTTACCCCTTATGTCCAGGGTGTATAATGCCTCACAGCTAGTGTATGATGGGATATACCCTCATTAACATTGTGACATGTATAGAAAATAGAATGTATAAATATAAATTATACATTGTTTATTGGAATTGTGACTTATTGTTTTGCTTTATCCAAATATGTTCACTGATAGAGAATGCTCTGAGATCTCGTGATGGATTACTTTGAGACAAGAAATAAGCTCTTTAATAATACATAGAGTATACCTCGTTGAGCATATTATCTTTGTTTGGAGAAAACACATACTGTATATAAAATATATCACTGATTTGATGTCAGCATTTGAAATGTATTTGCACATAGATTCAGCTGTTTCAAACTGTCAATAAAAACTAAAGCATGTTGATGGATGTAAAGGCTCATACAGTAAACCCAAAGAAATATGGATGCATACAACCGAGTTACATCTAACATCTCACACTGCACTGAAGTAATCCAAAGCTGGAGTGCAATCTAATTCCCCAGGGAACAAACAAATACATATTTTTTAGAGGCCAGTTTAAACAGGTGGGTTTTGAATGTCGTGATGGAGTCAGACTGTTTGATGTGTGGAGGCAGAGAGTTCCAGAGCCTGGGTGCGGTGCAGCTAAAAGCCCTGGCTCCCATGGTGCTAAGGCGGGAGGTGGGGACAGTCAGGAGTCCGGCTGAGGATGAGCGCAGGGAGCGGGAGGGGGTGTATTCCTGGAGGAGGTTTGAGAGATAGGTGGGGGTGAGGTTGTTGAGGGCTTTGTATGTAAGCAGAAGGTTTTTGTAGTCAATCCGGTGCTGAACAGGGAGCCAGTGAAGTTGGATGAGGACGGAGGTGATGTGGTCAGACGATTTGGTACAGGTAATGATCCGGGCAGCCAAGTTTTGAATGATTTGGAGTCTGTTGAGTAGTTTTGTGGGTAGGCCAGAGAGGATAGCATTACAGTGGTCCATCCGGGATGTGACAAATGCATTAACCAGGATTTCGGTGCTGGATTGTGAAAGGGATGGGCGGAGTCTGGAAATGTGTATGTCCCCTCATGTTGTTGTTTGACATTGATGATGCAACTCTAATCATTCATATTGTAAAGCATTCATTCATAGTCACTCATTGATCACAACCAGACAAGGCCCCCCCCACACCGGTGAGTGAGGATATGGTGTTCACTAAAACAAATCAGGAGGATTAAACAAGTGCAAAAATATACTGCAAATGATGATTGAGTGAATATTATTTTTCCTAATAATACAATTAAGTCAATCTACACTACACTATGGAAAAAGAGAAAGGAGATTCTAAGTAGGAGATTACCCATGATGCACTGTCACAGGCGTATTTGCAGCGTTCAAAGAGCTTCTGGAAGCCATGAGGCAGGCAGAGACCAAGTGGGAGAAGGTGATAGGTTGGAACTAGAAAAGGAATAGAGAGTAAGGAGTGAAGTGGGGTAGTGGGAGAGTTGAGGAAGGGGTAAAGGGCAGAGACTGCACCTTTTGATAACAGTATCAGGTGAAATGATGTCAAAAGGGTTGCACACAGATAAACGAAGAAAACTATGGTGCAACATCGATAAAAAAGCTCTCTGCTTTCTCTATCCACTTTCTTTAAGACTCATCTTTATCTATTTTGTGGTAGAGAGCTTCTAAAAAATAAAGCCCCAACTTGCTTCTTCCTGACCCTATGATCTTCCAGTTTTATTTTTATTTTGCCATTAAGATTTTATTGAAAACACCTTGGATATGAAATGTTACTGTATTGCAAAAGCACTTTATTTATACCGTATCCTGTTTTATGTTTTTTATTTAATCAACCTTTAATTTTCTGATGTACAGATGTAGCACCTCATTTCAGACAGTTTGAAACGCGAGGGCCGTGATTGGTACGTGATCTGCCCTCGCTCAAGGGAAAACCAGCTTGACTTGAGACCTCCCGCGTGATGAATAAATGTAATTATAATGAAGCCAGCTGCAATGGATCATTGATCCACCAGGGGGTGCAGTGGGGTTCCACACTGGAGCTCATGTGAAATAAAGTCATAAAGATACAGTACGCTGGATGTACAGCGGAACTTTGTTCAGATCCATATGTCACGGCGGATATCATACTCTGTGCTAAATAAGAGACATGTAATCATTTACAAAACATCACCATGTTGTCATTTAACAAAATAATGTTGTTTAGTCGGAAAAAACGAACGGGAGGAAATGCAGCCCTAATTTAATCATCGTCTTCACCACGATAATTTACTTTTATGTTCGCCGAATTGACATGAAATCACTGACACATATGAATACATTGTATTCAACTTCATTAAAACGTTATTAATGTGCCTAAACTCAGTAATGCACTAACAATATTTATATTTTAATGGAGCCTCGTCGGCAGATCATGATCTTGATCTGCATGAAGGGTGTTATTTTCCCCATAAGGAACAAGTCGCTGCAAATTATCCCGCTTATTACATGGCCACATTCTCAACAAAGTAACGACATGACTCCCAATATTAATTGAGATGCTTTTATGGATTTAGAAAATGTTTTTATTGATTTAAAAAACCAATGAGTTGAAACCATGAGCTACAAAATGAGTAGCCTACAGGCGAGTTGGGCACTTTTTTAAATATACCTGGGCAGGCTCTGTTTTGCCGAGGTCCTCTGGCACTTGCGGGCCGCTGAGGTGTGGCGGTGTTTGGGGCAACGAAGACCGCTGCGGTCTGCGATTGTTTTTATAAAAATGAAAAATATCGACTTATTAATATTTATACTGCCCCTGAGGCAAAAAATAAGTTACAATTATTCAGAAAACTTAGAGAGCTATTAACAGTGGGTTATACAATTATATTAGGTGGTGATTTTAATACAGTAACAGAAGACATAGATAAGTGTAGTACAGCTGTTTTTAAACTGAGGGCGGAAGGAAAGCTGCTGAAATAAATCTGCAGTGATGCAGGCCTTCGATGTCTGTCGCTCTCTGAATCCCGCTGGAATGGATTTCACGAGATATGACAAAACAACTAAAACCCGTATAAACAGGATTTATGTATCAAAACACTTCTCTGTAACCAACTATAAAACAATCTTAAATAACTTTTCGGATCATCTTTTGGTCCACACGTCATTATCCTCCGGAGCCCCTTCCACTAGAGGCTTCTGGAAACTGAACACACAGTGTCACGATTCTCATGTTATGTCACGTTTGTAGTTTTGTCTGTGTTGGTGACACAGACACCAACTGTGTCTTTGGGTTTCCTGTCTTATTGTGTAAAGTGTTCAACCCCGTTTCCTGCCTGTCTGCTTTCTGTCTGTTTCCCTCCCTGATTACCCGATTGTGTTCACCTGTTGTCCTTGTGTTTCTCCTCCCCTGCCCAGCTGTGTCTTGTTCTGTGATTACCCTTCTGTGTATTTAGTCTAGTCTTCCCCTGTATTCCAAGTCGGTTCATTGTTTCCCCTCCATGTTATTCCATGGTCTGTGTTCCTTGTGCTGCTCATTGGTTTTGGATATTTTGGATTCTGCCTTGTTTTGCCACAGCTTTATTAAATATATATATTTATAATAATATATTATTTAATAAAGCTCGCTTTTCGTTATTCTGCATTTGAGTCCTACCTGCTTCACCCAATCGTAACAGAATGAACCGACGACATTTGGACTCAGCAGATTTTAATGTTTTGGCCCCACAGGCGGAATGTCTTGGGTACTCTCTGGAGTACATTTTTTACACCTGGAAGAACGCCTCATCTAGACGGGGTAAAGAGGCTACTTTGAAGGAGGCACGCCGGGAGGTTGCTCGCAAGCCCTGGCTCAGGAGCTTGTTGCCTGAGTGGCTACAAACCTTTACAAGTAGCCCTGAATAATTGTCACAAGCTTATAACCCTTTCCTGGGATCCGACTACTGTCCTGTTGAAGGTCCACAGAGTCTCCAAAAAGCCTCAAGGAGACGCAGGGCCAGGATTCCAGCCCGTGCTCCAACAGCCATGATCCCGGCTTCAGTTCCGGTTTCCACAGCCATGGATCCATGCACCAGTACCGGCCCGCAGAGCTATTTTTCCTTGCTCGATTACGTGGCCCACACAGCCATGGTCCAGGCCTCTGTTCCGGTTCCAGCGGCTCCAGTTCCAACCTCAGACCTTTTCTCAGGAACCCGTCTGGCGTTTGGAGGTCCACGGAGCCTCCAAAAGGTCTCTGGAAGATGCAAGGCCAGGATTCCAGCCCGTACTCCAGCGGCTCCGGCTCCAGTGCCGGTCCCAGCAGCCATGGTTCCGGCCCCAGTTCTGGCCCCAGCGGCCATGGTTCCGGCCCTGGTTCCGGCCTCAGCAACCATGGTTACAGCCCCAGTTCTGGCCCCAGCAGCCATGGTTCCGGCCCCAGTCCTGGTCCCAGCTGCCATAGTCCCTCCTCTAGTCCCTTCCCTAGTCCCTCCTCAGGTCACTTTCCTAGTCCCTTCTCTAGTCCCTTCTCCAGTCCCACCTCTAGTCACTTCTCTAGTCTCTTCTCTAGTCTCATCTCAAGTCCCTTCTCAAGTCCCTTCTCAAGTCCCTTCTCAAGTCCCTTCCCAAGTCCCTTCTCTAGTCCCTTTTCTAGTCCCATCTCGAGTCCCCTCTCCAGTCCCCTCTCGAGTCACCTCTCGAGTTCCATCTCTATTCCCTACTCAAGGTCCCTCCTCTAGTCCCTCCTTTAGTCCCTGCTTTAGTCCCTCCTCTAGTCCCCTCTCTAGTCCCTCCTCGAGTCCCCTCTCTAGTTCCCCTCTCGAGTTCCCTCCTCTAGTTCCTCCTCTAGTCCCTCCTCTTGTTCCTCCTCTAGTCTCTCCTCTAGTCCCCTCTGGAGTTCCGTCTCTAGTTCCCCTCTCGAGTCACGTCTCAAGTCCCTACCCAATGTCCTGGTCCGTTGGGGGTCCTGCCAACTCCATGTCCTGTCCCGTTGGAGGCCCCGTCGACTACTCCTCTGCCGGGTGTCCTACCAATCGTATGTCTGTCCCGTTGGAGGTCCCGCCGTCTACTCTCCTGCCAGGGGTCCTGCCAGCTTCTTGTCCTGTCTCGTTGGAGGTCCCGCCGTCTACTCTCCTGCCGGGGGTCCTGCCAATCCTATGTCCTGTGCCGTTGGAGGCCCCGCCGACTACTCTCCTGCTGGGGGTCCTGCCAACCCTTTGTCCCGTCCCGTTGGAGGTCCCGCCGTCTTCTCTCCTGCCGGGGGTCCTGCCAGCTCCTTGTCCCATCTTGTTGGAGGTCCCACCGACTGCTCTCCTGCCGGGGGTCCTGCCAACCCTTTGTCCTGTGCTGTTGGAGGCCCCACCGACTGCTCTTCTGCCGGGGGTCCTGCCAGCTCCTTGTCCTGTCCCGTTGGAGGTCCCGCCAACTACTCTCCTGCTGGGGGTCCTGCCAACTACTCTTCTGCCGGGGATCCTGCCAACCCTATGTCCTGTGCCGTTGGAGGTCCCGCCGACTGCTCTCCTGCCGGGGGTCCTGCCAACTCCTTGTCCTGTTCCGTTGGAGGCCCAACCATCACCTGTCTCACCGGGGGTCCTGCCAACTACTGGTCCTCTTCCGTGGGGGATCCTGCCGAAGCCTGTCCCACTGGCTTCGGTTCCTGTTCGGCCGACACCGGGTCCTGCCCGGCCTCCGGAGCTGTCTGGTCTTCGCCCTCGAGCCCGGCCCCCTGAGAGCCCGGCCCCCTGAGAGCCGCGGTCTTCTCCCTCGAGCCCGGCCCCCTGAGAGCCGCGGTCTTCTCCCTCGAGCCTGGCCCCCTAAGTGCCGCGGTCTTCGTCCTTGGGCCCGGCCCCCTGACTCTTCCTGCCGCTGCTTTTGCCCTCATGCTCGGCCCCCTGAGTTTGCCCGCTGTGGCCTTCGCCCCTTTTTGAACTTTGCCTTGCCCCCGGGCCTTCCGCCCGAGACCCCGTCCTTGGTCTCTGCCTTTCTCCCGGGCTTTCCGCCCGAGACCCCCTCCTTGGTCTCTGCCTTTCCCCCGGCCGTCCGCCCGAGACCCGTCCTCCAGACCCCCTCCACCTACCCTTTCTTGGCCCTAGTTGTGTGTCCTCCCTCCGGTCCCCCTCCACCCACCCTGCTGGACCTTTTTTTGGAACGTCTGGGATCCTCCAGGAGCTGCGGCTGGCTGTGCGCTGTGCAGAGCCTCGACAGACAGGTTTGTGTCAGCTTGTTGCTGGTGATGGCTGTGTTTCCGCATCCGCTCCCAGCCAAGTTGTCCTGATTACCGTCTTATTGTTTGTGGCTTAGACTAGCACTAGGACGATATGCAGAGGACAATCTTCACTGTGTCATTAAGGAAGATTTCATCCTCACAATATTATATTGTCTTGTGGGCAGCCGTTCGCTGACATTTTAGGCACCGGCCACAGTTACTATTGTAACTAAGGTTCTAAGCCGTAAGTACTGGCCATAATTACTACTGTAACTACGGTTCCAAGCTGTGTAAGTACTGGCCATAGTTAATACTGTAACTGTGGGGTTAAGCCGTAAGTACTGGCCATAGTTACTACTGTAACTACGTTTCCAAGCCGTGCACGTACTGGCCATAGGCAATACCGTAACTACGGCTCTATGCCGTGTAAGTACTGGCCATAGTTACTACTGTAACTACGGTTAGATGCCGTGTGAGCCCTGGCCATGGTTACTGCTGTAACTACGGCTCTGTGCTATTCTCTTCTTTAGAAGCTAGTTATCTGGTCTTAAACATGTGTGTGATTTGACTTGATCTCGCTTGATCGTTAGCAGCAGCCGCTCGGCTAACGTCTTGCGAATACTGTTAAGCTTCTTTATTTTACCCAGCTAGGTGAAGGCAGTGCTCTCGCTTCCGCTCCCTCTACCGGTAATGCGGATGTTAGCTACATCCCTTTTTCTGTTCGGCGAGTAGTAGCACCGCTCTACTCTTCCCGTTCAGCAGGTAGCTGGTGAAGGCTGTGTTCCCGCACCCGCTCCCGGTTACGCTGCATCTGGCGTTCATCTCTAACTTAACCAGTGAAGGCAGTTCTCGCCCCCACTCCTGGTGGACGCCAAACTGCCTTGTTTTTATGTTAAGCAGGTAGCTGGTGAAGGCTGTGTTCCCGCACCCGCTCCCGGTTACGCTGCATCTGGCATTCGTTTCTAACTCAGCCGGCAGTGTTCTCGCCCCCGCTCCTGGTAGACGCTGAACTGCCGTGTTTATTAATCCAGCCAGGTGAAGGCAGTGCTCTCGCTCCCGCTCCCTTTGCCGGTAACGTGGGTGTAATTACATCCCTCTTTCTGTTCGGCGAGTAGCAGCAACGCTCTACTCTTTCCATTAAGCAGGTAGCTGGTGAAGGCTGTGTTCCCGCACCTGCTCCCGGCTACGCTGCATCTGGCTACCTACAGAATGGTTCATTCATGTAGCGCCTGTATGGCTTCTCTTGAGCCCGAGGACGGCCACGACCGCTGCCCCTCCTGCCTCGGCCGCTTCTGGCGGTCAGTGGGGACGAAATTTGAGTATCTGAGGGAGGTTCTCACGGTAAACGCCTGCATGAGCTGTAGCTGCATGCCTCGGGTGCTCAGAGTGGCTAGAATCACTGAGGTGGAACGTCTGGCAGCAGCCAACAGACACCTCTCCTTGTCACGTCCTCCTCCAGATCAATTCGGCCATTCCCGGCAACTTGGAGTGGTTCTCAACCAAGGGATGCCTACTTCCACGTGGGCCGGGCAAGAGGGTGCCTTATATTCAGTTCCTCCGGCCCTTGGGCAGACTGGCAGCTGCCTCGGCCGCTGGGCCCTTAGGCCCGCTGTCGTTGCACCCCCAGGGCCTATCTCCTGGTGGGCGTGCCCATGGGCGCCATCCCATCCCGACAGGAGACCATCACCATAGGTGCATGTCTCTCAGGGTGGGGTGCAATGCGGCAGGGCAGGACCATTCAGGGTCAGCGGTCTGCCCAGGAGAGTGCGCGCCAGGTCAACGTGCTAGAGCTTCGGGCTGTGCCGCTTGCACTCACGCACTTTCTACCCCAACTGGGGGACAAGAATGTGCGTGTTCCTTGGGGACAGCATGTACGTTGTTGCTTAGACGACAGTCCCTTCTAGATAGTGGACGTTCTCACTCCACTCTGATATTATGTGGCTGCGATTTCTGCCCGACATATTTGGGTCGACGGCGCCACGGCGGGGTGCCACAGGTCGATGTCCCTCTTTATGAGAGGGGCTTTACGGCAGCGTACCCCTTGCACCCCGAAGGCTCCGGCTTGGGACCTGCCCTTGCTGCCGGATGCCCTATCATCTCCTCCCTTCGAGCCCCTGGCCCAGGTGGGGCTTAGGTGGCTGCCCACGAAGGCAGCATTTCTGCTTGCCATAGCCTTAGGGAAGCAAGTCGGGGAGTTGCATGTCCTCTCCATAAACAATAAATGCCCGAGGTGAGACTCTCAGGCGTTGCCCTTTGGGCAAATGTGGCATTCCCGCCCGGGGTCCTTCCACAAACCCACTTCAATCAGCCTGCCCAGCTGGCACGCTTTGACATTCAGGAGTACGGCACGTCGAAGTTGCCGTGCCCTGGGGGTGCCCACAGGGCGTATATCAAGGCTACTGCCTGTATACGGCAGGAGGAGCAACTCTTGAGTTTGCCCTGGCGGCACTAAAGGAGGTTAGGCCCTCTAACCAGTGGCTGCCCCACTGGGTTGTCGATACCATCTCAGAGGCTTACGGGGCCAGTGGCCGCCCCCTGCCATCAGGCTGAGATGCCACTCTACAAGGAGCATCTCAACATATTGGGCTGCCCTGAGAGGGGTGCCCCTGGAGACCATCTGCGCCGCGGCATCGTGGGCATCTTCTGGCACATTCTCCAGTTGTCATCAGGTCAATGTCGCCACTCCCCATTCTTTGGGCGTGGTCCTTTTGCCGAGCTCCGCTGCTTCCAGTGGTGAGCAAGGGCTTGGATTCTTCATGACATTGTTGGTATAAGTCATCCAGTGCTAAAGCACCGCCTCTGGAGGTCAGTAGGGACGAAATAGAACGATAGTTACGGCTATAACTACGGTCCTATGAGTCCCGGATGACCGCCAGAGTTCCCTGTCACTCAGAATTCTTGTGTGCTCGCGAGAAGTTTCGGGGAACAGATCCTCTGACAATACCGGCTGATATAGCTGGTGTCACGTGGGTCACAGGTGACTTTGTTGTTATTGGTACTCGAGCTGCGCATGCGCGCGATGGACATATCCAGTGCTAAAGCACCGCCTCTGGCGGTCATCCGGGACTCATAGAACCGTAGTTACAGCCGTAACTATCGTTTTATTGTGTAAAGTGTTCACCCCCGTTTCCTGCCTGTCTGCTTTCTGTCTGTTTCCCTCCCTGATTACCCGATTGTGTTCACCTGTTGTCCTTGTGTTTCTCCTCCCCTGCCCAGCTGTGTCTTGTTCTGTGTCCCTTCTGTGTATTTTGTCTAGTCTTCCCTTGTGTTCCATGTTGGTTCATTGTTTCCCCTCCATGTTATTCCACGGTCTGTGTTCCTTGTGCTGCTCGTTGGTTTTGGATATTTTGGATTCTGCCTTGTTTTGCCACAGCTTTATATTATTTAATAAAGCTCGCTTTTCGTTATTCTGCATTTGAGTCCTACCTGCTTCACCCAATCGTAACACACAGTGCCTAAAAGATACTTGTGTCTCAACAGAACTAAAACTGGAAATACAAAACATAATACAATTGAGATGTTTAACAAACTCTGACATCAAATTATGGGAAACATTAAAAAATGAGGTTAAAACGTTTTTTTTAAATTTAAATGTAGAGAATTAAATAAAGCAAAACATATTAAATATGAATCATTAATCAAACAATATATTCATTTAAAGCAGATTAAAGTTAAAACAAAAACGGTAGAAGAAAATATATCTAAATTAAAAACTGAAATTGATCAATTAAACCGGGAATCATTATATAATATTCATAAAACATCTGAAATAGATCAGAGAGGCAACTTGGCTCAAGCCATTAACCTCTTAAGCCCGAAGGTCCCCCCAGTGGACCCCTCCCACCGTTTTTTTACGAGACTATGTCTCAGGGCTTCTTAACATTTATGAAACTATTAATGTTTCATACCCTTTTAACGGTAAGAAACTCCGCTAACTGACAATAAGAACAATTGTTAGCAAAAAAACCACAAGAGTAATACCAAGCCTTTGAATTAGCATTGAGTGAAAAAATGCTAACTAATGCTAACGCTTTTTTACACAGAACTCACGGTTGAAATGCCCTTATTACTATCTTAACTGCACAAACAAGATATACGATTTAAAGCTGAAACTCCACATATTCCACACATATAATGTCATCACTGTACGACCTCGAATTCCTGGAGCTATCAGCCAGAAAAGAGAAAGTAAACAACATCCGGTTTCAAAAATATTACAATAATTACGTCTTACCTTTTTAGATTTGTGATCAAAAGTTGTGTTCAACGGAATAAAAACGCCGCTCAAGGTTAATCCAATGTCTTTGTGTCACGTAGACATTTTTACTGATAATCCATCATCATATTTATGGCAATATACTGGGTATAAAGTTTTACTGTCCAGGCTTGTACTTTCAGATATGTTTCGTTTGCTTCTCTATTACGTCCGCAATGGTAATGTTTACGTGGATTTGTGAACTGCTCATCAATTCTATTGGATGTAATGGTTAAGAAAAAGGTGTAAATCACCCAAATCGACCAATGGGTTCCAGAGATATGGTCCTGCGTAAAGTATAAAGAATGCCAGCCAGCTTAAGTACTTTACGTAGCAGACTTTACTTATTGTTTACTACGTAAGGAAGCAGGAATTGCAGGACCCAGAGCGCACGGAGCACAGAGCGGACAGCAGATGACGGAATTGCAGTTTTATTGCTTATAGATTATCAGAACATTTCAAAGGGGACACAGCCACATTGGATATTAACCTATGGATGAACTACATCATCGTTTTTATCGTTTTAATGCCATTGAAGACCAGTTTAGACCAGACAAAGAGGAAGGTGAGCCATGTTAGCCTAGCGAATTAGTGCTAGTGCCACATGTTTTGATGTAAGTTTTTGTTGATAACGTCGCGAGTTTGTATCTTTCAGTGTTGAGGTGGGCACCGTTTCCGATTCTGTGTCTTTACGATCATAAACGATGTGTTGGATGTGCAGCTAGGATCAGTAATAAGGGAGCTAGGAGTGATTTTCGGTGCAGTAATAGGTTAGCATTTTTCGCTCGGTAGGCCTATGTTTTATTTTTATTTTTAATTGTTTTTCTTCACAACAGTTGTATTTGGATGGAATGAATACCTATAGTGATAATTCAAAGTAATAAAATGATTTTTACAGTGAAAAAGTTCAAATGGAACTGATGGTTCCCAAATTACCCAGAAGTGAGTCCGCTTGGACTTTATTTTTCTAAACCTCTCGAAAAAGGTCAAATTTCACTTTTTTTGCATCAATCTTGATACAGGGTACTTATTATATGTTATAGTTTGGATTCCTAAACCTTTTAGTCTACTATCCCATCATTCAAGGGTGGTTTTAACTATAAGTAATGTTTTTTTTTAGGCGGACATTAGAATTTACATGTTTTTACTGTGTTCCATCTGAATTTACGTTTAAAATAAAAACATCTATATTTATTCTGACACTTCTACATTCAACTCACAGATGTAAAAGATTATTTATTTACCCCTTTTAGAATTGAAGATATTGTCTTTGTTGTGTTAGTGGCATTTTCGAGCCTGAAACCTGAAAAACAGGCTCAGGGCTTAAAAGGTTAAAACCAACCAAAAGCAAATTCAAAGTAAATTCATCAAATGTATAAAAAATCAAGAAGGTTGTATTGTGTATAATGAAAAACGGAAACGAGAAGTGATAAGAGATTTATGTTCTGAAGCATATAAAAAAAATAGACATTGAAACGGACTGTGTTAAAACTCTGTTGGGAACAATCCCCCCGTACAACATCCAAGAATTTGACTTCCTTCTCGGTGAGATTAGAAAAGATGAGGTGATCCAGGCGGTGAAAGAGCTGAATGTCGGTAAGAGCCCCGGTCCTGATGGTCTGCCCACTGAGAGCCCCGGTCCTGATGGTCTGCCCACTGAGAGCCCCGGTCCTGATGGTCTGCCCACTGAGAGCCCCGGTCCTGATGGCCTGCCCACTGAGTTTTATCAACTATTATCTGATGATGTTTTAAACGTACTGACCTCTATGTTTAATGAAGGTCTCAGCAGTGGTTGTATGGGGGACGATAGTTACGGTTGTAACTAAGGCGCTATGAGTCCCGGATGACCGCCAGCTTGCTTTAAGTACTGGATATGTCCATCGTGCGCATGCGCAGCTCGAGTACCAATAACAACAAAGTCACCTGTGACCCACGTGACAGAGGATCTGTTCCCAGAATCTTCTCGCGAGCACACAAGAATTCTGAGTGACAGGGAACTCTGGCGGTTATCTGGGACTCATAGACCGTAGTTACAGCCGTAACTATCGTTTTATTTTGTCCCTACTGACCGCCAGAGGCGGTGTTTTAAGCACTGGATGACTTATACCAACAATGTCATGAAGAATCCAAGCACTTGCTCACCACTGGAAGCAGCGGGGCTCGGCAAAAGGACCACGCCCAAAGAATGGGGAGTGGCGATATCAGAGATGTTCACAAGTCTTTTTTTGCAAGTCCAAGTCAAGTCTCAAGTCTTTGGTCACGAGTCCAAGTCAAGTCTCAAGTCTTTGTGGGGTGAGACTTGATCAAGTCTCACGTCTTTGGTCACGAGTCCAAGTCAAGTCTCAAGTCTCTAAAAAATAAAAGTCTCATGTCTCTTCTGGTTGTAATAAGCCTTCTATTGTCTGCTGCTCTCCAGTCTGTTAAGAATACTGCACAGCTATATCTAAGAAATTCAAACATTTACTGTGTTATTATCACTCCTATATCTATTAGCATACAGTATCAGTACTGATTAGTTGTTTGTATATGATCACTTTAAACAGGCTATTGCAATGCAATATGAGGAAAAACATCACACTTTAGCTAAATGCAAACAACTTATAAGCAAAACACTTCAGAATCAGAAATCAGTATCACAAAATGTCAACGCCACTCAACTCAAACAAGTGTGACAAGCAATTCACTAATCTTTTCAAATATTCAGTTACAAAGCTAGTAGCAAGCTAAGTTAACATTACATAGCTGCTGCTGAGCTAAACATGTTTGCTAACCGTCCATATGCGTTAATGTGACTGACCTCTCCGGGTGAGTTTTCAAGTGCCTGATGAAATTCGACGTTGTTGCGCCAGCGTCCTTGATTTTGATATTGCAGACTTTGCAGTGTGCGCTCCTCTTGTTGGTGCTGCCGGCGTTTTGTTCGAAGTTGTTGTAGTTGAACCTAATTACATGCGGTACAGCCGCAGGTGTGCCGCCGGTCACTATTGTGTTACTACGAGGTAGTAACAGAGGCGCGCACGTCTGCGTAATGAGCCCGGCTAAAATAACTGGATGGCCTACCTGCCTGTCAGCCTTCCATCTGGGCACAAACTTATCTTGTGCCCTCATTGGTCATGTGCGCGTTCGTGTGTATTGGAGGAGGCGGGCTCTATAAGGAAGTAGCAGCCTCTAGCAGATTATCTCCGGTTGTGTATTTTCAAATTCTAGCGATCTCGAGCCGGTTTCTCTCAAATGTACCTACCCCACCTTTAATACGCCCAAAATAGAAACCACAATAGATTGTTCACGAGTCCCAACACACAAGTCCAAGTCGAGTCTGAAGTCTTTTGGTCACGAGTCCAAGTCAAGTCTGACATCTCTGTGTGTGCGACTTAAGTGCGACTCAAGTCCGAGTCGCAGACTCGAGTCCCCTTCTCTGGGCAAGATTGACCTGATGACAACTGGAGAATGTGCCAGAAGACGCCCACGACGCCGCGGCGCAGATGGCCTCAAGGGGCACCACCCTCAGGGCAGCCCAAGATGTTGAGATGCTCCTTGTAGAGTGGCATCTCAGCCTGATGGCAGGGGGCGGCCACTGGCCCCGTAAGCCTGTGAGATGGTATCGACAACCCAGTGGGGCAGCCACTGGTTAGAGGGCATAACCTCCTTTAGTGCCGCCAGGGCAAAATCAAGAGTGGCTCCTACTGCCGTATACAGGCAGTAGCCTTGATATACGCCCTTTGGGCACCCCCAGGGCACCCCCAGGGCACAGCAACTTTGACGTGCCGTACTCCTGAATGTCAAAGCGTGCCAGCTGGGCAGGCTGATTGAAGTGGGTTTGTGGAAGGACCCCGGGCAGGAATGCCACATTTTCCCAAAGTGCAACGCCTGAGAGTCCCACCTCAGGCATGTATTGTTTAGGAAGAGGCCAACTCGCTTCCCTGAGGCTATGGCAAGCAGAAATTCTGCCTTCGTGGGCAGCCACCTAAGTCCCACCTGGGCCAGGGGCTCGAAGGGAGGAGATGATAAGGTATCCGGCAGCAGGGGCAGGTCCTAAGCCGGAGCCCTCGGGGTGCTAGGGGGACGCTGCCGTAAAGCCCCTCTCATAAAGAGGGACACCGACCTGTGGCACCCCGCCGTGGCGCCGTCGACCCAAACATGTCGGGCAGAAATCGCAGCCACATAATATCAGAGTGGAGTGAGAACGTCCACTATCTAGAAGGGACTGTTGTCTAAGCAACAACGTACATGCTGTCCCCAAGGAACAAGCACATTCTTGTCCCCCAGTTGGGGTAGTGAGTGCAAGCTGCACAGCCCGAAGCTCTAGCACGTTGACCTGGCGCGCACTCTCCTGGGCAGACCGCTGACCCTGAACGGTCCTGCCCTGCCGCACTGCACCCCACCCTGAGAGACATGCACCTATGGATGGCGCCCATGGGCACGCCCACCAGCTTGACAGAGAGTGGAGGCAATGCTGCGACACCCTGACTTCCCTGTGCCTGTGCCACTTGGCGTCCAAGTGAAGGCTGTTCAGCCACATCTGCATGGGGTGCAACGACAGCGGGCCTAAGGGCCAAGTGGCCGAGGCAGCTACCAGTCTGCCCAAGGGCCGGAGGAACTGAATATAAGGCAGTATCTTGCCCGGCCCACGTGGAAGTAGGCATCCCTCGGTTGAGAACCACTCCACCTGTGCATATGCAGTGGTCAGCATATAGAATGGCAGCACCTTCAGGAATCTGTTGATTCCTCTGAGGTCCAAGATCGGGCGAAATCCGCCGACTTTCTTGCTCACGAGAAAGTACGCCGAGTAGAACCCCCTGGGCTACGCAGAGGGTCTTACTGGCTTGATTGCGTCCTTGGACAGACGGACGGACAACTCTTGGGCCAAAGCTAGGGCCCCTGCCGGATTGCTGACGACTGTCAATTAGACCCAGCCGAAGGCTAGGGGCCGGAGCTGCGGTCAGTAACTGAGCTGCTGCTGGGAAAGCAGCCGACGACCGCTCCCGGAATTTCAGGGCCCAGCCCCCGGGCCCCTCTTGGGGGGTGCCGGTAAGGCTCTGGGGCACAAGGCTGCCTGGAAGGCGGGTGACCTGGGGAACTAAAGTCATTGGGAGGCGGCTCGCTAGCAGCCCCTACACCGGGCCCAGGCTGAAGGGCCAAGAGGTGACTTCATCATGCCCCTATAGGCAGTTAGCCGATTCTCAGGCGTTTACCGTGAGAACCTCCCTCAGAAGCTCGAATTTCGTCCCCACTGACCGCCAGAGGCGGCCGAGGCAGGAGGGGCAGCGGTCGTGGCCGTCCTCGGGCTCAAGAGAAGCCATACAAGCGCTACATGAATGAGCCATTCTGTAGGTAGCCAGATGCAGCGTAGTCGGGAGCTGGTGCGGGAACATAGCCTTCACCAGCTACCTGCTTAATGGAAAGAGTAGAGCGTTGCTGCTACTCGCCAAACAGAGAGAGGGATGTAATTGCACCCATGTTACCGGCAGAGAAAACGGAAGTTTAGCGTCTCCCAGGATCGGGGGCGAGAACACTGAGTTAGAGACGAATGCCAGATGCAGCATAACCGGTACCGGGTGCAGGAACACAGCCTTCACCAGCTACCTGCTTAACGGAAATACGAGGCAGTTTGGCGTCTACCAGGAGCGGGGGCAAGAACACTGCCTTCACTGGTTGAGTTAGAGTTGAATGCCAGATGCAGCGTAACCGGGAGCGGGTGCAGGAACACAGTCTTCACGAGCTACCTGCTGAACGGAAAAACAAGGCAGTTCAGCGTCTACCAGTAGCGGGGGCAAGAACACTGCCTTCACTGGTTGAGTTAGAGTTGAATGCCAGATGCAGCGTAACCGGGAGCGGGTGCAGGAACACAGCCTTCACCAGCTACCTGCTGAACGGGAAGAGTAGAGTGGTGCTACTACTAAAAAGAACATAAAAAGAGATGTAGCTACATCCGCGTTACCGACAGAGGGAGCGGGAGCGAGAGCAATGCCTTCACCTAGCTGGGTAAAATAAAGAAGCTAAACAGTACACGCAAGACGTTAGCCGAGCGGCTGCTGCTAACGATCAAGCGAGATCAAGTCAAATAACACACATGTTTAAGACCAGATAACTAGCTTCTAAAGAAGAGAACAGCACAGAGCCGTAGTTACAGCAGTAACCATGGCCAGTGCTCACACGGCATATAACCGTAGTTACAGTAGTAACTATGGCCAGTACTCACACGGCTTAGAATCGTAGTTACAGTTGTAACTATGGCCAGCACTTACATGGCTTAGAACCGTAGTTACAGTAGTAACTCTGGCCAGTACTTGCACGGCTTGGACCGTAGTTACAGCAGTAACTATGGCCAGTACTTACATGGCTTAGAACCATAGTTACAGTAGTAACTATGGCCAGTACTTACACAGCATGGAGCCGTTGTTACAGTATTGACTATGGCCTGTACTTGCACAGCTTGGAACCGTAGTTACAGTAGTAACTATGGCCAGTACTTACACAGCATAGAGCCGTAGTTATGGTATTGAATATGGCCAGTACTTACACGGCTTGGAACCGTAGTTACGGTAGTCATTATGGCCAGTACTTATGGCTTAGACCCTTAGTTACAGTAGTAACTGTGGCCGGTGCCTAAAAGTGTCAGACAAACGGCTGCCTACTAGATAATATAATATTGGGAGGATGAAATCCTCCTTAATGGCCACACATGCAGAGCACACAGCACACTAGTGTTGTCACGATACCAACATTTTGGTTTCGATACCGATACCAAGTCAAGAATTGCGATTCCGATTCTTTTTTGATACTTTTCTTAAAAAAAGGGAAACAGTCTTAAATATAATCAGGGATGCAAACTCATCAGGTATGAAAAAGGTGACAAGGATCCGACCCAACGGAATATCGGCTTTAAAATTAGGAATAACAGATTTTAGCAGTCAGAACAACTACAGCAGCAGTGTTACTAAGAACAGAAATGCCAAAGAGTCACATCTAATATAAATATATATAAAAGCATTTATTTTAATTGTGTAGCAGTGAGTTTAACATTTTGGCAGCACTGTTGAGCATTTTGGAAATGTATTTGCATGCCTCTGTGCAAGGCTTAGTCTTTCTATCTTTATAGCCACTGGTGTAAAGTAACTAAGTTCATAAACTCAAGTAGGCTACTACTGGGTACACTTTTGAGATACTTGTACTTTATTTAAGTATTTCAATGTTTCTTTTGCTACTTTGTACTTCTAATCCACTACAGTTCAGAGGTACATGGTGTACTTTTACTCCACTACATGTATTTAATACCTTTAGTTACTCTACAGATGTGGATGAATGATGGTAAATGTAATCAAGTGTTAAATCAGACTTTAGTTCCACCTGGAGTAAATCCACCAGCTACCCTGCAGTCTACAAAGTACTTCACCAGCTTTGAGAACACTTTCATGATCAATCATTATAAAACATATCATATATATTATTCTGAAATGGACCAATCTGCACAAGGACTACTTTTACTGTCGCTACTTTAATACTTTTACTTGAGGAACATTTTGAATGCAGTACTTTTACTGTAACAGAGTATTCCTACACTCTGGTGCTTCTAGTACAAGACCTGAGTACTTCTACTTTTACTGTCGCTACTTTAACTATATTTTGATGATAATACTTTTGTACTTTTATTTGAGGAACATTTTGATTGTAGGATTGTTCCTACATTCTGGTACTTCTACTTTAACTCAAGTACAAGACCTGTGTACTTCTACTTTTACTCAAGTACAAGATATATACTTATACCACCTCCGTTTATAGCCTATGAAAAAAACTGATAGAAAACGAAGGCTAAAGCTAACGTTAGCAGATAGTGATGCTAGTTTGCTAGTTAAGTTTGCTCAACGATAATATTGCGACAGAAAAACGTTTCACTGCACATCACGCTCTGCCGCTCCGACAGGGAGCTCTGCTCTGCTCTGCTGAAGTCTGTGAACGGCCCGTTCACAGACTTCTGGCGTCTTTTTTGCCAACAAGCCGAGGCGCAGCGGCAGTTGCACTCCCACTTGCAGCCATGCTTCTCGTTTTCTCACACGCTCTGCCAGCTAGCGCGTGGCCGCGTGCACGAGAGAGGGGAGGGACTTAGAACGTGCTTGAGAGCAGCGGGACTGCAGGCACGGCTGCAGTGCATGGAGTGGAAGCAGAGCGCTGAACACACACGGCTCTTATTAAAACGGCGCTTTTTCACGGGAGTACTTTTCCCCGTCATTCTTAAAGGACCGATACTAATGAAACGGAGGAATCGTACCATTTTTAACGGCAGGGTATCGCGGTACCTTTCAAGTATCGGTACACCGTGCAACACTACAGCACACACAATGAATATTGTTCTCTGCATATCATCCTAGTGCTAGTAGTCTAGTACTAGGAGCAGTAAATACAACGATATAGCGCTACTGCAACCATACCATGCGTTTGCCGAGAGCGGGAGCGAGAGCACTGCCCTCACCGGCTGAGTTAAATAATGAAGCTTAACAGTACATGCAAGGTGTTAGCCAAGCGGCTGGTGCTAACAACCAAGCAACCAAGTCAGAACACAATGTTAAGACCAGATAATTAGCTTCTAAGAAAGAGAACAGCCCTCATAGAACCGTACGCCATGGTTACAGTAGTAACCGCACATGCAGAGCACACAGCACCCGCAGTGAAGATGTTCTCTGCATATCATCCTCGTGCTAGGAGTCTAGTACTAGGAGCAGTAATACAGCGATCTAGCGCTACTGCAATCAAACCCTATGTTACCGGATAATTAAGCTTAACAGCAAGGTGTTAGCCAAGCGGCTGCTGCTAACAATCAAGTGACCAAGTCAGAACACAAATGTTAAGACCAGATAATAGCATCTAAGAAATAGAAAGTACTTACCTTACTCTCTGCATCTAAATGAAAAACGCATTTAAAATATGACACTCTGCTTTCCATACTAATAAATTGAATGAGGCCAAAGCTGGGACTCAAATGCTAATGATAGCTCGGGCACAACGCCACAAGCAGAACTTTCAAAAGAGCATAAGGGCAACTTAATGGGAGAGGAAGCGGGAACACTGTCGTCGCCAGAAAGTCTAAGCCACACAAAAAATAAGACGGCAATCAGGACAACTTGGCTGTGAGAGGGTGCGGGGACACAGCCATCACCAGGAACAAGCTGACACAAACCTGTCTGTCGAGGCTCTGCACAGCGGACACAGCTCCTGGAGGACGCGTTAATGACCCGTAGCTCCGACTGTCAGTCGCGAAGCTGCACGCGGCCAGCTGCTTGCAGAGAAATCCCTCAGATCAAACGTTCAAACCTGAGCGCTGTAGGCTACAATAATGTAGCCACGGTACTCTCGCGAAGCGAGAAGATGAAAGGAACAGATCCTCTGACGGCACCGGCTGATATAGCCGATGTCACGTGGGTCACAGGTGACTTTGTTGTTATTGGTACTCGAGCTGCGCATGCGCGCGATGGACATATCCAGTGCTAAAGCACCGCCTCTGGCGGTCAGTAGGGACGAAATAGAACTCATTTTATGAAGGTGTCTTGACTTTATTAAATAAAACGATGAAACTGATATAGATGATTACAGACATTTAACTATAATGAATACTGATTATAAGATACTAGCAAAAATAATAATGAATAGATTAACAGATATATTAGATAAAATAATAGATAAGGAGCAAACATGTGCTATAAAAGGGTGCCTTATGTGGGACAACTTATCAATTTTAGGAGAAATCATCCATCCATCCATCCATCTTCTCCCGCTTATCCGTGGTCGGGTCGCGGGGATAGCAGTTCCAGCAGAGAGCCCCAAACTTTCTTTTCCCTGGCGACATCAACCAGCTCTGATTGGGGGGTCCCAAGGCGCTCCCAGGCCAGCGAAGAGATATAATCCCTCTACCTGGTCCTAGGTCTACCCCTTGGTCTCTTCCCAGCTGGACGTGCCTGGAACACCTCCCTAGGGAGGCGCCCAGGTGGCATCCTAACTAGGTGCCCGAACCACCTCAACTGGCTCCTTTTGACGCAAAGGAGGAGCGGTTCAACTCCGAGTCCCTCCCTGATGACCGAACTTCTCACCTTATCTCTAAGGGAGACACCAGCCACCCTGCGGAGAAAACCCATCTCGGCCGCTTGTATCCGCGATCTCGTTCTTTCGGTCATGACCCATCCTTCATGACCATAGGTGAGGGTAGGAACGAAAATGGCCCGGTAGACAGAGAGCTTTGCCTTCTGGCTCAGCTCCCTTTTCGTCACAACAGTGCGGTATAGCGACTGCAGTACCGCTCCCGCTGCTCCGATTCTCCGGCCCATCTCACGCTCCATTGTTCCCTCACTGGAGAACAAGACCCCGAGATACTTGATACCTTCACTTGGGGTAAGGACTCATTCCCTACTTGGAGTGGACAGTCCATTGGTTTCCTGCTGAGAACCATGGCCTCAAATTTGGAGGTGCTGATCCTCATCCCAGCCGCTTCACACTCGGTTGCGAACCGATCCAGTGAGTGCTGAAGGTCGCAGACCGATGAAGCCATTAGAACCACATAATCTGCAAAAAGCAGTGGTGCAATCCTTAGTCCACCGAACTGCAGACCCCCTCCCCCATGACTACGCCTCGAAATCCGATCCATGTATATTACAAACAGGATTGGTGACAAAGCGCAGCCCTGGCGGAGGCCAACCCTCACCGGAAATGGGTCCGACTTACTGCCGAGGACCCGGACACAGCTCTCGCTTTGGGAGTACAGAGATTGGATGGCCCTGAGTAGAGACCCCCTCACCCCATACTCCCGCAGCACCTCCCACAGTAACTCCCTGGGAACTCAGTCATACGCCTTCTCCAAGTCTACAAAGCACATGTAGACCGGATAAGCGTACTCCCAGGCCCCCTCCAGGATCCTTTCGAGAGTAAAAAGCTGATCCGTCGTTCCACGACCAGGACCGAATCCGCATTGTTCCTCCACAATCTGAGGTTCAACAATCGGCCTGACCCTCCTTTCGAGTACCTTAGAGTAAACTTTCCCGGGGAGGCTGAGTAGTGTGATGCCTCTGTAATTGGCACACACCCTCTGATCCCCCTTTTTAAAAAGGGGAACCACCACCCCGGTCTGCCACTCCTTCGGTACTGTAGGAGAAATCATAAATAAGCCAAAAGAAGAAATAGTTTTTTTTATTATTGGACTTGATCAAAAAAAAGCCTTTGACTCTTTATCCAGGGATTACTTATGGTCGGTGATGAAGGCCTACGGATGTCCTGAAGCCTTCATAAACATGATTAAGTGTCTGCATTTTAAATCTTGTGTAAATGTAAACGGTGTGTTAACAAATGCATTCAATGTTGAGAGAGGGGTTAAGCAGGGGTGCCCTCTGTACGTGCTAGCCATATGTCCATTCATTAAAATAATAAACAATGACAGGTTCATATCAGGAACACCAGTTGGTCATGCGCCCAAAATAACTGCCATGGCTTATGCAGACGATGTCACTGTTATAATAAAAAACCGGAAATGGATGTTTTAACAAACCACCTAAACTTATATGAATTGGCATCAGGAGCTAAATTAAACTACAACAAAACTGAAGGTGTTTGGATCGGCAATGACGATGCCAAATGTGACATTAACATTCAAGTGAAAAAATTAATTAAAATACTTGGAATCACTATTTGTAGCGACAACTGTGCTGAACTCAATTGGGAGAACAACTAAGTGAAGTCAAAGAACAAGTTAAACACTGGGAGAATAAACATACAAATTATAAATTAAGAATAAACATCATACAATTATTCATACTCAGCAAGATCCTTTTTCTAGCAAACATCTTCCCCCCACCAGCCCAAATAATTTTGCAATTAAACAAACAGTGTGTCAATGTGGTGTGGGGTACAACGAGGGAGGTTGCTAAACGTAATTTGTTATTTAAGAGTAGGGAATATGGAGGCTTGGGAGCCATAGACCTGGGCATTAAACTAAACATTACCTTTGTAAAAAACATCTCGGCTGCAATCGATAGGAAAGCACCTTGGCTTGAGGATGGAGGAATGGGAAGGAAGAAAAGAAGAGGCAGAGCTAGAAATGGACCACAAGTTACTTTATCGTGACTTCACAACTGAAGTTCAGCATTTAGAGATTGATTGGATCGGATTACCGTATAGAGTAATTTTTAAAATGATAAACGATTTCAAATATGGAGGTGTTATAGCATACAAAAACCTAACATCTGACGAAGGTAACGAAGTCTTAAAATTAGTAAAAAGTAAACAGTTATCAGAGAGCATGAGAGACGTGAGCTGGCTGATATCAGTCAACATACTTGCGGTCAGAGCTGTGGTTTCATGGAGCTGCTATGTGAAAACTAGACCATGCCCCATGATTAACTGTGAGGAGGACGAGACTTTACAGCACATCCTCATGGACTGCTACAGAGCCCAGGAGGTGTGGTCGCTCCCACGGGGCATCGGGTTAGACTTCAATGTAGAATGTATCTCAATCATGTATTGTATTCTGGATGAGGGGATGGACAAACAACACAGGGACCTTTTTCAGCTGGTAATTTGTATCACATGTATGAACATCTGGAAAACGAGGTGCAAAATGGTACTAAATCAGACGATCATAAACAGTGGCACCATCGTGAAACAAATACTTACTGAACTAAGGAGAAGAAAAACCCTGGACAAATCCCAGACGCAGCCGTGGGCGTTTTGATTCTGTGACCGAGCTGGGTCTCATTGGAATATAAACGTGCTCTCTTTATGTTATTTATATATTTATTAATTGTGTTTTATGTGTATTATTAATGTAACTTTTGTATATCATGTACTGCCCAAATAATATAAAATAAAGTTTGTAAAGTAAAGGTAAAAGTATGAGCATAACAAATAAAGAAGTGTAATGTACACATTTACATTATTATTATGATTATTTAATATATAAAGAATATATATTATTGAATTACAAGATTAGATATACTTTATTTGTTCTAAAATATTGATGTGTTCAAATGTTCTTCAAAACACAACTGAAAGTCCATGAAACTTGTCTTTCTGTATTTGTGAATGAAGCGCCATCTCCTGGTTAAAACCTGAAATTTCAAATCTGACAACGCCCTCTTGGAAAATAATGGGAGGGCTTAACATTCCTCGATACTGGTTTTAGGCAGGTCGTAGGCAGGAAGCTGTAAGCTGGAGTCCGAAATGAGGTGCTACATCTGTATTCATCTGCAATGCCAATTTTAATATTTAGTAGGTGAAGTAGAATTGTGTAAGGGTAAAGCTCAAACAGGCACAGAGGGCAGCTCAGGGGTCCTTTAGGTGAAATGCAAAGAGGTAATGACATCACTCATTAGATCGTGCCGAGTGCAGGCATGTGCCTGTGCTTTTGTTTCTTACAGGTAAGCTAATGTTTTATACAAGTTGTATAAAAGTAATGACACAAATGTATATTGTATATGAAACTGTAGCAAACTAGTAGTAATATATAAAATATATCTATATCGTACTTTATCGTCGTTTTGGCAGTTAACGTGTAATGTGAGACGTGTGTCACCTTTTAGTTGGACTAATGCCTGAAGTGTCACAACCTTCAACTGAAGACTGAGTTGTGTACATGTGCTGAATGGTGTCAGTTTATCTATTCAGTGGGTAATTCTGAGCAGACTTTTAGTATTTTATGTTATGTAAGTTGAGAATGTTATTGCAGAGACATCACTCATTAGACCGTGCCGAGTGTGTACAGCCTCGTGCAGTGATTATGCTCTTGTATGTGACAGAACGAACAACCGAAATGAAGGACTTTGTTTTAAACGTATGCATGGAAGTCCTTTTTATGTCTAAGTGTTGTCCACTTGTACACTTGTTAATGGCTGACAATTAGTTAAGCTATTTCCACACCAGCTCTTTTAGTTTCACAATACTCTCTTCTCTGGAAATACTTTTCTGATATTTATTTTTCAGATGTCATGTAAATACACTGAAAACAAATCTTATCTGTAATTCCTCTTTATCCTCTCCTTTCATTATATACTGTAAAAGTACTGTATTACTAATCACAGGGCCCCCCCACAGCTCTGAGGTCCTTCTCTCTGTGTGCTTTAGGATTGCAGAGCACAACTAATTGCACTAATTGCGTCCTAAAGGAAGCAGAACAAAGGCTGAGGAGAGGATACCAATTAACAGATGGAAAACTCCCGCTGAAGTAATTTTATGTAATTACCAAGTTCATCTGCAAGCATGAAAATTAAAGTTTATGTATGTCTTCTGTGACATCAATTGTCACTTACTGTTGTGAACAACATCATTTATCCAGAGGCAGACAGATGTTACATGTCGCACAAAACACACAAAAAGCTATCTAAATAGTTTTGCTTTCCTGCTACATAACATTCTTCTTACTGTTCAGTAGTTCCTCCTTCTCTTTCTTTCTCTTTTCTATCTATCTTCATTGTCTTTTCTTCCTGTACATTTAAGCTTCTGGAACTCAAAGCCAGGAACACTTACAGCATATTAAAGCAGTCTGATGAAGAATTAATATTGCTGCCAGCCTCGGGGCATCGACAGAAGAGCCTTCACCAAAAATAATTGAAAGCATCAGCAGGACAGAGAGCTGCTCGGCATACTCTGTGGTTTCAGTCTCCGTTCAACTTCTCAGAACATGCATCTCAAGTGGGATCCACACTTCCTTTTGTATGTCTTCTTCTGTTCTGCTGAACAGTCAGATCTACAAGTGGATTTGAATTATACTTAACTGACATTCCAATGTATATAGGTAGTGCTGTACGTCCCATCAGCCCTGCCATTAACACTCAGCAGGAGGCCGTTCAATACACACACTCCACACACACTCCAGACACACTGTTGTTGTTGTAACCAGACAGAACTAGCAGACCAATTAGGCAAACATCTTCAATTCATTTTCTAAGACAAGCATTGAATGAGTGATACGTGGGGGGTGTAGCAGGCGGAGATTAAATCATTGTAATGTGAGCAGGCAGAGGTGGAAATGATGGCACAGTTGGCGATCACACCAGAGATCTGCTGTGTAATGACTGTAGATTGCACTTTTTGAAACAGTTTAAGGGAGGGAGACAGCAGCTGAGCCTGGTGAGGCTCTCCATAGGGGGGGGGGCTCAAAGCCCACCCTGAAGGCCTGCTCAGTCAGAAGGCTGAACACTTGAGACTAGGGGTGTAACGGTTCACAGAAGTCACGGTTCTGTTCGTACCTCGGCTTGGGGGTCACGGTTCGGTACGGTACAACAAGAAAAAGCAAAAAAAAGTCCCAAAAGCATAATTCCAGGTTTGTTGTTATTTATATTTGAACAGTAGTGCACGTTTCAGTTCAAAAATAAGGAACTCTGACATTTTGAATAATTAACTGTATTAAACAGTTAAAAACAAACCACAAACAGTACCACACACACTCAGATGGCCATAGGATCTATAATGGCTGATTATATCAAACAAAAAGGTTTCATCAAGCTGTAAAACTAAAAAGAATGTCTTGAAAATATTACATCATAAATAATAAGAAAGTGTTTCAAGAGCGCATAGCCGTTGAAAAACATATGCCAAAAGCTTCCGTTATTTATTTTGGTCTCTCGGCTCTCATGTCTATTGGCTTCTTAAAAACAGCGGGAATCAGCTGTTGTCTTTTGCTGGGCTCCGGTGATTGGCAAATCTGGGTGATGCCTTCTGATATGATTTAGCATGTTTGGCGTGTGTTACCATTAGCATACCGCACCGCTATCGAACAACGCCGACATACTGTCCTCGTCCGATCCACCACTCACACTTCATCGTTGTTGTAGTCCACAGGGAACCCGAAATGTTCCCACATAGCTGATTTAAAAGAAGCAGGTGGGTTCTAGCTCCTGTGTGTTATCTGAAATCGCCATACTAACTTTTCTTCTTCTTGTATTTAGTTTGTTGTTGTGTTTCTTTTTGTTCTTCATTTGTTGTTTAAGGGCGGCTGGCAAACAGCTTTTAGGCGCAGTACCGCGCCCTGGATTATAAATAGTGTAGTGGATACTGACCTGAAGGACAGACTTTTTTCCCACTCGTAAAAAAAGGCGTATTCGTCGTGTGACTGCATGTGCCGAACCGTGACCTCCGAACCGTAACGGTACGGGATGAATACGGATACCGTTACACCCCTACTTGAGACACGTCCTGCCAGAGGCCGCCATTTAGCAGCCTATTGTGATGCCACGCTGTTTCTGATGTTGGTGAAAGCTTTTACATTACAATCTTCACAGACTGGGTTGTAGTGTCAGTGTGGAGCTTTACTGGTGTCACCTGGTGAACAGTATATTTGATGTAGTCATTTTTTGCTCACAATTGTAAGGATTCAAAAACTTGTAATTATACAGTGCTGCGACAGTAAGGAAGCATGGCCACATGGCAACACATCTGTGCAAACCAAACTGGAAGGCTTATTACATATTGTTTGCACACTGAACACCAACTGATTTCATTAATATAAGATGAACCATTATTTTTTGTATCAATGTGAAAATATGACATGCCTTGCATAAACACAAAATCCATGTGCTCATGTTTTAAATGGAGCAAAAAAAACTTTGGACATGTTGCTTTTTACTGTTCAGAACTGGAGAGTGCTCAGCCAGTGCATTGAAATCATCTCATACCAGACTTTCAACAAAGATACACCAAACAGAGCAGTGTGCAAAGGGAAGTGAAGAGACCTGCTTTCACAGCACTGTCCACTGTTCAGATCATATCACATGGTCAACCTCACACCTCAACATTGAAAAATAAACATTACATTTAAAACGTATATTCTACATAAAGGTCTCACACCAATATCGTCCTCAATCAAGTCACAAATAAAGGCTTCAGTTGAGGTATATAAAGGCTTCATCCACTATTTGATCAATTCAAGAATCAATTCCAAGCATGCTGCTGAATTTAACTGCTGGGAGAGTCTTTGAAGCAGGCACAGTCTTGTTCTTGGGAAATTATTATTGGGCTGAAATACACTCTGCTTTCCTCTGGGGGCCGGGGGCTCCTGGGGATCGGTGTCCCACCTCTCATGTGATGCTTCGCAAGGATCCTAGTGCCAAAGCACTCTTCTCTTATTGTCTATCAGTAAGGTAATATTTAACAATCTCTACTAAAAGCCACAACCAAGAACATTACATACTACGTTCTGGATGTTTTCATCAGTGTTACATTCCCTTGCTGATATGAGAAATGGTATTTCTCAACAAAGACGTCCTTCCCATTCCAGAAAAGTGCTTCTTAATGTTCGCAAAACTTTGAAAAAGCTTTACATTTCATGATGCTATTAATTTGTTGTTACTGGCTAGTCTGTGACTTCCTATTCCTATACATATTAATTACAATCTTAAGCTTAGCAGCGGATAGCATGAAACCAAACACATTGAAACGTCACTTGGATACCACACACCCCAATGATGTGGAGAAGCCTCTCAATTTCTTCAAGAGAAAACTTCAGGAATATCATGTTCAGCAGATCCGCTTCGTTAAAAGGGCATCAGCTACATGTAATGCGCACATTGCCTTCTACAAAGTGGCCTATCGTAACACCCAGTCTAAAAAAACACACACCATCGCTGAGCAGTTAATACTCCCTTGCGATATATGGTTTCAACTTTGATTGACTCAAAGCTATTCCCCAGTCAGACAGCACTGTTGCAAGACGCATTGACTACATCTCAGAAGACATGAAAGAGCAGCTTGTTGAGAGAATAAAAGAACACCACTTTGCGCGCACTTTTGCCGGGTAGATGAGGCTACAGATAGCAACAAGGAATGTCTGTGAATGGCTTATGTCAGTTACGTTGATATAGATCAGGGGTCTCCAACCTTTTATAGAATGAGAGCTACTTTAAAAATATAAAACATTCGTTTTTGTTTTTGCAGTGTATATATTTAGCACATTTTAATATTATTTCAGTGTTTACTAAAAGAACATTTATGCAATTTCATTATTTTAACCTGCTTTATTTGGGGTTTGACCTCAACCTGGGCAGTGGTTCTCAACCTATGGTACGCCACAGCTCCCGCTAGTGGTGCGCGGAGGAATCTGACATATAACAAATATTTGTATTTATTACTTTTCTTTTTTATTTTACCTTTATTTAACCAGATGAAAACATTGAGACAACATCTAATTTACAATGCTGACCTGGCCAAGAAGGCAGCAACGTTACACAGTCTTACACATAACACAGACATATCAAATACAGAAAACAACAAGTAAACAAAAAGACGAAAAGCAGGCACTACATTGTGCACATTTGGGACAGTAAGGTGCTACTTGTTACTGCAAGAGCAGCTGGTGGTAAGGACCTCAGACAACTTCAATTTAAAACAGGCTGTAGGGACAAGTGCCCTCAGTTTGAGGGTTGATTGAATAACATTCATTACAACATAAATCTTACTATCAAAATACTACAACGAATGAAAATAAGCTTGAGATAATTAAACGGTGGTTTGAATAAGTTCTAATAGGCTATTGTTGTTTTTAGATTTAGAAACACATTTTCTTCCTTTTTTTTTCTGGCGTTGCTAATGACGACCATACTACCCGCGAACGTTGCAAGCAAGCTAAATAAAGGAGAACGCTGAATGATGTTGAGAGAGGTACAGAGGAGAATATTACCAGCGAAGGTGAACAAGTGAACGAGGAGGAGGACAGTCATCGACCGAGCACCAGCGCAGGCTCCGCCAGCAACGCACCAGTGATATGCACAGCCGCTGTGATGGAGGAGAGAAGTGACTCAGGAAGAAGGATGGAGAGAAGGCTGTGACGAGGTGGAAAGCTGAACAAGCACACGCTTGTCCTTAATTGTTATCTTTTTCCTTTGCCTCCACCAAAATGGCAATAGCAAACATCAGCAGACTGAAGATGAGCCATTAGCCCTCAGGCTCATCTGCTCCTGGAGGCTTCATTATTGTTGTGGAACTGAAATCCCAAGAGGACACAATGTGGGTTGTTGCAGGAGGCCTACATTCTCACTTTGGTACAGGAAATGACATGTGTGTACAGTTGTCATGTGTTGTGTGAGAATAAGTTATTATTTTGTTCTTTATGTTCTCACTCGTGGTGTGTGAGTGAGTGAGTGAGTGTGTGTGTGTGTGTGTGTGTGTGTGTGTGTGTGTGTGTGTGTGTGTGTGTGTTTGAGTGAGAGAGAGAGAGAAAGAGAGAGAGAGATTTTAGATTTTTGAAAAACACTTTTATTTAGAATTTCAACAAACAAACTAAAATGTTCACTTATTTACATTGAGAGAGAAATTCCATTTGTTTTCCTTACACAAAGACAGAGTTAAAAGTGAGCTCCTCCCCCACCACCGAGCACACAGCTGTAGTGAAACTCTTCCATGCTTCTCATCAGACAGTGAAACCTAAAATCTACGCTCACTCGTGCCTTTACCAAAGATAAAAACATGTGATTGAGTTGCTGACCGGCTGTACTGTTTATTTTGTTTTTCCTGCTTTTGTAGATCGATATTTTTGCCTGCCCCACAATAAAATTCAACAGTTCACACTTCCCTGCCTTCTGCTTCTTGTAGCCAGCACCACAAATGAAATCAGTCTCTGTAAAAACCTCCCCACAGTCTGAAAACACAGTTTGTAAAACATTAAAAAGAGGCTTCAGCCGGTGGCAGTCCAGGTAGCAGTGAGTGGTCGTCTCTCTGTGAGTGCAGAACGGACACTCGGAGGACACGGTGGGGTTCATCTTCGACACAAAGGCGTTAACGCCCAGGGCCCCATGGAGGATCCTCCACTGCAGGTCTCCTAACCGCTTGTTCAGTGGAGGTTTGTAGAAGAGCCTCCACACTGGTTCACAGGCCCCCGGGCCGTTAAGCCTCTGTTTCCACACCGTGTCTCTCCTCTCGCTTAGTTTCTGTTTGTTCAGGGCCAGAGTGCAGAGTCTATAAAAACTAGGGCTGTCAGTCAATTAAAATAGTTAATCGCGATTAATCGCAAATTAATCGCACATTTTTTATCTGTTCTAAATGTACCTTAGAGGAATATTTATCAAGTTTGTAATACTCTTATCAACATATGAGTGGACAAATATGCTTTATGCTAATGTTTATTATCATTTGAACAATGAGAAATATTCTCATGAATATTAAACACAACAACCTGGAACCTCTCTCTCTCGTGTGTGTGTGTGTGTGTGTGTGTGTGTGTGTGTGTGTGTGTGTGTGTGTGTGTGTGTGTGTGTGTGTGTGTGTGTGTGTGTGATCGTTGGAGCTATGTGCAACTCAAGGCATATGCTCGAACGGGAGCTGCCTGGACGCTGCAATCATGTTGCTGCAATCATGAGTGTGCTGACTTCTCCTACAATGTCCCGCTGTCTGGCTTCCTGCATCAAGTCAAGTGCTCGGCGCAGTTGTGTGGATAGAGCGCATCTCTGTTTTCTTTTAAACAGCTCCTTATATCCGTTAGCGCAGCTAGCTAGCACCAGATGCTAACAACAACAATAGCCGCGTTCACACTGCGGTACGGTAATGCACGTAAGGTCTCTCTCTCGCTCGCTCGGGCCACACATACACACACCCTCACGGTCCTCCCGATGGCCAGTCGGTGCCTGCTGGTGAGCGTGGAAGTGTGGTCTGCCACAAGCGGGCGGCAGGAGCGGGGCTGTCAGCCATTTACAAAATACCAGTAGATGGTATTTTAAACTCGATGCGCTCTGAAACTACGGGGCGGCCGAGGAAAAAAAATGCACATGCGTTAATCGCGTTAAAATAATTAGTGGGGTTAATTTTTTTTTGCGTTAACACGTTATTAAAGCGTTAACTTGACAGCCCTAATAAAAACCTTTCCCATTCAGCATGTGGAAGTCTGCATGGAGTCTGTGTTTGAGTCCATCCTGGTCTGCTAAAATCCCAATGTCCGGAAAAGGGTCCCCTTCGTCAGGGGTTTCCTTCCTGTTGGAATACTCCCGCAGCATCTCCATCTCATCATCAGATAGCCTTTGAACCCACTCGTTCAGGATGGTTCTGGTGTGGCGGGCCAACTTCAGGCCGAGCAGAGACGCCACGGCCTCGGTGTTGTGGAGTCCAGGACCTGCAGCATCCACGATGTTCCTCAGCTTCACGACCCCAACGGACTGAAGCCTCTCAGTGAGTGCAGGTCTGCTGCCATCCTGGACGTCCAGCCAGGCCCCCCACACCAGAGGCTCTTCCAGGAGCCAGAACAGAGATGCTGCGGGACCCACTCTGGCCCATTTAAAAAGTGTCCATACTTTAAAAAGTCCTTTGTAAAACGGAGGCAAAACACACACACGAGTAAAATCACAGTTTGTTAAAAACAATGACGCATCCAAACCCAGGCCTGCTACCCCCCTTAAAATGGTGCTGGCTACCGGCCCCCAGACCACATCATCGTCAGGTATCTTTGTAAAAACTGTAGTTTAAAAGCAGCTGCTCGACTCTCCAGGTGCACCAGCCCTTCCCCCTTCTTCCTTTGGCAGGTACAGCGTGCACTGAGGAACCCAGTGCAGCGTGCACTGAGGAACCCAGTACAGCGTGCACTGAGGAACCAAGTGCAACTTGTCCCAAAAGAAATGTAAAATAATGCCTTGCAGCTTTTTTAAAAGACCAGCAGGGGGCTCCACACACTTTAGCTTATGCCAGAGGCTGGATGCTACCAGGTTGTTGATGACTAGCACGCTGCATCTGTAGGACCAACCCAGTCTCACGGCATTTCGTGTTCACTAACACGATTTTTAATCTATTGATTCGTGTTCACCATCACGATTTGCCCCTTTTTTTCGTGTTGCACAGGACGATTTTAAAAGCAATGTATTTCTACTGGTAACGTGTTTCGTGCCTGCAGGCTGCAGCACGTCTTTTTCTCCGGTCGGGTCGTGGAAGACCGGAAGCTGTGTGGTTCATAAAAACATGTTCTTACTCAATATCAAGCCACAGTTATTGTTATAATTTCGGACTTTTGTTGTTGTTTGTGAGGAAAATAAATGGGGCTCAGAGCCTCAGGATACTGAAATCTGTATTTTTAAATATTTTTTTCCTTCTAATTTGTTATTCTTTTCAAAATAACACACTGTTATTTACTCACCAATAACACACAATTATCCTTGCTTTTATTTATTGGTTTAATTCCATAATCTCGGGCTTTTTTGGCGTCCGTCAGGAACTGAATTTCAAAATAAATATAACAGGAAACAGAGTAGGCATTTCGAGCGATTACCCAAGATCCTCAGCTATGGTTTGAAGCTCGTTGATTGGATGTGTTAGCCGCAATGCATGCTGGGATTTGGTGTTTATATTATATGAAATCCGGAAAACATTTTAAAAGTATAAAATAATACTGAATTCCGAGTGCTCTTGCTTTTCTCTCTGAAAGTCATCACATAACGGCATTGTAATACACGGTTCGGCTGCATTACATATTAAAGATCTGCCGTAGAACTTTCTTTATTTATAGCGCCCTGATGAGAAGACCTGTGGAAAAACTGGAAGAAATGGCGGCGAAACTGAATACTTGACGTGGATCATAAATATATCAACAATTAAACAACATCTTCAATTTCTCTTCACACAATACGTCTCCTTGCAGTATCAACACTAATTCGGCTGACTTTTACATTTGATCTAATTCATAGATAGGTTATATTTACACCATAACGGTGCACAGCTGAGAGAAAAGGACTGTAGTTTTTAAAGATATTACTGATTTTCTTTGAATGTAAGAATGTAAATACTGAGTCTGAACTAGTATAGCAATATGCTGTAAAATGATGTGAAAGCATGAATAAAACTATACATCTTCAGATGTTGTACACTATAATACAAAGTTATTATGGCTGTGTGCATCTTGTGTGCACCTCCTAGTGGTTACAGCACGTTATTGAATTATTGTACAGAGTACATACTTTCATAGGGGGAAAGTATAAATATAGAAATATAGAATATAAAAAATCAAGAAGATACGATAAGTGATCTCTACAATAAAAGAGTTTAGTGCAGGATGTACACAGATATTAATCGGAGGAGGTGCAAAACAGAACAACGGATTAACCTTTATTTAGACATTAAATATTAAATATTAAGCCTGACAAAGTACTAATATTGCTTTCCTGCAATGTTAACTATGTTGAAGCACTTATTTTAACTGATATTATACACATGAATTATACTCTTATGTATGTAGATAGAATAAGAAATGTGCAGAATATGACAGTTTAATGGTGGAGGTACACACATGTTGATAGATGTCTTGTAATGCGCTGTTGAGGAACCTGTGACCCAAGTTTTTCATTCATTGCATAACTACACCGTAGTTGTGTATGATATGTCAATAAACATTTGAAAATCTTGAAAGGGATGTGCAAAATAGCCATAATATACAGTCTTTAATGAACTATTAGTAGAGAATAACGAGTAATGAATATACTTTATTACTTGTTTCCATTCATGTCCATTGCAGAAACATGTTTAGTCTTCTCAAGCACCAACTATCAAATATCTCTCCTGATTGTTGGCACTTGACAATCACCTTCCCTGAATTTTACTCAGGTGTAACTAAAGTCTGATTTAAGGGTTGTTTATATTTCACATCATTAATCAGAATCTGAAAAGTAACTCAAATACATGCAGTGGAGTAAATATACCAGGTTAACCTCTGAATTGTAGTGGAGTAGAATTACAAAGTAGCAATGAGCTGTCATGTGGGTATACGGCATTAATATAATGCTGCGCATTATGGACACAAGTGATTTTCACCCATTTATTAATTATATGTTTTACATTTGATAACACCAATGTGTTTAATAATGGCAACTTCTAATTGTGGGGAAAACGAAAACGTTCAGTAGAGACGTCCCATAGAACATTTTGCGAAACACAATACAATAGCCAGTATGTGTAGTTCTGGGGGGTGTTCGATTCCAGTTTTGGATAATCTGGCGTGGTTTCGTTCCATTTCACACAGCTGTTTGACGCTCTGCGTAACCTTACGGGAACTGTAGTCCTAAACGATAGCTGGGGATTATGGGTAGTTGACAATCGCAATGATGCTCGAAATTTCCCTTACAGGCCTACGTCTGTTTCCGGTTATTTTTATTTTGAAATTCAGTTCCTGACGGACACCAAAAAAGCCAGAGATTATGGAATTAAACCAATAAATAAAAGCAAGGATAATTGTGTGTTATTGGTGAGTAAATAACAGTGTGTTATTTTGAAAAGAATAACAAATTAGAAGAAAAAAAATATTTAAAAATACAGATTTCAGTATCCTGAGGCTCTGAGCCCCATTTATTGTCCTCACAGACAGCAACAAAAGTCCGAAATTATACGATTTAATATAAAAGCAATAATTGTGGCTTGGTAAGAACATGTTTTTATGAACCACACAGCTTCTGGTCTTCCACGACCTGACCGGAGAAAAAGACATGCAGCAGCCTGCAGGCACGAAACACGTTACCGGTAGAAATACATTGCTTTTAAAATCGTCCTGTGCAACACGAAAAAAAGGGGCAAATCGTGATGGTGAACACGAATCAATAGATTAAAAATCGTGTTGGTGAACACGAAATGCCGTGAGACTGGGTTGGTAGGACATGTGGGGAAGCAACCAGCGCCACTTGTTGAGCTTCCCCTCCACCTTTTCTAAAACCCCTTCCCAGTTTTTCTCCAGTGTGACCTCATCTCCAAGATGGACCCCCAGATACCTTAGACCCCCCTCTTCCATGTCAACCCACCTGGGAGTTGAGGGAGGCCACCAGTCTACTCCCCCACTGCTAGGGCCTGAATCTTAGCCCAGTTGACCTTTGCAGAGGAGATCTTTTGGAAAGTATCCACCACCTGCCCTAGCTTTAAAACATCCTGTTGATTTTTTATAAAAACAATGATGTCGTAGGCCGATCAAATAAAACGTGCATTAAAACCAGGTAAAACCAGACCCTCGTTAAAAGAGCGGATATTATGTAGCATTGGTTCTATTGCCAGTGTGTATAACATGCCTGACATCGAGCAGCCTTGTCTTATCCCCCTGGTCACATTAAAGGGTCTAGACAGACCGCCATTTATCTTAAGCACACTCTCAATGTTCACATACATCACCTTTATCTTGGCGATAAAGCCCGGGCTGAGGCCGAACCTCTCCAGCACCTTCCATAGGTAACGGTGCTCAACCCGGTCGAAAGCCTTTTCCTGGTCCGATGAAACCAGACCAGTGTCGAAACCCAAAGAACCAGAGACTTCCAAAATATCACGAATTAGTGACACATTGTCAACAATTGACCTGCTGGGCACACAGTATGTCTGGGTCCGGTCTACCACCTGGTCCATCACCTTCCTCAGCCTGGAGGACAGGGCCCTGGACAGAAGCTCGTAGTCGGTGCACAGCAGAGAGACGGGCCTCCAGTTCTTTATTTCATGTCGGTCACCTTTTTTCGGAAGGAGTGTTAAAACGGCTCTTCTGCAGCTCAGAGGGAGGAAAGAGTCATTACAACTTTCATTAAAAAGGTCCATTAGATCTTCTTTTAGAAAGTCCCAACATGTCTTGTAGAACTCTGGGGGGAGGCCATCTATTCCAGGGGCCTTCCCCCCCTGCATGCTCTTGTGTGCTGCACACAGTTCCTCCTCAGTCAGGGGCCCGTCCAGCTCTTTGTTCGTCTCCTCAGACACTGTTGGTAGGCCCCGGCAGAACAGATTAAACCCTCCATCGTCTTCACTGTACTCACCAACACATCCTCACTCCCAGGTCGGCCTATGTTGACGTTATGTCAAGTCCCCTGCCGGCTTTTTCCAACGCAAGGGGGGGGGGCCTTAGCGTCCATTTTCAACGCCAGGGGGGGGGCCTTAGCGTCCATTTACAACGCCAGGGGGGGGGCCTTAGCGTCCATTTTCAACGCAAGGGGGGGGGCCCTTAGCGTCCATATTCAGCTTTCCGGGATGTCCATGTGCTTCTATGGACGCTCATGTAAGCACGGCATTCGTTTGTGTCAACTGCCCTTAAAGGCAATGAAGACACTACACTACCCAGAATCCCCAGCTATCGTTTGGACTACACCATGTGCTCTGTTTGGCAAACCCCGTGATCGTCCTCAAGCTCTGTGATTGGAAAGTGTGCTCCGAGGGTTACCGAGCCTCGAACAGCACTTGAAATGGGATGGAACCACGGCAGACTGTTCAAAACTGGATTTGAACGGGTCCACCGCGTCCCCCCCTCCCCCACCCTGTCCCCAGAACTACACATGCTGGCTATTCTGTTTCGCAACATGTTCTCTATGGCACGTCTCTACTGGGAGTTGTAGTTTTAAAAGACGTGTTCGTATTTCCCATAATAAGAAGTTGCCAGTATTAAACTGTGTACATCCCTAGAGGTTTAGGGGACAGGAAACACTCACATTTAAAACATATAATTAATAAATGGGTGAAAATTGCTTGTGCCCATAATGGGCAGCATTAATATATATACACACATGCCAGCTAAGGTCAGAAGAGCTTTATTTAACAGCTGGACTTATGTTTGTGACCCCTCCTGTTGTTAATTGATAACATTACATTACATTACATTACATTAATTGATAAGCCTGAAACATGCACTTGTCAAGGTTCAGAGGCACATTTTGCAAATATGGCAGTAGCCATCGATCAGCTTAAGATAAGATATACTTTATTGATCCCAAGTTGGAACATTTGCGTTACATCATAGTATACATACAACATAGTTAACATTGCTGGAGGTATGCACACATATTGATAGATGTCTTGTAATGCACTATTGAGGAACCTGCGACCCAAGTTTTTCATTCAGTGCAGAACTACACCACAGTTGTGTAGGCCTATATGATATGTCAATAAACCTTAGAACATCTTGAAATCTTGAACGGGATGTGCAAAATAGTCATTATATACAGTCTTTAATTAACTATTAGTAGAGAATAACGAGTAATGAATATACTTTATAGGGATTCTGTTAATATCTAATAATAAAAATAATGAAATTCAATAACATGCTTTAACCACCAGGTGTCTCTTTATATCAGGTGTGCACCTTTATGGTGTAAATGCAGCCTATCTACCAATTGGATCAAATATAAAAGTGAGCCGAATTAGTGTTGATACTGCAAGGAGACGTATTGTGTGAAAAGAAATGTAAGATGTTGTTTAATGGCTGATATATTTATGATCCACGTCACGTTTTCAGTTCCTCATCTTTGTCTTCTCATCAGGGCTCTATAAATACAGAACTGCGGCAGATATGTAATATTTAATCCAGCCGAACCGTGTATTACAATGCCGTTATGTGATGACTTTCAAAGAGAAAAGCAAGAGCACTCGGAATAAGGTATTATTTTATTTTTTTAAAATATTTTCGGTCTGTTTCCGGTATTTGTTAATAACGATGTGCTGTGAGATGTGAGACTGGAATTGCACAGGGGAAAATAACGTATCTTTAGATGCGGATTTTGTTAAACTAATATGTTTAGGCTGTGGACCAACACTATACATTGACGGGGAAGGGGGTAGCAATAAAGATAACACCATTAAACAGTTGCACAACATAACAGAAATAATATCGATAGCAGCGTCCCTAGCAACCACCTTGGTAACAATGAAAACGTTGGACGCAATTTCCTGAAGTAATCTTCGTAATAACTAGCAAACTAAAGATCATGTACATCCACTGCACACGCATTATAATGGCCAAACTAACTTTAAAATAGGCATTTTACATCCAGAATAAAACGAAGTTCGGCCATGTTTTCTTTTTCTGCAGGGAGAAATCACGTGACGTCAAACAGAGCACATGGTGTAGGCCAAACGATAGCTGGGGATTCTGGGTAGTGTAGTGTCTTCATTGCCTTTAAGGGCAGTTGACACAAACGAATGCCGTGCTTACATGAGCGTCCATAGAAGCACATGGACATCCCGGAAAGCTGAACATGGACGCTAAGGGCCCCCCCCCTTGCGTTGAAAATGGACGCTAAGGCCCCCCCCCCTTGCGTTGAAAATGGACGCTAAGGACCCCCCCCTGGCGTTGAAAATGGACGCTAAGGCCCCCCCCCTGGCGTTGGAAAAAGCCGGCAGGGGACTTGACATAACGTCAACATAGGCCGACCTGGGAGTGAGGATGTGTTGTACTCACTGGTGAAGAGGTCGCAGCAGAAGTCCACCGCTCTCTGCCGGATCTGGCTGTTCTCCGTCAGCTGCTGTCCTCCTGCTGACCTCAGAGTGTGGATCAGCCTGCCCTGCCCGTTCTTTTTCTCCAGACTGAAGAAGTACTTTGTGGGCGAATCCATCATGGAAGCGCTCTGGAATCTGGACCGGACCAGCGCCCCCTGTGCTCTAGAACCATAGACTGTATATATAAATGGACGTAGGGTCCGTGACGTCACCCATAGGATTCTGCAGAGTTGCCGTGAAGCCCTTAGTAGGCGGAGTCGGCCACTAACGGCTCAACAGTAACGTCAGAGTTCAACTCCGGGACCTGCTGCCACCGAGCTGGAAGTTCCAGAGCTAGCTGAAGCTACCAAGCTAAGCTAACATGCTCCCCATCTGCACGCTGCCGTCGCATTTTACGTTTCTAAGGTAAGCGGCCTTGAAACTATTCGGCAAAACTATAAATTAAAATCTAAATTATTGAGTTTTTAGCATAATAATCTTAAAACCCCTTAACGTTTGTATGCAATTGTGCTAAATCAACACTGGAATCAAGCAAATATTAATGTTTGCATGACATTAGTTATTTATATTTTGATATCGCTGAACTATACGTTTAATACATTTAAGTCAAGCTAAGGTACATGTGATGGTAGCTAGTTAGTGCTCTTACCTGTGAGGCCTCCTCCAAACAGCATAATAACCAGACTGTATCATTAAAACTAAGTACCAGTTCTAGATCCTTGACTTTAGACAAACAATTCAAAAGACAAAATGTATTTAAAGACCAATCTTTATTTGAAGGTGCCTCTTAACCTGAGATATTAGTTATACAGTAATAGTATTGACAATCTAAAAAAACTGAGCAACTCAACAGTCAACTTTATGTTTCTTATTGTCTAAAGCATTTCTTATTTTCATTTTCCCCCTCTCATATTCAGTGTGGACGGATTGAGACAGCCTGGTGTCCAGAGAGCTGCAGAGACTTCAGGGAGAAACCTCCGTGTGATCGACGTCCTGTCTGTTGGTTTGGAGAGGACTGAGGGTCTTTCCTCAGCGAGGAGGACCAGGGCTGATGGAGGAGCCCATGCTGGGCAAAGCTGATACCAACTGCACAGGCCTAGTCTGTCACTTTATTTGACTAAATGTGTTTACTTATACATTTAATAGGTTTACACCTTCTTTCCATATGTGCTTTTTATTTAAAACATTTGATTAACTTTTGGTTCACATTTCAAGAAATTGTATTTGCTCTCCTTTCGTCCATTATTCTTACTGAAAATGTTAGATTACACATTCCCATCTGACTGAAGATTGGCCCCATTCATTTGTGATATTTCAAACTCTGCGGTACAAGGCACAAGTGATGTGAAGCTCATAAAGTGAGGCGAATAGAAATAATCAGCGGATGGAGTGTAGATGTGGAAATAGCTGCATTCGATCAGCTGACTATGTTTGTACAATAAAAGTAGTTTCTTAGTGAATGTCCTGTACTGGTCTTAAAATCTCATTACATCAGCTTTTAATGTTCGTCTTGGATGTTCTTCTGGACCCTCAGAGAAGGAGAAGATGTCGTGTCTTTCAGGCATGTCCTTTCCTAACAAATATGACAGGAAACATAAAACATATTATTGCAGAACAAGTGTGTTATTTATGAAAGCGGTGTGTTTGTGTGTTTAGGGGCTGTAGATATAATTATTTTGTAATTGTAATGTTTTTATTTTTATTTTAACAGTGAGCAATCAGATTATGAATGAACAGTATGAAGTTCATCAACATTGAAATATATGTTATTATCAAAATAATATTTAACTGTTACAAAGCGTAGTGCAACTGTAGAAGCTTGCTCTGTTGTCTCACTGAAAGAATCACTTTTACCACATTTTTTACAGACAATATTGAGAGATGAATAGTAGCAGTTCTCACTATGTGTTAAATATCTTTGCCTTCAATACATTAAATTAGAGAGCTGACAAAGTCATATTGCTAAATATCTAAATGTAACTTTTTGCATGGAATAAACCCTCAACTTAACTGATGTGTAGGTGATCTAGTATTTAGTATTGTTTAATGGAATGTATATCAGTGTATTCAAGTCAATACTTCATTCATTTAAACCAATATATTTCTTGATTCTTTGTACAGTATGAAAAAAGAGTCTTTGTACCTGTGCTGAAGTTCACTGCTGTGAGGAGTCCAGTTCTGTCTCTCACTCTCTGGTCCAGCCTGTCTGCATCACCTGGACACCTTAAACAAACAGATATATATATATATATATATATATATATATATATATATATATATATATATGTAAAGTACCATGTGTACAAACAATATAACTGAATCTCTTCTGTTGGACATGTTGGATTGTGTATTGTCTGAGTCAGGGTCCTTTTTATTTTACTGTGACTTTGGAAGTAGTGTTACCAATGGTTACTGTTTATTTGATACCCATTTGGTAATGCAATTAATAAAAACAACAAGGTTTGGGTTCGTTCTTCAGATGACTGTGACGTTAACGTGTAAGCTCAATAATGAACTCCAGCTCAATCAACCATATTGTAATATCTAAGTAATCATCTTATGACATTAATAATTGTAATATACACACATCCTATTGTGAGGTTGATTTCTAAGTTACAAGGATGTAACCTTATTGTATAACCTCAAACAGAGGCCGTTTGTTCAACAGTATTATCCCACTTAACACTTTTCTATTTCGTTTTAACCTTTATATATACAGTCTATGATTTTAAGTTGGAGGCTACGATTAGCATCGTTAGCACCGATGTAGCTACCACTAGCTTACATGCTAACCCAAGCCTTACTATTAATTACGTAGCTGATTAAAATCATTAACACATAAATAAAGCACTCGAATTTTACTTACCGCATTCATGCACCGTCTGTTTTAACCGCAGATCGAGTCACAATAGTCCGATATATAAGCATGAAGAACAAACAATCACGGCCGGCTACAAGTTGTGTTTCTTGGATGAGCAGAGCAGGCAAAGTCCCTGTAGCTAAGTTCACGGAGCAGCTAGCAGAGAGACAAGAAGCTAACAGCGGCAGGCACTTGACAGAGCCGTCACTCAATGTGACCACGCCCTAATTTATGCACACACTTTAAGACCCAATATAAATAAAAGGGTCGCGTTAGAAAACAATTCATATCCAGAGAGAATTTGAGGCCATGTGGTGCTTTAAAAATGCTTTGTGTTCTGTGGAGAATGAGGATCTTATTTTCAGTAGTTGTCTGAACTGACAATGTGTGTCAATGTGTCTGTTTGGTCTTTTGATTTGTGAATAAAAGTGGTTTAAAAAATCTCTCTCTCTCTCTCTCTCTCTCTCTCTCTCTCTCTCTCAGTCTCTGAGTGAGTGTGTGAGGAACGGTCGGAGGAGCGTGGTTTAAACATGGTTTTAAAATATCTCCGATGACACCGTGCTCGGTGGAGGAGTGCAGCCTGGCTGTGGGGGCCTTAGTGGGGCACGGCAGCATCAGGTCTGCGGCTCGGATGAACGACGGGGTGGTGATATTTGTGGACACGGAGGGGAAAGCGAACAAGGTGGTGGAGACCGGGATCGTTGTGAATGAAACTTTCATTTCCGTGTCTCCACTAACCACCCCTGCTACTAGGGTAATGATCTAGAATATCCCGCCGTTCATACGGGATGACTTCCTGGTGAGAGAGCTGTCTAAATACGGCAATATAGTGTCCTCCATCAGGAAGCTGTCCTCGGGCTGCAGATCTCCACTGCTAAAGCACGTGGTGTCTCACAGGAGAAGTGTCCTCATGATTCTCAATAAGAGAGACGAGGAACTTAATTTGGTGTTAAGTCTAAAGTTGGATGATTTTAATTATGTAATGTAAACTCGGGGCCTGTCAAGTGCTTCGAATGCGGGGAGGAGGGGCACTTGGCCAGAGCGTGTCCGGGAAAAGATAAAAAGCAGGGGGAGGAGGGGGAAAAAAATAAAAACCAGGAGGAGGAGGAAAAAAATAGAAACCAGGACACAAATAAAAACCAGGAGGAGGGGAAAAAAACCAAAGGAGACTCCTGCTGAAACAGAAGTAGCAGGAAACCCCACTGGGGGGCCCCCGAAGCAGGGTGAGAGTCCCTCAAAGCAAGATGAGAGTCCTTCAAAGCCTCCAAAGAAGGCTGGGGTTTCAGAGCTCCCTAAGCAGGACAAGGAAAACTCAGGGGAAAAAAAGTGTGATGAGAAAAATAATGGAAAAATTGACATTGTGGTTGATGTGGGGGAAAAGGTTGTCCCGAAAGAAGCAGTGGAGACGGTGGAAGTCTCTGCATCCGCTGCAAGCGAAGAGAACATTGAAGCTCAAGCTTGTACAAAGAAAAGAAAACAGAAAGAGGAAGTCTCTCAGGCCAAGAGGGTGAGGAGGGAGAGAGAGAGAGGAGGAAATGGTGGAGGAGGTGAAGGAGGCAGAAAAGGAAGAAAGTGAGGAAGAATTGATGGAGGAGGATGAGGAAGTTGAAGATGAGGAGGAAGAGGACACTGCTGAGGACAGTCAGCCTCTCACCGTCTCACAACTTAAAAGTCCGTTTTTTAAAGTGCAGCAAATCAAAGCTTTTCTTAAAAAAACAAAAAACAAAAGGTTAGTAAAAGTAGAAGAGTTTTTTATTGACAAGAGCTTGTTGCTACAGTCAGTGAAGGCTCAGATGCATCTCTTCACTGAGCAGGAGTCTTATCGCTTGAAGGTCATGAAAGGGAAGTTGCAGCGAGAGATTTTAAGTGAAGAAGAAAAGGTCATGCACGGCAGTTAGGATGCTGGTTTTAACATACTTGTTGTTCTTAAGTGGTGTGTCTCTCCTCACATCCTTTTTAATGAGTGATTTTAAAGTGTGCACTATACATGTCAATGGAGCTAGGGATGTGGGGAAGAGGGCTTGTATTTATGAGCTTTTAAAATAAAAAAAAAGTAAATGTAGCAATGCTACAAGAAACGCACAGTGACACTTTAAACGGGACGGACTGGAGGAGGGAGTGGGGGGGGGAGGTGGTCTTAAGTGCTCTTAGCAGCACCAGTGCAGGAGTGGCAGTCCTGTTTGCTAAAGGCTTTATCCCCAAGTCCCACACAGTGGAAGAAAGAGTAAAGGGCAGACTGCTGGTGGTGAGAGCCAACTACGAGCTTTTTAATCTGGTTTTTATCAACGTGTACGCTCCTAACTCAGGTCCTGCCAGAGTTCAGTTTTTAAACGAGCTCAGCGCTGTTTTAAGTGAGTGCGAACCAGAAGAGGTTTTATTTTTAGGGGGAGATTTGAACTGCACACAGGATGACGAGCTAGATAGGAACCATAGGGAACCTCATGCTGCATCCAAAAGAGCCATGACACAGTTAATAGCAACACATAGTCTATCAGACATCTGGAGAGAGCATCACACACATCACAGACAGCACACATGGGTCCACACGAGGGAGAACCTTTTATCAACGGCCCGGCTGGACAGGTTTTATCGTTTTAAGCGCCATTTGAATGTTGTTAGAAAGTGTGCTGTATTGCCTGTTGGGTTCTCTGACCACTCCATTGTGTTGTGTGATGTTTTTATTGCCAACATAAACAGCAAATCTGCGTATTGGCATCTTAACACTGCTCTGCTTTTAGACACACATTTTAGAGAGGTTTTTATTTATTTTTGGAAAGGTTTTAGAGAAAGGAAGGGGGAACTCCTTTGGTTTTTTTCCCCTCCTCCTGGTTTTTATTTGTGTCCTGGTTTCTATTTTTTTCCTCCTCCTCCTGGTTTTTATTTTTTTCCCCCTCCTCCCCCCTGCTTTTTACCTTTCCGCATTCGAAGCACTTGACAGGCCCCGAGTTTACATTACATAATTAAAATCATCCAACTTTAGACTTAACACCAAATTAAGTTCCTCGTCTCTCTTATTGAGAAATTGTGAAATATCTGCACATCACCAAAAAAATCCTCTAACTTCACCGCCCTCAACCCCTTAGTTTCCGCCAGAAAGGATCTGATCCTCTGGATAGAATACTCCTCTCTCTTTGCTACCTCAACGATGTCAAAGAATGACTCGCTGTCACTGTCCTCTGCGTCCTCTGGGACTCCCTCTGGCTGAGAGGAGGAACACAGCAACTCCTTCTTTGACACCTTCCCTTTTTGAGTCACACTTCCTTTGCTCACTTGTTCATTTTTTCTTTTAACAGTGTTAGAAATTAAAATCAATGTTTTGAGAGCATAGTGCACCTTAAACACACAGTCAGTTTAAATGCTGTTTTATACTGAAAAACAAGAACTTGTTAAGCTTTTATTCTGAAAATCCTTCATCTCCTGTTAGCATGAGGCTAATATACCATTTACGATAGAGGTGAATTTAGCACCGATATGATATGATGTTGCACAGCGAAACCTACTGATTTCAACACTACAACTATAAACGTTGAGATATTATTATTGTTGGATAAGGTACAGTTTATTTGATTACGTTATTGTTTACAGATGTGGTTAGCATATGACAACATTCAGACTGACCGGAAATCAAACTGCTGTGAAGTATTTCCTGTATTGTTAGGAGTATTGATTTCAGCGTTTAGAATGTGTTAAATGAAAAGTCATGAAATAGCTAAGGAAGAGAAAAGGTGTGTTTAGATATATATTGAACGTACAATGTCTTTATCCTCTGATATGCGTAACAACGGATATTGAAATGTTGAAAGCCGGCCCGCAGGGAGGAGCCAGCAGAGGATATATATATTGAGCACGACCTGAAGACGCTCTCTTTTCTTCACGACCGAGAGCAGAACCACAGCTGTATTTCTGTTCGGACTATATTCTGTTTGTGACATCACCACGCTTTTTATTAATTAAAGTACCAATTTGAACCTTCTCAGAGACTCCATTTAGTCTCCTTTTAAACTTCTGTCCTGGACGCTAGAATAATCACACACAGATAACAATTGGGACCAAGCCGACGTGATTCTAGGGGAACGGGAGAGAATATCCAGCCGGCTGTGGCCTCGATCCGATGGCAATCGTCTGACACACAAGAGATCTCAAACAATCGGTAAGAAGAAACCCGTTAAATCAAATTCTTCAATAGTTTATGCAGGAAAATCATAGGACTGTGTGTTGGACTGCTGCTTCCGGTTTCTGAAAATAGCTGGGAAATTAATGTTAAAACAACCAAATTTAATGACAACAATCATATAACACGAGGCGTTGCTTTGTCACAAGCAGGGTGAGTCCAATTTACTTATTTTTCTTATATCTAACCCTGCATGCTATTCGTTTGTCTGTTATTACATGTCAGCAAGAGGCTAATCGCTCCAATATAGTGTTCTTTGTTACGTTTTAAGTTAACGTGAATAGTGTGTGGCTATTTAAACAAAAGAACAAAATCACAGTGGAAGCTGTGATTATTGGAGAGAGTGTTTGTATTATTTTTAAAAGTCCTTTGTGTGATTTAGCAATCATTCCAATTGCGTTTCTTGTTACGTTTTAAGTTAACGTGAATGGTTGGGGACTATTTAAACAAGAACGCAGTTGATTGAGTGTAGAGATTACAGTGTGAGGCTTCTTATAAAAAAGTCCTTTTCGAGGAAAAGGCCTGAAAGTTTTGAAACTTTCAGTGGTTGTTTTCCTGTTTTCAAACAGACATTGCGTGTGGATTACGATGAGAAGTGCGACATTCGTGCGTTAGTTAGACGATATTCTGCTGATTGTGTTTGATTTGCGTCTTAAATGTGTCCCAACATAGCGTGTTTAAACAGAGGAGATAACCATACTGGCTCTTAAAGTCAAAGAATTACGTGCATGGATAGAGAACTGTGACGTAAGGGTATGAGGCCCATTTATAAATTGTACATTCAATAGAAATGTTATTTTAAACTGCATTGTTGTTTTGTGTTGAGAATATATATATAAACTCTCCGCAGTGGGAGCCACGAGGTGTTGTAAAATCCCTTTGTTCTTCAGGTCAAAGGTTGGAAAAGTTGCCATCTTGTTTTGCCAGCATGTTTACAATGAATCACACGGCAGTCGCCATTTCGTGAAATGCTAATTGAAGAAGTGAGACTGTTTGCTTTTACCCAGTCCTACTCCTCCTTGAGAAGGACAAATCATATTTCTTTGCAAAAGTTGGAATTATAAAATAGATAGGTTATTTTACCATGGGAAGTTTGGCATTCATAGGGGTCTGATATTGGAAGTTTTTTCTGCTTGAATTGACGTTATTGAAATATTCCAGTTTGCAAAAGTGTTTTGGCGATTATGTGCTGTGTCGTTTTAACCAAGTGTAATATTCTTCCCCAGTGTAATTCTCTTTCTATTTTTTAGAAAAGAAAATACGTTTTTCTTAAATACAGGTTAGTTTTGCAATAGTAAACCATAGTGGATTAAGCTGAAAATTACAATAGCGCACTCTGCTGGTAGTACATAATTATTACATCGGGGAAACACTCAATAGCATTTTGAAGTCTAATTCTAAGTGTTATAAACACACACATGCCTCATTGCCGAGATAGAATTGCAAGTGGTTTCTAATTATAAGATAAGACACTTTATATAATATTTTTTCAAATAAGCAAACAAATGTATTGAAGCTAACACCAATGACATTTACATAATTCCAAACATTTTGAAAAGTGAAACACAGTAGATTTTCACCAGATTTCTAATATTCATCTTTTAAAGTCAAAAACACTGTACAATTTGTATTTCCTAACAATTCTGATTTCAAAATTTCAATAAATAAATAAATCATTTCTATTTTTTAGATCGAAAAAAAAATATATAGGCCTACATATCTTTTATATTAAAAGAGGGGATTTAAAGTTCGGACGAACAGCAAAGCAGGTGCTAGTCAGAGGATTAGTGCTTCATCTTTGATAACTTCATCCATAGGTAGAGAACATGTCACCAAAACAAACTCAGATGAGACTAGATGTAGAGCCAGGCTCAACTGCAGATATCAAGGGAAGGATAAAAATCAGATCAGATGCTATAACGGCTCCAAATCTTAGAAAAAAGACATGGAGCCAAATGGAGAAAATGTTGGAACAATGGCAAACAAGAGGACTGTATCCAGCTGATGATCAACCAGCACCAACGAAAGCTCATAGAAAAGCTGTAATTGACCATGAAAATGGAGAATATCTGCGTGAGCAACAAGCATGGATCAAAGCCGGACAACCCTCTTGGTATGGACCTAAAAAAATTGCTATGCTAAAAGCGGAGACAAGGAAAGCACAAGTTACAAGTCTGATGCTCCATTTAAAGTATTCTGTTAGTGGGATGGCAAACATGTGCATCGTCGAAGAAGCAAGTTCACGGGCAACAGAAGTCACAACGGAAAAATTGGAAGACACTCCAGTGATCCAAACTCCAAAGCTCTATCCAGACTTGATTGGAAAACCTCCCCCCTACGTGACAGAAAACAAACCTCTCCTTCAACCCTCAATACAAGCCCCAACATTCGGTATTTTGGGAGGAGTATTGGAATTGGATGGAGTCCCCACAACAAGACGTCTTCAAGAATTGGAATACGGAGTAAGGATGCTCACGACTCAATCCAACCAGCTGCTGGAGGAACACAAACGTCTAGCCGAAAAGCACCCAATAACAACTATGCCTATAGACAGCCAACTTCAGCGGGACATATTACAAACACCCATGTCATTTCAGTCAACCAACAGATCAACGGGTACAGATCCAGGAAAAATGGCTGCTTATGTGAAAGAAGCTGGGCCTATCTTCTCTCTTCAACCGCAAACAGCAGAGGAAGATGCAAAGAAACACAGACAAGAAATGGAAGACAGGCATGCTGAAGAAAGACGAGAAGCGGAAGAGACCAATAATTACATTATTGCGGAAAGACGACGACAACAAGAACAAACAATTCGGGGATGGGAAGACTCTCAATCCACACGCCGAACAAATTACTCTCCTGATGAACAAAATTACAGAGGACATGGAGATGACAATGACAGTGCACATTCAGGATACCCAGAACAAACACGGCAGCAACAGGGTTTTACAACACCCTCAAGGAAAAGCAGAGGCGATGAAATCAACCAACAAACGTGGACAGCACCCATGGCTGAAAGACTCAGGAGTACAGCACATCACGTCATGCCATTGATAGCAGCCGGAAAAGGAGGATTTCAATACCAACCATGGAATCACAGGGACATGGAAGCATTAGTGGGAAAACTACCCTCCACTCATCAAAGGAGGTCAGAAGTGGGTGAATGATCTGGAGAAATTCACAGCCCAAGACCACCTGTGCTTGGGAGACATAAGGGCCCTGCTCGGACGGATTGAAGGACGACTTGAAGCAAGAGCAATAGATTCCGAGGCCAATTGCACAAATGACCCAGATGACATTCCATTTAACTTCATCAGGTCAAATTATTGGGCTGCTATTCGTCACATCTACCCGACAACACGCAGTTTTCATGCCCTCAGCAGCTTGAAGAAGGAGACAGGGGAAGACATGCATGTATTCTTGAAGAAATGTGAAGAAGTGTGGGAGGCTTGCACGGGTGAAAGACATGATCTTTCTCCAGCTATTGAAATGGTGTGGAAGAACTCTGTCATTAAAGCCCTTCCCTTGGCAGTGCAGGCACGTCTGGAAGAAGTGGTGGGATTGGACAATAAACCCGCTGAACAATGGAGACAACATCTCATACACCACGATATCAGACACCAGGCAGCAAAAACGGGACTAGATGAAGACGATAAAATCCAAGCAAGGAGACTCGTGAAGATACAAATAGCTGAAAGAGATACTGAAGCTAATAAAAACAAGAAAGCGGTAAGGCAAATGGCAACTACAGCAGAGAAGACCATAGAAACAGAGACAGTAATGCAGACACCGCTAACAGTTCAAGCTCAGGCGGTGCCAGAAAATCAAAAGCAATACCAGCAAAGAGGTGGAGGAAGTTTCAGAGGAAAGGGCAGAGGAAGAGGTTTCCAGAAAGTGGGATGTTACGCATGCGGTCAGATGGACCATTGGGCCAAAGACTGTCCGCATCAACAAATACAAAACCCACAAGTATTACCATATCATCCTGCACAACAGTATTATCCCCAAGTTCAGCAACCGCTATCGCCTATGTATACTCCTGTCCAACTACAGCCACAAGCACCCATGTACGTGCCAATACAGTATCAACAGAGGGGAGGACACAATGGAGGCAGAGGATCCCAGGGACAACCAGGAGAAGGGCTGCCAAACATGAACCAAATGCCTCTGACAGCTTGGAGTGGTCCATATGTATGAGGAGGCCCAGAGGATTCAATCACAGGTGAAGCAATTCCAGCCCAAGACGAACCAATGGTCACCTGTGAGATTGAGGGAGAGAAAGTGGAAATGATGGTGGATACAGGAGCCACAGCTTCCTGTTTGACAAAATTGAAGGGAAAACCACCACCACTCTCAAAACACACCCTCAAAACAGTTGGATACTCGGGAAAAATTGATGTACAGAGATATACATTACCATTGGTCACAAAAATTGGGAAGCAACTCCTGCAACATCCTTTCCTCTATGCCCCAAACTGTCCCATAAATCTGATGGGAAGAGACCTGCTCGTAAAATCAGGAGCAAGAATTCTATGCACACCAGATGGGCTAATTATCCAATTTCCAGGCCAGATACCACTCTACCAGACATACGACGGACAACAGAGAATCATGATGATGGCAGCAAATCCAGAAAACAACGATGAAAATGACACAACCACGGTGTACTGGAGCCGCTTAATCACCACTGAAATCGATACTCCTCATGTCCAAAGAACGTACATGGCCTGGAAGCCATGGATAAATACTCTGGGACCCTATGGTCCCCCGCAAGATCCCCTGCATTGTACGTACAATTATCTAAGGAGGCCAGATGAAGAATATCAAGATGCATGGATGGAAGATAAAGAGGGAAAGATGGAAGATTTGACTGTAGCAGACATTTACGTAGGACCGCAGGGTGTAGCAGCAGCGGTAAAACTCACACCAGAACAAAAACAATGGTACAATTTATCTGACGAAGCTGTTCCTCATGTCACACTCGCCATGACCATAGGAGCCGAGTCCAGATCATTGGGTCCAATGATAAAGGCTGCATTGAACACAGAATGGTTGGCAACAGAATCACCGTTTCTGTGGAGATCGACAGACCAGACGATGTGGAGGATTGGAAACAATAGCCAGGAACAAGGACTATTGGAGAAGCAAGAATTGGACAGAGATCATGGACGAGAACACACAAATCATCCGGATACAGAAGAAATGCTGATGCAGGTGCCTACACATCTTTGGACCACTGGAGACTATGATGTTGGATTAGTGAATCATGAAGTCTCAGTGGAGCTGGTGGAAAATTACAGACCGTGTTGGCGCCCGCAATACAAATTGAAGCAAGAACAAATAGATGGGATAGGAAACACCATACAAGGATTGTTACAAGCTGGAGTAATCAGACACACTGGTTCAAATTGGAATACTCCCATCTTGCCGGTACCAAAAGCTGGAAACAAGGGATGGAGAATGGTCCATGATCTAAGAGAAGTCAACAATCTCACTAAAACTGCTAATATTCCTGTTCCCGATCCACATGTGGCATTACAAAATCTTAATCCAGCTCACAAATATTTCACAGTGATAGATCTAGCCAATGCATTCTTTTGCTTACCATTGGATCCAAAAGTCCAGGATATATTTGCTTTCACCTACCAAAGACAGCGATACACTTACAATCGGATGCCACAGGGTTACAAAGATAGTCCAGGATTATTTAACCGTGCTCTGAAACAAGACCTCAGTGCATTGCAACTACCGGAGGGAGTGACTCTGATACAGTATGTTGATGATTTACTTCTAGCCGGGCCAGATGCAGCGACATGTCTGGCTGTGACACAACAATTGCTAATCCTACTGGCCAATGTGGGCTACAAAGTGAAGAAAGAAAAAACACAGATCGCAAGGAGAACAGTTACATTCCTGGGAAGGATGATTTCCTCGAACAGTCTAACTCTGACACCAGCACAACGGTCTTCCATCCTCTCTCAACCAAAACCCAAAACAGTGCAACAAATGCTCGCATTTCTGGGCCTGACAGGTTACAGCAGGACGTACATACCTGACTATGTGGATTTGACACAACCACTGAGACACATAATTGCGGAAGCAGGAAACAGAAATCTTAAGGCTACTCTCGAGTGGACATCGTTGGCTGAAGAAGCTTTCACAAAGACGAAGCAAGCCCTGAGTCAAGCGGCACACCTTTCCACTCCGGATTATGACGATGATTTTTGCCTTGACGTTTCTGAATCAGGTGGAATAGTAAATGGGGTCCTGTTTCAGAAAAAAGGGGGAGTAAGACAGGTACTGATGTACCATAGCTCAAAGTTAGATAATATAGAACTAGGCCAGACAGGATGTGCAAGACACCTAGCTGCACTAGCAAAAGTCATTGAAAAAACTGCACATGTGGTAATGTGTCACCCATTGAAAGTCAACACAGCCCATGGAGTAGTGGCATTTATAAATTCACAGGCATTCACATTTTCCCCAATCAGGAAAATCAAGATTCAGACCAGTCTGTTGAAACCACATATAACATACCAAAGTGGTTTAACAAACATGTCTACAGGACTGAGCACTGAAGAGCTCACACCCCATGACTGTCAGTTCGTCTCTCAAAAGGATCTCAAGATAAGATCTGATTTAGAAACGGATCCTCTGGACCAACCAGACTTCACTCTCTACAGTGACGGCTGTTGTTACAAGGGAGACGACGGGAATGTGGCCTCCTATGCAGTAGTCCGGCAGGAGGGAGAAAATATAGAGACATTAGAAGCAGAAATCATCTCCCAACCTGCTTCGGCCCAACTGGCAGAAGTAGTGGCACTCACCAAAGCCTTGGAGCATGCAGAGGGACAAAGAGTAAACATCTATACAGATTCAGCGTATGCCTATGGAGCAGTGCATATAGACGGACCACAGTGGATCAGAAGAGGGTTCCTAACATCTGCTAAGACACCAGTAAAGCATGCCGAAGCGCTAAAACTCCTGCTAACATCTTTACTGTTGCCAGCACAAGTGGCAGTAATGAAATGCAAAGGACATCAAATATTGAACAATGCAATATCCAGAGGGAACGATGCAGCAGACAAGGCAGCAAAGAAAGCAGGAGGGTACAGCAAGCAAATGATATGTACAAAGGCCAATACTCAAGAGGAGTTAACCACCGAACACATCAAAGACATGCAGAAATATGCTGGAGTGTATGAACAAAATCAATGGAGTCAGAAGGGAGCAAAGGAAGTAGATGGCCTGTGGAGATCCCATGACGGCCGTTTAGTCGCACCTGCAAAGTTATGCTACCTGCTAATAGAACAATCACATGGTCCCACTCATGTAGGCAAAGCAAGAACAACAAAAGACATTGAACAACAGTGGTGGCATCCTTACATGAAGGACATGGTTGAAAACTTCGTAAACGACTGTGACACGTGCAATGCTTTCAATGTAAAAAAACCATACAAGTGCCCAATGGGAAGGTATCCAGTCCCAGAAGCCCCATTCAAAGACATCTGTATTGATTATACAGACATGGGAGCAGACAATGTGGTCAGAGGGTTTAGATATATGTTAGTAATGATTGATCGTTATACAAAATGGATTGAAGCCATTCCTTGTAAGAAGGAAGATGCAAAGACAGTCATTAAATGGCTTAAAACAGAACTCGTACCCCGTTATGGGGTGCCAAGGATAATAAGATCAGACAATGGTTCACATTTTACAAGTAAACACTTGGAGGAAGTTGAGTTATATTTCGGTATAATTCATAGTTTGGGTCAGCATACCACCCACAATCTCAGGGTATAGTAGAAAGAGCAAATCGAACATTAAAAGGGAAAATAGCAAAAGTTATTTTTGGCACAAACATGAAATGGGTAGATGCTTTGCCTCTGGCACTCATGTCAATGAGATCTTCTGAGGGTGCTAAAACACATCTTTCACCCCATGAGTTGTTAACTGGTCGGCCAATGCCTGGGCCTCCTAGAGAAGGAGGGACAGGACCAGTGTTAGACATCAGACAAATAGAAGTGGATGAATATGTCAGGGCTCTGAGTAATATTATCCAAGTCTTGTCTACACAGGTTCAGAGAACTGCAGAGACACCAGACGAGACGCCAGAAGAGACTCCTGTACGACCGGGTGATTGGGTGAGGTTGAAAGTTCACAAAAGAAAGTGGGCTGAACCCAGGTGGACGGGTCCGTGGGAGGTTGTTGAAAGAACCTCACACGCTCTCCGGATAAAAGGTAAAAAAGGAGCAAATTGGCACCACCTGACACATTGTCGCCCTACACCGGCACCTTCCAGAAAGTTTTCGGAAGTTAGGACTGATTTGACAGAGCTGGAACAAAACGAAGAATACAAATCAAATCAAGAGACATTAAGATAGAAACAGCTCAAAAGACCAATTGTCTTTAGGTTTTGTAGGTTGAATACTAAAACAGAATACCCATTCTGGTTTTAAATCTGAAACCGATTAACTTCTATCAGTCCAATCTTTTTGTTTTATTATCTTTATATACGATCAGTCAAATCTTTTTGTTTCATTATTTTTTATATACTAGAGTCTAATATTTTTGTTCTAATATTTTTCGTTCTATTATTTTGTTCTATTATTTTTACATACTTTATTTTTGCACTCATTTCTTTTAAACTCTGAAACTGATATAACCATGGGTAAAATTGATGAAGTGCCATTGAAGAAGTCAGAAAAATTAAGGGGCCCCCTAGGGATAAGAATTGTAATAACATTGTTAGCTGTGTTCATCACAATTGGCATTTTCCTGGTTGGGTGGGGGGTACAGCATCGCGAAGAACCCGAATCCATTCGGACACTCGTAGAAAATGCCAATATCACTAACGGAACGTCAGTTGTGTTTAAAAAACTTCCATTTATCCCCAGAGCCAAAAGATCAGCGGAGAAACAGAACCAGGGGTTAGAAATACTCATCCCCAGAGGTGAAGCGGTTACGGTCAGTCTTGATGTGTGTGATGTGGTTGTATGTGGAGAACTGCAAGACGAAACAGGCCATGACGTTTATGGGTGCATTCATGCTTGGGGACGGCCAGATGATAACTCATGGTGTCCCGGTTCAGAGAAGGTATACTGGAGTGCTAGGGCAGAAGGAAATAACAATCCCCCTGGTTTGGTGTTTAGGTCTCAGCTATCTTTTTCCAAAGGTCGCCATAGTGGAGATATGAGCAAACAAAATCCAATAATAATTGCTTTTAAAAGCGCACTCACTCCCCATTTCAAGAAACAGGGAGACGTCACTGCATTCCATTTACTGATGGGGATAGAAGTTCCGGGAAAAGACCCAATGGGATCAATTTTAGTGAAGATAATTGACCCACCAGTTGATGTAATCCCTGATCACGCCCCAAAATATACTGAATCACTATTTCAACCAGAACCAGAAATATCCCCTGCTAAATCTGTGAACAATCCACTGGTCACCTATCTGAGTACTACCTCTATACAGAAAGTCATAGCAGTAGAAACAGGATACGAGGACACAAATTCCTGGTTGGACTGGGTTGTCTATTCTGTTAAGCAGAGCAAGATGGCGGACTGTCTGGCCTGTGCGGCTGCCCGACCAAGTTTGGGAACAGTGCCATTTCCATTTCACACCCACAATAACCCAAGAGGACAGCTCTGTATGTACAAACTCTATGGACAAAAATCCCCAGCAGATTGTGTCGACATTGCACAAAAGTATCCAGTGGTAAAAATGAATGACATTCCACCTGACTTCACGTCTTACGAGGGACTTTATGACTGCATCACAAGGGACTACCTAAAAGGTACAGAAGTAGGAACTCTCAAGTGGTGCAATTCTACAACGACTTTAATGAATCAGGATTTTTTCCCAGGTATAGCTATGCCCATTAGACAGTATCCCAGAACCGATGTGTGGTGGTATTGTGGCACTAAAACCCTGTTTTCAGTTTTGCCACAGGATTGGACAGGGACCTGTGCTCTGGTACAGCTAGTGATGCCTTTTTATGCCGTACCAATGACGGCCGAGCAACTGATAAACATGGCAGTCCAGCCCAAAGCAACCAGAGCTAAAAGGTCAGTCTTTCCAGGGAGTTTTGATTCCACAGTGTACATAGACAGCATAGGGGTGCCCAGGGGAGTTCCAGATGAGTTTAAAGCTAGAAACCAGATTTTAGCAGGGTTGGAATCCATTTTTCTTTGGCCTACGATAAATAAGAATGTAGACTGGATAAACTATATCTACTACAATCAGCAGAGGTTCATAAATCACTCCAGAGATGCAATGAAGGGACTAAGCGAGCAACTGGACAAGACCAGCCAGATGTCTTTGCAGAACAGAGTGGCCCTAGATATGTTGTTGGCAGAAAAAGGGGGTGTATGCAAAATGTTCGGAACATTATGTTGTACTTTCATCCCAAACAACACCTCACCTGATGGATCAGTAACCAAGGCTCTGAAGGGACTCACTACTCTGAGCATGGAGTTAGCAGACAACAGTGGGATAGAGAAGAACCCCCTGGGGGGTTTTTTAGATGGGTGGCTGGGGAAGTACAAGAATTTCCTACTGAGTGGACTGATGTCTATGTCAGCTGTGATCGTGATATTGGCACTGGGCTGTTGTTGTTTCGCAACCTGTATCCGCGCTTTTGTAAACCGACTGATTAATGGGGCCCTCAACCAGGAATATGCTAGGGGTCAATATCACATGGGGGAACAGTTTCCAATGTTAGTAGAACAGGACGATCCACCCCCGTATACAGATGTTGATGAAAATGATGAGTTAGTTTGAATGATGTTAAACGATATGGATGTTCAGAGATGAGATTATTCAATGAATGTCCAGCTGATGTGATTCTTTAAATGATGAAATCATGTGAAGAAGTGAGCAAAATAAAATGCTAAAATGGAGTGAATCCATTTAACTTTACCTATACTATTCCAAGATAGTGTATTTTTATTATTACCCTATACTATTCCAAGATAGTGTATTTTTATTATTACCCTATACTATTCCAAGATAGTGTATTTTCATTATTACCCTATACTATTCCAAGATAGTGTATTTTTATTATTACCCTATACTATTCCAAGATGGTGTATTTTTTATGTTTTATTATTACATTAAACTGGTACAAGATATTTTATTTTATTCTTTATTAGCCATACTGTTCTAATATGATGGATCACATGTTCGATGGATCATTGATATTCTAAAATGGGTCGTTTCTTTTCACTTTGTAAAAACAAGTGCCTTAACACTGAGCGTGGTATGAGAACGGTTTCTGTGAAAGGAGGGAGGAAGAAATGTTCTGATACCAAGCCAAATGCTGCTATTTTGAAGAACCATATTGAATGTTAACACTAGAAGTTATGCAAAAGGGAAAACTTTTATGTTTGAACAGTCAAAGTATTTTTGTATTTTTCTAAGGTTGATATTAAAGCCATTTTATTGTATGTTTTTGATACGAGTTATGTACTATGCAGAGTTCAGATGAAGAACTCATTGATTTCAGTATTATACACACCTTTTAGGTGTGTAAGGAGGGACTGTTAGAAATTAAAATCAATGTTTTGAGAGCATAGTGCACCTTAAACACACAGTCAGTTTAAATGCTGTTTTATACTGAAAAACAAGAACTTGTTAAGCTTTTATTCTGAAAATCCTTCATCTCCTGTTAGCATGAGGCTAATATACCATTTACGATAGAGGTGAATTTAGCACCGATATGATATGATGTTGCACAGCGAAACCTACTGATTTCAACACTACAACTATAAACGTTGAGATATTATTATTGTTGGATAAGGTACAGTTTATTTGATTACGTTATTGTTTACAGATGTGGTTAGCATATGACAACATTCAGACTGACCGGAAATCAAACTGCTGTGAAGTATTTCCTGTATTGTTAGGAGTATTGATTTCAGCGTTTAGAATGTGTTAAATGAAAAGTCATGAAATAGCTAAGGAAGAGAAAAGGTGTGTTTAGATATATATTGAACGTACAATGTCTTTATCCTCTGATATGCGTAACAACGGATATTGAAATGTTGAGAGCCGGCCCGCAGGGAGGAGCCAGCAGAGGATATATATATTGAGCACGACCTGAAGACGCTCTCTTTTCTTCACGACCGAGAGCAGAACCACAGCTGTATTTCTGTTCGGACTATATTCTGTTTGTGACATCACCACGCTTTTTATTAATTAAAGTACCAATTTGAACCTTCTCAGAGACTCCATTTAGTCTCCTTTTAAACTTCTGTCCTGGACGCTAGAATAATCACACACAGATAACAACAGGTAACCTTAATAAATCTTCATCCATTACCACATCCTCCAGAACAGACTCAGCCACTCTGGCTGCAGTGTGCTCACTATCTGCTTCCTGTGTGACCTGAGTGTCCGTATGTGTGATACTGTGTGTACCGGCTGCCTGTGTGCTTTCCGCGCGTGAAACCGTTGGCTCTGCCCCTGACCGACTGACCTGTGGCTCCACCACCGGTGGCTCCGCCACCGGCGGCTTCGCCGCGGACAAAAAAACCGGCAGCGGCTCTGCCGCTGGTGCAGACCCCAGCACCGGCGGCCCGGCCGCGGACAAAGGGACCTGCAGCGGCTCCGCCGCGGGTGCGGACCCCTTCACCGGCGGCCCGGCAGCGGGCAAAGGGACCTGCAGCGGCTCTGCCGCGGGCGCGGACCCCAGCACCGGCGGCCCGGCCGCGGACAAGGCAATCTGTAGCGGCTCTGCCGCAGGCACCGTCGGGCCGGCTGCGAGCGCAGACACCCCGGGCGCGTCACCCGCCCTCTCCGGGCACACGCGGATCTGGTGTCCTGCTGCTCCACAACCATAGCATCTCAAACTGTCAGACGTAACATGAACAGTATACACAAAATCATCAATTTTATACTTAAGAGTCAGATTTAATTCCCCTTCATCCTTTTTCAGGACCATAAGCACCTGTCTCATGTTCTACTTTAAGCCGAGCAGCCACCAAACCCTTCACACTCTGAACAACATCTGTCCAGCCCTGTCCTAGCATCTGGTTCTTCCTGCTCCTCCAAATTGCTAGTTTAGCAGTTGCAAAGATAGCATTAATCAGAGTGAGAGTTACTCCTTTTGTTGCCACATATCTAGGCCCATATACAAAGAGTGGAAGTGAAAACACCTCCCCTAACCCTTCCACCCATCCTTTCAGTAGCCCAAATAAGCCTGCCAGCCGCGTGCAAGAAACTACCAGGTGCTCAACTGTTTCACTCTGCTGGCAAAAAGGGCACTCGTCCCCAGCACTTGGATCAAGGTGAGCTCGGTGTCTGTTTGTCTGCTCCATGTATAATCCTCCACTGGAGGTCAGTCATCCGTGTTTCAACAGGACGCTTATACAGGACCCTCCACCTGCCTTTAGGGGTAAAGTCTGAAGGGAAACACTCGTTCCACCTCGACTCCTTGACCTCAGCGAGAAGACGGATGTGAAGCGTCTTGACACAGCACTGGTACAGCTGCTTTTTCCCACTGAAACTGAACTGAAACTGCCCAGAATTGGAGTTTTTAGCGAGAGAAGTTTTCCACGCTCCTCTTGCCACTCTCCGACATCAGGACTAACGGTGAGTGAGGGAAACTCAGAGTCATTTTCCTCCTTACAAGTGTCCAATCCAGCAGGATCCTCAATGAATGCCCTCTCTGGCGCCGACAGGGACTGCATGATGTCTTCAACGATCCTCTGTATCACTTTGGAAGACTTGATGTTTATGGTGTGACTAAGAGTTTCAACCGATGTTCTTTTCAGATGACCCAGCTTGGTGATGCCAGCCTCAACAAACTTTGTTCCCAAAGCTGCAGATGAAAAGGTTGTAGTTGGGAAGAGGTCATTCTTTTGGAGTGGCTCCTCGAACACCCACATTCCCGGTCTCTGGTCCGGGGTCCGTGTGACCTTTAGTGTCTGCCAGGCGTTAAGAACGGATCTGTAGAAGGATGTAAGTCCCGTCAGGTCAGCTTTAGTCGTCCTGATTAGGAGAAGGTGTTTATCCATCCCAAGCCTGCCAGCCTTCCTGAGGAGCAGCCGAGCAGGATCCAACCAGCGCTGCCCGCTGCCGTAGAGCAGTCTCTGAGCAGTCTGCAGTCTGAAAGCCGCTGTTCTGGACTGAATGTCTATGAGCCCTTGCCCTCCCTCTGCCACAGGGAGATACAGGACCGAAGACTTCAGCCAGTGTTGTCCAGACCAGAAAAAGTTTACTAGGCACCGCTGTAGTTCTTTCACCAGCCCTGGTGGTGGTGCCAATACTATGAGCTTGTGCCAAAGAGAAGAGGCAACGAGATGATTCACAACCAGAGCTCTTCCCCTGTATGACAGCTGAGGTAGCAACCATCTCCATTTAGACAACTTAGCTTCCACCTTGTCCAGCACTCCCTCCCAGTTCTGTTTTTGAAACTCCTCAGTCCTTAACTGCACCCCTAGGACTTTAATCCCTCGTCTACCCCACCTGATGCCTCCAGGAAGACTAGGAATGTCCCCTACTCTCCACTGGCCCACTAAAACAGCCTCGCTCTTTCCCCAGTTGACCTTGGCTGAAGATGCTTTTTCATGAAGGGCAAGGCTTTCCTTCAGTTCCTGTACATCCGTGTGACCTTGGATAATTATATTTATATCATCTGCATATGCTGACACAACAACAGGAGGGCTGTGAGACATCTCTGGTAAACAGAGACCCCTCAGTCGGCTCCTCAACCTGCAGAGAAGAGGCTCAATGGCAATACTGTAAAGCTGACCTGAGATAGGACAGCCCTGCCTGATCCCCCTCCCAACCGGCACAGGGACACTCAACCCTCCTCCCACTTTTATTACACAAAACGCTTCATGGTACAGAATCCTTACCCACGACAGGAACCCCTCCCCGACACCAAAAGCCTGCAGTGTTGTAAAGAGAAACTTGTGATCTACACGATCAAAAGCCTTCTCTTGGTCAATTGATATGATGCCAGCATTGATATCATACAATTTACATGTGTCAAACACATCCCTCATTCAAAACAAACTATCACAGTATGATTGATCCACAACAATCAGTTGACCAATAAAAAGTTTTAATCTGTTTGATAAAACCTTTGAGAGGATTTTGTAGTCCGTACATAAAAGAGCCACTGGTCTCCAGTTTTTTAAAGAGGTAAAGTCTCCCTCTTTAGGAAGCAGACAGAGAACTGCCCGCCTGGAGGAAGCTGGGAGCATCACTTCTTCAAAACATTCTTTAAAAACATCCAAAATGTCCTGTCCCATAAGACTCCAAAAATGCTTAAAAAAGTCTGATGATAATCCATCTATTCCAGGAGCCTTTCCTGACGCCATCTGAGACACAGCGGCAGTTAGTTCATCAAAAGTCAGCTCAGAGCTGAGCGTGTTCTGTTCCTCTGGGCTCAGCTGAGGACGCTCTGCAGCAGAACCCTCATCTCAGAGCTGAGCGTGTTCTGTTCCTCTGGGCTCAGCTGAGGACGCTCTGCAGCAGAACCCTCATCTCAGAGCTGAGCGTGTTCTGTTCCTCTGGGCTCAGCTGAGGACGCTCTGCAGCAGCTCTGCAGCAGAGTCCACATCACACTCATCAGCCTTGAACAAATCCGTGTAGAAATCTACTGCATGCTTCCTCATCTCAGCCGGCTCCGTGGTCACCTTTCCCTCAGGAAGCCGCAGACACAACATCTGTTTTCTCTTTACCACTGATTTTTCCAAACTGAAAAAGAAGGCAGTGGGTGCGTCTATGTCCTGGAGTTTGGTGAAACGGGCTCGGACTAAAGCTCCTTTGGCTCTTTCTTGCATAAAGGAGTTAAGCTCCTGTCTTTTTTCTTTTAAACTGGCATTCTTCTGTGGATCAGCTTGTGAGACACTTTCCAAATCTATTATGTCTTTTTCTAAATTCTCCACTACTCTCTTAATGTTGGCTGTTGAATAGGAGCTGTATTGTTGACCAAAAACCCTAATTTGGGCTTTTCCTACCTCCCACCACTGAGTAAGGGAAGAAAAACTATCTTTCCTAGATCTCCAGTATGCCCAAAACATTTTAAATTGTTCACAGAAATTCAAATCATGTAGTAATCTATTATTGAAATGCCAAAAAGACCTGGGTTTTCCGTTGGAAGATAAAATCAGCTCCATCAAAACTAAATGATGGTCTGTAAAAGCAACAGGGACGATCTGACAGTTTGAAACCTAGCAGAAAAGGCCTTGGGTAAATAAAACTTGTCCAATCTGGCTGCACTAACTCTACCATCTGATATTTTAACCCATGTGTATTGCCTGCATGTAGGATGCATCATCCTCCACACATCCACCACATCACTTTTCTTCAGAACATGGGACAATACAGAGGAAGACTGAAGATGTGGCTCAGCTCCAGTCCTATCCAAAGTGAAGTCAGTGCAACAATTTCAGTCTCCACCCAAAACAATAAACTCCCCTTGACCAATATCACTTATTTTCTCTTCCAATACTTCAAAGACCTCTTCACGCTCAGAGCCTGGTTTGGTGCATAAACATTAATAAAGCTAATCAGAAATCTATTTCAGCTCTCACTAGAATAACTCTACCCTTCACTACCTCTTTGCTGGATATTATTTTTATATTTAAAAGCGGTGAGAATAGAATAGCTACTCCTGCACTCAAATGTGTCCCATGGCTAAGGACGTGCGGCCCCCCCCCCACCAGAGACCCCAGTCAGTTTCATTTCTGCTGTCACTGTGAGTTTCTTGTAGAAATACTACATCTAGCTTTTTCTGTTGGATAACTTCTGTTACTAAGGCTCTCTTTTGAGCGTCTCTGCCCCCATTCATATTTAATGAGGCTACCCTTAGACCCTGAATGTGAGGAGGAGAGAGACAGGCCATTAAGAAAAAAGATAGGAACAGACAGTAAGGAGGAAACACCCGGTGCTGTATGATCATATTCAATTATTTACGACTCCTTTTTTTAGGCACTTCGGTCCCTTTGTTTAAAGCTTTCCTCAGTGTAGTGATGTGTTTCTTGAGGCGATACCGTTTTTTTTCATCAAGTAAGTCTAGCCCAACAACCCTCTGAATTGTCTTGGCTGACTTAACAAACTTTTCAACATCTGGGAAATAATTTTTTACATTTACTGATTTCTCGAAAGTTTCATCCAGAAACTCCTGGATCTGTTCGAAAGAGTAGAGATCCTCAGTCTGAGGGACACGGTCAGACACGGAGACACTATCCGATTCAGAGTCAGACTCCATATCTACTCCATCATAACCAGCTGATTTGCCCCCCTGCTCTGCCTCACCGTTTCCCAGAGACCACCTGAAGCTCCTGCTCTGAGCACTCCATCACACCCTCTTTACATCCAGCCCTTACCTGAGCTTCAGCCTCCACAACTGTTTACATATTAAACCCTGCAAACAACGGCTTAACACCCACAGAAACTGCGGCTTTACCCGCCATCATGGGACCAAACACAAACCCGCCTGGCACAACTGCTTCGGGCAACACAGGCACAGGCACGGCTACACTGGGCACAGCGAGTGCGGGCACGACGGCCCTAAGCACGGCTGCACCAGGTGTGGGTACAGCAGGAACGGGCACGGGTGTAGCAGGAGCGGGCACCGCGGCCCCCGGCACTGCAGCCGCGCACACGACTGCCCCAAGCACGGGCACGGCGGCCCCCGGCGGCTGTAGACACGTGTACGTCAGCCCCGGAAACAGGGGCCGTAGCTCCGGTAGCTCCAGTAGCTCCAGTAGCTCCGGTAGCTCCAGTAGCTCCGGTAGCTCCCCTCACGGGCCTAGCAACTCCGCTGGTTCCCTCTCCACTCTCATTCACAATGTTTCCTTCCAATAGAAGTGCTGCTATCAGTCTCTGCGGACAAGCGATCTTCTTGTGCCCCACATCACCACAACCAAAACACTTGACACTGCCAGCACTCGCATACACCATGTAGAAACCTTCCTCATATTTAATACGGAAAGACACATCCAGTGTTTGCGATGTGCAGTCCAAAAACATAAACACCTGTCTCCGCAGAGACTGAACGTGCTTCAGCTTGGTGTCCTTACAGTTATGATTCTGTTTAGTTGTATTTTTGTTGTGTGCTTTTGTGTGCTATTTCCTGTCTCTCCCCTCTCTTCTCTGTTTTCCTCTGCAGGGCTGGTGTGTGACAGGGAGTTGGCTGGCTCCTCCCAGTAGCAGACGAGGCACACCTGTTTCCACTCACCTCTTCACCTGTAGATATAAAAGCCCGGTCCTCATGCCACTTCCCTGCCAGATAATTCCTCTGTGTTTCGACCCTCCGGTGTGTCTCGCTGCCCTTGTTTGGATTATTGTTTGGATTTTTGCCAGCCAACTTCCTGACTCCACTGCCATATGTTTTGTTCTCTGCTTGAATAAAGCTTTTTGTTTATTGACCATCTCTCTCCATTTTTTTTGCTTTGGGGTCCAAAATTCTATAGGCCGTAACAGAATTATCTGGCCAAAGCATGGACCCCGCAGAGACTGAGAGATTGAAGCAAGCTATTTCGGCACAGGGAGCTCGTGTGGGGCAGCACGAACAAGCCCTACAAAGAATGGAATCCCTCCACAACCTTAATACCGGTTTCACTCAACTCAGCGGCCGCTTGGACCAGTCTTTCACCCAGCTCAACACCTCCAGCTCCTGAGATTCCAGTCATTCATCCCGGCCAACCCCGTGAACCATTCATCCCCACCCCTGTGAGGTATTCAGGTGATTCAGGGACATGCAGTCAGTTTCTTCACCAGTGCTCTCAAGTTTTTGATCAGCAGCCTTTAACTTACTCCTCTGACAGAACTAGAGTAGCTTTCGTTATGAGTTTGTTCTCGGGTAAAGCAGCTGCATGGGCGGTAGCCATAGCCAAGAGTAACCCAGCTATCTATAACTCTTTTCCTGTGTTTGAGACCGAGATGTATCGAGTGTTTGACCATCCGCTTCAGGGTAAGGAGGCCGGTAATCGGCTCCTTTCTTTACGCCAGGGTTCTGAGTCAGTCTCCACTTACTCAATTGATTTCCGCATTCTCGCAGCAGAGAGCGGGTGGGATGAGACGGCTCTACAGTTTTTTCCCGTGGATTAAACGACCAGTTAAAGGACGAGCTAGCTGCTCGAGATGAGACTTCGTCCCTTGAGGAGTTAATTTCTTTGGCCATTCGCTTAGATAATCGCCTCCGTGAGAGGCGAAGGGAGAGAACAGATAGGCAGAGATTCCCTCTCCCCTTTTCCAAACCCAAGTCACCACGTCCGCCTGGACAGTCTGCACCTCCTAACCAACGCCTGGAGCCTTTCTCCTACCGGGACCCACCCACCGTCTCCTCATCCCTAAGCCCAGAGGAGCCTATGCAGCTGGGGAGAATGAGGCTTTCACCTGCTGAACGGGAACGCCGTTTCCTCCAGAGGCTCTGCATATACTGTGGTCAGGCTGGCCACATTCGAGCCAATTGTTCCGCTCGGCCAAAAGAGCAGGCTCAGCAGCCGGGGGAGGGGCGCTGGTGAGCCATACTTCTGTCTCCCCTTCCCACGCTAATCGTCTCCAGTTAAAGGGTACGGTTTCTAGTTCTCAAGTTTCCCTTCCCCTTCAAGTCTTAGTTAATTCAGGGGCTGATGAAAATGTTGTTGACTCTGACCTGGTTTTCCAGTCTAATCTCCCCTCAGAACTCCTTCCCGAGCCCAAGAACATTTTTTCTCTTGATGGTAGGCTTCTTGCCCGTGTAACTCACCGTACTGCCCCAGTGTCATTGTTACTCTCAGGTAATCATCACGAGACCATTTCCCTTTATCTCATTCCCTCACCCCTTTCTCCGCTGGTGTTAGGTCTCCCCTGGCTTAAACTCCACAACCCACACATAGACTGGGCCACCTTATCCATCGTCAATTGGAGTTTGTTCTGCCACTCTCACTGTTTACACTCTGCCATACCCACCACTGTTACTTCAAAACCTGTTCCTCCCAGACCTGTTGACCTCACGTCAGTTCCCTCTGAGTATCATGACCTCCAGGAGGTTTTCAGCAAGGATCGTGCCCTGTCTCTACCACCTCATCAACCTTATGACTGTGGCATTGACTTGCTCCCCGGTGCTCCCTTGCCTTCGAGCAGACTTTATAATATCTCCAAGCCGGAGAGGGAGGCCATGGAGACTTATATAACTGACTCTGTTGCTACTGGTCTCATTCGCCCTTCTCGTTCTCCATTGGGGGCAGGTTTTTTTTTGTTGACAAGAAGGATAAGACTCTACGCCCCTGAATTGATTTCAGGGGCTTGAATGACATTACTGTAAAGAATAAGTATCCTCTTCCGCTCATAAACTCAGCTTTTGGTTTCCTCCATCAAGCCACCATCTTCTCTAAGTTGGACCTCCGAAATGCCTACCACCTAGTTAGGATAAGGGAGGGAGACGAGTGGAAGACTGCGTTTAAGACGCCACTGGGACATTTTGAATATGTAGTTATGCCTTTTGGGTTAACTAACGCCCCTGCTGTGTTTCAGACACTCATTAACGATGTGCTTCGTGATATGCTTAACAGATTTGTCTTTGTGTATCTTGATGATATCCTCATTTTCTCTCGTGACCCCCAAGAACATGTCCAACACATGAGGTTGGTGCTGCAGAGACTCCTAGAGAACAGACTTTATGTTAAGGCTGAGAAGTGTGCCTTTCATGTTTCCTCTGTTTCATTCCTGGGTTTTGTGGTAGAGAAGGGGCAGGTCAGAGCCGACCCTGCCAAAGTCATGGCAGTGGCCGAATGGCCCACTCCTACAACGAGAAAGCAACTCCAAAGGTTTCTTGGTTTTGCCAACTTTTACCGCAGGTTTATTCGTGACTATAGTCGAGCAGCCGCCCCACTCACCAAGCTCACCTCAGTTAAAGTTCCCTTTGTGTGGTCATCTGAAGCTGAGGCTGCTTTTGCTATGTTGAAGTGTTTGTTTTCCTCTGCTCCTGTGTTATCTCACCCTGATTCTTCAGCCCCTTTCGTGGTCGAAGTGGATGCCTCCAACACTGGTGTAGGGGCAGTCCTCTCCCAGCGCTCAGCCTCTGACCAGTTGACCAGAAGTTGCATCCCTGCGCCTTCTTTTCCCGCCGGCTCTCCCCGGCAGAAAGAAACTATAATGTGGGAAATCGGGAGCTTCTGGCAGTAGTCTTAGCCCTGCAGGAATGGGGGCACTGGCTTGAAGGCACAACTCATCCGTTTGTGGTATGGACGGACCACAGAAACTTAGCTTATCTCCGTTCTGCTCGCAGGCTCAACTCTCGCCAGGCTCGATGGGCACTTTTTCTGGGCCGGGCCAGGCTCACGGAACATCAAGGCAGATGCCCTGTCACGTCAGTTCGCTCCTCCGGTTGAGGAGCCATCCGCAGGAACCATTCTTCCATCCTCCTGTGTGGTGGGAGTAGCCAGGTGGGAGGTTGAGAGGGTGGTCCTGGAGGCACAAGAGGACCATCCAGCTCCTGATGGTTGTCCACCGGGTCGGCTGTTCGTTCCACCGCACGCCAGATCTTCAGTGCTCCAGTTGGGACATGATTCTACGATAGCTTGCCATCCAGGAGCACTTCGGACTCTAGGCCTCATCCAACAACGCTTCTGGTGGCCCTCCATATCCTGACGCCAAGAAGTATGTCGCCGCCTGCTCCATCTGCGCCCGCAGTAAGGCATCCCACCGCGCCCCTGCTGGTCTTCTCCGCCCTCTTCCCATTCCTCATCGGCCTTGGTCTCACATCGCCATGGACTTTGTGACGGGTCTTCCCCCATCGGAAGGAAATACAGTTATCCTGACGATTGTTGACCGCTTTTCCAAGGCCGTACACTTCGTTCCCCTACCTAAGTTACCTTCTGCTCTGGAGACTGCTACACTAATCACCCAGCATGTTTTTAGATTGCATGGCATTCCTCTGGACATTGTTTCTGACAGGGGTCCGCAATTTGCCTCTCGAGTCTGGAAAGCCTTTTGCCAGGCATTGGGGGCGTCGGCCAGTCTGTCATCAGGTTACCACCCGCAGACCAACGGCCAGACTGAGCGTGCGAATCAGGACCTGGAGGCAGCCCTTCGCTGTGTCTCTACTCTCCTGGGCCTCCCACCTGCCTTGGGTTGAATATGCCCACAACTCCCTGGTTTGCTCCGCCACAGGAATGTCTCCATTCATGGCTTCTGTTGGGTTCCAACCCCCTCTCTTCCCCGCCCAGGAGAGGGATGTGGCAGTCCCCTCAGTACAGGGGCATCTTCGGCGGGCCCGCAGAGTCTGGCATGAAGCTCTCGTTCGCACTGCTGCTCGCAACCAGAGGCTTGCAGACCGCCATCGCACTCCAGCCCCGGACTACCAGCCCGGTCAGAAGGTCTGGCTGTCCTCCCGTGATCTGCCACTCCAGACTGACTCCCGCAAACTGGCACCCAGGTACATTGGCCCGTTTGTCATTGAACGGATTATTAACCCCGCTGTGGTTAGGCTCAAGCTGCCTGCTGCCTTGAATGTCCATCCATCATTTCATGTCTCACTTCTCAAACCAGTTTCCTCCAGTCCTCTGAGCCCTCCGGCCGAGCCCCCTCCTCCCCCCCGGAGTATTGACAATCATCCTGCTTTCACCGTCCAGCGGTTGTTGGATGTACGAAGGCGAGGCCGGGGGTTCCAGTACTTGGTGGATTGGGAGGGGTACGGACTAGAGGAGCGTCAATGGGTCTCCCGCTCCCTGATTCTGGACCCTGCTCTCCTTAGGGACTTTTATGAGAGGTACCCGGACAGGCCTGGTAGGACGCCAGGAGGCGTCCGTTGAGGGGGGGGGGTACTGTTATGATTCTGTTTAGTTGTATTTTTGTTGTGTGCTTTTGTGTACTATTTCCTGTCTCACCCCTCTCTTCTATGTGTTCCTCTGCAGGGCTGGTGTGTGACAGGGAGTTGGCTGGCTCCTCCCAGTAGCAGACGAGGCACACCTGTTTCCACTCACTTCTTCACCTGTAGATATAAAAGCCCGGTCCTCATGCCACTTCCCTGCCAGATAATTCCTCTGTGTTTCGACCCTCCGGTGTGTCTCGCTGCTCTCCTCCTTGTTTGGATTATTGTTTGGATTTTTGCCAGCCAACTTCCTGACTCCACTGCCGTATTTTTTGTTCTCTGCTTGAATAAAGCTTTTTGTTTATTGACCATCTCTCTCCAGTCTTTTGCTTTGGGGTCCAAAATTCTATAGGCCGTAACACTTACAGCCCAGACTCACCGTGCGGAAACCACTCGCCATTCTCCCGTAGCGTTTAAGCTCTTTCTCCAGCGGTTCATTGGGAATAAATGGAGGGACTCCCGATATGGTAATCCGGGTAGAAGGCACTGCCAGCGGGGACACTTGTATAAACTCATCATTTATGTTTAAGCCACTTTCAATTAACTGGCTTACCAACTCCTGCTTCTTTACAAAAACTACCACAGCTTTATTCATGCGGGATGCGTAGGAGATGTTTCCGTGTCCCACCTGCTCCCCCACCGCCAGCAGCACTCTCCACCGTACTGTTCTCCTGAGGGATCACCCTCACCCCGTGTCGCAGGGACGGCATCTCACAGGAAGCCATCCCTGCAGAGAAACACGCTTCTCTCACGGAAGAAAAAACTAAACTACACTCACAACAAACAAGACCAATAAACAATCATACAATGAACAAAGTAGAAGAAGAAAAAAGTGAAACCTTTACGAAAAGTTACCATCAAACCTCACCACGCTCTCAGCTCACCACCACCGAACTCCTCACACACTCAGAGAGAGAGAGAGATTTATTTTTATTTTTGAAAAACACTTTTATTTAAAATTTCAACAAACAAACTAAAATGTTCACTTACTTACATTGAGAGAGAAATTCCATTGTTTTTCCTTGCACAAAGACAGAGTTAAAAGTGAGCTCCTCCCTTTGACTGCCCTTTGTACATGTAGCTGTGGCTGACAATAAATAATGTTATGAATACATTATCACACGTTCACACGGCAAAACTCAAACGGACTATAAACTTTAAACACAAGTCATGTGCACGGAAATGCTGTTCAACCATTGGTGAGACATTCAGGGGGTAAAAACGCAAATCCCGGCAATTTCTACCGGAGCCTCCGCCATGGAGCATCAGCACTTTCGGCAGGTTATTCTCATGCTGCTGTTAATCTGGAGATCAACAGACACTAGCGGCCCGCGCATATGATTATATAATCAGACAACGTCCGTTAAACATTAAAACATAATGAGAGACGTTCTGCAGTCAGAGGGCGTTTCACCGACGACAGGTGTTCTTACTTTTATGTAGTTGACGGAGCGTTTTTACTTTACACGACACTGTTCAACACTTAATTCTGCTTCACTCTTTAACTAAACAACCGCGGATGTCTTGAAAGACTCTTTCACTAAAGATTTTTGAAGACATCCGCGTTCTTGTGACACGTAAATACTGCGCTTCCTATGTTTTGGTGCGGACTGCGTTCACACCAGCGATGAACCGCTCCAGAGTTCGCAAGCAAGCGCTCCGAGACCACCTATTTTAGCGGACCAGAGTCCGGTTGTTTAGTTCACTTCAGAGGTCTCGGACTGCGTACACACCGACCCAAACGAACCGCACCAAGCGGCTAAACGCACCAGGGTTCGATTCAACCGGACTATACAAGGCTGGTGTGAACGCGCCCTCAGTCACCTTCTTTGACAAGCCAACCATCCAGCCTGACCTCTTACCTTCCAAGTTATGCAGCGCTATAACAATGTCATGCTAGTTCAACTTTTGGTTCTGAGACACTCGTCATAATTAGATCATATGACCACCAGCTCATTGTCCAGGCTTGACTGACTGTTTCCTGCACACTATGAAGGAATAGTCCATTGTTGTTTGTGTCAAATTGGTACAATACAATTCTTTATCAGGATATATTTGTAAAGCAAATATCAACACTTAGTTTGAGATCAGCTTATCAACGCTTACCTGTTGGAGCCATCATGTATTGTGTGTGTTTTATTTGATCTGCACAAGGTGAATGTAACATGAAGTCCTGACATTGAACACAGGATGGAGCATCACATGAGTGAATAGGTACTCACCTCGTGAGTCAGGTGGTTGGGACGGGAAGCAAACCGTTGTTGACCTTGTCGAGACAGTGTCGTCGAGTCGAGCTGTGTGTTAACGTGTTTGTATCAGAGCGTGACTGGCATTCGTATATTGTTCACCGAATGGTAAAATACAGAGCAATGTGGATACCTTCATATGATAAATATATTGAATTTAAAGTAAATGTATCGGTAGATTCAAAGATATACAGATATGGACCCACACGAGACAAATCACAAAGTGAGGTCATTTATTACTGTTTATTATTGCACTACCTTTAAATGGCTGTTGAAAAAGGTGGTACTTTTTTGATAATGTCCATCTCTGATCTCTCCCTTTGGAGTGACACTTGGTTTCCAGCAGAAGCTCCACTCACAGTCACAGCGTGTCTCAGCTCTGTAATGTGAATGGATCTCCTTGCTAGCGTTTCACAGCTGACCAAAGTGACTCATATTTCATACTGAAGGAAATGTATAGATTGTCACCTCAGCACTTTTGCTCCACGTTCCTGATCTCTTCAATCCCTCATTGTGGACCAGACCCCAGAAGGGGCAAAACAAAACGCCAGGAGCCATTTTGTAATCTTTCACAACTGCCATCTCCAGAACAAATGATGGCTTCAGATAATCAAACAGGAAACACACAAGCCAAGGTGATTGTTTCTGTAGCAATGCTACAGACCAAAGGGGGGGCAATAGTGAAAGCTCTCCTGCTTGAGTTGTTTCTCAGGAACAAACAGCTGTGAGATGCCTTCAGGCTGCCTTTCAGGGGGCATGTCAAACAGGGCCGCTGGCATCACATCACAAAGCTGGGTCTTCCCAGCAGTGCTGTCACTCACTGCCAATAACAAAAGGAAGGCAAATGCAATAGTTTTTTTCCACCAAACGTAACTTTAAGTTAATTAATGACACAATAAAACTCAAATTAAACATATGATATCATCTAATGCTGTAATCCATGGTTCATTTCTCTGTATGTTGACACCGCGTCCCTCCAGCTCTGAGCACAGCGCTCTTTACCTGTGAGCCACGAGAGAGATCCAGCAGTCTGCCAACGCAGTTGAAATATCTCCAGTTGGGAGCTTTCCTTAGCTTAGTTTGATACATGTAATTATTTTATATTCATTATTTCAAAACTCGTAATCAATCAAATGATTTGTTTGAATTGCCTGGCAGCCCATTTAAAAGGCACATATCCTGCCTTTTTGCACTGCATGGTATGAGTTGGATTCAATATAGAGGTTCACGCTGAAGAAGCCCATAATACAAGCCAATGATCTAAAGGCTGTTACACACACACACACACACACACACACACACACACACACACACACACACGCACAGATGAATGGGTTCACACACAGCTCGGCTTCTGACTTCTGAGTCACATGATCTTTATCAGTGAATGCTGTTATTTGGCTCTCCATAACTCCAGCCTACTTTAAGCTGCAGAAACCATTCACATTAAACTATTCAGCCTTTTCAGAAATCAATGGGAAACTTTCAACTTTTTCAAAATATTTCATGCTTTTTGAAATATTCAGCTTTTTAAACTCTTTGTTTAACATTGAAGTCAATGGGGCGACTCTTCAAATCCTCTTATCCTACACTTTACGTCAAATGCTACTCCTTCCACACACTTTCAGCTCTCTCTCACTCACACACACTCACACACACACACACGCGCGCACGCACGCACACACACACACACACACTCTCTCTCTCTCTCTCTCTCTCTCACAAACAGACACACAAACAGACACACAGTCTCTCTCTCTCTCTCACACTCACTCACTCACTCACTCACACTCTCTCTCTCTCTCTCTCACACACACACACACACACACACACACACACACACACACACACACACTCACTCTCTCTCACACACACAAACAGACACACTCACTCACTCACTCACTCACACACACACACACACACACACACACACACACACACACACACACACACATACACGCAGTCACTCTCTCTCTCTCACACACACACACACACACACACACACACACACACTCACACACACACACACACACACTCACCCACACACACAAACAGACACACACACTCTCTCTCTCTCTCTCTTTCACACACACACACACACACACACACACACACACACACACACACACACACACACACACTCACTCTCTCACACACACTCAGTCACTCTCTCTCACACACACACACAGACACACACATTCTCTCTCTCTCTCTCTCTCAAGAGAAGAGAGAGAGGGTGATAGAAGAGTTAGAGGGTGATCAAGAGAAGAGAGAGGGCGATCAAGAGAAGAGAGAGAGGGCGATCAAGAGAAGAGGGCGATCAAGAGAAGAGAGAGAGGGTGATCAAGAGAAGAGAGAGAGAGGGTGATCAAGAGAAGAGAGAGACTAATGTAACCTCCTAATGTAATGTTTAACTCCTATGAAAATGTTGAAAAAGTGCTCAAACTTCACATGTGTGCTAACAGTCCAGCCATGAAGACATCTACAGGACAGTTTTGAGATTTCTTCAAATGCTGTTGCCATGGCAACACAATGCTCACCATGAAACACGGTTTTCTCATTCTCGAAATGGCCCAAAACTTCAAAGGTTTGGTAACGATGCAGCCATCAAAACATCTTAGCGTATCATGGGGTGTCATCAAATGCCATTGCCATGGCGACAGATAATTCACCATCAAGTTAGTTCAAAAGTTTGCAGTTCAAATATTCTGCTGCTTTCCCAAGCCTTTTGACTTTCTTTTCTCATCTTAATACAAATGCATTCACTACTACTTACATCTGATATTTAACTCCTTCAGCCTATTTTCAGCTGCAGAACCCATTCAACTATTACATTATTCAGCTATTTCAGGACATCAAGGCTATACATGTTGTTGTTTGTACCTTTTTTTAAACCTTTTCTTTGAAATATTAAGCTTTTTCTGCATTTTTGTAGCTAAAACAGCTACCATTCAGCTAATAACATTCAGCTATTTCAGGACATCAAGGCTATACATGTTGTTGTTTATACCTTTTTTTAAACCTTTTCTTTGAAATATTAAGCTTTTTTTGCATTGTTTTAGCTGAAAGCAGCTACCATTCAGCTAATAACACATTCAGCTTTTTCTGCATTTTCAGCTAAATTCAGCCATAAATGTTCACAGTTTACAGCATTCACACGCATTTTCTGCAAGAAATGCATTTTCTAGTTTACCTGTTAGTATTTTGCAGGTTGAGGTTTTGGAAGAATAATACCAATAATCCTCTACTTTGTGCCTACCTATTTGTCCACAAACAGACTTGTAAATCAGTGTGTCCTACAGCGGGGGAATGTTCTCGCTCTTTTTTTTAGAGAGTAAGGCTGGATCTCGGAGCCTAGTTAGGCTGTGGAGGAGCATTGTGGGCTTTGCTGTTCCCTTCCAAGGCTTATTGCTTAGACAAGCTCTGTCTCTGAGGTCCCAGGCATTCCGACTGCTTTAACCTTGTGATCCAGAAAAGAAGATGTTCCTCTGGCTGACAGTCTGGCTTAGCAGACAGAGAAGCCAAGGAGAGACAAAGAGGCGGAGTGGGGGGGATGTCCTTATCTAATGGCTCAGCTCCTTGCTTGGAAGCATTTACCACAAATATTGATTTCCACCCCTTTTCCCTCTCCCCATCCCCGTCCTTCACTCATTTGTTTAATCATATCAGATTCAGAAGCCTGTTCAACATTGATTTAATTGATTGCCTGAGACAAAGCTGCCAATGTCTATCCAAGGCATTTTCTTTTTCAGAGCCAATGTTGGTATGTTAGAGCCCTTGAGTTTAAATTGATCTGACAGCATCTGAAGACAAATCTGAAATGAACTGGATGGAGGTTTGATTAGCTCTTACTTGAGAGCAGGTTCACGGTGACTAACTACTTTAACATGGCCACTCAATACTCACTTATATATCCAGTCCGTCTGTAAGCCATGTAATATTATTATCCCTGTTTGGTTTTCCTTGGAAAAGGGTAAAATATGTTTCTTCACAAATAGTCCATCTACCTACATGCACTATGTAAAGATGCAGTATAAATGTTAAATAGTCCATCTACCTCCATGCACTATGTAAAGATGCAGTATAAATGGTAAATAGTCCATCTACCTCCATGCACTATGTAAAGATGCAGTATAAATGTTAAATAGTCCATCTACCTCCATGTACTATGTAAAGATGCAGTATAAATGTACTGCATGTGTTACGCTCAACACTTTACAGTACAGTATATAACTCATGGAGTGTTAATGTATAACTGTACGGTGTACTGTATACACGGAGTTAATAATGCACTGGGACTTAAATACTCTTATAATACTCATAATACAACAACAACTCACTGGATCGGTTCGCAACCGAGTGTGAAGCGGCTGGGATGAGGATCAGCACCTCCAAATCTGAGGCCATGGTTCTCAGCAGGAAACCGATGGACTGTCCACTCCAAGTAGGGTATGAGTCCTTACCCCAAGTGAAGGAGTTCAAGTATCTCGGGGTCTTGTTCTCGAGTGAGGGAACAATGGAGCGTGAGATGGGCCGGAGAATCGGAGCAGCGGGTGCGGTACTGCAGTCGCTTTACCGCACCGTTGTGACGAAAAGGGAGCTGAGCCAGAAGGCAAAGCTCTCTGTCTACCGGGCCATGTTCGTTCCTACCCTCACCTATGGTCATGAAGGATGGGTCATGACCGAAAGAACGAGATCGCGGATACAAGCGACCGAGATGGGTTTCCTCCGCCGGGTGGCTGGTGTCTCCCTTAGGGATAAGGTGAGAAGTTCGGTCATCAGGGAGGGACTCAGAGTTGAGCCGCTCCTCCTTTGCGTCAAAAGGAGCCAGTTGAGGTGGTTCGGACACCTAGTTAGGAGGTGTTCCAGGCACGTCCAGCTGGGAAGAGACCAAGGGGTAGACCTAGGACCAGGTGAAGGGACTATATCTCTTCGCTGGCCTGGGAGCGCCCCAGTCAGAGCTGGTTGATGTGTCCAGGGAAAAGAAAGTTTGGGGCTCTCTGCTGGCCTGGGAGCGCCCCAGTCAGAGCTGGTTGATGTGGCCAGGGAAAAGAAAGTTTGGGGCTCTCTGCTGGAACTGCTACCCCCGCGACCCGACCACGGATAAGCGGGAGAAGATGGATGGATGGACAACAACTACTACTACTTCTACTACTACTCATACAGTCAGTGTCTGGTATGCTTGTTTTTAAATGTGATTACCGTTTCTACTTTTGGAGCAGACTTTGAAATAATTTGGAATGAATGGGCTTTGCGGACTTTAATCATATTGTGATGCATCATAACTAATTTACTTACTAACAATATCAAGTAGGCTACAGTTGATTGATGTATGATACTAAGTATTTTTAAATATGAACGTGACTAGTCCTGTGTCCAGATTTGTGGACTCGAGTCACCAATTTGATGACTTCGGACTCGACTTGACAACATCACAAAACACTTGCGACTCGACTTGAACACCAATGACTCGGGACTTGACTTGGTCTTGAGCTCTCTGACTTGAGGTGACTTGATCATTTAATTCAGGTGTCTCCAACACGCCAATCGCCGCTAGAAGAGCAGACTCCCGTCGGGGAGAGCAGAATCTTCAGCCGCTCCTACTCTTGCTGAGAATCCTTGCAGGCAGGGGCGGGTCTTTATTTTGCTGGGCCACCATGCGGCCAATCATATGCGAGGACACACTAGGATCATACTATTATGTGAAAGAAGAGTGGGGGGCAGACGCTCCAAAGACAGCAGGTGTTGTGGTACAGGCCAGCTGCACAGAGCGACGAGGAGACGGATTTAAATGCCAACGCGTCGGAAAAAGAAGACATTTGCAAAAACCGAAAAAAGAAGCAGGATCTGCTGCTTTTCAATGATAATGGAGAAAGCAAAGCTGAGTGCAGGATTTGTAAAATGAAAATAAGCTTCAGAGCAGGGTTTTCTTTTGTAAACACTCAGGATTTACTGTCAGAGGTGGGAGAAGTTCAGATCTTGTCCTTGAGTAAAAGTACCAGAGTGTGGGAATACTCGGTTACAATAAAAAGTCCTGCTTTCAAAATGTTACTCAAGTAAAAGTACAAAAGTATTGGCATCAACGTCAGGGATCTTATCCACTAAACTCCTTCTGAATCAAACCGTCACGGTAGCCTCACCTCACTGATCCCTCTTCAAATAGAAGAAAACACGTTACTTTACCAGCAGAGAGAAAATGGATTATTAAATTATTAATGTGACTAATAAAGAGCAGTTTGATTATTAAGTATTATTCTGTTGATCAATGTCATTACATTTGGTGAAAAGCACATAAGGACTTTTTAAGACTCGTTTTGTCAACGTTTAGGACTTGGACTTGACTTGGTCCCACTTGTTGCCTGTGTCTAATGAAAGGAACCTAAATACAAGGGGAATAATTGTTAAAAACCTAACAACTCAACAAATATAGTAGATATCAATGAAATAATTTAAAGCAGCCACTTACAAAGAAATACACATAGTTTTGCATATCAATCATCTTGTTAGCATTATAACTGTGAGAGGAAATCTGTGTCTAATCGCTGTTTTTTCTCAAATACAGTATACTCACGTTTTATAAACCCGGGGAACAACCTACAATAAGAGAATGTATGTCATATTTGCTGTATATGTAGCGATGAACAAATATTGACTTAAAAGTGAACGAGAATTATTATTTTTTAAATGCAAGAGAACCAAGATGAATTTCAGTTGAGCAACATTTGAGTTATTTCACAATAATGATGAATGTTATTCTCCTTGAGCTACCTGTACTGTGACAGCAGATAGAAAGGGAAGCTAGCCTGTGCTCTGGCAGTGGCTAGGACAGATTGAAATAAAATCTCAGTTATAGTGGAGTTTCTGTGGTCTTATGTTAATCCTCAACCTATAGAGAAGTGCATTATTAGAGCCCTTACACCCATCTTTGGTTTGCACAAAGCCCCGGTGTGATCTTGTTGAGGGGGGATTTGGAGCATGGGGTTTGTTATCCCGGATGATTCTGTGTAGGTTTTGTTTTCCTTCCTCTGCTCTCTCCTTCTCGTGTGTGTCGGCCCAGTGCTGAGATGTCACAGCCCGTCGCTTCAGTTTCTTTTTCTTTTTTCTCTCCGGGCTGCGGATTGGCTCTGGGTGGCTTAAGACCGTCTAATCCTAGATGACAGTTAAGTAATTATTGTGGAGGCAGGCTTTGCCCAAGACACTGGGTATTGAATGAGGCTGTGGAGGCTATTGACAGGAGGTGGGAGAATTCTGTTTGTCCACAGTGTGAGCTTTGGTAGCGTGAGAAATTGGACACTTCAGGCTTATTCCACCTTGGCCAGTTTAGAGTTGGCCATTTGTTGTGGATCAAGTATTGCACAAAGTGGTTGTAATACTGTATGTACGGCTGTCTATCCATATACAGCAATACAAAAATACTGCTTTGGGTGAATACAAACTGACAGTGATATGTGTGGATAATCCGCATTAAAGGGGACGTTGTTACTGGATAGACACATTGCTGTAGAATTGAATACAAATGTGCAACTTCAAATGAAACTCCTTCAGCACCATTACATTTAGATTGGAAAGAGAGGAATTGGTTTGTCATTGCCTCATGCTGCCATAACAACAATACAAACCTCATTAGGGGTTGTTTGAATTCTAATAAGCTTTTATGTTGTAAAGAACACCAATAACCCAGTGGGCATGCAGAATATGGAATATGTCAGATACATAATATAGATGTGATGAGGTTATGTTAGACCTAGCTGGTGCCTGTGAGTTTCCATAGGTTCTGTTTGGACCCATTTTGTTCTGTAGCTGCTCCCACAGCGGTGAATATGCATGATTTAATGTTTCAGATGCGAAATCTGACTGACTAATTATACGGAGCTAGGACCCTGTATTAAACATAAGCATCATGTCAATGCAATATGAATATTTATATATAACTTATTCAATCTAAATGCATATACAAGGCTCACATTATTCTCTATAACCAGCTGCTCCCAGACCAAACATTACAGGTCTTCATGTCAGTTTATGGTGCGATTATGGAGAAGTGCGTGCATAATTTCAAGCACTACATCTCCTCCTAATATGATTATTTATCCTCCGCTTTTGTCTGCATTTCAAGTCGGGTGATTATCAATTATAAATCATCAACGCAGTCGATCCCCTGAATAATATGCCCTCCAACAGAGGGCATATTATTGGGGTAATTATAATTGGGGTGCATAACACCACGCTCACTTGCCCTTGTGTTGAGCTAAAGGTTTTCTCCATAGCATAGATCATATATATATGTCTGCAGGCACCTGGTGTTGTGCAACCCAGTCTCACGGCATTTCGTGTTCACCAACACGATTTTTAATCTATTGATTCGTGTTCACCATCACGATTTGCCCCTTTTTTTCGTGTTGCACAGGACGATTTTAAAAGAAATGTATTTCTACCGGTAACGTGTTTCGTGCCTGCAGGCTGCAGCACGTCTTTTTCTCCGGTCGGGTCGTGGAAGACCGGAAGCTGTGTGGTTCATAAAAACATGTTCTTACTCAATATCAAGCCACAATTATTGCTTTTATATTAAATCGTATAATTTCGGACTTGTGTTGCTGTCTGTGAGGAAAATAAATGGGGCTCAGAGCCTCAGGATACTGAAATCTGTATTTTTAAATATTTTTTTCCTTCTAATTTGTTTTTCTTTTCAAAATAACACACTGTTATTTACTCACCAATAACACTCAATTATCCTTGCTTTTATTTATTGGTTTAATTCCATAATCTCGGGCTTTTTTGGTGTCCGTCAGGAACTGAATTTCAAAATAAAAATAACCGGAAACAGAATGAATGGAAACAAGTAATAAAGTATATTCATTACTCGTTATTCTCTACTAATAGTTCATTAAAGACTGTATATTATGGCTATTTTGCACATCCCTTTCAAGATTTTCAAAGGTTTATTGACATATCATACACAACTACGGTGTAGTTATGCAATGAATGAAAAACTTGGGTCACAGGTTCCTCAACAGTGCATTACAAGACATCTATCAATATGTGTGTACCTCCACCATTAAACTGTCATATTCTGCACATTTCTTATTCTATCTACATACATAAGAGTATAATTAATGTGTATAATATCAGTTAAAATAAGTGCTTCAACATAGTTAACATTGCAGGAAAGCAATCTATTAGACGTTAAGTACTTTGTCAGGCTTAATATTTAATATTTAATGTTTAAATAAAGGTTAATCCGTTGTTCTGTTTTGCACCTCCTCCTATTAATATCTGTGTACATCCTGCACTAAACTGTTTTATTGTAGAGATCACTTATAATATCTTCTTGATTTTTTATATTCTATATTTCTATATTTATACTTTCCCTTTATGAAAGTATGTACTCTGTACAATAATTCAATAACGTGCTTTAACCACTAGGAGGTGCACACAGCCATAATAACTTTGTATTATAGTGTACAACATCTGAAGATGTATAGTTTTATTCATGCTTTCACATCATTTTACAGCATATTGCTATACTATTTCAGACTCAGTATTTACATTCTTACATTCAAAGAAAATCAGTAATATCTTTAAAAACTACAGTCCTTTTTTATCAGCTGTGCACCGTTATGGTGTAAATATAACCGATCTATGAATTAGATCAAATGTAAAAGTCAGCCGAATTAGTGTTGACACTGCAAGGAGACGTATTGTGTGAAGAGAAATTGAAGATGTTGTTTAATTGTTGATATATTTATGATCCACGTCAAGTATTCAGTTTCGGCGCCATTTCATCCAGTTTTTCCAAAGGTCTTCTCATCAGGGCGCTATAAATTAAGAAAGTTCTACGGCAGATCTTTAATATGTAATGCAGCCGAACCGTGTATTACAATGCCGTTATGTGATGACTTTCAAAGAGAAAAGCAAGAGCACTCAGAATTCAGTATTATTTTATACTTTTAAAATGTTTCCCGGATTTCATATAATATAAACACCAAATCCCAGCATGCATTGCGGCTAACACATCCAATCAACGAGCTTCAAACCATAGCTGAGGATCTTGGGTAATCGCTCGAAATGCCTACGTCTGTTTCCTGTTATATTTACTTTGAAATTCAGTTCCTGACGGACGCCAAAAAATCCCGAGATTATGGAATTAAACCAATAAATAAAAGCAAGGATAATTGTGTGTTATTGGTGAGTAAATAACAGTGTGTTATTTTGAAAAGAATAACAAATTAGAAGAAAAAAAAGATTTCAAAAAATACAGATTTCTGTATCCTGAGGCTCTGAGCCCCATTTATTTTCCTCACAGACGGCAACAAAAGTCCGAAATTATACGATTTAAAATAAAAGCAATAACTGTGGCTTGATATTGAGTAAGAACATGTTTTTATGAACCACACAGCTTCCGGTCTTCCACGATTTGAACGGAGAAAAAGACGTGCTGCAGCCTGCAGGCACGAAACACGTTACCAGTAGAAATACATTGCTTTTAAAATCGTCCTGTGCAACACGAAAAAAAGGGGCAAATCGTGATGGTGAACACGAATCAATAGATTAAAAATCGTGTTAGTGAACACGAAATGCCGTGAGACTCGGTTGTGTTGTGCACCGACAGACATGTTGAGATAGTCACATGTTATGTTGGTTTTTGGTCGTATTGTCTTCCACTTCCTGTTTTGTTTAGTCAATCACCGTTTACCCTGTCATTGCAGGCTCCCTGAGATTGTCTACCTTTGGTGTGTCTCCCGCGCTCATCAGCAACAGCCCCGGCCCTGATTGTCTCTGTCTCCTGGTTCGTGCAATTGGGTGCTATATTCTGAGTTCGTAAACACAAATAGCTGAAAGAAGTGTCAGTTAAGGCGGAATGATTGTAGAGATGTAATTTGATTTTAGATTATTTTTGTCTTTGTGTTGGGACATGCTGCCAGTTGCTGGGGGTTCCACTATTATCCTCATGTGTTTCTCTGAATCCGGTTATGATGTATATTGATCTGAAGTTCACGCTCCAAAAATAAAGGAGTCATTTATTGACCATCGAAGTACCCGCTGCTGTAATTTCCTTCATATTCTCTCAGAGAGTCTCTTTTTTGCTAATCACAGCCAATCACTTTGAAATACTGTTCAACTGCTGTCAAATAATTGGATCTTCTCAGACAATGAGGCTCTGATATAGAAGCAGAGTCCTTCACATCGGTACAATGTCTGTCAAATCTCAATGGAGCATATTGAAATGTTCGACTCCACTTCGAGCAATAGAACTATTAACAAAGCACTTATATACTAACAAAGGACTGGCTTATCTAAAGCCAGTTGAGTAGCACTTGAAATGTTTTGGCTCTATGAAACCTGATGTACTTTATGATTCTGTTTTCTTCAAGGTTGTTGGTCGAACGCACTTATTGTAAGTCGCTTTGGATAAAAGCCTCAGCGAAATGCAATGTAATGTAATTATATTTTCTTTCTCCCCATTCCTTTCCCTCCCCTGTTGTTTTTGTGATGCCAGGAATGATGTATGTTTTAGACTGAGTGTTCAAGTGAGAAGTCGTTTAGAGTTTGAGGCAGACTCCCAATGAGTGCAGGGCTTTGTTCTTCTGAAAGGAACATGATGGGGAGCACCTATGCCCCTTTCACACCAACGTGGTTCCAGGGCCGGTTCGGAGCTAGAGCCTGATAAGCACCGTTTTTTTCCTGTTCACACTGCAGCGGAGTACGGCAAATTAAAGTTTTAACAAGCAGTAGCGCTGAGCAAAGTGACTAGAACGCAACCACACACTTATAAAGTCAGGCAACACTAACCAGGCTTAGTGTGATTTTGTTTATTTGTACCTTACTTTGACCATCCGTTCACTGTTATTGTGGAGAGAAGGCAGATGTTTTGTTTTGTATTAGCAGCTATCGGATGCAATCAATACATGGGCTGCTCAGGTTGTCATGTCCGACTATCACAACTAGAATCATAATGAGAAATATGCAGTAAAATGTGCCTGTAGAAAACTGCTTATGCCACAATAGGATAGCAACAAGTAGTCAAGATAGTCAGTTTACCTTCGGTTGCTATGCCAACATCACCCATTGTATACCAGAGAAACTTTCATAACAGCGTTGTAATGCCAAACAGCGGGCAGCCCTGCAGCGGTCGGTAAATGCAGCTGAACAAGGAACCACGGCACTCTGGAGAAAAGTATAAGGGTTGAGAAGTAGTTATTTAATTTAATCTGGCTTGTTTCATTAAAAGCAACACGATCATCAACCCGACGCAGTCCCCCATTGTTGTTGTTGTGAGCGCCGTTGGGGAGAAAATCAGCGACGTAAACGGTGACGTCATGACGCAGCAGCGGCAGTACCAGTCGGGCTCTGGGCGGTGTGAACAAAATTGGGGCTGAAAATAAAAACCGGTTCCGAACCAGAAGAGCGCAAGCACGGAGCAAGAACGGGAACCGCACCTTCTCTGCTCGGCAGCAGAGGCTGGTTTTCTCTCATCTGGTCAGTTGCAATAATGGCACACATTTCCATATTTTGGTTTGGGAGGGATGTGGCTCTCATCCTGACGCTGGTGTTTTAAACCAGGGGTTCCCAAACCTTTCAGCCTGCGACCCCCTAAATAACTGTGCCAGAGACTGGCGACCCCCCGCCACGTGAATTGTCAACGGGGGGAGACATTCTACAGATGGCCAGTCCGCCCCTGAAAAAGTTCTGTGCACACGTTATTATTAATAATAGTAGGCTAATACAAATAACAGTGTTTCCCATACATCGACATACACACAGATCCTCAACTCCGGTGTGTCTCACTCATTAAGGCACGGCAGGCACAAACTTCGTTTTCATGCACTGGTCAATTTTGATATGTTGTGCTATTTTGATTTCATAACATGTTTTCTTTCAGGCTCTTAGAAGGAAAATGTACAAAATACACATTTAGGGGTTTATTTTACTATAGCTTGTCTATTTGCGTCTGTAGATTTCACCAAAAGTTAGCATTCTAACGTAACATAAAGTACCGCGACCGCTGTTTGTAACATGTCATCAGAGGTATCTTTGGAAAGCTCCGTCTCTCCTGCACAATCTCATCAGGTCCAAATATGGTAATTTCCTTTGTATCAGCAACCAATCATGAAAGTACAAAGGGGTCTAAACCAAAAAACGAAATCTCATTGGCTGATGTAAATTTCTGACAACGTGATGAGTCACGTAGTGTGCTAAAACACTTCTTGGTTTAGCTTTCGCTGGAAATGTAAATCTCAAAATGACAAAACAACAGGGATAAAAACGTTGACAGAGAAGATGACAACAATTGTCACTTGCACAAAACAAGGTTATACAAAAAACAACAGGACAACATGGACTCCGAAGAGCTGCATGTTGTTTAAGTGGATGATGAATGTCAATAGAAACCCTTAGGAGCACCTCCTCCGATGTTCCTCTCAAGACCAGTGGCTTCGCCAGACATTTTCTTGGGGTTGCTGTGGGGTAGCTTGACGTTTCATAGAGGGTGATCAAACATGTAGGGTTTCCCATTAATGTACCGGGCGCTACAGTTGAATGTTCTACTGCAACACTCCCCACACGCAAATACACAGTATACCCGGGACTGTTACAATTAAGGCTCGATAATCAGCTCACGGCATATAGGTGTAAGCAGGGGTAAAGTGCCATTTTCTTTCCAAGTGATTTATTAAAACAACAACATTGTAACTGTGAAACGCTTAAATTATACATTTCGAATGTTTACAATCCATCACTAAATGAATGAACGGATGGTCAAAGTAAGGTACAAATAAAGAGAATCACATGAAGCCTGGTTAGTGTTGGCTGACTTTATAAAGTATGTTTATAAAGTCAAGTGTGTGGTCACGTTCGAGTCACTTTGCTCAGCGCTACAGCTAGTTACAACTTTCATTTGCCGTACTCGCCATAACTGTTATTGCTCAGGTTAATCTCGCCCTCTTCCGACGTGAGTGTGGTTCTTGGTTCTTGCCGGGCAGCCAAGTGGGGTCAGCTAAGAACCGGTTTTTGGTGTTTAAAGCCGGGGCTCCACTGCGGCTGAAACAAGAAGAACCAGAGCTAAATCAATTCATCCCAAATTGTGAAATGTGTGGAAACAAGTATAAACATAATAACATTAAATACAAATGAAGGCAATAGACAGGAATATATGCATATACAGTAGAAAGGACACAATGAATATTATAACATTTAATGTAGCCTTACTATGAAGGCTAACCTAAATACGGTGCTTTTCTACAGATTACTTTATTACTGCACTGGTAAGGTAAAATTAGGCCAATTAATAAGGTGTGAAGTGCTTTGTAACTTCGACCCGCTTGACACAAAAAACAATGAAGAAAGAGTTTTATCTGGGCTGCTTCGCTGCTAGCTGCTCCCCCGGGACCCGAAAGTGGCGTATAGCCTGTACTTCAACATAAATGCACGTGCTCGATATATGCTGTATTAAACCAATAAACTAACACAAACTAACTGTATCACTATAACATGATGATGATGGTGATAAAGAATGCATCTAACGTTCCGCTGTTCATTATAATAAAAAAAAACAGAGCATAAAACAAATCATCATGCTCTTACTGTGAAATCATGCGGAAATGTCGTCATCAGCAGGCCATCACGTGGTTTCCGAAAATCACCGAGTGACACGAGTAGATTTTAGCCAAGACTGGCGGAAAATATGTCTAAAAATTCCGTGTGTGTAAAAAGACGATCCACAAGCAGAAATGTGAGATCCACGAGCAGAGATTTGAGATCCGCAAGCGCACTTTTGTTCGACAAATACAAAATGGATTCATGCCTGATCGAAAGTTGTAAATGTTAAAGAGATATTCACAGATCTTTTTTTTATTTGTGAAATCTAGTGTTAATTTCGTCTTTACTTACTTTACTTACATACTTTTTAGTTTTAGTCATATTTAGTCACCTTCATCCTGTTTTTTTTTAGTCAAGTTTTAGTCGACTAAAAGTCTGAGCATTTCAGTCTTATTTTAGTCAAAGAAAATTAATTATTTTAGTCTACTTTTTGTCAATGAAAACTGTTGAATCCTTTTTAGTCATCAGATTATATAGGACATTTCAGTCAAACTAGTCTAGCCAAAACCAATAATTTGTCATTTTAGTCAAATGTATTTCACAATAAGATTATATCTTGTCCTTATTTGATGAAAAACACAGGTTGAATGATTAATAATGCAGCTTTGCAGAGAGTATCTGGTCAGGTTTGTGGTGCAGCTGTGTTATGGCCACATTGCTTCCCTTCTGATAAAACAATGCATTCGCTTTTTTCCTCCGCCTCATTGTAGTGAAAATGGGCCCAAATATCACATCGTTTCTTTCTCCCAAGCAGTGGTGGCTTTAGACTTTTTCGTTGTCAGTCATTTTGACGGACAGGATCGTAACATTTCCGTCATAATCCATTATTACCCGTCTAGTGCACAATTTATCACTCACCCGCTCTGACGGGGGGGTATTCGGTTAACGCGAGTGCGACCACTGCTCCCAAGCCCTGTTGTTGCCATTTTATTTTCTGTTAAATAAGGTTAGTTAGACCATGAGTCAGACCCGAGTCTTTCTGACAGTTCATATTCTGCCGCTGCCCGGTGTAATTCAAATGTACCGCCTCGCGCAGCAAGGACACACAGCTGCACCGGAAATTGAACTGCTGGGAGAAAAACTGACTATCAGAGATGTAACGTTATCTTTGATAATATTTCGTCTTCTCATTTTTCGTCAACGAAAGTAAAGAGAGATTTTGGCATAGTTTTTATTTAGTAAACTACATTTTCGTCTCGTCACTTTTCGTCAACTGTAACGAAATTGCATGATGATTTTGTTACAGTTATTCTTTACTGCAGTCGGTGCCGTCTCATCATCGTCTCGTTTTCGTCATGGAAAGAAAGGTTGTTGACGAACATATTTCGTCATAGTTTTAGTCAACGAAATTAACACTAGTGAAAACATTTAGCGTATTTGCAAATCCGTTTTACATTTGCAAATGTATCTGAGTTTGCAAATCTTTTAAATGCATTTGTGGATGGTGTTTTACATTTCCAAATCACATATTTACACATAAATTATTTTTCCGTCGACACAAATAATGATGAGACATATCTATGCCCAGAAGAAGGAGGCATTCAGGGATTTTTTATCCCGGGGGACTCCCGAGGCAGTTGCAAGGTACCGACAGGCCCGAAGGGCAGCAGTCTCATCCGTGGCCGAGGCAAAGCAGCGGGTGTGGGAGAAGTTCGGAGAAGACATGGAGAAGGACTTTCGGGCGGCACCAAAGTTGTTCTGGAAAACTGTCCGACACCTCAGGAGGGGGAAGCAGGGAACCATCCAAGCTGTGTACAGTAAGGATGGGACGTTGTTGACCTCAACTGATGGAGTGTTAGGGCGTTGGAAGGAACACTTTGAGGAACTCCTGAACCCGACAACTCCGCCCTCTAAGTTAGAGGCAGAGCTGGAATATGACGGGGGATCAACACCAATCTCCCGGGGGGAGATCACTGAGGTCGTCAAACAACTCCACAGTGGCAAAGCCCCGGGGGTGGATGAGATCCGCCCGGAGATGCTGAAGGCTCTGGGTGTTGAGGGACTGTCATGGTTGACACGTCTCATCCACGTTGCGTGGAAGTCGGAAACAGTACCGACGGAGTGGCAGATGGTGGTGGTTCCCCTTTTTAAAAAGGGGGATCAGAGGGTGTGTGCCAATTACAGAGGCATCACACTACTCCGCCTCCCCGGGAAAGTTTACTCTAAGGTACTCGAAAGGAGGGTCAGGCCGATTGTCGAACCTCAGATTGATGAGGAACAATGCGGATTCCGTCCCGGTCGTGGAACGACGGATCAGCTTTTACTCTCGCAAGGATCCTGGAGGGGGCTTGGGAGTACGCTTATCCGGTCTACATGTGTTTTGTAGACTTGGAGAAGGCGTATGACCGAGTTCCTAGGGAGTTACTGTGGGAGGTGCTGCGGGAGTAAGGGGTGAAGGGGTCTCTACTCAGGGCCATCCAATCTCTGTACTCCCAAAGCGAGAGCTGTGTCCGGGTCCTCGGCAGTCAGTCGGACCCATTTCCGGTGAGGGTTGGCCTCCGCCAGGGCTGCGCTTTGTCACCAATCCTGTTTGTAATATACATGGATCGGATATCGAGGCGTAGTCGTGGGGGAGGGGGTCTGCAGTTCAGTGGACTAAGGATTGCACCACTGCTTTTTGCAGATGATGTGGTTCGAATGGCTTCATCGGTCTGCGACCTTCAGCACTCACTGGATCGGTTCGCAACCGAATGTGAAGCGGCTGGGATGAGGATCAGCACCTCCAAATCTGAGGCCATGGTTCTCAGCAGGAAACCGATGGACTGTCCACTCCAAGTAGGGAATGAGTCCTTACCCCAAGTGAAGGAGTTCAAGTATCTCGGGGTCTTGTTCTCGAGTGAGGGAACAATGAAGCGTGAGATGGGCCGGAGAATCGGAGCAGCGGGAGCGGTACCGCAGTCGCTTTACCGCACCGTTGTGACAAAAAGGGAGCTGAGCCAGAAGGCAAAGCTCTCTGTCTACCGGGCCATTTTTGTTCCTACCCGCACCTATGTTCATGAAGGATGGGTCATGACCGAAAGAACGAGATCGCGGATACAAGCGGCCGAGATGGGTTTTCTCCGCAGGGTGGCTGGTGTCTCCCTTAGGGATAAGGTGAGAAGTTCGGTCATCAGGGAGGGACTCGGAGTTGAGCCGCTCCTCCTTCGCGTCGAAAGGAGCCAGTTGAGGTGGTTCGGGCACCTAGTAAGGATGCCACCTGGGCGTTCCAGGCACGTCCAGCTGGGAAGAGACCGAGGGGTAGACCTAGGACCAGGTGGAGGGATTATATCTCTTCTCTGGCCTGGGAGCGCCTTGGAATTTATTTTATAGGCATATTTAATTATATATGTATTTATTTATTTAATTTTGACTTGAACGGCATTCCATACTGCACCTTATGTCTCTTAGTGCAGCTAGGTAACCAGGAAGCGGCCGCACCGACCACCACTACCAAGCCTCTTCCTCGCAAATGCCAGGTCCATCGTCCACAAAATTGACGAATTGGAGGTACTACTAGCTGCTAACACGAACGTACGCTGTGTGATGATCATCACAGAATCCTGGCTGCACCTGCGGATTCCGGACGCAGCAGTGCAGCTACCAGGCCGCTCTACCCGTCGCTACGACAGGAACAGCGCTTCAGGTAAGAGCCGAGGCAGTGGTCTATGTGTTTACATCCACAACGACTGGACAGCAGGGTTAGACATACACATTGCTCTCCCAACCTGGAAGTAATGTCTATCATGTGCAGACCCTTGTACCTGCCCAGAGAGCTGACGGTGGTGATAATTAACACTGTTTATATCCCACCTGATGCTAACGCCAGCATTGCACTTGACCACCTCCAGAGCTTAATAAATAAACAACAGAGGTCCCATCCGGACGGAGTTCATATTGTTGCTGGAGACTTCAATCATGCATGTCTAAAAAATGTGCTTCCCAAATTTGTACAATATATACGATGTACCACTCGAGGAAAGAACACACTGGACCGGGTGTATCCTAACCTGAAGCATGATTACAGAGCGGTCCCACTCCCCCATTTAGGACTATCTGACCACCTCTCACTGCTTCTCATCCCAGTTTACACCCCCCTCAGAAGTAACACCAAGCCGGTGGTCAAATATATTAGAACCTGGCCCGAGGGGGCACTCTCACAACTGCAAGACTGCTTCGAACACACAGCATGGGACATATTTGAACAGACAGACTTGGAGGAACACACAGAGGCTGTCTACATCAAGTTCTGCACAGACACTGTAACTGTGGAAAAACGCATTCGGGTCTACCCAAACCAAAAACCATGGATGACAAGAGCGGTGCGGTCTCTCCTGAGTTGCCGTGACACAGCCTTCAGGTCAGGAGACGCAGCCCAGTACAGCATGGCAAGGGTGAATCTGAGGAGAGGCATCAAGGCTGCAAAGGAGGACTACAAGGGAAAAGTGGAGGAGAATCTCGCTCATAACAACACACAGTGTGTTTGGCATGGCCTTCAACAGCTAACCAACTATAAGGGCAAAACATCTGGCACTACTAGAGCTGGCGCCCACCTTGCAGAGGAACTAAACCACTTCTTTGCCCGCCTTGAGGCTAGCAGACCCCCTCACTTTTCTAATCTGCCTCTGTCCCTGCAAACTACCAGCTCCATACCACCTCCCACTCTCAAAGAACATCAGGTGAAGCAGACGCTGAAGTCTGTGAATCCTGGAAAAGCCGCAGGACCCGATGGAGTACTCGGAAAAGTACTCAAAGCTTATGCTGACCAGCTTTCAGGGGCCCTGACCAGGATATTCAACCCTGTCACAAGCTTGCATTCCATCCTGCCTGAAAATGGCTACCATCATTCCTGTCCCCAAAAAGACACCAGTCAGAGAGCTCAACGACTACAGGCCCATAGCCCTAACATCGGCGGTGATGAAATGTTCCGAAAGATTGATAGCCGACTACATCAAAGCCAGCCTCCCACCTCCCTCGACCCTCATGGAGGGTATGTGTTTGCGCATGCGTATGTGTTTGTATTTTTTGCACACCGGGACAGAGTTGCACTCTGAATCTCGTTATACTCTGTGTATAATGCCAATAAAAGGCTTTAACTTTAGATGCTAACAACTCGGTTCCTGCTGGCACCGTTGCGCTCTCTCTCTCCCTCCCTCTCTCTCGCTCGCTCAATCACACTAAATGCACTATTGCCACACACACACAGAACCGAGCTTGAATGAAATACAGAGACCCAGAAGTACTTGTACTGGGCAAGACACGTCACCCCAAATTACTCCTGTAATGTAATGTAATGTAATGCATATTATTCTCGAATCAATCATTTTTTAAATTATGAATTTCACACGTAAAAAAAAGGACGCATACATTTATTGGGGGTGCTATGGCTAATATTGAATCCAATCAAGTCCCATCCAATTATCAAAAAAATCCAACACTCTGTCCTGAAGACAGAACCCAGAGTAACCACTAACCAGGATGACAGTCTGTAACACAGTCAGGAGACCTTTCCAAATGGCCCTGCCCCCTCGCACATAGACGGGACAGAGAGATCTCGTCTGGATTGGAAAGCTCGAAAATACATCATAGACGCATGTTGTAGTCTTATTGCATATTAGAAACGGAGTTGGCGAAACTAAAACTGCGATATAATGTGTATGTAGCAATAATATATATGACATATATTTTTTAGATGTCTCCAGTACGGATAAAAAGTCCGATAACGTCGGGGCTTAACGTTAGCACTGTCTTTAATTCCGGCCCGGGACCCGTTTAACACCGGGGCTCGGTACCCATCCCTACATGGGGAGAGGCGCAGCATATTGCGAAGGACTAAATACGATGGAGGGTTCTCTTCTCAGCCTTATTACCCATAGGGGATGAAGAGGAGTAAGTAAATAAAGAGGCCGGCGCTCCAGGGTCTGGTTCTGCTGTTCTTTTGTGATTAACGGTAAAACATTTCAGAATTCCTCCACGGGATGCCATTGTACATCACTCAACCAAAAACCAAAATTATTTTGTATCCTCCCCGACACTATTTAGTTCGGTCCCGGGACGACGGGACGTCCTTAAGCTTGAGCCCTGCCCGGGGGGTCCAGGGGCATACTCCCCCAGGAAGATATATATTGTTTTAAATATTGTTAAGTTAAGTTAAGAGCATCAATCTGGTGCACTTTGAGAGCAACATTAAGAGCTCGATGGATACATCCCTCAACACCCATATGAAACAGAACTGTAAACAGATTTTATTTTTCTTTATGGATATTTTACAAATCACTCCCCTTTTAAAGTGTATTCTTGTTTTACTGTGATATAATATGTTATACCTGTTTTTCATCTGTTCTCATATAAAGGTGTGCCCTTACCTCACTGAGCTGAGGTTATCAGAGCCTCTCAGTCTTTCAGGAGAGAGCTCTCTAAAGCTTACACAGTGCATTCCAATGTTAATAAAAGCACACAGAAGCTGTATATATTTTTTGGGAGTTTGATTTATTTTAAATTAACACAAATAGAAACACACTAAAACCATTATTTCAAAAAAAGAACAATTTCACATGAAGCTCTGGTTCTTACTGGGGATGGGGCAGTTCAATTTGATTTGGGGAAGGGGTGTGTGCCATAGTTTATGGGCGCTGTACGCAATATAGGCATAGTTCTGTTAGTATAAGATAATAAGATGTACTTTGTTGATCCAAAATTGGGAAATTGTGTTATGAAATTTAAAAAAATATATTTTTTTAATTTCTAACTTCTTTTATCTCCAATTTTTGGCGCCCTCGATGGGTTGATGCGCCCTTAGCATTCACCTATACTGCCCATGCTCAAGACCCCTCACTCTGCTCTTGTTACCCTGCCAACTGGAAGAGGAGGAAAGCCCTCTGGCTCTCCCTAAAGGCAAGGACACACCAGGCCGATTATCGGCGTCGGTGGGCGTCAGGCCGACGATGAGCGTCGACACGCCCTACTCAGATTGGTGTGTCCCGCACCGTCGGGTCTTTTCAGCCGGGCCGACGCCTTTTTGGCCGAAAACCCGCCAACATGTTGAATCGGCGGGCAGTCAGCCAAAGGCAGTCGGCAAAATAAATCACTCTAATTGGCTGTTCAGCTAGCGAATCAGTGCATGAGAAGTGAAATGGAAGTGAGGGACCCAAACAAACTATTAAGAAGACACATCTGAGATTTCATTTAACTCCAGCTCTCGACACAAGCCCCATGAGCTTCTCGTTGTAGAGTGAAAATGGAACGCACACGCTATTTGTTGTTTGTTTATATCACGCAGTCTGTTCTTCTTCTCTCGGTTATCACGCAGTCTGTCTTCCGGTTGTTGCCTCTTTTGAATGACGAATACACACTACCGCCCCCTGCTGGTAAGAAGAGTTATTGCCACTCACGCATGCGCAGTTCGTACGTTCGTACGTTCGTACGTGAAGTCTTTGCGGTGTGTTCCAGTGCGACACATGGCCAAAACGCAGAGACGCGAGGCGACGCAACAGTCGGGGTCTGTCTGTGTCAGTTCTTTGTTGACAGATTGGTGTGTCCGGGCCTCAATATATGAAGCCATTCCCTCTCTGCCCACTCCACACTATGAGCTCCCCCACTGCAAGCTAATATGCTAGCCCATTTATTCCTGTGTGTGTGCATATGTGTTGGCTGTGGACTGTTGGAGTCCAGTGTGGGTGGGGAGGCTACAGAAGCTATCTGCAGAGGAGACAATAAAGGGCCACGTCCTGTAGAAGCCCCTCCCCCCCACACACACTGGGATAAAGGTTTCTTTCTCACTTTGGACTGGAAACATTTAGTTTGAGAATATTTGATGTTTGTCCGATTAATTGAAATCCTTCCACCAGTCAACAAGAAATCAGGCATTATGGTTGATGAGCTTCATTCCCATCTGAAGGCCCCAGCAAGAATAAAAAATAAGCACACAGTAAACGGAAAGATATGCATAAGTTCATACATGTTTGTATCCCTTTTGTTCTCTATCTCAAACATTATAAGACATCCAAACACTAATACACAGGCATTGTTCTACACTAAGGTATGTCCCACTAGAGATATTACTTATATTGGAATGGAGTTTTGTTTTAAAAAATTTAACAAAACTCCAAATCCCATCCAAGACTTTTTAGTATCTCCAAATAAAGGCCTGCATATTAAAATCAGTGAGGATGTAAAGTAAGCCATAACATCTTATACATATACAGCCCAACAAACTCTTTAATGTAATATGAAATATTATTATTCTATATTATACAATATAAAAATTACAACATTTAACCAAATGTGTATTTAAAGTTCATTAAAGTAAAATATATATTACCATATTGGCCTTTTCTCTTGCACGCATGCACATCATACACACAGATATACAGTGTATAGTCTAGCCCTATTGAAGCCCTTTGATGTTTGTGTGTAGATGAATGTCTGTGTCAGGGGCTGTGTATCATTTTCCAGGCTGTGATGGGCTGATGGGGGCTGTTTTAGGCCAGCTGTAATCAGGCTGAAAGAGCCAATTGTTGCAGCAGCGGTGATGGATCTCTTTGTTTTGGCCATCCAGGATTTGGAGCTGCCAAGGGAAAGGGCATTTTGATTTATCTGAGGGCCGCTGCCTTCATCACAGCCTGTTATCCTGCCAGTGTGTGTGAGGCGTACAGAGCGGGAGGAAGTGAGGGAGAATGTGTGTGAGTTTGTGGTTTTGTCATTCTCTTCACTCTTAATTGCTGTAGTGGCAGTACCTCTCTCTTCTCAAAGCAGAGATAGGTGCTTCAGTTTGTCCCAGTGACGCAGGGGAATTCAAACATTTAGGAGGCGATGACCTCAGACATGGAAATATCAAAAGACCTTGTTGCAGTGTCACACATTTCTACTCGTCATCCATCAGTTGAATGCAACTTAGCTTCCCTAACTATAACTAGCTAACTATATTTAACCGGATGAAGGATATTAGTCACGAACGTCTGGATCTTAACTGGTTGACCAGTGGCGAGCCATCAGGGCCCTTTGTCTTTGTTGTTGTTACATTTTTCATTAGTTTTACCAAAATAACTTGATTTAATTGTATTGTAATCCAAAGAAATAAATCCTTCGAATCTGCCTGTTCAGTTTCTGTTGGAATGTGAAGGGTTAAATGCCGTCTCTGCGAGTTATGTGAAGACAGGAGTAAGAGAGCAAGTAAGTAAGAGTAAGAGCTTGTTGGTCCCTCTCTACATTCACAGAGGGCCAGCTATAGTAACTCAATGAGAGAGTAATGTCAAATGACAGTACAATTGACCAATCATATCTTCCCTCTAAATGGGCGGGCATTATTTTCACGGACTTTATGACAAGTTCCGCCCGCTGTGAGGTTTATGCAAGAGGTGCAGTGACGCGTCCTACAACCCGGAAGTAAGCTTCGCTCGGATTCCCTCGACAGAAAGCAACGGGATTTCTCCATAGGATTTTGGAAAATAGCTCGAAATAAGGTCTGTGGAAAACGAACTTGTTCGATAAATGCACGTTTTGTTCAGCCGGATAATATCCACATGTCTACCCTACTTTTATTATTTCCGAATCATAAATCTAAACGATAGATTTATGATCGATATATTTATGATTAGCATAAGTTCGTTCATGATGGCTCACTTCAGTGATAGTGATGACATCGTTGCGAAATTATTAACAGAGTCATTTTCAAGATTGAGTTACAATGATAAACTGGAGTGGCAAAGGATCAGCTGAATGACCCGCAAGTGCTTCATCCAAAAGGACAGGAGGATGGACTTTGTGTTTCAGTGATTTATCTTCAAAGGTAGGCCTAAGTCATTTTCAATGTATCTGTCAGCCCTAACTCAGCTGGATCACATGTAAACAAATTATTTTCAATCTGTTCATTTTTAATAAACTGACACTACATCAGCTTCCATTCGAATATTTCCAGCACTCCTAAAGTGCTCCTAAAAAAATAAATATTGTTTGTTCCAGGTTTAATATAGGGGCTCCAACTGTGGTCACACCTTGTATTGATTAATATCCCTCCACCCTAAACTAGCTACTCACCCAGATAGCAAAATACGAGTGAATCAATGTTGAAATATGGTTAGGCAGAAATATTGAATCCATGTTGAAACCCGGACATTGAAATTAAACATAAAGCGCAAATTGTTTTAATGTTGAATAAACGTTGGACTTTCAACCATAACTGACACTATCAATGTTGATTCAACCATAATCCAAATGGGAATCTACATGTAAATTGTAGTTGTTTTATATTGAATCAGTGTTAGGAATCAATATTGATTCAACCATCATCTAAATGGGAATCAAAATGTAAAACTTACATTAAAATATTCAACTTTTCTAAGCATACTGTAACACATTAAAAAAGTGAATGTTTTTCACCAATGAGTTTTCTGCGTATAGGTCTACATCTTAACAGACCATTAACAAGTGCAACATCAATACTGTACTGAATGAAGTGGTCCAAACACACACTACACCATGTATTGTTGGCAGACGATTTTATTAGCTTGTTCAAAATTACCTTGAATTACCATATTTCCCAACATGTATGAAATCAAACTAAAAATGACAGAAAACATGATTTTAATATTCAAATGTATTTTAGAAAACAGGCAGCAATGCGTCCCTGAGCAAGACTCCTCGTTATTGCTCCCCAAACGCTGTGGAATAAATGCAGAGGACACATCGTATGTGCAAATATACAGTGACACAAGATACCCCCATCAAAAAAGAGGGTGTGTAAGAACCATTGGTGCAACTCCAAACAGCCTGAAGCTTCAAGTCTTCCATGAAGACAGTAAGAACAACAGTCTATTGTCCATTAAAGAACAGTATTGTCTATGAGGCGGTAACCTTTGTACTGTATGCACAAGGAAAACACAGAGTGTGGTGGGGTACCATAAATTGGACTTGCGTTTGTTTCACTTGTGTTCCTTGGGATGCCTCCCTCGCGCTCTGGAGCATAACGAAGCCACTTCTTCACAGTTTCACCGAAGCCATTGTGGGTCAGCTTGCGGTCGAACTGCCGAGCAGCAGCTGAAAGACAAGATTACAAAAATAAGCGTGAGGAAGAGAGAGTGTGTGTATCCCATACAACTTCTGTTATAATAAGAAAATCACTCTCACTCTGTACAGTAACACAAGCTACACTCAGCAGCCAGTTTGCTAAAAGACTGGACAGGAAAGAGGAGCAAACGGCAAGCCTGGCTCTATCCAGGTAATAACATTTGCACCCGAGCACCTCTAAAGCTCACCAATTAGGTTGTCTTTGTTTGGTTTATTTCTTATAGCTTCACCATCAGCTGATTCCAATCTAAACTTTTTTGTTAGATTAAGTTCATGCTTTATTCTTCAACAGGGGATTACAGAGAGACGTGAAACAAGGGCAGAGAAGAGACATACAATACATTATAGGAGTTGGATTCAAACTCGGTAGTCGGTACTATATGGCTCACAAAGAGCATAATTCTGTTCTGAATCACCATCAGTCACACCTCACTCCCTACACTTAAGCTAATAAGTAGTTTGCAGGGGAGGAAACTCACTTTCCTTGAATGGCTTCTTGCTGCTGCAGTATGGGGGTTATTCCCTATCTTTATTCAAGAGCGTGTTATTTAAATTTGAGAGCATACTTTATGTATTTATTTCTCACAAACCCTGTCCTCGCACTCAGATAGTGCATGCTTGCACTTAGATGTGCTCTGCTTCTGCTCAAATTGTACGCTTGCACTCAGATATATTGCTGCTTACAGATTTCCTGTGTTCCAGTTTAAAACCTTCTCCTCGCGCTGTTTCTGTGCGCTTGTGAAATTTCTGCTCTCAGATTTATTCTGTGCGCGCTCTAAACTTTTGTGCAACAATCCTGTCAAAATCCCTCAACCAATAGGAGGCCAGGTGTCCTTGCGGGTGCGATCGCTTTACTTATTACAGCGTCCCGTAAGGGCGGTTACTCTTTGGTTTATAAACTCCCACCCTCCACAAATTTATGACATAACATAACTGTACAACTTTGGGGGGAGGGGGGGTAAGCACAGTTAGTATATGTTCATAAAACGGACAAGTCAAATCAAGCAATCTGATGTTTCTTAGCCGTGATATAATGAGCGTATATCCTGGGTATAATTGTAGTTACTTTTCACAAGTCAGTATCCCTTCGCGTCTGAGAACCGTTACAACTGTTACATTACGTCCATCACGAAACTAACTAACAAATCTGAAGATGGGATTTTGAGTCCCAGTCCGCCACTGAACGTAGCTATTATGTAAAGTGCTGGTATATATATATATATATATATATATATACTGTTATGCTGTGTTCGTTATTCTCGCGTCCAGGTAAGAAGCTTAAAAAGGAGACTAAATGGAATCTCTGAGAAGGTTCAAAATTGGTACTTTAATTAATAAAAAGCGCGGTAATGTTACAAGCAGGATATTGTTCAGTCAGGAGAGAAAGTCTGCAGCTTCCTCTCCCTTGGTGGCCGTGCAGAAGAGAGCTTCCAAGCATTCGTCTTTCCCGCTTCTGGCTGTTCGCTCCTCCTCTCTGGGAGCTGTAGTGACGTATGGGACTTCCCCCCTCGTTCGTGTCCGATATCGCGTTAAACAGAGGATTTCCACATTTTATATTCATTGCTTACTTCCACATGCCTTTTCTCCTCCTTATCTCTTTCATAACTTTATATGTAATACATGTTAACGGCGTCAATAGCCACTTTAATGATACTAATGGGCTGTAGTCCCGGATGTCGTCATGACGGATTTTCAGAATAAAAGCTTGGTATTGAGAACTTCTGGGTTTTTCCAGAATAAAATAGCATTTAAACTGACGGTATGTTTAAGGTACATTATGCCATGAAACATTGATTTTAATTTCTAACAATACTAACTGTGCTTCCCCCCCCCCAAAAAAATGTGTAAATCAAACAAGTAAAGTACATGCCATGTTATAAAGCCGTGGAGGGCGGTAGTTTATGAACCAAAGAGTGACCGCCCTTACGGGACGCTGTAATAAGTAAAGCGAACGCACCCGCAAGGACACCTAGCCTCCTATTGGTTGAGGAATTTTGACAGGATTGTTGCACAAAAGTTTACAGCGCGCACAGAATACATCTGAGAGCAGAAATGTCACGAGCGCACAGAAACAGCCTGAGTGCGAGGAGAAGGTTTTAAGCTGGAACACAGGAAATCTGTAAGCAGCAATATATCTAAGTGCAAGTGTACAGTTTGAGCAGAAGCAGAGCACATCTAAGCACAAGCAGGCACTATTTGAGTGCGAGGACAGGGTTTGAGGGAAATAAATCAATAAAGTATGCTCTCAAATTGAAATACCATGCTCTTGAATAAAGATAGGGATTAACCCCCATACTGCAACGCTTGTCTTTCTTTCCAGCCCAGTTGTACCGACACGCCACGGCGTTAGTCAGAGCAGTTGCCAGCATCCGTCTGATCAGGTTCTCTGAATTGGTGCCTCCTACCAGAGCCAGGAGAGCAATCTAAATCAGACGAGAGAAACAAATAGGCCACTGCTTTAACTGTTGTATTGAGCTACGTTCTGTGATACATACATTAGAAACAGCACTCTTATTTTATACACAGAGACCAACTTGATACACTGATATTCCAGCCCATGGTATTCAGTCAAGTTCATGACAGTCGTTATATTTAACCACGGTGTCCCAATTTTGGTCATGACAATATAAATGTAAAAAATATCCATCCATCCATCTTCTCCCGCTTATCCGTGGTCGCGTCGCGGGGTTAGCAGTTCCAGCAGAGAGCCCCAAACTTTCTTTTCCCTGGCGACATCAACCAGCTCTGACTGGGGGATCCCAAGGCGCTCCCAGGCCAGCGAAGAGATATAATCCCTCCACCTGGTCCTAGGTCTACCCCTTGGTCTCTTCCCAGCTGGACGTGCCTGGAACACCTCCCTAGGGAGGCGCCCAGGTGGCATCCTAACTAGGTGCCCGAACCACCTCAACTGGCTTCTTTCGACGCGAAGGAGGAGCGGCTCAACTCCGAGTCCCTCCCTGATGACCGAACTTCTCACCTTATCTCTAAGGGAGACACCAGCCACCCGGCGGAGGAAACCCATCTCGGCCGCTTGTATCCGCGATCTCGTTCTTTCGGTCATGACCCATCCTTCATGACCATAGGTGAGGGTAGGAACGAAAATGGCCCGGTAGACAGAGAGCTTTGCCTTCCGGCTCAGCTCCCTTTTCGTCACAACGGTGCGGTAAAGCGACTGCAATACCGCTCCCGCTGCTCCGATTCTCCGGCCCATCTCACGCTCCATTGATCCCTCACTCGAGAACAAGACCCCGAGATACTTGAACTCCTTCACTTGGGGTAAGGACTCATTCCCTACTTGGAGTGGACAGTCCATCGGTTTCCTGCTGAGAACCATGGCCTCAGATTTGGAGGTGCTGATCCTCATCCCAGCCGCTTCACACTCGGTTGCGAACCGATCCAGTGAGTGCTGAAGGTCGCAGACCAATGAAGCCATCAGAACCACATCATCTGCAAAAAGCAGTGGTGCAATCCTTAGTCCACCGAACTGCAGACCCACGACTACGCCTCGAAATCCGATCCATGTATATTACAAACAGGATTGGTGACAAAGCGCAGCCCTGGCGGAGGCCAACCCTCACCGGAAATGGGTCCGACTTACTGCCGAGGACCCGGACACAGCTCTCGCTTTGGGAGTACAGAGATTGGATGGCCCTGAGTAGAAACCCCCTCACCCCATACTCCCGCAGCACCTCCCACAGTAACTCCCTGGGAACCCGGTCATACGCCTTCTCCAAGTCTACAAAACACATGTAGACCGGATAAGCGTACTCCCAGGCCCCCTCCAGGATCCTTGCGAGAGTAAAAAGCTGATCCGTCGTTCCACGACCAGGACGGAATCCACATTGTTCCTCCTCAATCTGAGATTCGACAATCGGCCTGACCCTCCTTTCGAGTACCTTGGAGTAAACTTTCCCGGGGAGGCTGAGTAGTGTGATGCCTCTGTAATTGGCACATACCCTCTGATCCCCCTTTTTGAAAAGGGGGACCACCACCCCGGTCTGCCACTCCTTCGGTACCGTTTCCGACTTCCACGCAACGTTGATGAGACGTGTCAACCATGACAGTCCCTCAACACCCAGAGCCTTCAGCATTTCCGGGCGGATCTCATCCACCCCCGGGGCTTTGCCACTGTGGAGTTGTTTGACGACCCCAGTGACCTCCCCCCGGGAGATTGGCGTTGATCCCACCGTCATACTCCAGCTCTGCCTCTAACATAGAGGGCGGAGTTGTCGGGTTCAGGAGTTCCTCAAAGTGTTCCTTCCAACGCCCCAACACTCCATCAGTTGAGGTCAACAACGTCCCATCCTTACTGTACACAGCTTCGATGGTTCCCTGCTTCCCCCTCCTGAGATGTCGGACAGTTTTCCAGAACAACTTTGGTGCCGCCCGAAAGTCCTTCTCCATGTCTTCTCCGAACTTCTCCCACACCCGCTGCTTTGCCTCGGCCACGGATGAGGCTGCTGCCCTTCGGGCCTGTCGGTACCTTGCAACTGCCTCGGGAGTCCCCCGGGATAACAAATCCCTGAAGGCCTCCTTCTTCAGTCGGACGGCTTCCCTGACCACCGGTGTCCACCAGGAGGTTCGAGGGTTACCGCCCCTTGAGGCACCTAGGACCTTGAGACCACAGCTCCCCGCCGCGGCTTCGGCAATAGAGGCTTTGAACACCGACCACTCTGGTTCAATGTCCCCAACCTCTACAGGAATGCCCAAAAAGCTCCGCCGGAGGTGTGAGTTGAAGTAATTGAACTTGGGCCTCCTCCAGACGTTCCCAGTTCACCCGAACTACACGTTTGGGCTTACCAGGTCTATCCAGAGGCTTCCCCCGCCACTCGACCCAACTCACTACCAGATGGTGATCAGTTGACAACTCCGCCCCTCTCTTTACCCGAGTGTCCAAAACATACGGCCTCAGGTCCGATGATACGATAACGAAATCGATCATGGACCTTCTGCCTAGGGTGCTCTGGTACCACGTACACTTATGAGCATCCTTATGTTCGAACATGGTGTTTGTTATGGCCAATCCATGACTAGCACAGAAGTCCAGTAACAAAACACCACTCCGGTTCAGATCAGGGGGGCCGTTCCTCCCAATCACGCCCCTCCAAGTGTCTCCATCATTGCCCACATGGGCGTTGAAGTCTCCCAGCAAGACTGAGGAGTCCCCTTCAGGAGCCCCATACAGGACTCTTTCCAGGATCTCCAAGAAGGCCGAATACTCTGAACTGCTGTTGGGTGCATAAGCACACACAACAGTCAGAGTTTTCCCCCCCATAACCCGCAGGCGTAGGGAGGCGACCCTCTTGTCCACTGGGGTAAACTCCAACAACGAAGCACCTAACCGGGGACTTGTGAGTATCCCCACACCCGCCCGGCGCCTCACATCCTGAGCAACTCCGGAGAAGAATAGAGTCCAACCCCTATCCAGAAGTAAGGTTCCAGAGCCGACGCTGTGCGTAGAGGTGAGCCCAACCAGATCCAACTGGTACCGCTCCACCTCCCGCACAAGCTCCGGCTCCTTCCCCCCCAGAGAGGTGACATTCCACGTCCCCAAAGCCAGCTTCTGCCGCCCGGGTCTGGTCCGTCGAGACCCTCCGCTTTCACTGCCACCCTTCTGGCAGCGCACCCGACCCCATCGATGTTTCCCGTAGGTGGTGGGCCCGCGGGACGGAGAAGCGGAGGTGTTGCCCACGTTGCCTTTTCGGGCTGGGCCCGGCCGGGCTCCGTGGCAAGCCCGGCCACCAGACGCTCGCCGACGAGTCCTCCTTCTGGGCCTGGCTCCAGAAGGGGACCCCGGGCTTCCTCCGGGCCGGGTATCCTCACTTCCTGTGTCGTCTTTCATGAGGTCTTTTGAACCAATCTTAGTCTGGCCCCTTGCCTGAGACCAATTTGCCATGGGGGACCCTACCAGGAACACAAGGTTCCAGACAACACAGCCCCCAGGTTCATCAGGGCACACAAACCTCTCTACCACGGTAAGGTGCTGGTTCTTCAGAGAGGATGTAAAAAATATATTTGAACAATTTCAAAACGTTTCCATAAATAGCAGATCTTGCTCATACATGCACTGTGACAGGTTTTGAACTTGTAGACTACAATTATATGTGGTTGAGTAGCTAAGACTAGAATTATGTGTGGTTGAGTAGCTAAAGGGCAATAACTTAGCACATTTAGACCGCACTGATATTATCCATATTTCATAAATGAATGCAGTTCAGTCTGTCAAATTACCATCTTTTGACGGACTGATTCATTCTTCAGCAATGATTCAGCCTCATTGAAGTCGTCTTCATTGGCAGCTGGATGGGGAACATATATGGGTTGTGGCTGACCCTGGTCCCTGACTACCAGCCAGGGTCATGTTGCCCTCTGCCAACTCATTCTTGATGAACTGCACATCTCTGGACAGGTCCTTTACCACCACAATTACTTCAGCGAGCATTGTAGTCATCTTCTGGATGGCAATGTCTTACGAAAAATATAATTGAAAAGTGTAAAGTGAGAATTCAAAATAACCTGCAAATGACTCATGAGGAATTACACTCATTTCAAGTCTCCTTTAATTTAATTTCAAACCTTTATTTATACAGATAAAATCCCATTGAGATCATTGATCTCTTTTCCAAGGGAGACCTGTTCAAGTAGTTCCACATGAAACATACAAACATAAACAGAACAACAAAAGGACATCATACAGCATAATTTACACAATTATCCACATAAGCAGGTACCAACAGCTTCCAATTGAGTAGCAACCAACCGAGCTTTAAAAACATTTAGTGGAACCAGATTGTTCAGTTTCCATTTTCATTTGCAGACTATTCCAAGACAGAGGAGCTGCATCTAAAAGCTGTCTTCCCTAAGACAGTCCTAGCAGTTGGCACATTTAATAAAACCACAGCATTCGATCTCAGGCAGTAGCCACTTACAATTCTCCGTGAGATCAAGGAGCAGATATAAGATGGAAGTTTCCCTAACATGGCTTTGTATATGAAAATGTACCAGTGACTGAGCCTCCGTACAGTTAGTGAAAGCAAACCAGCCCTTGCATACAGGGTACAGTGATGGGGTAATGCTTTACAGTCTGTCACAAATCTCAGTCTAATAGACTTGCCTTTCAAAAGCAGCCTGGTGTCATCGCCGTGTATCTGTGTGGTTCCATCTCTAAAACGCAAACATTCATGAGACTTAATCACTGCACACATTGTGAAAGGTTATTAGGTGTGTGTCAGGGTTTTCGCTAGGATTTTTTCTCGCCGGTCAGATGTCCGGACAGAATTTATTTTACCGGATAAATTTGAAACTTACCGGTCATGTTTCAATAACAGTCTATCCAGAGATGGGGACTCGAGTCTGCGACTCGGACTTGAGTCGCACTTAAGTCGCACACACAGAGACTTCAGACTTGACTTGGACTCGTGACCAAAAGACTTCAGACTCGACTTGGAATCGTGTGTTGGGACTCGTGAACAATCATTGTGTTTTCTATTTTTGACGTATTAAAGGTGGGGTAGGTACATTTGAGAGAAACCGGCTCGAGATCGCTAGAATTTGAAAATACACAACCGGAGATAATCTGCTAGAGGCTGCTACTTCCTTATAGAGCCCGCCTCCTCCAACACACACGAACGCGCACATGACCAATGAGGGCACGAGATACGTTTGTGCCCAGATGGAAGGCTGACAGGCAGGTAGGCCATCCAGTTATTTTAGCCGGGCTCATTACACAGACGTGCACGCCTGTTACTACCTCGTAGTAACACAACGGCGACCGGCGGCACAACGGCGACCGGCGGCACACCTGCGGCTGTACCGCTTAGGTTCAACTACAAAAACTTCGAACAAAACGCCGGCGGCACCAACAAAAGGAGCGCACACTGCAAAGTCTGCAATATCAAAATCAAGGATGCTGGCGCAACAACGTCGAATTTCATCAGGCACTTGAAAACTCACCCGGAGAGGTCAGTCACATTAACGCATGGACGGTTAGCAAACATGTTTAGCTCAGCATCAGCTATGTAATGCTAACTTAGCTTGCGACTAGCTTTGTAACTGAATATTTGAAAAGATTAGTGAATTGCTTGTCACACTTGTTTGAGTTGAGTGGCGTTGACATCCAACTCTTGACATGACATAAAAAAGGTCGGTAACATTAATCATTACCCGCTTTTAAGTACTTTTAACAGTTTCCCTGCGGGGGATTAATAAAGTATTTGTGATACTGATTTCTGATTCTGAAATGTTTTGCTTATAAGTTGTTTGCATTTAGCTAAAGTGTGATGTTTGTCCTCATATTGCAATAGCCTGTTTAAAGTGATCATATAACAAACAACTAATCAGTACTGATACTGTATGCTAATAGATATAGGAGTGATAATAACACAGTAAATGCTTTGAATTTCTTAGATATAGCTGTGCAGTATTCTTAACAGACTGGATAGCAGCAGACAATAGAAGGCTTATTACAACCAGAAGAGACATGAGACTTTTATTTTTTTAGAGACTTGAGACTTGACTTGGACTCGTGACCAAAGACTTGAGACTTGATCAAGTCTCACCCCACAAAGACTTGAGACTTGACTTGGACTCGTGACCAAAGACTTGAGACTTGACAAGTCTCACCCCACAAAGACTTGAGACTTGACTTGGACTCGTGACCAAAGACTTGAGACTTGACTTGCAAAAAAAGACTTGAACATCTCTGAGTCTATCTTACAAACGCAACTATAATGTACACCTAAATTGACGAAAGAATCACAACAACCTCAAATCAATTTGACTATTTAATGAACAACAGAAACGATTAAACAAAAAGAACAGGAACGATTGAGCAAAACCTCATTAGCCGCTAAAATGTAGGCTATTAAAAAAAACACCTGTAACATCTGGAGCCCGTTTTAAAAAAAGGCATCACATTTACCCTAGGCTACCCTTTTTACTTTCTCCTTGCTTTCATTGCGGCACAGTCCTCTGCTGCCGAGCTGAAATGAAACGTGTCCAAGGTGTCTTTGCAGCTTGCAATACGCATAAGCCGCGTCACTCTCTCCTCCTCCAGGCGACTCCGCAGTGATGTCTTGACACGGTTCAGCAAGGAGAAGCCCCTCTCTGCAGGCACGCTTGACACGGGCAGAACACAGGCAATTTTAGCCAATGTAGCCCAGTCAGGGTATAGCTTGCTGAACTCGCAAATGAGTACTTTGCAAGCTGTGGCAAAAGTTAAATCCCCATGCCCGCTGTATACTATGAGTAGGCTAGCTACTAGAAAGAGAGTGTCAGGTGCTGCGCAGAAGTTATATGTTGTAGAATACATAGGATAAAAAGAATATGACCAAGAGAAATGTTGAGAGAATTGTTTCCCATGGGGGTATCGGGAGGGGTTCAGAAAGATGTCGAGGGAGCTGATGAGATCCAGAGTGTCATCGGGGAATCGGTCTTGTAACGCATTGATGAGATGCTGAATGTACTTTGATCGTACGTTTGTGTGAGCCTGAATGGACCTTTCATTCAGATGTGTCACTTCCACATTTCTATACTTTCCATCTTGGAGATCATTTTGGAATTCCACCTCCTCTGGGCCTAGCTCATCTTTCAGCTGTGTAAGACCTGCGATAGATGCATGCACAATTGGCCTGATGCTGCCAAGATTGGCGTCCTCCTTTTGAAAAACCAAACTCAAATTGGTCATCACTGGAAGTACATCAGACAGTGAGTGGGTGAGAGCAATGAAAGAATACTGCTGAATCTGATTTTGAATACCTTGGGCTTGGGTATTTTCGTTCACTTTCAACCAGAGCAGGCCAGTTGCTTTTAACACAGCCAACAGCCAACGGATGGCGCATGGCCGTTTCAAACTAACCATGTCTTCATCGCTTAGGGTCGCTGTCAGCTGACGGAGGCGATTCGTCCTACTTGCGGAGTGCTTGTAGAATGAATGGATTGTATTCACAGTGCGTCTGTATGCACTCACCTGACTCACAGCATTTGCAGCATCTACAGCTGCATGTGCAGCTCGGTGAGCGACACGGTGCACCTGGATCAAGAAGGGATTTACTCTCTTCAAGAGAGCACCAACTCCAGCACACTTCCCTGTCATCACACTGGCTCCATCCGAGCTCAGGCCCATGACCTTTGATAGCTCAATTCCTCTCCCTCTCAGCACCTCCACCACTTTCTCATATATGCACTTCGCAGTTCCGGAATGCAAGTTGTAATTGCCCAGAAGTTTTCAATCTTGCCCTTGTTTTCAATCTTGGCATATACGATTAATTTATTTTCCACTGTAATACTGACAGTCTCATCAATGATGATTCCAATGAATTCACTGGCCTTCAGTTTTTCATCAAGCTGCCTCATAATAACACCCTCCAGTGCCCTCTCCATGTCACACAAGGATTCGCTGTGCTTGTAAATGATGTCATCGGTTCCAAAATCAGGAGCCTCTACTGCCCTCAGTAAATCAGTCATTCCTCTGAACTGGTTACCTGGAATATCATTTTTGGTCATGTGAAACACCACTTTAAATTGGGAATGCAGCTTCTGGCTGCTCTGTTCTTTTGCGCTGTCGATATGACTTTTCATAGCCATTTGTTGTTGTCCTGCGTTAACTGCGAACGTATGGTCTTGGCACTGGCTGTGCTCGGTGAGGGCTGATGCTCTCATGTTGGTTGATCCTCTGGTAAAGCCATTTTTCCTCCCTGACCTAGCACAAAGGGAGCAAAACATTTGTTCCACTCCATCGACACTTTCGCATTGAAGCCGTTTGATTTTCTTCACCGCTGGATCTGCGGTTTCGGATGTTTGCGGGATTGCTTCATCAGGCACAGAGTCAGACTCAGAGGTAGGCTTATCGACAGGCTTACTGCTATTTTTGAGGAAAAATGTTTGAATGTTGGATTATTTAGCCATATCTAACTGCTTGCCACGAAGGCAACTGATGCATTCCTTCAACGTTTACTAGGCCTATAATAAGTATTACAGAAGCTCGCGAATGTGTGTAATGTGTATGACGTGTTTGTGTCTAGGTCTATTGTTTGGTTCCCGGGAAAACTCTCAGAAGAAACACCGGCTGTTGCTATGCCTGCTGTGACGTAAAGTTCTCCGCTTGTAATTATGCCGTTACAAGCTTCAAAGTTGTATTTATCATCTGAATTTGCCAAAATAAGTTTAATATTCTGAAAGCCAAGACTTTGTTTATTTGAAATCAGATGAAAACCAACTCTCACAGACTCTGCCGTGTTATCTATGATTACTAAACACCACATTCATAATTTCAGCGAGCGGCGCTGAGGAAGAGCAGAGTGCGAGTGAGAGGTGCCCGTCATATTCCCTCAGGAAGGCAACAGGAAGTTTGTGTTTATTTTTTAAATGAGCCGTTGCGACTTCCGACAGATTTTGATAGAGAGGGTCACAAATGTCTAGGGATAGCATACGTTATCTAAGTTTTGTATGAGCATTATTATCGGACATTTTGACCGGCAGGTCTTGAATTTCCCGTTTTTTTATAAATGTTACCAGGACCACAATGGAAACAAGCCCTCAGGGCTTTTTGTTATCCTTTAGCATTATTGTATAACTGTGCCCCTGTACTTTTTTCAAACTGTTGATAAAGTATTCAATCAAAGAGGGCAGATGAACAAAGAAGAGAGCAATGATCATCATCAGAATATAGAGATGTAACCTTTTCACACACACACAGATCAGAAAATGTCTACAAATGTTAGATGATCGTCTGACTGTATGGGATCAAACTGGTGGCAGTTTCCTCTAAAGAAGTCTAGAGGAGGGAAAAACAAATGCTGTAACATTTACACAAAAAACACGACTAGTGTGATTTGATTTGTCTACAAAGATATTACTTTACATTTTAGTAGTACATTGGGTTCATTAGTGAGGAATACAATGGCATACTATTTTGTGCACGTTGTGGGGGTCCGAGGGGGGTGTACTGCACCGAGCCGTATCCCATTCCCGATATCCCTGTAGAAACAAAATCATTAGTCATATTTCACTATACTTTGGGAGTAGCAACATAACCTGATGTTCCAGCATATTGTTGTCAACTACCACAGGATGTCTGAACACAAAATCTGAATTGTAAGTCATACATATGTCAAATAGTATTCATTGAGTTCTGTGTCCCGGTCTCTCAAAACGTTAGTGTAGTGAAAGAGTAGGGCATCCAGGGCTCTCGACTAACTTTTTTCACCATCCTCCCGGAATCGTCCCGAAATACAATCTAAGCCGTCCCGAAATTAATGTGGACAGTCCCGAATATAAAATATTAGTTTTTCTACATTATCATTAGTTAAAATCATTCAAAGTGACCTTTAACATAAATAAAACATCATACAAATCATTAGATGATAATTCATCAACCTTTTTATTTGAGTAAATCAGTCAATCACATAAACAAAGGCCAAATATATTTAAACTATTGCTGTCAAAATCATCGCGTTAACGGCGGTAATTCATTTTTTGAATTAATTGCGTTAAAATATTTAACGCATGTGCAGAATGGCCCGCCCCATACGTGCCACCAGTGGCAGCGCCAGGGTATGGCTGGGGTAGGCTACACCCATACCAAGAAATGGCTTAGCCCCACCATGAAAAATGATGTTAAAGTAAGCAAAATAAAGTCTGCCAACAGAGTAAATTGCACAGACAGCAGTTAGTAAGATTGATTTCAGTAGCCATGGTTTTGAAAACTTTTGTCACGTAGTGATCGTCTTCTCAATATAACATCTTTGATAACGGCGTGGTGTTGTTGCAGGAAGTCCCGACGGAGAATACTTTTGCTGTAGTAGACAGGGGTGCACATACCGACGTACTTGTGAAGCTTTCCCAGATGGCGGTTAGATCACCGGACGACAGAGTTGGTCTCCGTGTGCACAGACAGGGCTGCTGTTAACGTTGGTCTGTACAACGGAACTGTGCCAAAACTACGCCAACCGGCTTCGGAGGGAGACTCCCTTCCTTCACTGGAGAACTGCGCTAAAACTCACAACGTTCACACTCTGTGGTCACAAAGTACTCCACTAGCTCGGTCGACTTTCCTGAAGTACTCCCCCTGTCACGGTCGAGTGAAGGAAGCAGGACCCAAATGCAGATAACTTTTGAGAAACCCTTTATTTCAAGGATAATGCCAAAACACGGAACACTCACCGGTGAACTCAGTCACCAACAAACAACGACTCAACACTGAACACAGAAAGAGACAAGACTAAATACAGGGAGGGGTAATCACGACAACGAGAAACAGCCGGGCAGGGGAGGAGAAACACAAGGACAACAGGTGAACACAAGCGGGTAATCAGGGAGGGAAACAGACAGAAAGCAGACAGGCAGGAAATGGGGGTGAACACTTTACACAATAAGACAGGAAACCCAAAGACAAGAAAAACACCAACACAGACAAAACTACAAACGTGACATAACTTGAGAATCGTGACACCCCCGTTGATAGAAATCAACACGTAATGAATTAAGACCCCACAGTTTGATGATTGATATGTGTGTGGGTTGTCTTTCATTTTGACACGCAGAAAAATGTTATAATAAACATAGATACTGGATGTTAAATGGATATATCCGCCATCTTTCATTTATCTTTCCATTCCCACAACAATATACATAAAGAAATGGCATATTTTGGACATAGTTCGAATGGTGATTAATCATGATTAATTCATTTTTAAACTGTGATTAATCTGATTAAAAGTTGTAATCGTTTGACAGCCCTAATTTAAACAAACACACAAACGAGAAGATTGCTCTAATATTGAATCCAATCAAGTCCCATCCAATTGTCAAAAAAATCCAACACTGTCCTGCCCCTGCGAAATGAACCATGGTTGACCATGGTAGACCATGGTTGGGATATGGCACCACAGTCAACCATGGTAGAGCACTGATATAAACCATGGTCTACCATGGTCATAAACCATGGACTACCATGGTCTACCATGGACATAAACCATGGACTACCATGGACATAAACCATGGACTACTATGGTCTACCATGGACATAAACCATGGTCCACCAGTACCATGGACATAAACCATGGTCCACCAGACTGGAAATAATATAAATTAATTAGGGCTGTCAAGTTAACGCGTTAATAAAAAATTAACGCCACTAATTATTTTAACGCGATTAACGCATGTGTATTTTTTGTCCTCGGCCGCCCCGTAGTTTCAGAACACATCGAGTTTAAAATACCATCTACAAGCTGATGCTGACAGCCCCGCTCCTGCCGCCCGCTTGCAGCAGACCACACTTCCACGCTCACCGGCAGGCACCGACTGGCCATCGGGAGGACCGGGAGGGTGTGTGTGTGTGTGTGTGTGCGTGCGTGCGTGCGTGCGTGCGTGCGTGCGTGCGTGCGTGTGTGTGTGTGTGTGTGTGTGTGTGTGTGTGTGTGGCCCGAGCGAGCGAGAGAGAGACCTTACGTTCATTGTTGTTGTTAGCATCTGGTGCTAGCTAGCTGCGCTAATGGATATAAGGAGCTGTTTAAATTAAAACAGAGGAGCGACATTTCGCCACAACTGCACCGAGCACTTGACTTGATGCAGGAAGCCAGACAGCGGGACATTGTAGGAGAAGTCAGCACACTCATGATTGCAGCAACATGATTGCAGCGTCCAAGCAGCTCCCGTTCGAGCATATGTCTTGAGTTGCACATAGCTCCAACGATCCAACACACACACACGCACGCACACGCACACGCACACACACCCCATTTGTATTGTATGAGAGAGGTTAAGGTTGACTTGAGGCGAATATTTGTAACGTTCAGAGGTTGTTGTGTTTAATATTCATGAGAATATTTGTCATTGTTCAAATGATAATAAACACACATATAAAGCATATTTGTCCACTCATATGTTGATAAGAGTATTAAAAACTTGAAACATATTCCTCTAAGGTACATTTAGAACAGATAAAAAATGTGCGATTAATTTGCGATTAATCGCGATTAACTATGGACAATCATGCGATTAATCGCGATTAAATATTTGAATCGACTGACAGCCCTAAAATGAATACAAGGTTTTCAATAGTTTCAAGCATTTCATTTTAAAATATTTGTATAGATCATGTTAATTGCACTTAATTTCATCTACAGTACACTGTCACTCTATAGTTGCACACACACTCATTAAATGCTCATTAAACAGTTGGTGAACATGTACAGATTATTTGATATACATTCATCATGTGACGGTGCCTGCATGCGCCTCATTAGAATGATTGTCGACCATGGTTTCTATAGACCATGGTTTCTTGAGACCATGGTTAAAATATTCAAATGGTTGACCATGGTTTCTGGAGTTGACATTGTGACCAAGGTAGGCTGACCATGGTAGACCATGGTTTCTTCCCCATGGTACTGTGACCATCATGGTATTTTGTGGTCAACCATGGTATTACCATAGTTGGCAATGGAATACCATGGTGACCATGGTCAACCATGGTTACGTTTCGCAGGGGAGAAGACAGAACCCAGAGTAACCACTAACCAGGATGACAGTCTGTAACTCAGGAGACCTTTACAAACGCCCCGCCCCCTCGCACACAGACGGGAGAGAGAGATCTCGTCTGGATTGGAAAGCTCGAAAATACATCATAGACGCATGTTGTAGTCTAAATGCGAAACTTAAACTGCGATATAATGTGTATGTAGCAATAATACATATGACATATATTTTTTAAATGTCTCCAGTACCGATAAAAAGTCCGATAACGTCGGAGCTTAACGTTACCACGGTCTTTAATAATTCCGGCCAGGGGCCTGTTTAATACCGGGGCTCGGTACCCATCCCTACATGGGGAGAGGCGCAGCATATTGCTGAGGACTAAATACGATGGAGAGTTCTCATCTCAGCCTTATTACCCATAGAGGATGAAGAGGAGTAAGTAAATAAAGAGGCCGGCGCTCCAGGGTCTGGTTCTGCTGTGCGTTTTTGTGATTAACGGTAAAACAGTTCAGAATTCCTCCAAGGGATGCCATTGTCATTGTACATCACTCAACCCGCGAAATACACACACTCAGTACATAGCTAGACCCGCAAATGTGCGGGCCAGGAATTTGCGGGCACAGCCAGCGGCACAGCTGTAGCTAAGCGTGTGTGTGTGTGTGTGTGTGTGTTGTTGGAGTCTACCGGACCAGGTCCGTCCTCCGCGCAGATCGTTTGGATATGGCCAGAGCGGGGTCGCCGTCCGGAACCGCCGATGACCGTTCTTAGTTCTGAGGGAAAAGGAATTGTGTCCTTCGACACTATTCTCTGTTAGCTGTACAAAAACTAGACTTTGCACTCCAATGGATTGTTTCTTCAAATAAGCACTTTATTACACAGTTCAACAAAGATACATCAATCTGATACTATACCACAAAGCGCCTTGGACTCCTTCTTGAGTTCTCACCGTGACAAGCTCGTCAGTGTAAGATCCCAGTGAAGAGAGCGCCGAATCCTGAATACATCTTGTTCTTTATAGTATTTGCTGTGAAGCCCCCACCTTTGGTGCTCTCTTGTGCTGTAATCTGCCTTTTCTGCCCAGCAACACCCAGTTTTAGCCAAGGTCAGGGCCATGGCCCTACTCCCTCTTCCTAATTTCGATGTGTCTTTATTACCTGCTTTATCTGGTTTTCGCTCACAAGACAGTTGCGCCTTTTGAAGGTCAGGGCCACACATACTCGTAACATGGTGTTCTAGTCCTTGAAGATAACAGGATGTAGCCGGTCAACTGCTGAGGCTTCTCAGCAGTAAACTTTAACACATTACTTTTCCACTCAGACAGCTTTATGTTGTTAGCGTTTCCATGTTATGATTTACTATATCTTATATTCACTGTTACTTTTGCCTTATCTTTATCCTTCAGTGTGTATGTCGCGGGTTTCTAAATGTTTTGTGCGTGTGTGTTTATGTTGACAAGGAGTTTTAATAACTGTGTGCTACACAAAACGTGCAGTCGGTTTCAATTTCATTGCCGTTTGAAGTAGAGTTAGCAGGGTATTTTTATTTTAACTCTCGTCCCAAATTCGTCCCAAAATTATTTGTTATCCTCCCCGACAATATTTTTTCGGCCCCGGGACGACGGGACGTCCTTAAGCTCGAGGCCTGAGGGCATCATACCAGTTTGTACTTGCTCGCTGTGGGGCCTGTAGCTGTGGGGCCTGTAGCTGTGGGGCTTGGAGCTGTGGGGCCTGTAGCTGTGGGGCCTGTAGCTGTGGGGCCTGTAGCTGTGGGGCCTGGATCTGGTGGTAATGGGCAGCACCAAATCCTGACATCCCAGCTGAAACACACAGTAGGAAATAAAGTTATTAGCATATGACACTATTGTAACCTCCCATGTAAGGAACCGTTTGATTTCCTTTCAGCTGATCCCTAGATGTAATGCATTGCTGACCCAGGGATAAAATAAAGGGATGAAAGCCAAATGCACTGTCCCAATTTTCACTTTCATCAAAACCGTTATAAAGATAATGTGACAAAACACACATGCCAGAATGTTTAAACATGCCAGAATATGTTATGTGACTGCTGACTGTTTGATAACTCACCATCATGAACTTGCTCAGAGATTGCAGATAGTTTCCATAGGTGCCAGTAACCAGATCTACAAAGGGGCAATGGAAAACAAGTTGTGACAAATTGTATACAGAGTGCTTAATCTAAAAGCATTGTGTACTATTACACATCTGTACTAGCCCACCTCCGCTCCGCGCCGTCCGTTACATGAGCCTGGTCAGATTAATAAGAGAAGGAGTTCAAAACACCGGAATAAAAGTTATAACAATAATCTGATTTTAATGGTAAAAAACACCAATACAAGTTACAGAGCACTCTGGACTCCCAGTTCTACTGCCGTGCGATACAGCTATCGGGACCAGCCAGTCAGAAACAGGGGGCATTTTGCATGAATCAACAACAGTTGGGGCGGAGTTGTGTCGGTTCTTCCGTCCCATTTTACTCCTAAGTGAATTAGAGAGTCCGTGGGGAGGAGTTGTGAAGGCTGCTCACTCTAGGTGTTATTTACTGGTTGGATTCACTTCGGGTCGGGCTCAATACAGCAAATTAGAGTTCTGGGAAAAAGTATTTTTCTTCTGAACAGAGCGTGAGAGCTTCGGAAGTAACAGTCACTTTTTATCTTGCACCTGAATTTCACACAAACTCTATTCTTTCCCAGACAATCAAATATTATACACATATATATATTGGTGCCTGAGATTATATTGGCCCAGATTGAACCTTGAAAAGAATATGTGTGTGTGCTGGTGGGAGGAGGTGTTTGTGTGTGTAGTAGGGTAACTCATACACAGCATTTGAAACACAACCACTGTCATTCTTTTCTACTGTGTCTGTTCCCCAACATTTATATACATCCATCAGAAGCTGGGATTTAGAGCACTTTAAACCTTTAGGAACAGTCCACCATAACAACTTCTTATGACAGTGGAGGGAGACCAAAATATGTTTAAAAAAAAACTCGTCCTTGTTGGCTGAGTCATCGTGCTCTTCCCCCTCCGACGCGTAAGCCAACAAGGGCATTTGGTACGAAGGGGAAGGGGCAGCTTTTCCCTCAATGGTGGAACTGATGAGTCTAACACACAATGACCGGATACAAGGCACACAACAACAACCACATGTCACCAAAATGGCAATAAAAGTAGCCACAGAAATTAGAAGAGACATTATTACATCTTTAACACATAGTTATGTAGAATAAAAATAAACAAATCCCTTAAACAATGGGCTAAAAATATGTGACCCGCTCTATCGAAATCAGTCGGAAGTCATCATTTCAAAATAAACGTGGATTTACGTACAAAACAATTTTTTCGGGGTTCAGGTGTTTTGTTTGATTTTAAACAAACAAAGTCTTGGCTTTCAGAATATGAAACATTTATTTCCAATATCACACGAAAAATAAGATTTCAGCTCTCACTCGCAATCTGCTCTTCCGCAGCGCCGCTCCCCCTCCCTCCAGCTGAAATTATGAATGTAAGAGTATAGTAATCTTGGATAACACGGCAGGGTCCGTTACAATTTGTTTTCCTCTGATTTCAATTAAACAAAGTCTTGGTTTTCAGAATATTAAACTTGTTTCGGCAAATTCAGATGATAAATACAACTTTGAAGCTTGTAACGGCATAATTACAAGCGGAAAACGGAGTAACTTAACGTCACAGCAGGCATAACAACAGTCGGTGTTTCTCGTGAGTGTTTTCCCCGGGAAACAAACACAATACACACAAACTGAGATTACCTACTGTAACCCCAGTTTCTATGAGTAAATGGCGCAGCCCTCTAAGGCTATCGCTATTGGGTAATCCCCCTGCGTCCCCGCGCAGCACTGAAACACTTGTAGTCCACGCCCACCCGCAAGGTGGGCCCCACCCTTGGGCCTCCTTCCGGAATAAATAGGAAGGAGGCCCGGCAATCCGCTCCCATACAAAATAACTTTTCTTCAGCTATTCGTAGAGCCAGTGGGGCCCAGCGCTTGGAGGGCTCCCATTACTCATAGAAGCTGGGTTACAGTAGGTAACCTCAGTCTATTTCGTATATGGCTTCGCCCTCTAAAGCTATCGCTATTGGGTTAAGGGCGAAGCATGATGTAGTCTGCGCCCCACTGGGTCCGCCCGGCACTAGAAGCACAGACACTCCTGCTCAATAACACCCCCTGCCTGTTGTGCCATGCGTAATGGTGCATCACCGTCCCTGGAACATAGCAAAACATGCCTATCTTCCCGACGGGGTGAAGGCTGGGAACAATACTGTTGGAGTCTGAGGGGTTGAGGGGTCTGAAACCCACCTCCAGCTCCGTGTGTCGTTTGGTGAGCTGGGTCAGTTCATAAAAGAAGGAATTCAAAGCACCAGATACAGGGTTAAACAATAATCTGTTTTAATGATAAAAGGTAAGAATACAATACACTTTTTAAAGGGGTAGGCCCACCCCTGCACTGGTCCGGGAGCTCATCACCATCTTGACGGCAGGAGGAAAGAGACTGGACACAAGGACTCAACAGGAGATATTGTAAGAACAACGGGAGGAGCTGTGTGGATGGTCCTCCCATACAGGTCATCTATTGGCCCATATACAACCGATGGGCTTTCGTAGCGTATCAGCGCACGCCAGCCAAGATGATCCGGAAACAGTCTCTTAGTTTGAAGCAAAACAAACACATCTGGTGTTCGCTGTCTCGTATTACTGCAGCTTTCACACACACACATTCTCCCTATGCATGTTTGACACACACACACACACACACATCTTATCCTCCAGCTCACCACACCAATGTCAACCTTGTTGGGGTTTAACAGTCATCATCTCATGACCTCCTCAGGACCAGCTAACCAACAATGATGAACTGTCCTCATACCCTCAGGCTATCTCTGAACTTCCTTTCACCCGAAGTCAGCTCACCCAGAATAATGTCTTATGCTCTTTAGGAGTCTTGAAATGAACGCACATATATTTCTCTCATTAACTAACACTTAACATCCCATATATCAGGTGACATAAAAATGAATATACCAGAATTACACTGTATTAAACTTCCTGCTATAACACGTTAATTTAATTCTCTTCAATACATACCGGCCGCTGTGAGAAAGTAGAGGCGAAGGTCCCACCTTGTCCAGCGATCATAGAGGGCGAACAGCCGCTCTCCGCGTGCCGAGAGGCAGAAGAGAGGCGCACAGCTGGCTCCCGACGTCACTCACTCCGACAGGACACCCAGTACAGGGTGTGTCAGAGAGGAATGGGAGACATCCCTCAAATAAAAATGAATAAATGAACAGGGGGAAGTCCAAGATGCAGCAGTGCAAATATCTTCCACTGACATTCCTCCGTGCAAAGCCGTGGAGGAGGACATTCCTCTGGTGGAGTGTGCATTGATGTTCTCCGGGGGCTCCACCCCAGAGGAGACATACGCCTGTGACACAGCCTCACATAGCCAGTGTGACAGCCGTTGTGCAGACAGAGGCTGCCCGATCGAGCACTCTCTATAGTGCACAAACAGGCGCTGAGAACGGCGCCAGGCCGCCGTTAGCAAGACAGCGCGTGCACAGGACAGAGGAGATGAGACGTGGCTTCTTCCTCCGACCTGGGGAATAAGCCAGCCAGGGTGATAACTATTGACCTAAAAGAGTTGTGATGACCTTAGGCATGAAGCCGAGTTAGGGCGTAAAACAGCTGAGCTGCATCTCCTTGGATCCAGAGACATGACGGGGCACAGAGAGAGCAGACAAATCACTCACCCTTTTCTCTGATAGAGCCAAAAGCAGTACTACTTTGGCTTGGTAAAGCCACGGAGAGGGCATGTAGCTCTCCAACTCGTTTCCCTGAGGTTGTGGAAAGCAGAAATGCTGCCTTTAAGGATAGCCACTTAAGCTCCACCTGGGCCAGGGGCTCGAAGGGAGGAGATGATGGGGCATCCGGCAGCAGGGGCAGGTCCCAAGCCGGAGCCCTCTGGGTGCTAGGGGGATGTTGCCATAAAGCCCCTCTCAGGAAGACGGACACTGACCTGTGGCACCCCGCCGTGGCACCGTCGACCCGAATATGTCGGGCAGAAATAGCAGCCACATAAATTGGAGTGGAGTGAGAACGGCCACTGTCTAGAAGGGACTGCTGTCTGGGCAACAGCGTACCTGCTGTCCCAAGGAACACGCACATTATTGCCCCACAGCCCGGAGCTCTAGCACGTTGGCATGGCGTGCACCCTCCTGGGCAGACTACTGACCCTGAACGGTCCTGCCCTGCCGTACTGCACCCCACCCTGATAAACCTGCACCTATGGTGACGGTCTCCTGGCGGGATGAGATGGTGCCCATTGGGGGCGCCCATCAGGAGATAGGCCCATCAGGAGATAGGCCCTGCCCCTCCAGTGTGACCGAGGGTGGAGGAAACGCTGCGACACCCTGACTTCCCTGCGCATGTGCCACTTCCCATGCCAAGTGAAGGCTGTTCAGCCACATCTGCATGGGGCGCAACGCTAGCGGGCCCAATGGCCGAGGCAGCCTGCCCAAGGGCCGAAGGAACTGAATATAAGGCACCATGTTGCCCGGCCCACGTGGAAGTAGGCATCCTTCAAGTCCACGGCTGTGCATGTGCTGTGGTCAGCATATAGAGTGGCAGCACCTTCAGGAATCTGTTGATTCCTCTGAGGTCCAAGATCAGGCGAAATCCGCTGACTTTCTTGCTCACGAGAAAGTACGCCGAGTAGAACCCTCTGGGCTAAGCAGAGGGTCTACTGGCTCGATTGCGTCCTTGGACAGAAGGATGGACAACTCTTGGGCCAGAGCTAGGGCCTCTGCCGGATCGCTGACGACTGTCATTTTGGCCCGGCCGAAGGCTAGGGTCCGGAACTGCGGTTCGTACCCCTGGGTTAAGGTGAAAACCACCCAAGGGTCGGAAGTACAGACAGCCCAGTAACTTAGCTACTGCTGGGAAAGCAGCCGAAGACTCTCGGGGACGGTCGTAGGCCAGACTCCGGCGACGAGTCTGCACCAATAAGGACATAACTCGTCCCCATTCCCTAGTCATTAGGGCAAAGGCTTACAGTGATGCATCACTGAGGCCCAGCAAAGAAGGCTCAGCCGGAGCCTGCTGCAGAGAGGTAGAGAAAGCCAGTATCAGATGGGAGAGGGAGTTTGTGTGCCGCTGTGTCATAGGCCCTACAGAGCGGCTCGTTTGTGACCCTGCACTGAGGCCGAGGACACCTGGCATCAGGAGCCCAAATCGGGGAGGCGATGGCAGGCGCAATGGATGGCAAGCAACCCAGCCCCACCCTCGCCGGATCCTGTCTGGCAGCAGAGTAGGAGAGGAGCGCTAGCCTGAGCCGAGTCGGCCTGCGGAACCTGAAGCTACAAGCATACCAGGGTTGCACGAATAATGGCCGCCATGAAGGCGTCCTCCGTGCCCTGCAGAGAGCTCTGAGCAGAGGAGTGGGAAGCCTCCTCGGGGTGAGCGGGGCCCCGTCCCCCCCTTCATATAAGAGGTTTGTCCCCCTGGCTAAAGGGCCAACAGGAGCGACTTCGTCTGCTCCATGACGGCAGCTAACCGACCCACCTTAGAGGACAGCCTGTTTCTAGCCCTCTACCTGGGGGGTGAACCCATAGCCATCCCTCCATCAAGTTGCCGGGAACGGTCATACTGAGCTGGAGGAAGTTGTGACGAGGAGAGGTGCCACCTCTGCGACTCTAGCCACTCTGAGCGCCTGAGGCATGAAGCTACAGCTCATGCAGGCGCTTTGCGTGAGACCCTCCCTCAAATGCTCGAGGCCAAGGCAGAGGGGGGCAGCGGTCATGGCCGTCCTCGGGCTCAAGAGAAGCCATACAGGCGCTACATGAATGAGCCAGTCCATAGGTAGCCAGATGCAGTGTAGCCGGGAGTGGGTGCGAGAACACAGCCTTCCCCAGCTACCTGCTGAACGGAAAGAGTAGAGCAATGCTCCTACTCGCCGAACACAGAGAGGGATGTGACTACACAACCCAGTCTCACGGCATTTCGTGTTCACCAACACGATTTTTAATCTATTGATTCGTGTTCACCATCACGATTTGCCCCTTTTTTTCGTGTTGCACAGGACGATTTTAAAAGCAATGTATTTCTACCGGTAACGTGTTTCGTGCCTGCAGGCTGCAGCACGTCTTTTTCTCCGGTCGGGTCGTGGAAGACCGGAAGCTGTGTGGTTCATAAAAACATGTTCTTACTCAATATCAAGCCACAATTATTGCTTTTATTTTAAATCGTATAATTTCGGACTTTTGTTGCTGTCTGTGAGGACAATAAATGGGGCTCAGAGCCTCAGGATACTGAAATCTGTATTTTTAAATATTTTTTTCCTTCTAATTTGTTATTCTTTTCAAAATAACACACTGTTATTTACTCACCAATAACACACAATTATCCTTGCTTTTATTTATTGGTTTAATTCCATAATCTCGGGCTTTTTTGGTGTCCGAAACACACTGCCTTCACTGGATGAGTTAAACAATGAAGCTCAACAGAACACGCCAGATGTTAGCTGCTAACAATCAGAGCAATACAGGGAGCGGGAGCGAGAGCACTGCCTTCACCAGCTGAGTTTAAATAAAGAAGCTTAACAGTACATGCCAGATGTTAGCCAAGCGGCTGCTGCTAACAATCAAGCGAGATCAAGTCAAACACAAATGTTTAAGACCAGACAACTAGCTTCTAAAGAAGAGAACAGCACAGAGCCGTAGTTACAGCAGTAACCATTACCAGTGCTTACACGGCACACAATTGGTCTATTTGTTTCTTGGCGCTAAGAACAGCGGTTAAGAAATAAATAAAACATATTAAATAATGTATTGGTTATAGATATGGGGAACAGACCCAGAACCCTTACAGTTCCAACTTGTACACTCTCAGAGTTAAAATAATAAAAAGAGACACTGACGAATCTTCATAAATATTTAGCTTGTTAGTTGACATATATATTACAACTAACGTTTACCTACATATAAGCATATGATATAAGCCCAAAACAATGCAGTGTTTTTTTTTCTGCACAGAATTCAGTTAAGATAAAAGTAATATTCTCAAACTTACTGTAAAAGCAGGCAGAGGGCGATCCGGACGGAGGTAGAAAAGCCACATCAGCCAGGAGAGATCAATCCAAAATGACACGGGGTGGATGGAACATACCACTAGGTTAAAATAGGATATTATGGGACATTTGGACTGCTCCACTCCTTCTAATCTCTGTCCAAAGGTAACTTTTAGATGTTTTTGTCATTACGCACAAACTTAAGAAGATTTACACATAATAATAATTTAAAAAAAAATCACAACCTAGTGTCCTCAACATATGGTGCTTAATTTAAAATGTGAGACCCCCCCTCCCATAACATGCTCTCACCCAGAGTGGGCATGCACATGCGCACGCGCACGCACACACACGTGCGCTCACACACACACACTTTGATTCTGGCACACACACCCCAAAAAAAAACTCTTTCTGAGAGAATGGGAATGTTACTCTTTTACTGTCGCTTTATGTCTGGATAAACTCCAGTCCAATGCAATTTTAAAGAGATAGCCATTTTTAAGTAATTAGTGGTTATTATTAAATATGGCTCTTTTATTGCTACTTTTAAACCGCTTGGAGGGCGTGTTCAGTATGCCCCACCCCCCACCACCCATGGCTGAAGAGCTGATTAAGAATCCGTTGTCAGATAGTGTCAGCGCCCCCTAGTGGCTAAGTTATTCAAGAAACCCTGTAACCCTAATTTTCAGAACCGTATGTACGTGTGTGAGGAAAGTTATATTGGCGCGTCCGGGATGAAGCTGATCAATAATCCGTTGTCCGATTGTTTTAGCTCCCCCTAGGGGCCGAGATAGTAGTGAAACACTGTTTAAAAGGAGTATAAACAAAATTGGACACCAGATTTTGGGTCAGCGTGCCGCCCCAACTCGCCTCACACACGGCCTTACCGTTCTCCTTAATTGGTTAGGGACAAGAATCAAGCTATAACACACAATAAATCGTTCTAACTCCACAACAATAGGTTTTTAGAATCCGCCTTATATGTTGTACAGCTCGCCAAGACGCACGCGTGGATGTCTTCGCCTTTCTCGTACGACACTCCCACCCAGAGTCATGTACTTTCAGGGAGCCTCACAGAGGGTAAGACCTTTAGGCCATGAAAACTTTGAAAAACAAACTTGTCGTAGGAATGTCGGCCCGGGACACCAAGGGCATCCACACGTGTGCCTTGATGAGCTGTACGACATATCCGAAAGGCCGACTCCAAACCCTTATAGTTCTCGAGATATAACGCAAAAGAGAAGGAGAGTTGTGAGTGCTTAAGCTTTAGTAACGTGTGATTACAAAGTCAGGCAGTTGCCGTGATCAAGAGTTTTAAAACGATCGATTAAGTTAAGATAATAAGCTATCAGCAACAGAACAGGCACACGGGATACCCGGAGATGACAATGACAACAACAACAACAACCAGAAGTTACAACATGCTTACCGCAATAGTGGTCCGTGTAGACATTTTTGCAACTATTTAAAACATCTGTAACTTCTTATTGAAAAGTTGTAGACCATTGATGTCACCTACCATTCGACTCAGCGTCATCAAATTAGTGGGAGGAGGCATACAAAAAAGGAAACAAAAGATTCTGCTAAGTCCCTAGCTCAATGAATGTTAGGGACCCAAAATAGTGTCACTACAAAGTACGAATCCAAATTGCCTGAAACGTGCTCCTAACTGTTTTTTGGGTGGTCAATTTTGGCCTCAACACTTAATATTTCTCCCCCCCCACACCCCCCACACACAGACTACACCCCCCCCCCTACAGAGTACCCCCCTCCCTCCCCCATCAAGAAAAAAAGAAAAGAAAAGGCAAACGGCATAGATTCAACATTGATTCAATGTTGGCATTTCAATCATTAAATTCGACCACAATACAACATTGATTCAATGTCATATTTTCAACATTTAAGGTTGATCCACCATCAATCTTCAACCTTAACCAAAAATCAAGATTTTTGACCATAATTCAACGTTGATTTAACATCTTTTGCTATCTTTTTCACAAAGACTACGACCACAGAGGGAGCGAAGGTTTTAGGGACTGTTGTGAAGTCAATCTGCTAATGTTCTATGAACACACATTTTAATTAAATTCGAAATCTCAAATTATACCCAATATATATAAAGTTTGATATTAGAAGGTAACATTCAAAAAAAAGACAAAGAATACAAAGACATAGAGATGAAAGATACAATTATAATGAAAGATAAAAAAGGAAAACAATTCAATAATTAAAATAAAAAAATTGAAAACAAACTTTGTTAAGACGACATAATCACTTTCTATGCATGGTGGAATGCTTTCAGTTAACATAACAGAACATAATCCGTTTAACTAAATGTAACACTTTGTTTTTCCATCGCTATACATGCTTGCTGACCCTTCCATTGCACACTTTTTGTGACACAGTAGGATCCATCAACACCTGACTCCAACATGGGGCAGTGTCGTCCTGCAGGTGGCCATTATGAAGTCGACTTCATTTAGTCATAATCTAGTGTGAAAAGCCCACAGAATCAGACTATATTAAAATTAGTATGTAGTGTGAAATTGGTGTGATATTACTGACGCGAACAAGGAAGGGGGTCAGTGAGGTGCTTTTTCAGGCTACGGTGAAGTCATTGTACTAGTGTAAAAAGGACAGTATGGCATTGGGAATAGGAATGGGGGTGTGGATATGGGGGGGGGAATGATTGCATTTGCAATGTAAAACCAATCTGCGATGCCTTGTTCTTATTACATGCACCACGACCCCGGGAGTGAATCAGTCGAAAGCAGTCAAATAATTTGTGACAGATAATAATGGGATATGAACAGATGGTTTTCTCACTATATGGAAATGCCCGAGCTCTTCAATCTCTTCCTTCAACCCCCGACTGGAGCAGCCGGCCGGAGAGGTGAGAGGAAGTTCAGAGCTGCACATCTGATTGGGCACAGAAGCTCTCCCCTCTTTTACCCACACAATGGCTGTGGGGATTTAATCTACCACTCCTGGAACGTTAAAGAACCGGGTCATTTGGGATCCTCTGAAAAGGTGGTGTTGTGTGTGTAGATCGGGGGTAGGCAACAGACGGACCGCGGTCCGGATCCGGACCCAGACCCAGAGCTATAATCAAATACATTTATAGGGGATTTTTCGGCGCCTCCCGCTTTTTTAACGCTGATTTGGGTGACTTGTGTAATTTGTGGAGAACCGAAGAGTTTTCGTTTTGGGGGTGGGGGCGGGGGGGGGGAGTCAGTCCGTCCGTGTCCGTCCGTCAGTCCGACTGACGGACAACTTCTCACTTAAAAAAAGAAATCTAGACTGCAAAAATAATTAAACAAGCGAGTACCTGTTTTTCCTGGCCAAGGACAGGTTCCTTGAACATAACACGAGCGTAACGTGTCTTCACGTGGTATATGTCTCGTCTGAAAGGAGTGCTGACAGAGAGCACCGGAACGCCGCTCGAGCTCTTCAAATATTGCAGTACCCATAAGGAGCCGTACACATGCTGCAGTGTTTGTGTGGCTGTGTCTTTAGTTGTAAGCACAGTGGCGATCTGTTGTTGTTAGCATCTGGTTAGCTAGATATGCTAACGAATTTAAAGAGCTTTTCTACAACCAGGTGGAAGAGAGCTCTCTCCTGAGAGGCTCAAATAACCTCAGCTCAGTGAGGTTAAGGCACACCTTGATATGATCCTTATAGTTAGTAATGAGACTACATAAGAAACAGGTATAAAATACTATGACAGTAACAAAAAAGTTGTTAAAAATAACAAGAATACAGTTTAAAAGGGGAGTGATTTGTAAAATATCCAAAAACAAAAAAAAACAAAAAAACATCTCTGTCTCCTATTGATCTGAATATATTATAAAGAACAGCCAGTTAATTGAAGCATTATAGCACAGGCCTTTGTCAGATGGTATATTACGCTGTTTTTTTTCTGCTTCGAATAGTTCTCTCTTTTTTCACCATACCTGTGTTTGCATCACTGTAACCAATGAGCACCTGCATGTGTATGATAATGGCCCTGACACCATTTCAGCCCAGATCTAAACTCCTGGAAGGTGAGTGAGGGACTGCAATATAAGAGGGAAAGAAAGAGAAACTTTAAACTGTTGTGATTACGGTTATGATGTGTACAGACTGATATTGTTCTATAATCGTCTGAAACTGTTAAGTCATTAATGGGGATTACCACCCCCAGGTAAACAATACTCTGGGCTGGAACAGGACAGCTCTTTTTCCAGTTGATCATGAAACCCAGCTTTGACAGATGCGATATGAGTTGTACCGTCCCTGGAGCGAGCCAGCAGCAGCAGGTCGTCCAGGTAAAAAAGTACTCTCATTCCTCCTCTGTGTAGCGGCTGCAGCGCTGTCTCTACACACTTTGAAAAAGTACGAGGAGCCAGGGAATAGCCGAACGGCGGACGGCCTATTCCCTGGAATGAAAACCTCAGGAATTTCCTGTGTTTCGGAATGATGGCACATGGAAGTAAGTGGGTCTCATTCCCCCTGTCTTTTTGGGGATAAGAAAATAGCGGGAGTAATACCCCTGATTTTCTTCCTCCTGTGGAACCCTGGAAATAGTCTCTTTCAACAGGAGTTCCCGTAGCTCTGCTTGGAGCGCAAGACACTGTTCTCGGGATGTTAGGCGTGTCACCTGTATCCCTTTGAACTGTGGGGGGGTGGAGGCGAACTGCAGGGTGTACCCTCTGCTGATCAGCCCGTGCATCCATCCGTCCATCAAACACAGGCGCTGCCACGCCGAGAAACACTCTGACAGCGGGCGCACCTGTTCGAGATGTGTTGTGGTTGTCATGACGACGAGCCACTCCAAAGCCCTCGAGGCAACCCAAGGTGGGCCTAGAGCGAAAGGGCTGTGCGGAGGCCTCCACACGCTGCGTATCACTCCGCCTCGCATCATGAGACGTGTACACGCTCAGAGGATGGATGGAGGTGTGTGCAGTAATATCCACATGAGGCGTTAACACTGCTCTCATGGGCTTATTATTATGTATAGGTGGCGTATCTCGGACAGAAGAATGCCGCGAGGTCTGTGGTTTAATAACCGAAGAGTCATAACCATCAGAAAACTGTCGCGAACCATGCCGCCTACTAATCATCAGATTGGAGGCAGTTGGTGTAATTATTGTGCTCCGCAGGTTATTAATCGATAGATTAAATAGCGCAGGCTTTTGTACCGAACCCGGCTGGCTATTAACCGACAGGTCATAGGCAGCTCCCAGGGTGGGGGATATGTGACACACCTTTGTAACTGAAGACTCAGACCACGTGTTAGGAAATAAACAACGTTTATTTCGATCACACTGTCAAGATCGGTTTTGTTTTTTCGGCGGCTCTCGTGGAGTAGCCGCCAAACGGGAGTACCTCACTCCCCTCTTACCCCTCTGGTGGGGGCCCGTCGGTGCGGGACGGTGCTCTGGAGGTGCGGGTCGGTGCCCCAGCCGCCGCTGACGGACGATTCTGACGCCTCGGCTGCTGTTGCTGCTGGTGTCTGTCCGTCTGCCGCTGTGGCCGGGTTGGCTGCTGCTGCTGCTGCCGCTGGTGTCGCTGCTGCTTCACCGCTGACTAGAGCCAGCCGACGTGCTGGCGGATGTCCTCCGCCTGCTCCGAAGCCGCCTTCATGGAATCAACCATGGTCAGGAACTGGGGCCCGAACAGCCCGTCCGAGCTGATCGGAGCGTCCAGTAAGACCTTCCTGACTGGCTCTGTGACCGCTGCCTGCTGTAACCAGAGGTGACGCTGGATCTGTGTCATCCATGCCGTAATCCTCGCCTGGGACACCGCCACGGCTGCGCACAGCGTGAGCGCCGTGCTGGCCGCCTTAGCGATCTCCTCCGACTCCTCTGGAGCCACGGTGGTGGATCGCTCGACCAACGTCACCACCGAGTTGGTCAGCAAAGCGATGTTGACCTGTCTTACCCCGAAAAATGCCGTTAAGCTCGGTTCCAGAGCGGGGGTGGTTGGGAAAACCTCATCTGTGAAACCCTCCACCTTGGTGAAGGGGACAAGGGAGGCCACCGGAGCCCTCAAGCTCCTCGGGTTCGCCGCTGCACCTTCCTGATACCACCTAATGGCGGGGAAGCGCGGCCAGATTGGATCACTCGTGCCCGTCTGCACCTGGGAAAACACGCCCGCCATGTCATCCAGAGCCACCCTCTCCCGTACTCGTGGAACGGGGAGACCTCTACATGCTGCTGCCTTGCCGATTATTTCCGGCAGGTCCAGCATGATGCCTCCCAATGCCGGTAGCGCCGTGGCCACGGAGAAGGGGACCACGTGCTCGACCGCCACCTCTGACTCCCGCTCCGACCCCGTCTCCCCTGTCCGGGGAAGGGGAGAGCCGCATGGCGAGCCCTGGAGGGAGGCGGGGAAGGAGTCGTCTGACTCCTGCCCCCCACTCGCCTCCATAAACAGGCTGTCCTGGATGGGCACCTGTCCACCCCAGACGTCTTCCTCACCCGCAGCAGCTAGGGCGTCCGCCCTTTGCTTCCTGTCGGATGAAGGAAGACGTACACAATGAGGACATGCGACCTGCTGGCTGAGAGCCGCGTCCGCGTGCTCTGGCACCAGACAGGCTGCGCATATCGGATGCAAATAGCTCATAATGTAGCCTGTATTGCACGAAGGGCACATACGGACACATTCTTTATTGCTCATGCTGTTGCTTTCTCGTGCTTCAGTAAACTGCTGGTTGCTGAAGAAAAGAGGGAGCAGATTGCCGGGCCACCTTCCTATTTATACCGGAAGGAGGCCCGAGGGTGGGGCCCACCTAGCGGGTGGGCGTGGACTACAAGTGTTTCAGTGCTGCGCGGGGGCGCAGAGGGATAACCCAATAGCGATAGCCTTAGAGGGCGAAGCCATATAAGAAATAGAACACAGTCTGCTTAAACTAATACCACACAAACAATTATGTTTTCATGTTTTTATTGAACACACCATGTAAACATTGACAGTGCAGGGTGGAAAAATGTGAACCCCTAGGCTAAAGACTTCTTCAAGAGCTAATTGGAGTCAGGAGTCAGTCCAATCAATGAGACGAGATTGGAGGTGTTGGTTAAAGCTGCCCTGCCCTATAAAAAATACACACCAGTATTGAATTTGCTATTCTTAAGAAGCATTGCCAGATGTGAACCATGTCTCGCACTAAAGAGCTCTCAGAAGACCTACCATTAAGAGTTGTTGACCTGCATAAAGCTGGGAAGGGTTACAAAAGTATCTCTAAAAGCCTTGATGTGTCACAAGTTAGACACTTCTATTATTGTTTGTTTCATGCCTCATCTAAACTCTCCTGTCATTTCAGATCCTGCTTTCCTCCAGGCCCTTGTAATCAGCTCATTTCCCTCACCTGGTCTCCTCAGCCCTTCCCCTCACCTGTTACTCATTCCCTCATCACTCCACAGTATTTATACCACCTCATTATCAGTTGTCCTTTGCCAGATTGTCTTGTCGTTTCCGCCAAGCTCTCCAGTGAGTGTTGTGCTCTAGTCCCGAGTTTTGTCCTGCCCAGTTTTTGATTCCTGCCTGCCTGACGGATTTACTGGTTTTGACTCTGCCTGTCCTTGACCTGGAATAAACTGAACATTACTACACTGGTTGTATCTGAGTCGTGCTATTGGGTTCTGATCTGTACCTGTGATCGTGACATGATGTTCATCAGTCCACGTGAGACAAATTGTCTATAAATGGAGAATGTTCAGCACTGTTGCTACTCTCCCTAGGAGTGGCCGTCCTGTAAAGATGACTGCAAGAGCACAGCGCATAATGCTCAATGAGGTGAAGAAGAATCCTAGAGTGTCAGCTAGAGACTTAAAGAAATCTCTGGCACATGCTAACATCTCTGTTGACGAATCTACGATACGTAAAACACTGAACAAAAATGGAGTTCATGGGAGGACACCACTGAGGAAGCCACTGTTGTCCAGAAAAAACATTGCTGCATGTTTGAAGTTTGCAAAAGAGCACCTAGATGTTCCACAGCACTACTGGCAACATATTCTGTGGACAGATGAAACCAAAGTTGAGTTGTTTGGAAGGAATACACAACGCTATGTGTGGAGAATCCAAAGGGTTCACATACATTTTCTTGCAACTGTATAAATACGATTTATATCTTGTCCTTATTTGATGAAAAACATAGGTTGAATGATTAAGAATGCAGCTTTGCAGAGAGTATCTGGTCAGGTTTTGGCCACATTGCTTCCCTTCTGATGAAACAATGCATTCGCTTTATTTCTCCGTCTCATTGTAGCGAAGATGGGCCCAAATATCACATATTTTCTTTCTCCCAAGCAGTGGTGGCTTTAGACTTTTTCGTTGTCAGTCATTTTGACGGACAGGATTGTAACATTTCCGTCATAATCCATTATTACCCGTCGAGTGCACAATTTATCACTCACTCGCGCTGACAGGGGGGTGGGGTAGTTTGGTTAACGCGAGTGCGACCACTGCTCCCAAGTCCTGTTGTTGCCATTTCATTTGCTGTTAAATAAGGTTAGTTAGACCATGAGTTAGACCCGAGTCTTTCTGACAGTTCACAGTATGCCACTGCCCGGTGTAATTCAAATGTACCACCACACGCAGCACCGACACACAGCTGCTGCACTGCCGCAGCACCGGAAATTGAACTGCTGGGAGAAAAACTGACTATCAGAAATGTAACGTTATCTTTGATAATATTTCGTCTCCTCATTTTTCATCAACGAAAGTAAAGAGAGATTTTGGCATAGTTTTTATTTAGTAAACTACATTTTTGTCTCGTCACTTTTCGTCAACGACATTGCATGATGATTTTGTTGCAGTTATTGTTTACTGCCGTCGGTCTCTTCATCGTCTCGTTTTCGTCATGGAAAAAAAGGTCGTTGACGAACATATTTCGTCATTGTTTTAGTCAACGAAATGAACACTAGTGAGCAGGATGTTGTGGCTCACAGTATCAAAGGCTGCACTCAGGTTTAGGAGGATGATAATATTGAGGGAACCAGTGTCAGCAGAGGTGAGGAGGTCATTGAGGACTTTGACGAGTGCAGTTTCTGTACTGTGGTGAGGATGGAATCCAGACTGAAGTGGTTTGTAAAGCTGGTTGGTTTGGAGATGGCAATGAATTTGTTTGGCTACAATGCATTCAAGAGTTTATTTTAGTGAGTACATTGTCAATATAACTTTATATTAATGTTAATTATTGATGAATGATGAAAGATTACTTAAAATAGTTTTTCTTAATGTTCTAAAATTGTTTGGGCCCCCGTGGTGAGGGTGTTTGGGGTGGCCAATAGGGTGGCCAGGATTGGGGGCCATGGCCACCCCCAGCCACCCCCGCCACTGCTCATGCATTCAGTTTTGTCAGAGTTCTTCCAGTTTGTCCAAAAGTCTTCTAATCAGGGCTCTATAAATAAAGAACTACGGCAGATGTGTAATATTTAATGCAGCCGAACCGTATATTTCAATGCATTTATGGTTTTTTGTGGACATAGTACGTTTTGCCCTGTGGACCAATGTAGCTATTTCATGTTATTTTTGTGAGACTGGGCTGGTAGTGTCTATCTTTCTAAAACCAAAAGTTTGTTTGCAACATGGTCACATAAATACCCTGTGCCCCATTGCGCCATCTAGTGCTCAAATCAAACAACAAAAACATTCAAATGGGCACAGCACATGGTGTTGAGTTATAAATGAGTGTGCCTACCAGACCTCTTTAGGCCACTCCTCATTTCTGGTGAGGTGCATACAAACCCCCAGAAAGCGCTCCGGACTCTGAGGAAAATATTCGTAGTGGCCAAACCGCGGTACTACAACTTCCGTATCAGTCCGTGTCATCACTGGGCCCAGAAATACTTTTTCCCATTGACTAACATTTGGAAATATACGTCTGTAAATCAGCAGATATTTTGGTACCACTATTTGTAAACCCTCTATAAGGCGACCCTTATAGAGGGTTTACAAATAGTTTGTAATTCATTTATTAATTAGGTTGTGAACACTTTATAAATCATTAATACGCTTTTATAAGACATGAGATAAACAGGGCAACTGTGACCGGTTGCTTGCCAAATAGTGAGCCCACATTTATCCGTACTGCTAAGCCTTATATTGGCTACCTAGCTTACTTCCTCTTCTTTCTCAGCCAGCATCCTTGGTATCTGTTGTTCACTGAGTTGATTCTCCCCCTTCCATATTGATGTTTCTTGGCATCTCTTATGACCATTTATGAATGAGTTACTAACATTTATAACTGCCAAAAGGGAGCCTTATTGCAAAGTGTAAAACACATTCCCATGTATTAATGAGTTACAACCATTTATAATTGGTAAAAGGCAGCCTTATTGTAAAGACACCATCTATTGATGAGTCACTAACATGTATAACTAAAGGGTGCGTTGTTTTTAAGTTTAATATATGTCCATTTATGAATGAGTTATAACATTCACGCTGACCTAATACATATTGTTCACTCTCTCTTAGGAGTGAACGAGGCCCCGCCTCCAACACTGTATCCAGTTCTTATTATACATCCATGGGCGCGTGACTCCAGGCTACATTAGCTAGCATTACACATCGGAATCTCTGACCAAACTGTAAGCAGTTGAGTGGCATTGTGGGTTATGCAGGTGCCAGGTAAAATCGTTTCTTGAATCTATATGCATTGCACAACACAAAGTAAACAAGCCTTTTCCCTCCGACTCATATTTCATGTGGGCAAGCGCTATCTCCCAGCGTCACGGAGGAAAGGGTTACAACAGGTCAGGTGGTTCTGTGTGCAGTGAGTAAAAAGAGCAAACTGATCATTTGTGTGTCTGTTTGAGGCTCTTGAGATGAATGTCTCCCAGACGAGGTCACTGTGGCATGAAATGCTACCGTGTAATCATCTTCTCGCAACAGGATGCTGTTTCATGAGGGGAATTAACTCCAATGTCTCTCTTGGTATTTCTCTCATTGCCAAGGCAGCATGTTGAACTACATATCCCATATGCCGCTCACTTTTTAAGTATTAAAATATTATTTTCTACATTTTCATTTACAGAAGTTAAATCATGAAGACAGAAATTACTTTATGGCCTTAAACTCTTAATATGTTGATGCAAGGCATGATTGTTAATAAATATACGGTTGCAAAAAAAAGTATGTGAACCCTTTGGATTCTCCACACATAGCATTGTGTGTTCCTTCCAAACAACTCAACTTTGGTTTCATCTGTCCACAGAATATGTTGCCAGTCATGCTGTGGAACATCCAGGTGCTCTTTTGCAAACTTCAAACGTGCAGCAATGTTTTTTCTGGACAGCAGTGGCTTCCTCAGTGATGTCCTCCCATGAACTCCATTCTTGTTCAGTGTTTTACGTGTCGTGAATTTGTCAACAGAGATGTTAGCATGTGCCAGAGATTTATTTTAGTCTCTAGCTGACTCTCTAGGATCCTTCTTCACCTAATTGAGCATTCTGCGCTGTGCTCTTGCAGTCATCTTTACAGGACGGCCACTCCTAGGGAGAGTAGCAACAGTGCTGACCTTTCTCCATTTATAGACAATCTGTCTTACCCGACTGATGAACATCAAGGCTTTCAGAGATACTTCTGGAACCCTTTCCAGCTTTATGCAAGTCAACAACTCTTAATGGTAGGTCTTCTGAGAGCTCTTTTGTGCGAGGCATGGTTCACATCTGGCAGTGCTTCTTAAGAATAGCAAATTCAAAACTGGTATGTATTTTTTATAGGGCAGGGCAGCTTTAACCAACACCTCCAATCTCGTCTCATTGATTGGACTCCAGGTTGGCTGAATCCTGACTCCAATTAGCTCTTGAAGAAGTCTTTAGCCGAGGGCAGTGGTCGGCAACCCGCGGGCCGCATGCGGCCCTTTAAGCCCTCTGCTCTGGCTCCCTTGAGCTTAGACAAAAATAAGAAGGAAATAAAATAAAAGTATTTGTAGGACTATTTATATTTTGTTGCATGTTTGAAAATGTTTCGTATCTTGTATTTTGAGGTGATACTGTGACAACTAAAATATGCATCACATCCTGCTCCTGTCCCGCGCGAGCGCCTTTTCATGGAGGTGAATAACCTGACCCCCGGCTCGATGAGCGAACTATGGATACATCAAAGAAAAGTACCGGAAGAACACAGGATTTAATTCTGCGTGGACAAAGTTATATGCTTTCACAGCAAACGATGCTGGTTTACCGGTATGTTTTATATGTAGAGAGAAGTTGTCAACGGTGGTGCAGCCTTTACTTATCGAGGAACAACAAGGGAGAGGAAGACAGCTGATGATCGTCAGTCATAATTCAATGGGGTATGTCATTTATTTCAGAAAACACTTTTTGTTATATTCCATGGAATGCTCTTAACGTCCCGATAGCAATGAATATATTAAATGCTTTGACAATAAATACATACAGAAATTAATCTCTGGAAGCCGTGGCGCTGTAGAAAGCACGACCAATCATCTGCCTCGGCCCGGCTAAAGTAGCAGGATGGCCTACCTGCCTGTCAGCCTTCCATCTGGGCACAAACTTATATCGTGCCCTCATTGGTCATGTGCGCGTTCGTGTGTGTTGGAGGAGGGGCTCTGTAAGAAAGTCTGAAGGAAGAGGCATATTTTTTCCGGTTGTGTACTTTCAAATTCTAGCGCACTCGAGCTGGTTTCTCCATTCTTACCTTTAACTCTTTTTAGGGTGCAGATATATGTTTTATTTATTTCAAAGTGGGCCCATTTAATAATAATTTGTTACCCTTCAAATGTGAAGAGGACTCCCCAAGTGCTGTGTTTAATTTATTTTAAAGTAGGCCTGTGTATTATTTTTAATTCTCCTTATAAAAGTTCTTTGTTTCTTATTAGAGATTAACAGTTTTATATCATGTAATAAATAACCTAATAAATGCAAAAAAACTGTAGTTTTTGTCTTATATAACAATACAAAACTATGAAATATGTTTTGCGGCTCCAGACAAAACATCTTTTGGGAAAAAGGAGCGAAATGGCTCTTTTGGTCAAAAAGGTTGCAGACCCCTGGCCTAGGGGTTCACATACTTGTTACACCCTGCACTGTGAATGTTTACATGGTGTGTTCAATAAAAACATGAAAACATATAATTGTTTGTGTGGTATTAGTTTAAGCAGACTCTGTTTGTCTATTGTTGTGACTTAGATGAAGATCAGAACACATTTTATGACCAACTTATGCAGAAATCCAGGTCATTCCAAAGGGTTCACATACTTGTTCTTGCAACTCTATACTATAACACATATGATATAACAATACATACAAATGTGGTTAAAGCTGCAAAAATGGAACCAAAAACTGACATGAGTAGAGAAATATTTTGGCAGTAAATTTGAAACGTTTACAAATTCTACTTCCTCATCATTTAACATGATGGTGTTTATATATTCTACATCATAATTTCCCATGTTGCCGCCAATTGAAAAGAATGTTAACCTTTGCATGTTTCTCTCTTTCCTTGTTTGACTTGGTATAGATTATTGGCCAGGGCAGTGACCACGTTCTTTTATCACTCTTTTAACTGGGCCGTTCTTTCCAGAGAACTGCTCTCACTTTATTCCCTTAAGCCACTGTTATTGATCAGATGACCCATGGCGGAAGGCAACATGCTCCTGAAGCTGCAGTGGCCTTCCGCCCATCAAGCTGTGTCTTACTTCTGTCACAAGCCTGATTACTTTTCTGAGAGCAATCACTCTGATGTGTGGAAGACAGCTTTCTTTCCAATATGTCCTATGACCTTTATGACATTGATTATCTTTGTTGTTTTTCAAGTTGTCTGACACTGTGTTCAAGGGCCGAAATATAAATATAACCTTTTACACATTTTAAATAATCAATATATACATATTATTATCTATATAGAGCAGGGATCACCAACTACATTTGTCCAAGGGCCGAAATGTAACCAATAGACACTATCGCGGGCCAGCGATTTTTATATAGCCCAGAATTGTATAAATAGTTTTCAGATTACTTTTGGAATACTTTCTTTTTCCATAACAGATGGGTATGTTTTGGTGCACAGGAGACACGTATTTTACTGTTTTCATGGCTTATCAAGAACTCAAACACAACATCTTGGTGTCATTCTGACAGCTCTCTCATCTGCACCCCACATAAAAAACATCACCCGGACTGCATTCTTTGTACTGTCTTAAAACCTTTCCTTGGAATATGTTATGCATTGTAAGGTGTCCTTGGGTGCTTTGAAAGGCGCCAAGTGACTGGAAAAATGCAGCAGCAGCAGGCCATTCACTTTGATTTCATCCCGTTATGAAATGTCATCATTTCAACAATAAAGAAATGCTACATAAACGTTATCTTGCACATTTTATCCAACCATCTCCGTTTCTATAAGAGATCTCTCTCTCTCATCTGCGTGCGGGGGCGGGGCCTCACAGACACGCTGCAGCGCCGTGCAGTGTGCACACAGTTCTGCCGGTAATGAATATTACATTGTGTGAGGAAACTTTTCCACCAATAATTCCAATAAGTATTCCAAAATGTATTCACTTCAGGTTACGAAAGTAACTGTAATCAGATTACTCGTTTTTCAAATGTAACGCCAGCTGAATACAGTTAGCCTACTTGATTTTTGTATTCTGATTACGTAACGCCGTTATGTATTCCGTTACAACCCAACCCTGCTTCTCGGCTACTGTCCCGCAGCTCCAGCCTCTCTGTTGGACTCTGTCGCAGCGGGGCTACTGCTGTGGTGCGGAGCGCATTAACCAGACTCTTCACAGCGAAGGATCACTTCTTCTTCAGGGGAGGGAAGGTTTCGCAGTACGCAGTCTACTGTCCCGCAGCTGCTGCCTCTCTGTTGGACTCCGGTACTGCACCTTACTCACGAGACGTTGTAAACAAAGAAATGGGTGGGGGGCGAACGCAGTAACCACTCCGCCAACGCCACAGTCACCCCCGTCGTGCGGGCCGGATAAAAATGTCTGGCGGGCCGGATGTGGCCCGCGGGCCGCCAGTTGGTGGTCACTGATATAGAGGATTAATTATAAAGACTGTGGCAATATCTCCACTTTTCCTCTAGCATCATCACAACACCAAGATTATAAAGATTGTGATGTCTTAACATTGTCACAACCAAAGGTAAGGAAGATACTGAAATATATGTGACACTAAATATTTGGAAGAGGGAAAGATGATTGGAAAAGATAACCTTTAATAACATTTGGTGATAAAATGTACATGCTAACTTCTATTTGGAATTATACAATCCACCCAGAGATTGTGTCAGACAAGGATTGTGTTTATGCTGCTGGGTGGTGCAAGTGTACAATTCAAATGTAAAGACAAAGGTTGTAAGAAATTGATTGTGAGTCCCGAATCTAGCAGAAAACAATCCCCCCTTGTGTTTTATTGTGACTTTCAGATCAATCCAAATAATCCAGCCAACGTTGGTATTCATAACCACATATTTTAATGTGTGTTCAGTGCAGAATTCTTTAACAGAACCTCCTCAGATGTGTTGGTGTGCCCTCTCAGACCAGTGGAGCGGTTTATGGATCTCCAGCCAGATGAGGTGTCAGACTTATTCAGTACGGCTCAGAGAGTCGCTCAGCTGCTGGAGAAGCACTTGAACGCCACCTCGCTGACCATCGCCATCCAGGTAAAACTCAGCACCAACAGAGCAATAGAATGACTCTCCTAGCTTTGGGGTTCAATTATATATATGATATCTTTAGACAGTTCCTGATGACATACTCAACTGTCAAGGATGAGTGAAGCAGGCAGGACCCAAATGCAGATTTAAACATAAATACCTTTATTTCAAGGCTAAAAATAGGAACAAACAGAACACTACCCCGTGAACACAGTCATAGACAAACAAAGATCCAACAATGACCGACAGAAAAACCAGAACTTAAATGCACACAAGACCAATCACACAAACAAGATACAGGTGAGGAGGGAGGAGAACACACAGGGGCACCAGGTGAACACAATCAGGAAGTCAGACACAGGAGGGAAAACACAGAGACAGGAATCAACAGACAAGACAGGGGGTGAACACTTTTCAAAGTAAAACAGGAAACCAGAGACAGACAAAACACAACACAGACAAACCGTGACATTTACCACCCCTCAAGGGACGGATCACAGACGTCCCTACAAACAAAGTCCAAAACGTACGACAGGTGGACGGGGACCGGAGGAGGGACTCGTACGGACATCCCGGGGCAAAGCAGAAGCCGAGAAGGGGTACTTGAGCGGACGGCTTTGGGGCAAGACATAGTTGAAAAAGGGGCGAAGGCCATAGCGGGCAAACTCAGGGGGCCGGGCATGAGGGCGAACGCAGCGGCTGAAAGAGTCAGGGGCCCGGGCTTGAGGGGGCGAAGGCCGCGGCTGGGGAACTCAGGGGGCCGTGCACAAGGACGGGCAAGAAGGCGGCAACGGGACAGCTCTGGAGGACGGGCAGGAAGGCAGCAACGGGACAGCTCTGGAGGACGGGCAGGAAGGCAGCACCGGGACAGCTCCGGAGGACAGGCAGGAAGATGGCGTAGGCTGCGATGGGACCCCTTCATTGTCAGCTGGATCGCCAGAGCACTGGGATCGAGAGCAGCAGCCAGGACCCAAATGCAGAATTAAACAGAAATACCTTTATTTCAAGGCTAAAAATAGGAACAAACAGAACACTACCCCGTGAACACAGTCATAGACAAACAAGGATCTAACAATGACAGACAGAAACACCAGAAGTAGGAGGGAGGAGAAAACACAGGGGCACCAGGTGAACACAATCAGGAAATCAGACACAGGAGGGAAAACACAGACAGGAATCAACAGACAACACAGGGGGTGAACACTTTTCAAAATAAAACACAGACACAACACAACACAGACAGACCGTGACACTCAACATTACTCATATAACATTTGTTATTTCATTCTGATATGTATAATATAATATAACATTTAGTTTGAGTTGAAATTGTTTCAGGGAGATGTTAATTCACTGAATCACTATGGGATGAGGCTGTACTATTATGCTGTTGTGCTATACCTTATTATAAATAAGGAGCATTCAATAGACACACCTTAAATCTTCATCAAAGACAGATCGTCACATTCATATAAGAGAACACTAAAACAATGTGGAATCTGAAATGTCATCTAAATCTGTTACTGTATGTCTTATTTACATTGCGTGACTGCACTGTAATGCCCCTTTTCCACTCAACCGGTTCTTAGCTGGCCCCAATCGGCTGCCCGGCAAGAACCAAGACCCAATACTTCACGCTTAGGTTGAAGGGGGGCGAGATTAACCAATAACAGTTCATGGCGAGTACGGCAAATAAAAGTTGTAACAAGCAGTAGCGCTGAGCAAAGTGGCTAGAACGCGACCACACACTTCAACTTTGTGAAGTCAGGCAACACTAACCAGGCTGCGTGTGATTACCTTACTTTGACCATCCGTTCGCTGTTATAGAGTGGTGCAGGGATGACGTATTTTTGTAGGCCGACCCAGAAATAAACTGCGCATGGGTTCACTCGACAAAAAAGCAATTGGATTTCTCCATAGGATTTTGGAAAATAAATCGAAATAAGGTCTGTGGAAAACAAAACAAACCTGTTTGATAAATGCACATTTTGTTCAGCCGGATAATCTCCACATGTCTACCCTACTTTGATCATTTTCTAATCATAAATCTAATCGCCAGAAGCAGAATGCTAATGTTGTGCTATAAACTATCTAAAGCCGAGTAAAGCAGGGTCGCACGACATCAACCTCACACCAACTTACGATTGATATTCAAAAATACAGATTAAAATACAAGTGATTGGAATATTATATATTAGATAAATCATTTGTACATTGCAGCCAGATGAATGTTATGGGTGTTGTTTCAAAAGTTCAGGTATTTAACAATCTCTGAGTCTGGTGGTTTTAGACCGGATGCTGCGGTACCGCCTGCCATACGGCAGCAGACTCTGTAAATGTCACGAGACGAGCCAAAATGCAGAACACGGGAAACCAGGGATAGTCGGTAACCAGCTTTATTGATGGCAATAGGCTGGTAGAAGACAACACGGCAGATAGTAGGCAAAGGGCTGGTCGGAGACAGGCGAGGATTCCAGGAGAAAGCAGGACGGGAGTCGCAGGTACAGAACTGGTCAGGGAGCAGGCGAGGCAGGCTGGTCAGGGACAGGCAGGGTCGAAACCGGGAGAGCAATCTGAAGGGTAATGCGGGAAAGACTGGCATGCTGCAAAGTACGATCTGGCACTGAGGTGAAAGTGAAGTGGGCCTAAATACTAATGGAGCTGATGGGTGCAACAGAGTGAGAGAGAGATAGGGTGTGACTACCAGGTGACTAAGGAAAGTTAATGCAGAAAATAGGTGAGTGAGAAAGCAACTGTGACAGAACCCCCCCCTTAATGGACGGCTCCTGACGTCTAAGAAAATTCTAGGAGAGAGAAAAAAAAAGAAAAAAATATATATATATATATATATAAGAAGAATAGACAAAAACCCTACAGACAAAGGGTGGAAGGTGGAGGTATGGGGAAAGGCTGAGAATGCTCTCTCGGTTTCTCCCTCCTGGAAATCCTCGTCCTCCTCGACTGATTACGCTTCCCCCTCCTCCTCGACGAAGCCTCTGGTATGTAGCGGACGAGTGCCCCCTGGCTTAACGCCTGGTTGAGCGTGGGTCCTAGAAGGCTGCTCCGGGTAACGCAGGTGGAAGTCTCGGATGAGTTGAGAGTTGAGGATATGACGAGCAGGAATCCACTGCCTTTCCTCGGGACCATAGCCCTCCCAGTCCACCAAATCTTGAACCCCTCTTCCTCTGCGACGGGAACGGAGTAGATGACGAAGGGTATAGGTAGGGCCCCCATCGATCATCCTAGGGGGTGGTGGTGGAGGGGCGGCGGGAATCATAAGACTCTCCCGGACAGGTTTAATCCTAGAAACGTGGAAGGTGGGATGGATCTTCATGTTCCGGGGCAAACTCAGTCGAACTGCTGCAGGGTTAATGACCTTGACAATCTCAAGGGTCCAATAAACCTGGGTGCTAACTTCTTAGACTCCACCCGAAGGGGAATGTTCTGAGTGGAAAGCCACACCCTCTGGCCTACCTGGTACACAGGTGCCTTGGTGCGTCGGCGGTTCGCTGCTGTGGCGTACCGGTTAGCAGACTGAAGCTGGAGTTGTTCGAGCCTGCCTCCAAGTCCTCCGACAACGTCTGATGAAAGCCTGGACAGACGGGCAGGTAACCTCCTTCTCCAATGCAGAGAACAATGGGGGTTGAAAACCGTATGCACACTGAAAAGGGGAAAGACCAGTAGAGGAACTGATGAGGGTGTTGTGGGCATACTCCACCCACAGGAGTTGTTTTGACCAGGTTGTGGGATGATCGGAAGCCATGCAGCGGAGAGTGGTCTCCATCTCCTGATTCTTCCGTTCGGTCTGGCCATTGGCCTGTGGGTGGAACCCGGAGGTGAGACTGACCGTCGCCCCGATCAGTTCACAAAACTCCCTCCAAAACACAGAGTTGAACTGGGGCCCCCGGTCGGAAACCACAGCAGTCGCCAGTCCGTGAATGCGAAAAACGTGGATAAGAATCAGTTCTGCCGTCTCTTTAGCTGACGGGATCTTAGGCAGGGGTACGAAATGAGCCATCTTACTAAACCGATCTACCACCGTCAAGATGGCAGTATGTCCGTGGGACGGTGGTAGACCAGTCACAAAGTCCAATGAAATATGTGACCAAGGGCGACGTGGGACCGGTAATGGATGAAGGAGTCCCGCTGGTGCTTGGTGAGATGGTTTGTGCCGATTGCACACAGGACAGGCGTTCACAAACTCCCGGGTGTCAGCCTCCAGCGTGGCCCACCAGAACCGTTCTAGAACCCTCCCCTTGGTACGTTGAATTCCAGTGTGGCAGGAAAGTCTGGAGCTGTGAGCCCACTGAAGCACCTCAGTCCTCAAAACCTGAGGCACAAACAAACGGTTGAGAGGACAAGAACTCGGACCGGGTTGGTCCACCAAAGCGGTCTTAACCCTCTCCTCAATCTCCCAAGTGAGGACGCCGATCACCCGAGGAGCAGGAAGAATAGTGTCCGGAATACCCCTGTTGTCTCCCCCCCTCTCGAACTGCCGGGACAAAGCGTCGGCTTTAACGTTGCGGGAGCCCGGGTGGTAGGAGAGGAAAAAATTCAACCGGGTAAAAAATAACGACCACCTGGCTTGCCGGGAATTCAGTCTTTGGGCCGACCTGATGTATTCCAGGTTCTTATGGTCGGTCCAAACCTGAAATGGTTGTTCTGTCCCCTCAAGCCAGTGTCGCCACTCCTCCAACGCCAACTTGACTGCTAGAAGCTCCCGATTCCCCACGTCATAGTTCCTCTCCGCCGGACTCAATTTCCTCGAAAAGAAAGCACAGGGGTGGAGCTTCTGGTTCTCACCAGAACGTTGCGACAGGATGGCCCCCACCCCAACGTCAGAAGCATCCACCTCCAGCACCAACTGACCAGCAGGATCTGGTTCCTGCAGGATAGGAGCCGATGTAAACCGGCCCTTGAGGTCCTGAAAAGCCTCCTCGGCTGCAGGGGACCATCGGAACGTCACCTTGGACGAGGTCAGGGCGGTGAGCGGGGCTGCCACGGTGCTGTAGCCACGGATTAACCATGTGTAAAAGTTGGCGAATCCCAGGAAACGCTGCAGCTCCTTCCAGGAATCAGGGACACGCCACGAAGTAACCGCTGAAACCTTAGAAGGATCCATCTCCACACTTCCTTGACCCACGATGTAACAGAGAAAGGCGACCGAAGAAGTGTGAAACTCGCACTTCACCGTCTTGATGAACAGCGAGTTCTCCAGAAGTCTCTGGAGGACTGTCTGGACATGATGGACATGTTCCTTGAGGTTCCTTGAAAAGATCAAAATGTCATCCAGATAAACAAAAACATAACGATCCAACATGTCCCGGAGTACGTCGTTCACCAATGCTTGGAAAACTGCAGGGGCATTGGTAAGTCCAAATGGCATCACCAGGTACTCGTAATGTCCTGAAGAGGTGTTGAAGGCGGTCTTCCATTCGTCCCCCTCACGGATTCGTACCAGGTGATAAGCGTTTCGTAGATCCAGCTTAGTGACGATTGTAGCCCCCTGTAGTAACTCGAATGCTGACGAGATGAGTGGCAAGGGATAACGATTCTTCACCGTGACGTCGTTCAGGCCCCGATAGTCAATGCAGGGTCTCAGGGTCTTGTCCTTCTTCGCCACAAAAAAAAACCTGCTCCTGCGGGTGATGTGGAAGGACGAATAATTCCTGCAGCCAGAGAGTCATTGATGTAAGTCTCCATGGACTTCCTCTCTGGTGCCGAAAGCGAGTACAACCGGGCCTTGGGTGGAACTGCTCCTGGATGTAGCTCAATGGCGCAGTCATAGGGCCGATGAGGTGGGAGAGATGTCGCCTTAGCCTTGCTAAAAACCTCCTTAAAGTCCAAATATTCTGCCGGAACCCCTGTGACATCCGGAACCAGGTTCATATCCACAGATAGTTGAGGTGCGGAAGCCTGCTTGAGGCAAACCTGATGACAGGAGGAACTCCAACCTAGGATAGACCCAGTTGCCCAGTCAATGTTTGGGTTGTGGCGGCGGAGCCACGGATAGCCCAAAATCAGAGGGATTTGGGGGGACCGTAGCACATGAAACTGGATTGTCTCATGGTGGTTCCCCGACATGAGCATATGTACCGGCGTCGTCTGATGTGTCACCGTTCCCAGTAGGTGACCATCCAAAGCATTAGCCGGTACCGGCTGGAGCAACCGAACCTGTTGGATGCCCAGCTGTTGTGCGAGCTCCTCGTCAATGATGCTAACATCTGATCCGGAGTCGATAAAAACAGTCAGAGCCTGAGATTTGCCAGTCAGGAGGAGTTGAGCATGGCACAAGGGTCTTAGATTGGGGATCAGCTCAGAGGTTTGGCCCACCAGTATACTCCCCATTACTGATGAGCTCTGCCTTTTACCGGACAACGGGAAACCATATGTCCAGCCTGACCACAGTCAAGGCAAAGATTACCTCTTCGACGTAACTCCCTCTCCTCAGAGGTAAGACTGGTACGACCCACTTGCATGGGCTCGGCCTCCCCGTACCGTGAGTCAGAGTAGTTATGGGAATTCTCCGCCGAAACCGGAAGTCGAAATCTCCCAGAAACCGGAAGTTGTTGTCGCGAGCAGCGGCTCGCCGCTCGCGTCTGTTGCTCTCCTCTCCAGGTCTGGATTCGTCTGTCAATCCGAGAGGTGAGCTCAATCAACCCATCCAAGGAAGCAGGGAGATCATAGGAAACCAGCTCATCTCTCATATAATCCGCTAATCCTCTCAGAAATGCGTCACACTGCGCCGGCTCGTTCCAGCTGCTGCGGCGGCTGCTGGTGGGGAAGTCAATAGCGTAATCCACCACCGTGCCGGAACCCTGGCTCAAACTCAGCAGACCCCCGGCAGCGTCGGGACCCAGACGAACGGAACCGAACACCTTCCGCATCTCCGCGGAAAATGCAACAAAAGAGGTGCAGGCTGACGTCTGCTGCTCCCACTCTGCAGTTCCCCATAAACGGGCTCTTCCCGTCAGATGATTAACGGTGAAAGCTACCCGAGCCGCCTCGGAGGCGAAGGTGTGTGGCTGCAGTGAAAACAATATGGAACAGTTTGTGAGAAAAGGACTGCATCCCTCCGGCTCACCAGCGTAGCGTTCCGGCGTTCCCACACGAGGCTCCGGAGCGTATCCCGTCGGGCCAGGGGCTGGAGCGAGCATCGGAGCTGCAGGCGGAGGGAGGTAGCAGCCATGGTCGCAGTTAGCTGTTGTACCGTGGCGACCATCTGTTGCATCTGGGAGGTAAGGTAATCCAGCATTTGTCCCTGGGTTGAGGTTGCCTGGTGAGTCTCGGTAGCTAAGGTAGCTATCGTGACCTCCTGTCTTTGGATGGCATCCTCAACCCTTTCAAAGCGGTCTCTAGGAGACCCGGTGTTTGCTTGGTCCATTTCTGGCCAGATCGTTCTGTCACAGACGAGCTGCGGACCAAAATGCAGAACACGGGAAACCAGGGATAGTCGGTAACCAGCTTTATTGATGGCAATAGGCTGGTAGAAGACAACACGGCAGATAGTAGGCAAAGGGCTGGTCGGGGACAGGCGAGGGTTCCAGGAGAAAGCAGGACGGGAGTCGCAGGTACAGAACTGGTCAGGGAGCAGGCGAGGCAGGCTGGTCAGGGACAGGCAGGGTCGAAACCGGGAGAGCAATCTGAAGGGTAATGCGGGAAAGACTGGCATGCTGCAAAGTACGATCTGGCACTGAGGTGAAAGTGAAGTACTAATGGAGCTGATGGGTGCAACAGAGTGAGAGAGAGATAGGGTGTGACTACCAGGTGACTAAGGAAAGTTAATGCAGAAAATAGGTGAGTGAGAAAGCAACTGTGACAGTAAAACCTTACGATTGTGGGCGGTGCAACTGCCGTACCAGGCCATGATGCAGCCAGTCAGGATCCTCTCTATGGAGCACCTGTAGAAGGTCAGGATGCTCTCTATGGAGCATCTGTAGAAGGTCAGGACCCTCTCTATGGTGCACCTGTAGAAGGTCAGGATCCTCTCTATGGAGCACCTGTAGAAGGTCAGGATCCTCTCTATGGAGCACCTGTAGAAGGTCAGGGTCCTCTCTATGGTGCACTTGTAGAAGGTCAGGATCCTCTCTATGGAGCACCTGTAAAATGTCAGGATCCTCTCTATGGAGCACCTGTAGAAGGTCAGGATCCTCTCTATGGAGCACCTGTAGGAGACACACTTTTGGTTTTAGAAAGATAGACACTACCAGCCCAGTCTCACAAAAAGAAGAAGAAAACAAATATTGGCAAATATTCTATAGAATTTACCTATGGATTTTACTATAGATTCTGCAAAATAATCTATAGAATCCTATAGAAAATTGCTATTGTTTTCTATAAAATTGTTCTGCAGAATTTATAAGATTTTACAGGTTTTACAGATGTATCTGCTCTTTTTACAGTCAATAACGTTTAATAAAAGTACAGCACTAAAACTTCTACGGGCAAAAAACCCGTAAAAAACGGTCAAATGACTGGCAGCAGGCTGCCAAACAAAAACCATAAAATGAAAGTAAAAATACTTTAACTGAAATAAAGTGCAAAAGCAACACAGAAATGTTCCTTAAAGATTTTAGAGGAAACGTTCCTCTCGTTTCAAAATCCATTGTCTTAAAATGTTACATTACAATACCTTAAATAAAGTTCTGATGAGAAAAACAGTTTTTTACATTTTCTTTTATTAGATTTGTATGATCAAACACTAAAATATATGCAGAACCTAAAGTTCTACAGCTAATACTGTTATTTTACAGCTTTTTTCTAACCTTTTCCAATCAAACAGGTTCAACAAAATGACATCACAAAATGTTCGATAGGAAACAATTACTCTGAAAACTTAAAATATAAAAATATTTGTAGAATTATAGTACAACTAATGAATACAGCATTTCATATTTAAACATCATACTTATAAACAGTAGAAAAAAAAAGTGAGTTGAATTTTTTAAGATTAATTTGAAACATTCTCAACTGAAAATAACAGAAATGGCGACATATGTTCACATTGTCATTGTGAAGGAGCAGTGTGCTGGATTTAGTACGTCTAACAATGGGGATGTAGGTTCCAACCAATGGATAACTTGTTCACTCACCCTCCTATCCCAAGTTTGTAGGATAATGTATATTGGCTGCAAAAAACTTGAGGCCCAATCATGTTTCCTCTGTCCATTCTGCGCTACTGTAGACGTGGCAGTGCAACCTAGAGGACAAACATATCAAAATTAGAAACGGGTTTATTGCCAGGTATGTTCACACGTATGAGGAGGTGTCGTACATACAAATAAAAAAATGTAAAAACTACACAGATAGCGAACTATATTAAGAAATAGAATGCAATAAATTATAGAATATAAAATATGGGCAGTAAGCAATATTTAAACATTGTATTATTTACCATCCTGTGATCTCCATGCAGAGTCTGCGTTGTGGCTGAGGTGGGGGGGGGCGGGCCTTGTTGAGGTGCCGAGAGGTTCTGGTCATGATGGAGAGAGGTTCTGGTCCTGATGGAGAGAGGTTCTGGTCCTGATGGAGAGAGGTTCTGGTCATGATGGAGAGAGGTTCTGGTCCTGATGGAGAGAGGTTCGGGTCCTGATGTAGAGAGGTTTTGGTCCTGATGGTGCGCAGCCTCCAGCCAGAGGGTTGTGTTGAAGGCAGAGCTGAAGTCCACAAACAGGATCCTGGCATAGGTTCCTGCTGTGTCCAGGTGCTGGAGGAGGAAGTGAAGTGATAACTATTAGTAAACCATAATGATGAATGTTATTATCAGGGCATTGATTATTTCATAAGTTTAGAAGGGGGGAACATAGTCGAACAACAGTTAGCTTTTGTTAATTTTACCTCGAGACAAATTTATGAGACTTGTTTCTGAAATCCCTTTCTCTTAAAGTGAATAAATAAAAAATAAAACAATGGAGGTGACCCTAAAACTAACCACTGGATTGCTTGGCTAACATGACCTAGTCCATAAGTGAGGTAAGGGTGGGAACAATCAAACGCACCCTCCCAGGCACTACGTGTTAGCGAAGTCAGTGTGAGAAAAAGTTTTTCGAGAGTACTTGTCCATGGACAAGTGAGTTTGTCAATTTACATTTTTCACTTGTCCAGAATGGACAAAAATTGGGGCCACTGGAATCTTCTTCTTCGTCATGGTATTTTACATTTTCCCACGGTTTTTACGACACCGCTAACGTAAGTGAGCGGTAAGATTTTACTGCATCACACAAAGGGTTGGGTATCGTTTGGATTTTAACGATTCCGGTTCTGCTTTTCGATTCCGGTTATTTTCGGTTCTCAGTTCCAGTTCTTTGAGAGGGTCAAAATAAGTCCCATGACAAACTGGGAGAAAAATATATTTATGAAAACATTAAGTGAAATCTGTATTCCTATTTACAAATCACTTCATACTGTTGAATTTCTTACGGTTATTGAATACAATTATATAAAAATAATCTCTGCATTGTTAAGTTAGTTCTAAATGGTGCAGTTTGAGAATGTACAATTGGCCCAGTGTCCTCTTATGTTACACTGCAACCTGCCTGTTAGACAGAGTCCAACCACACATGTCCAACACACAGGACATAACCTAATAATAATAATAATTAAAACTGCGGTCGCACTTGTGCGCGCAGTGATGAGCGGGCCCTCGCGTCCGTGCGCCTGTCGGGGAGGGTTGCTGGTACCCCCCCTCAGTCCTCCGAAATGAGCCGTTTGTCATCCCTCTAAATTGTTTACCTGACTTTGCGTTCCTTTGTTTCTGACCAGGAAATCTTAGGCATGTGCGCCAACTGCGTTGGTACCATTTTTCCTGCATCAACCGGGTAGCGATATGCCGACAGTGAAGAATAAACATATTTATAACTAGTTTAGCTAGTTCCAGAGGTAGATGGAATAGCTAAGTGTGTTTGGTCTAACTGTTAGTGTGTGTTTTGCTCAGCTCCGCAGTCCGTCACAGCAAACATTTAAATGTAAACCTAAGACGCAAAGAAGTCCAAGATAACAGATAAATATAAACAACCATAATGTAGATTCAATGATATGAGAGAAGATGTAGATTAAGTGTAGACAGTATTTAAAAAAAGACAATGTTAACAGCAATTTAATAAGTATATACAGTATTATGCAAAATGACAAGTACTACATGGCACACAGATGTAATTTTTTAATTATAAGTAAAAGTATGTAAGGCTGAAGTGACAGCAGTGATGAGCATTTAGATTAATGACGGGCATATTTATCGACTGAACATGCTCATTTTCTACAGTAATGTGTCTGACCCTCCACTGATGCTACTAAGTTTGGCGTTGAAAAAGAAAACATGGACATTTAAGGTAATATTTCACTGTTTTTAACATTATGGTAATTAAAAAAAAATTGAAGAAGTTGGAGCTTTGGGGTTCCTGGACATAATATGTGGAGTAGGTCCACCCGAATAAGTGGGCAAAATGTCAGGTCATTCGGAGTTACGGTGCCACTTTGTAAAGGTTTCCAAAAATGGAAATGTAGTAGTTTGGATGAATATGCGACATGTAAATCGTCAAAAATGGTGTATTCGCTGTTAGCTTACGACCTCCACGAGTAATTTTTCAAAAATGTGCTCCTCAATTAAGTATCATATGGGATAGGGGCTAAACCTGTCCTGCATTGGAATTTTTCTGATCATTCCCCAAGGAGGAGTTCGCAAGAACGTGCGTAAAATGGCTGAAAAACGCACATTTTTCAAAATTGCCGACTTTCTGGGGGACGGGGCTCATGGAAGGCAATTTGAAATATGTGTGCGATCATAATAGCAATATGTATACAGCGTTTCGTGAATATCGGAATAACTATATCCGAGTAGTTTAGAGTAATTTGCGACATGTAAATCGTCAAAAATGGTGTATTCGCTGTTAGCTTACAACCTCCATGAGTAATTTTTCAAATATGTGCTCCGCAATTAAGTATCATATGGGATAGGGGCTGAACCTGTCATGCATTGGAATTTTTCCGATCATTCCCCTAGGAGGAGTTCGCAAGAACGTGCGTAAAATGGCTGAAAACGCACATTTTTCAAAATGGCCGACTTTCTGGCGGGCGGCAGAGCTAATGGAATGTATGTACAAATATGTCCGCAATTCCATGAGGAATGTCTGTGCCAAAATTCGTGAAGTTCTGAGACTTATATGTGACTACCACACAATAGGGGGCGCTAGTGAGCAGTATTTTTGAAAAATTCCTTTTTTTTTATACATTCTTGAAAAGGTCGTGGGCTGTGATGCGTGTCCCAAGTTTTGCGTACCGAAACACATTTAAGCACATCGTCATAAAAAAAAGTACAGGCCACGCTCACAATTATCATTCGTTGTGACACTTTCAATATAAGTCCATACTCATCCCCAGAGTATGTCTAAGATTTCGTCCATCATTTCATGAGTTATACATTTGTCATGTTTTTGGCGCCCCCTATAGTCCAAAATGGATATGTATGTTGGGATTTGTATAGGTGGCGCTAGCGAGCAAGTTGTACAATTGACTCCAGAATAAGGTATTTTTCACCAGTTATGGCGTCCGTGCAAAATTATACAACTTTTTCAGCATCCTAAAGGCCTGAAAACAAGGATCCCGTAATTATATAATAATAATAATACCACGATAACAATAGGTATCCTTGCACTTCGTGCTAGGACGCCGTTGGGTCCTAGCACTCTCGTGCTCGGGCCCTAATAATACATTATATTTATAGCCTATAGGCCTAGTGCTTTTCTACAACTCAAAGACGCTTGCACGCATTTATTTACTTTTACAAACACATGAGCTAAAACGCTTAATAACCTTCATTACGTGTTAGAGAAAGAACATAAGAAAGTTTGACAAAGATGCGGCTGTTAAACGGGCAGCGGGTCCGCTGTGTGTAGAAAGAGAGAGAGAGAGACGCTGAGCTGCACCATGCAGCGATCAGCTGATACGGAGCATATGAGAGAGCTGCAGTCCGCGGGGCTCGGCCTCGCCTCCTGTCCAAACAACTCTTATTAATCCCGGTACCGGACAATTGTTATTTGTTCCTACTCGGAACCGAGTTCAAGACCACTGTGCTACACTTCCCGCTCCGCCCGCGCCGTTAACTGTACAGAAAGCGGCGAGATGCATTTCCTTAGGAATCGACAAGCAGAACCGAAACTACATTTCTAAACGAACAATGACGGACACGTACAATTTGCGAATGAGTTCTGCCTTTTGTAAACTGAATTTATCAATAATGTGTCAATAAATCAGGGCGAAAAACGTCAATTGAAAGATCTACTTGTCCGATATTGTAAATAACAGGTCCCGGACGGTGGGACGTGTACTTTTTCGCACACTGGAAGTACAACTGGGATTTCGAAGAGGAAGATATGCTTGCTCAATTCTTAATAATAAAGAAAAACCAACAAATTGAGCACTTGAGTTTTCATTAGCAGCGCCTCGCTACAGCTGTGGAGCTTCGGTCAATACCACTAACAGTCTATTTCCTTAAAATGGTACATATCGATGAATCTATATTTTCATCTTCAGGTGATTAAATCTGCATAATGTCCCTGTACAATAAGATTCGAGCATTTTGTAATCCAGTGAGGAAATTCAAGACCAGTAAATATTGATTGATTAAACAACACTAAATAAAATGTTAGTGCTTTCTTCAAACTCAGACTCTCTGCTGCGGCTGTACCTCAAAGACAAAACAATTGTCTTTGTTGAACAAGGTCTGATTGTCCTGTACATGTACAATGTGGGGTATTTTTAAATACTTTACTAAACCACATTCAATACTATGTTAGACACAAGTTAGTTATTACTCACATATCAAAGTCTTTTCATCTGCAAGATGGAAGAATAGCTGGGTGCTGCCTGGAGAGACTGATGCGGGACACAGGCTGGCGTCAGCAGCTTTCCACACAAAGTCGTCACATCTTCTCTTCCATAGTCCTCGCTGTCCACTGGTGCTCTGTCAAAAGAGTGAACATCACAGCCGTCATGTTAACATTTTGTTACACAACATACAACCAACATGTGTCAAAAGTGACGCGAATTAGTTTTAATTGTAAATATCTTTGCAATAAATTACTTTAACCATTCAGGATTCCAGGTATTCCTCAATTAACCTGTTTTGGATCAACACCAATTTGTATTTTTCCCTTTCTTACTTTTTGAATAAAAATCATGTTTGTATCACTACACTTCTAAGGCACAACATGGGTCAAACATTACCCGTATTATTTTTGCTATGTTATTTCATGCATGGCTGAGTGTTTCTTTACTATACATTTTCAAAAATAATTAATTTTAGCAGTGATTTGGACCAAGCATGTATGATGTAGTAATACAAAAAGTATTTTAGTTCACACAGTGTGACATTAGCTAGTCATGTTAGCTTGTAATATATAGAGCAGAGCTAACTAGCAAGTTAGCCAAAAGTTAGCGGTTAGCTGTTTATGCTATGCTAGCTGTTACTGAACATTAACAAACTAGATTCCGCTATAAGAAAGCTGTGAAACTTTACATTAAACTTGGCGACAACATTGTGACACCCCGCTGCATGTGTAATTCTCCCGTGTTGGAGACGAGAGGGTGGGGCAGCACAGCAATAAACTGTAAGCTAACGTTAGCAGCCACCTGTTAAGCCAGGTTTCCCGGTCGCAACATCTTGCAAGAAACAGCATGTCAGGGCTTCTTAACATTTAACAACCTATTAATGACGAATACCAATTTAACGGGAAGAAACTCAGCTAACTAGAAGAAGAAACGTAACCTTAAATAAAAAATAAAACATTCGCAAACTAAGGATTATCTAAATACATATTTAACTCCATTACAGTTGCAGGACTCACCAGATCTCAAGTCTTCTGTTCTTTGTTGACGTCCCGATGCTCATATTTAACGTGTAAAACGATCCCGATATTAATCCATAAACTCCTGCAGCAGACATACCAACCCAGTCTCACGGCATTTCGTGTTCACTAACACGATTTTTAATCTATTGATTCGTGTTCACCATTACGATTTGCCCCTTTTTTTCGTGTTGCACAGGACGATTTTAAAAGCAATGTATTTCTACTGCTAACGTGTTTCGTGCCTGCAGGCTGCAGCACGTCTTTTTCTCCGGTCGGGTCGTGGAAGACCGGAAGCTGTGTGGTTCATAAAAACATGTTCTTACTCAATATCAAGCCACAGTTATTGCTTTTATTTTAAATCGTATAATCTCGGACTTTTGTTGTCGTCTGTGAGGAAAATAAATGGGCTCAGAGCCTCAGGATACTGAAATCTGTATTTTTTAAATCTTTTTTTCCTTCTAATTTGTTATTCTTTTCAAAATAACACACTGTTATTTACTCACCAATAACACTCAATTATCCTTGCTTTTATTTATTGGTTTAATTCCATAATCTCGTGCTTTTTTGGCGTCCGTCAGGAACTGAATTTCAAAATAAATATAACAGGAAACAGACGTAGGCATTTCGAGCGATTACCCAAGATACTCAGCTATGGTTTGAAGCTCGTTGATTGGATGTGTTAGCCGCAATGCATGCTGGGATTTGGTGTTTATATTATATGAAATACGGAAAACATTTTAAAAGTATAAAATAATACTGAATTCCGAGTGCTCTTGCTTTTCTCTTTGAAAGTCATCAGATAACGGCATTGTAATACACGTTTCGGCTGCATTACATATTAAAGATCTGCCGTAGAACTTTCTTTATTTATAGCGCCCTGATGAGAAGACCTTTGGAAAAACTGGAAGAAATGGCGCCGAAACTGAATACTTGACGTAGATCATAAATATATCAACAATTAAACAACATCTTCAATTTCTCTTCACACAATACGTCTCCTTGCAGTATCAACACTAATTCGGCTGACTTTTACATTTGATCTAATTCATAGATAGGTTATATTTACACCATAACGGTACACAGCTGAGAGAAAAGGACTGTAGTTTTTAAAGATATTACTGATTTTCTTTGAATGTAAGAATGTAAATACTGAGTCTGAAATAGTATAGCAATATGCTGTAAAATGATGTGAAAGCATGAATAAAACTATACATCTTCAGATGTTGTACACTATAATACAAAGTTATTATGGCTGTGTGCACCTTGTGTGCACCTCCTAGTGGTTAAAGCACGTTATTGAATTATTGTACAGAGTACATACTTTCATAGGAGGAAATTATAAATATAGAAATATAGAATATAAAAAATCAAGAAGATATTATAAGTGATCTCTACAATAAAACAGTTTAGTGCAGGATGTACACAGATATTAATAGGAGGAGGTGCAAAACAGAACAACGGATTAACCTTTATTTAAACATTAAATATTAAATATTAAGCCTGACAAAGTACTTAACATCTAATATATTGCTTTCCTGCAATGTTAACTATGTTGAAGCACTTCTTTTAACTGATATTATACACATTAATTATACTCTTATGTATGTAGATAGAATAAGAAATGTGCAGAATATGACAGTTTAATGGTGGAGGTACACACATATTGATAGATGTCTTGTAATGCACTGTTGAGGAACCTGTGACCCAAGTTTTTCATTCATTGCATAACTACACCGTAGTTGTGTATGATATGTCAATAAACCTTTGAAAATCTTGAAAGGGATGTGCAAAATAGCCATAATATACAGTCTTTAATGAACTATTAGTAGAGAATAACGAGTAATGAATATACTTTATTACTTGTTTCCATTCATGTCAATTGCAGATACATGTTTAGTCTTCTCAAGCACCAACTATCAAATATCTCTCCTGATTGTTGGCACTTGACAATCACCTTACCTGAATTGTACTCAGGTGTAACTAAAGTCTGATTTAAGGGTTGTTTATATTTCACATCATTAATCAGAATCTGCAAAGTAACTCAAATAAATGCAGTGGAGTAAACATACCAGGTTAACCTCTGAATTGTAGTGGAGTAGAATTACAAAGTAGCAATGAGCTGTCATGTGGGTATACGGCATTAATATAATGCTGCGCATTATGGACACAAGTGATTTTCACCCATTTATTAATTATATGTTTTACATTTGATAACACCAATGTGTTTAATAATGGCAACTTCTAATTGTGGGGAAAACGAAAACTTTCAGTAGAGACGTCCCATAGAACATTTTGCGAAACACAATAGCCAGCATGTGTAGTTCTGGGGGGTGTTCGATTCCAGTTTTGGATAATCTGGCGTGGTTTCGTTCCATTTCACACAGCTGTTTGACGCTCTGCGTAACCTTACGGGAACTGTAGTCCTAAACGATAGCTGGGGATTATGGGTAGTGTAGTGTTTTCGGCCATCCTAAACTCAAAAATGTTGACAATCGCAATGATGCTCGAAATGTCCCTTACAGGCCTACGTCTGTTTCCGGTTATTTTTATTTTGAAATTCAGTTCCTGACGGACACCAAAAAAGCCCGAGATTATGGAATTAAACCAATAAATAAAAGCAAGGATAATTGAGTGTTATTGGTGAGTAAATAACAGTGTGTTATTTTGAAAAGAATAACAAATTAGAAGGAAAGAAATATTTAAAAATACAGATTTCAGTATCCTGAGGCTCTGAGCCCCATTTATTGTCCTCACAGACAGCAACAAAAGTCCGAAATTATACGATTTAATATAAAAGCAATAATGGTGGCTTGATATTGGGTAAGAACATGTTTTTATGAACCACACAGCTTCCGGTCTTCCACGACCCGACCGGAGAAAAAGACGTGCTGCAGCTTGCAGGCACGAAACACGTTACCGGTAGAAATACATTGCTTTTAAAATCGTCTTGTGCAACACGAAAAAAAGGGGCAAATCGTGATGGTGAACACGAATCAATAGATTAAAAATCGTGTTGGTGAACACGAAATGCCGTGAGACTGGGTTGGACATACAGACAGCTGTAGCTCGCAGGAGGAGACCCGCTCAAACCTGACGTGGATGTTTCAAATGTGAACGACAGGCGCGGACAGTTCTCATTGGCAGGTTTCTTCGATTACGTTTACATTAACCAATCAGGAGTGTTGTGGACTCATTCCAAACATGCCTGACTTGTCTGCCGTGTTTTGGCTGAATTCTATTTCAATTGCCGTAGCTCTGGCTGTCGGCCAGAATCCGAAAACCATACATTATACTGTAAAACTAAGGCTTATATATGACCAAAAACAGCAACATAAATAAAACAAGGATAACTGTGACTTGTTGAGTAAATAACTGTGTGTTTTAAACCTTGATCCTCCCTGCAGAAATGTCTCCACTTTCTATCATTTTAATTTGTTGACAATGATATTGTCAACTGTAGATGTTTACAATATAGTAAGTTAGGAATTTAATGAGAACATATGTATTTACTTTTGTTTCAACATTGGATATTTTGTGTTTGTGGTGGATTCAATCTAATATTGAGAAAATTCTGTATGTAAAAAGGTTTTAATTACGTTTTACGTTTTTTTTTATTTGACGCTTTTTTTTTACAGTTTTATGATTACCTTAAAATTACAAAGAAAATCTTAAAGTCTTATAACAGTAATACACTTTTATATTACGAGTTACATATTTAATTACAGATAATACTTTTTATTTGACGTACATCTGCACTTATTTTCTGACAGTGCAAATATACTATAAATATTATATAGTAAATGTACTGTAAAAAAACGGAAATAAACGTTATTTGTGGTTATTGTCAAAATACTGAAAATAATGTTTTGGGTTGTTAATTTATAGTTAATATCTGCCATTTTACAGGATTTTGCAAGTTATTTAAAAAAAACATGATAATTACTATAAACATTTACAGTTATTTCCTGTAAAATTACGATCTTTTTTTACAGTGTATAATAGACTGCAAAACAGAGTAGAGTACTGCAGACAAGGTTTTCCGTTCGCCGGTAATTACCGGTTTTTAGCTGGTAAAATATATAAAAAAAATTAAATTCAAAACCTGACTGTCAAAATGTCTGGTAATAATTAGGGAGGCTCCGATCGATCGGCCACCGGTCATTATCGGCCGTTATTCACTCTTAATAGTTTGATCGGTGCTCTCTATAAAGGCCGATCAGGAGAGCTGGATCTGATCGATATGGACATTAACGCGAGTGAAGTTTAACCGGACTCGAGAGAGAGATCAGATCAGCTGCTGAGTCTGACCGAGACACAGCTCTGTATAATCACCTGAAGCCCCGCCCTCTGTTTAGCGAGCTGCAGGACCTGCATGAGAAACTGACGTGCTGTCAGGAGAGAGAGAGGGAGGGAGAGGGGAAAAGAGAGGCTCCGTTTCTCCATAATAATTATGTTATTTGTTGGTTGTGGAATAATTTATTGAAAAATGTATCTGAATTTGTTTGCTCTGTTACGATTATGAACTGAAGCAATATAAAAATGAGCCCCGTGAACTGAGTTTTAAACATCAGCATATCCGCTCATAGTCCGGTAAATTACCTGCTTACGGAAACTCTGCTACACAACTCTTATTATTATTATTGAAATATGATCGGTAAGTTTCAAATTTGTCCGGTAAAATAAATTCTGCCCGGACATTTGACCGGCGAGAAAAAATCCTAGCGGAAACCCTGCTGCAGACTCCAATGAGTTGTTTATAACAGACTCACACTAACAATAGATATTGTTATATGTCACTTAGCTTTGATCTCCAGTTGTAACAGATAATTAGTTACATAACAAAAGTTATCAATGTATACATATAGATGCAGTCACAGACATTCTGGAGCATTTACATCAGATTACAAAGACAGTGACATTCATTCAGTTTAGAGTTCCATTCCACTATGTTGTATGGTTGTATATGGTTATGTATAGGTTACATAATTTAATTGGGCACATAATCCAGTATACAGTTGTAAAGATTTCAAAGGGACCCATACAGCTTTTGCAAAGCAGCTCAGTTCCACACAATGATGTAGATTACTATGATTTTCTCTATTCCAATTTAAAGACGAGTTTTATAGAATTCTATATAATTCTATAGAATTTAGTATAGGTTACATCAGAGAGAAAATGTCATGCATGTTTTCTTTGAATGCTATATAATATAGATTTCTACACATTTCTATAGATTTCTATAGATTTCTACAGATATGTCATGAGTCAGTTCTGTCCTATAGAATTCTTTAGATTGTTATAGTTTTAATTATAGAAGTTTATAGAAAAGTACACATTTATAGTATTCTACAGAATAATCTAGAGATTTCTATAGTATTCTATATAATTCTTTAGCACTGCTTACAAATACGACTATGTTCTATAACATGCTATAGATTTCTATAGGATTCTATAGGATTTTATAACATTTTTTGCTAAGGGATCATCCATTCTATACCAGAGAAACTTTCATAACAGCGTTGTGATGCATAAGATAACACACAGTCCACACTGTGTGATAGTGGATTCTAAGGTCCTGAGGATGTGATGCTGCAGCAGTGTTTGCTCAGCATGCAGGCGTGTTGCTGAGACAAAATAAATCTAGTCAATCTACAGAAGAATCTAAAGACAGAGATCATTAGAGACCGCTGATGCTCGTATCATCTATACTTAAAGATATGAGGAATCCAAGCCTGCCTCCACCTTGGCTCAGAGCGTGGTTCAACCTTATATAAGACTTTATTCCATACATAGAGTATTAGGTTTGAGCTGTTCTCTCAGTGGAAATTAGTATATTTTCAATGAAAATCCAAAGCAAAATGTTACTGTCATACTTTTGGGGCCAAAAGATTTTTCAGACCCATCCAAAGAAACTTTAAGAGAAATTTGAAAAGCTATTACATCAGAGTATTAGGTCGTAACAGGGTAGAGCAGATCATTGTACCCAAATCAAGAAAATAAGTAGTTTAGGGTAAGGCTGAATCTTCACTTGTATTGAAGAAAATATGATTTTTAGAACTCAATAGAAGACAGCAGGACTTAACAAGAGCAGAATGAAGCCTGATGGTGTTTTTAGCATGGATCAGGATCATGGATCAGAGTGCTAAATACAGAGCGGACACCACGCAGCCGCTGCTCTCACACGGAATGGCCTATTCTGCATAACTGCTGATATATATGCTAATAACACAATAGCACCTAGCAGCCCTGTCAGAGGCAATTGTTTCACAGGTTAGAAGAGAGAAGCAGAGCAGCAAAGAGTCATCTTTACCTGGATATCATTTTCTCTGACTGGGAGGTGATGAGGAGTGATGAAGAGTGATGATCGGAGATGAGTTGTGAAGGATCCCGGTTAGAGCCGACACATTAAAGGGGAACTCTCAGCAGTGTGCCGCTCCTGTGACAAATACTAATATCACACAAATCACTCGCTGGAGGATTGATGGTGTAAAAAGATGTTTGGAATCTGACACATTCACTCTATTTTTCTAGATGATTGTTGAAATAACAATGGAGCTTATCAGATTTGTTTTGAATGTTTTCCTCAATCGCTGATGTGTGATTGGTATTAGAGGCATCCAAATTCCATTCATCACTTTCTTCAACAAATAACAAAGTATAATCCTTGTAAATGTGATCACACCTATCACGGCAGTCTGAGAAGAAGCAAGTGTTAAAACGTGTCATCATCGGCATCATTTGATCCAGTGGCAAAAGGAAGATATTGATGGAAGCAGCTTTAACCATGTGCGGTGGGATGCCATTGCTAACCATGCACACATTAAGTGAGCTTTAGTTACCAGCGGATGTAAGATATAACAAAACATAGACATTTAATATAAATGTAATTTAAAGACAATAGGGGAATTTGGATAACTTTACAATACAAAACATGCACAAATAAACATATGCTTTAGGAGACAGTGTTGAGTCAAACAATGCTCATTTATTCTAAGCACGGTGCTTCAAATACGGTATGTAGTCTACGTCAGTAATCCTGTCTGTAGGGTACACGTCACGTAGGTGGAAAACACTAGAATTATGTCTTATTGTCCCTCCACTTAAAGAGTAATGGAATACAGTAATCATAGAAAAATAACAGGAAACAGTGAAAATAATCTAAGGAAGTCATTTTTTAATCGGGGAAAGAACTGAGGTGCTGTAGCTCATCTTGAATTAAAATATTTCTCTGAATTATTAACATTAATATTTCTGAATTCCCAACTCTTTTCTAATTACCTCTTCTGTTCCCACTAGGATGGCCCTGAAGCCGGACAAACCGTGAAGGTGAGAACTTAATAATTCACCAGCTTTAAATGTCATGAGGCCTCTGCAACAGTTATACACTATTAAATAATCATCACATGTGTGTTGCTAATCTCTTGGCATGGCTGAATTATTTAAAGGATCTCTTCTAAAAGGTTTAAATAATTTCTGCATGGAATGATTCAAGTGAGTGGCTAGGCTCCACACAGGTTCAAGTGAGAGGGACACGGTCATTTCCATCCCTGCAACTCACAGCTCTAACCCATCTTAATCTACTAGTATTCCCGTATCTTTTGAACCAGATATATTTCATCACATTGCATTCATTTTGAAACGTTTTTTCTTCCAGCTAGTAATATAAGCAAGCTGGTCTGACAGTGACACACATTTTCTCTTGTTGAAACAGTTGTGAAAAATTGTGAGATATTCAACCACATTTGAAGAATTCCTCGTACACATGACAGGATGCAGGAGGCTGCAGGCAGGCCTTTGGCTCCAGGTATGACTGTAGTACGGTGGCCGAGAGGGGCACACGCTGAACAACGACCAAACACACATAATAAGCAGGAAACACCTGCAAATAATGAAATGAAAAACAAACCCTGAAAACTAATTTTTTTTGTAAACGCTGCATTAACAGAAATGATGCAAACTAAATACAACACACAAACAGTTTAGTTTAGAACCCAATGTATTAAAAAACAGGAAGAGGATCGACATCCTTTTGTAAATATGACTGTCATGCATATATTATGTATTTCAAAATAATTATTTAACTGTCTTCTCACTGCAGCAACTACACACATGTGTATGGACCTATCATTATTGATAGCCAGTCTGAGCCAGAAGACAACATGGAGCAACGGTATTAATTGTTACTATTACCACTTAATTGTTCTATTCTATTCTGTAAATCTTATTATAGCTTCATCATTTAATATCACAACACATCACTGTGTCTTTCCCAGCACAGAACACCTGACTGCGGAGGACTTTGTTGCAGAACTATCTGCAACAAGAACAAATACATCTTGCAGCAGGTTCAATATGAATAGAGCCAGTGTGTGGGATGGAGCCATCCGCGGCTTCAAAGGTGCCTCATTCGACCCCTCTCATGAGACGTCAGTTAAGTTCACTGACGATGAGGGACACACTGAGGATGGGGGGGACACTGGTGGTCCGTGAGTTCCTGACCCTCCTTATGGAACGCCTGAGGATGAAGAAAACATCACGTCAGCAACTGTTTGTGCTCCATGGCGGTTTGACTTCCCAGCCGCTCACTGTCTCAACATCTGATTCTAAATGTATAATGTTCTCTATAAAGATAGAACGAATACACAATTATTCATGTATAATATAAGCTGTGTTGTGTTTATAATGCATTGGTCTATACTTGAATGATGCCTTCGACCAGTATAATGTTATCAACAGCTCCCGGAATCGTAAGTTCTAATATTACACGAGATAGTAAACTAGAATGCTTTTCAGCCATTAACCTTGAACAATTACATTCAATGATTCTCTCTTCTAAACCATCAACGTGCATGTTAGACCCAATTCCAACTAAGCTGTTGAAGGAAGTTTTTCCATTAATCAGCACTTCTTTATTAAATATTATAAATATGTCTTTATTATCAGGCTATGTTCCACAATCATTCAAAGTAGCAGTGATAAAACCGCTTCTTAAAAAGCACAACCTCGATCCAGAGGTTTTAGCCAACTATAGACCTATTTCTAATCTTCCGTTCCTCTCAAAAATTCGTGAGAAAGCGGTCGCAAAACAGTTGTGTGATTACTTAAAAAACAATGATTTATTTGAAGATTTTCAGTCTGGCTTTAGAACACATCATAGCACAGAGACAGCTCTGGTTAAAGTCACAAATGATATTCTAATAGCCTCAGACAAGGGACTTGTCTCTATTCTTGTTTTGCTCGATCTCAGTGCTGCATTTGATACTATCGACCATGATATCCTATTGCAAAGACTAGAGCACTTGGTTGGCATACAGGGAACTGCTTTAGGCTGGTTTAGGTCCTATCTATCTGAACGCTCTCAGTTTGTACGTGTCAACGATGAATCTTCCACGCAAACCAAAGTTAGCCATGGAGTGCCACAGGGCTCAGTGCTCGGACCTATTTTGTTCACATTATATATGCTTCCGTTAGGCAATATTATAAGGAATCATTCTGTAAACTGTCATTGTTATGCGGATGATACTCAACTATATTTATCAATTAAGCCTGATGAAATTAATCATCTAAATAAAATTCAAGACTGCCTTAAGGACTTAAAAACGTGGATGACCTTAAACTTTTTGATGTTAAACACGACCAAAACTGAAGTTATTGTACTTGGCCCGAAGAATCTACGAAACAAATTATCTAAAGATATACTAACTATGGATGGCATTAATTTGGCCTCCAGTGAGACTGTAAGGAATCTTGGTGTTATATTTGATCAGGATTTATCCTTTAACGCCCACATAAAATCAATTTCAAGGACCGCCTACTTCCATCTACGTAACATTGCAAAAATCAGGCATATCTTGCCTCAAAACGATGCAGAGAAACTAGTCCATGCATTTGTTACTTTTAGGCTGGATTATTATAACTCTTTACTATCAGGGAGTACCAAAAAGTCAATCAAGTCGCTTCAGCTGATTCAAAATGCTGCGGCTCGTGTACTAACCAGAGTTAGGAGAAGGGACCACATTACTCCTGTTCTGGCTGCCTTACACTGGCTCCCTATAGAACACAGGATAGAATTTAAAATTCTTCTTCTCGCCTACAAAGCCCTTAATGGGCAGGCGCCATCTTACCTTAAAGAACTCATTATACCCTACTGTCCTACTAGGGCATTGCGTTCCAAGAATGCAGGGTTGTTGGTTGTTCCTAGAGTCTCTAAAAGTACAATGGGAGCCAGAGCCTTTTCTTATCAAGCTCCACATTTGTGGAATCAGCTTCCAGTTTGTGTTCGGGCGGCAGACACCCTATCCGTTTTTAAGAGTGCGCTTAAGACCTTCCTTTTTGATAAAGCTTATAGTTAGGGCTGATTGGATTCAGCCCCTAGTTTTGCTGATATAGGCTTAGTTTGTCGGGGGACATCTTACTTCTTCCTTCTCTCTGTCTATACCCGTGTACTCTCATGTTCCGATTAACCCAGCTTCCCCAAATGTCTTTCTTTTTGGGGTCTATATATGCTGGGATCCGGAGTCATGGATGATCCTGCGGTCTTGTGTCCTGGATCGCGAGCGCTGGATCTTGAGTCGTGGCTGTGGTCCTGGATCATCGGTCCTGGATGGATATCCTCGTGGATTCATCTTCCTATTATACACACATGCATTTCCAAACATTTGGACTACCTATGTTGCAAATGTATTATCTTTTCAATTTACACACGGCATCTATTGCACGTCTGTCCGTCCTGGGAGAGGGATCCCTCCTCTGTTGCTCTCCCTGAGGTTTCTCCCATTTTTTCCTTTAAACTGGGTTTTCTTTGGAAGTTTTTCCTTGTACGATGTGAGGGTCTAAGGACAGAGGGTGTCGTATTGTCATACTGATATTCTGTACACACTGTGAAGACCACTGAGACAAATGTAACATTTGTGATATTGGGCTATATAAATAAACATTGATTGATTGATTGATTGATTGATGGCTTCTATATTCTCCTGCAGCGTTCAGACTATATAAGCAGCACGGCCCCTGGTAGACCCCCACACACATAATAACACGGACGATAACACACCTTGTTGTTAAATACCAACTATGTGCAACATGTACATTGTGCAATATATATATACATATGTCGTTAATAACTGTGCAACATATACCTGGTAGCTAAATCCTCAGAACTGTTACAGGATGTGTTTTTTGTCAATTGTGTAACTTGTTTTAATTATAATCTTTTTATCCTTAATTTTGTATTGGATCTTTATTTAACCAGGATAGGTTTAATACTTTGTTATGCATGCTTCTTAGGAAACATTAAGATGTATTTGGCTCTTTTCTGCTGTAGAAAATGTAAATGTCCCCTCTGTGGGACGAATAAAGGGATTCTGATTCTGATTCATATTTTCATAAACAAACAATGACAACCAGTGGCGGCCGGCCCATAGGGGCGCCGCCCCACCTCTTGCCAGATGCAAAATAAAAAATAAAAAATAATATTAAATTAAAAAAAATAACTTTAAAAAAAATATATTTAAAAAAAATATATATTTTATATTTTAATTGTTAATGAACAAGGTAAATATCATACAATTAGTATCACAAAAATGTATAATCTACAATACAATCTCGTTTAAAATTGTGTTACGATGTCTAAAGTTACTGATAAGTCACCTGTTTCCTGCCTGGCCTTGCCCATGGCATTAGTTTATCATTACGGGGCAGAGCCCCCGAGCGAAACAGCAGCAACCAGCACGTTGCAAAAGTCTCAATAGTAAACTGTGCCGCCGAAACATACTTTCAGCCAATCAGCGCCGTCAAATATTTTGGTCACATGGGCGCTCACGTTGGCGCCCATGTTGCGTACGTGCGTTGACGTGAGGAGTTGTTTTTTAGACTCGTGAGTAACCAAGGTGAGCAGTATTTGGATGAGAATGGTGTGCAGGTGGAGTCGCCGGAACCTCGGTCCGCCCAAGAGCTACTCTCCAATCCTTTTGAAAGGAGAAGTTTGGGAGATAAATTGATACTTAAAGACCTTGGACCGGACCAACCCGATTTGTATATATCACAGCAAGCTCGTGAAAAAGACAAAACGTATCAACAAGGCTTCTCACATGGCTAGCTGGATGCAAACAGGTAAATGCTATCTTTTGTTTCACATGCTTGCTCTTCAAACAGCCGGGGACAGATACGATATGTTCAGAAACTAGACAAAAGTTAAACAAGTACAAACCACAGACTGTCTGTGTCATGGAGAACACAGTCGCTGGTTTATTTATGTCTGTAGGCCGTTATGAGTGTGGACGTTAGCGTTAGCTTAGCCAAGCTCCATTCAGGGAACAAGCATTCTAAAAGGTTTTTCGCCTGCAGTCTGTCTGCAGACTTGTCAAAGCATTAATTCATGGTTTTTACTAACCGGTATCAGTTTGAAACGTGTATTATAATTAAATCACGGTCAAATATGTTACTCTTGTTGTAGCTGTAGCTCCCGAGCCAGCGCGTCTTGTTTGAATGATGCGAGTAAACACAGCTGACAGCTGCGGTGAAACTCGAGCGACTAGATAGGAGCGTTTAGAGCAAAGCGAATATTCGCATCGCGTCCGGTCTGAACGCAGCATTAAAGCGAGCTCCGCGCTGCACTAGAAACGCGCCATTACATCACCAGAAGTCCTAATTTAAGGGGTCATTTCTCCCAAAAAAATATTTTTACTCACTATATCAGCAGCCCCACCAAAAATATTTTCCACCAGCCGCCACTGATGACAACATGTGTCCTTCATGCTGATAACTCGTATATGCATCTGCCAATTACTATTCTAAACCGAGTGTGTTGAATCCTTATTTGTTGCATTTTAAACCGATACATACAATACAACACATTTACTGTTGTGTTCAACTTCTGCCACAGATTGCACATGTTTGCCACAGGAGCCACAGAACACTTGAACTGTCCCCAGATGCTGGCCACAGAAAGGACACAACATGGCGGCCACATGGTGTCACTTTTTTCCACTCCTTTCTCTTTTCTCTCTTCAAATGTCCTTTTTCTGCATTACTAACCCGTGTTATTTACCTGCAGTCGATTTGTCATCTCTTTTAACAATGTTCTTCCCTCATGTTATCCTCTCTTCACGTCAAGCTCTCCTCTCCTCAGCTGATGTAGTGGTTACTGTAGGCACGCTAACGCTACGTAAATATGACGCTCGATGAATCAAAACAAAACTTACATTATATATCGACTTTGTCCACTTCAATCAACTTTCTTTCCTCCGGCTTCAATTTCCATCACTCGCTCGTTCTCTATATGTCTGTTCGACGTAGCACGCCCCCTAGAGGCCTGGAGCAGGGTGTCACCACTCGGTATGTTTTTTTTTGTATTTGTTTTTGCATTTGTATGTGTTTTTGACTTTGCATATCGTGTTTGTATTTGCAGCGTTTTTCTGTTGCGTTTATTTTCGCGGTTTGTGTGTTGCATTTAGTTTGCATCATTTCTGTTAATGCAGCGATTTTTTGTTTATGTATGCGTTTTTTGGCCGTTGTTCAGCGTTTGCCCCTCTCGGCCACCGTACTTAGCCATTTGTAACACGAATACACACTTTTAGGAGGGTTTGCTCCCCACTGATCTTTAACTCACTGTAATAATTTACATATTTTTAAGTAATTTTGTACAAAAAGCAACTCTTGATGTGTAGACCTGTCTGGTCTTTTTATAAAAACAGATTATCTTGCATATGGCGCACCTGCTATAGTAGTGGCTCGGCTCCATCTATCAACTGGGTTATTGCAATAAAAAGGCTCATTTGATTGAATAAGAGAGAGGCACATTCACTGTAATAAACGCAGTGCCTGGAGTCGCACACACACAAGACACATTTCTGTTTTTGGAATGATGGATTTTTTTTTGCAGGGTGATTATAGTGATTTATCATGTGGAGGTCTATGCATAGACTCTGTTTGTGTATTACTAAGCAAGGCTGGCTGTTATATATGAGTGTTCATAGATAAAGATGATTAGATGTAATATGCACAAAGTAGATACACTGAATAAAACCACAGGGATGTATTTGTTCAGCAGTGAATGTAGGAAGGATCTGATTATGATGTGATGAAGTACACATTCTGCATCCGACAAAAAGGATAAACATGGCTGTTTAAGTGGCTGTTCAATTAATTCAGGCCCAGGAAACGTAAGCACATTACGTCCGGGGAGGGGGTCGGATGCCCGCTGACCCACAGCCTCCCCCTGCCTCCTCACCAGTCCTGTGTTGCCCCAGCAAGCACAGATGATGAAAAGGAGCCAGACATGTCCAAGAGATAAAACTTAATGAAGGGACCTGGTGTTGACCAAGATGCTGCCGTGCATATGTCCTCCACACTCACGCCATTAAATAAGTCTGTTGATACAGCCATGGCTCGTGTAGAGAGTGCACGGACTCCTGTGGGGAAGGCCGCCTGTCCGTAGGCATGTGCAATGCATTCGCAAAGCCAGCCTGCCAGGCGTTTCTTGGACAAAGCTTTTCCAATTACCCCACCCCCGAAACACACAAACAGCTGTTCTTTGTGTCTAAGGACAGCCGCGCGTGTAACATGCCAGGGCACGAACCGGTCAGAGGAGGGGAGATTAATACCCCCCAACTGAATAGCCCTCTACCTGAACGTACTCCTTAGGCACAAAGGAGGGGTTCGGTCTGAGTGTCGCACCGCTTTGGTCACCCCGGATGTTTAACAACTTGGGTGATAAAGCGGTTAACTCAGACCCTCCTTTGGCTGACGTTAAGGCAAGTAGCAATGCTGTCTTCCATGACAGTGCTTTCAGGGAAGAGAGCTCCAGAGGCTCAAATGGTCCTGTGACCAGAGCCTCGAGCACCAGCGGCAGGTCCCACTGCGGGGCAGAGGCGCGCACCACTGGACGCAGCCTGCTGACCCCTCGCAAAAACCGCGACATCAGTGTTCCCGCCTCACTCTCCCCATGCAACGGTGGAAAGGCGTAAGCAGCTTCTTTGGCCATGGCTCGTGTGCAACGTGTCTACCCCCAAAGGTGGGTCATCGCTCATAGCCATGGAACACCATAGTGCACAGTGGGTGTTGCACCCACTCGCCTGGCAGGGGTCCGCCTCTCAGCATGAGGTCGGCCCCCCTGTTCTCCAGACCCGGAATGTGGAGGGCTCTCAGAGACAACACCACCTCTGCAGCCCATAACCACAATTTCCCCGCCGCCACTGTGGTGCCATTGTCGCTCCTCATCATTACATGTTTTCCCTGGATTAAGGGTTTGAAATGTTGGAGGACTAATACTACTGCCCGCAGCTCTAGGAGGTCGCTGTGCCATGTCTCTGTTAGACCAGCGCCCCCCTATAGCTTTCCCCAGGCAAAACGTAAACAAGTTTCGAAGCAATCTCAACATGAAAGTAAGCGTCCCTCAGGTCGATGGTTGTAACCCAATCGCCTGGCTGCACCAGTCCCAGTAACTGTTTTATAGTTAACCTCTGGAATTATCTGCGTGCAATGTGGCGATTCAGACCGTGAATCCAGAATGGGCCTGAATCCGCCTGTCTTTTTGGGAACCAGAAAATACAGGGAATAATGCCCTTCTGTCTTGTGTGCACACAGCAGACACTGCCTGTTTTTGCACCAAGGCCTGAACCTCTCCCCTCGGGATGATAGCTTTGCCTCTCTTATGCCTGCGAAAGGAGGAGGGATGCTGCAAAACTAGAGTAAATAACTCAGTCTCAGAGTCCTGTTCATCCACTCCGTTAACACGCATAACACTGTGTTAGGGGATGTGCAATCAACTGTGTAGCCCCAGCAATAAAGCTGTGGTACTTTTTGGCGCCCCGCCCGGCCGCAAAACTCCCCGTGACGGGAAGCTCTGTCCATGGGGGGTCGACACAGAAAAGGGCTGACTCTCCACTGAGGTCCTTGAACGCACCGCGGCACACTCCCGTGGGAGCGCGTGCTCCGCCATGATGTTTTCACCCAAACAGTGAAAAAACGTACACTCTTACACTTGGCGTTAATTGTTTTCCCCTCGGAGCGGAAGCGCAGCAAAATACTTATCCAGATATACAAGCCGCTCGCAGTCACGTGACAGCGAGGGCAGGGGCCTTCTCCCCTCTGCTCACCCGGCCGTCCGCTATCCGAGGTATCGGTGGGGGAAGTGGCAAGCCTGCACGCTCCACCACCCTAGCCATCACCGCCGAGAAGTCCTGATGAGCCGACCTCTGCTGATTGCCTTCCAGGCGGTCAGCGGAAATCCCGGACGACGAGGTCTCATCATCGTTGTCCTGAGCTGCTGGGATGGCGAAGATGAAGGGCACTCCATGCACGAGGTCCTCCATCTCCGCTACGTCGAGCTCTAGGTCCTCCACCGGCGAGACGTAACACCCCTCGAACACCGCCACTCTGTGCAGGCGGCTGGATCGGGTCAATAGCTGACTGCCGATGGAGGCAGGTTAGCTGACGCATAGTCAGACCCCAGACAGTCGATACATCGAGTATGATGATCATCACTTCCGATAGAACCCGGACACAAAGGACACAGGCGCTCCTCAGGTGAGTCCATATTCGATTGTCCGAAGAAAAACTTGTCCTTGTTCTTTTCTATCCTGTTATCAGTTACTCAAATAGCAGCTTAGCTGAAAGAGAAAGGGATAGCAGTGAGTGGGCGAGTGGATGCGCACGCATTCAGCTAGGCCCGCCCAGGGGACCGGCTACGGGTAGGGAAGTCTCAGTGAAAGAATGCGTGTATAGATAGGATATGGGGGAGTACCATAGACTGTATATATAAATGGACGTAGGGTCCGTGACGTCACCCATAGGAATCTGCAGAGTTGCCGTGAAGCCCTTAGTAGGCGGAGTCGGACACTAACGGCTCGACAGTGACGTCAGAGTTCAACTCCCGCCTTCTCCAGCCTGCTCCAAATAAGGGCAAAGAGGCGGAGCCGAGGCGGGACCTGCAGCCACCGAGCTGGAAGTTCCAGAGCTAGCTGAAGCTACCAAGCTAAGCTAACATGCTCCCCATCTGCACACTGCCGTCGCATTGTACGTTTTTAAGGTAAGCGGACATAAAACTATTCAGCAAAACTATAAATAATAATCTCAGTTATTGAGTTTTTAGCATAATACTTCAGAATCTTAAAACCCCTTAACGTGTGTATGCAATTGTGCTAAATTCAACACTTGAATCAAGCATTTATTAATGTTTGCATGACATTAGTTATTTGTATTTTGATATCACTTAATTATACGTTTAAGTCAAGCTAAGGTACATGTGATGGTAGCTAGTTAGTGCTCTTACCTGTGAGGCCTCCTCCAAACAGCATAATAACCAGACCATATCATTCAAACTAAGTACCAGTTCTAGATCCTTGACTTTAGACAAACAATTCAAAAGACAAAATGTATTTAAAGACCAATCTTTATTTGAATGTGCCTCTTAACCTGATATATTAGTTATACAGTAATAGTATTGACAATCTAAAAAAACTGAGCAACTCAACAGTCAACTTTATGTTTCTTATTGTCTAAAGCATTTATTATTTTCATTTTCCCCCTCTCATATTCAGTGGGGACGGATTGAGACAGCATGGTGTCCAGAGAGCTGCAGAGACTTCATGGAGAAACCTCCGTGTGATGGACGTCCTGTCTGTTGGTGTGGAGAGGACTGAGGGTCTTTCCTCAGCGAGGAGGACCAGGGCTGATGGAGGAGCCCATGCTGGGCAAAGCTGATACCAACTGCACAGGCCTAGTCTGTCACGTTATTTGACTAAATGTGTTTACTTATAAATGTAATAGGTTTACACCTTCTGTCCATATGTGCTTTTTATTTAAAACATTTGATTAACTTTTGGTTCACATTTCAATAAATTGTATTTGTATTTGCACTCCTTTCGTCCATTATTCTTACTGAAAATGTTAGATTACACATTCACATCTGACTGAAGATTGGCCCCATTTATTTGTGATGTTGCAAACTCTGCGGTACAAGGCACAAGCAATGTGAAGCTCATAAAGTGAGGCAAATAGAAATAATCAGCTGATGGAGTGTCTCATTACATCAGCTTTTAATGTTCCTCTTGGATGCTCTTCTTGACCCTCAAGAGAAGGAGAAAATGTTGTGTCTTTCAGGCATGTCCTTTCCTAACAAAAAAGACAGGAAACATAAAACATATTATTGCAGAACAAGTGTGTTATTTATGAAAGCGTTGTGTAGATATAATTATTTTGTAATTGTAATGGTTTTTTGTTTTTTTTAACAGTGAGCAATCAGATTATGAATGAACAGTATGAAGTTCATCAACATTGAAATATATGTTATTATCAAAATAATATTTAATTGTTACAAAACGTAGTGCAACTGTAGAAGCTTGCTCTGTTGTCTCACTGAAAGAATAACTTTTACCACGTTTTTACAGACAATATTGAGAGATAAATAGTTGCAGTTCTCACTGTGTTAAATATCTTTCCTTCAATACATTCAATTAGAAAGCTGACAAAGTCATATTGCTAAATATCTAAAATGTAACTTTTTGCATGGAATAAACCCTCAACTTAACTGATGTGTAGGTGATCTTGTATTTAGTATTGTTTAACGGAATGTATATCAGTGTATTCACGTCAATACTTCATTCATTTAAACCAATATCTTTCTTGATTCTTTGTACAGTATGACAAAAGAGTCTTTGTACCTGAGCTGAATTCACTGCTGTGAGGAGTCCAGTTCTGTCTCTCACTCTCTGGTCCAGCCTGTCTGCATCACCTGGACACCTTAAACAAACAGATATATATGTAAAGTACCATGTGTACAAACAATATGACTGATTCTCTTCTGTTGGACATGTTGGATAGTGTATTGTCCGAGTCAGGGTCCTTTTTATTTTACTGTAACTTTGGAAGTTGTGTTACCAATGCTTACTGTTTATTTGATACCCATTTGGTAATGCAATTAATAAAAACAACAAGGTTTGGGTTTGTTCTTCAGATGACTGTGACGTTAACGTGTAAGCTCGATAATGAACTCCAGCTCAATCAACTATATTGTAATATCTAAGTAATCATCTTGAAATATGACATTAATAATTGTAATATACACACCTTATTGTGAGGTTGATTTCAAATACACGACATTAGCTTGTCTACATACTTGAGCATAGCCAATTTAAATTAACCTTAGATGCATACAATTCTCCCTACATAATAAAATATCTCTAAGTTACAAGGATGTAACCTTATTTTATCAACCTCAAACAGAAGCCGTTTGTTCAACAGTATTATCCCACTTAACACTTGTCTATTTTGTTTTAACCTTTATATATACAGTCTATGATTTTAACTTGGAGGCTACGATTAGCATCGTTAGCACCGATGTAGCTACCACTCGCTACACGCTAACCCAAGCCTTAACATTCATTCCGTAGCTGATTAAAATCATTAACACATAAATAAAGCACTCGAATTTTACTTACCGCATTCATGCACCGTCTGTTTTAACCGCAGAGCGAGTCACAATAGTCCGATATATAAGCATGAAGAACAAACAACCACGGCCGGCTACAAGTTGTGTTTCCTGGATGAGCTGAGCAGGCAGAGTCCCTGTAGCTCGCTTCACGGAGCAGCTAGCAGAGAAACAAGAAGCTAACAGCGGCAGGCACTTGACAGAGCCGTCACTCAATGTGACCACGCCCTAATTGATGCACAAACTTTAAGACCTAATATAAATAAAAGGGTCGCATTAGAAAACAATTCACTCACATATCCATAATCATGAAGGTGGAATCTAACTATATCGATAATAAAATGTATGGAGCCAGGGAGAGAAACATGTTTTTTTCTGCTGTAAAATTGGGCATTTTAACATGGGGGTCTATGGAAATTGCTCCTTTCTGCAGCCATCGCCTATCGGCCAATATATGAACTGCAGTGTGTGGCACTTCCGTATTGGCTTCCCGGCTCTTACCCAGAGTTTGCCGCTTGGGGAGTACCCATAGAGTCCAGTAGAGGGCGGAAAATGTGAGAGATATAACATGTAGAATATTTAAATAATAAAACACAAACACACACTGCCTCATTCACTCTACACTCATTTGGAAAGCCTTTGATAAATAGCTCTTCTGAAATAATGTTATTTTTTTCTGCTTCAGAGGTTTTCCTCAAGGTAGGCAAATTCAATAAGGCAGTCATTATGTAAATGATCTCATTAAATAGAAAATACATACGCCTCCAAACATGCTATCTTGTTTGTAGCATTTATAAACATTCATTCAGCCTGCCTCCACAGTTTATCACATTGTAGCAATGAAAAATTAATAACAGCCCCACAATTAGGTTATTATGCCCTTGATGATGCAAACACACACAAAGAGACACACCTCAGGACAAGGCCACATATTACATTGTGGGATTATGGGACAAAGCATGTGGAGTTAAGAGATCATAGCATTGTTTCACATCACACTGTTCCACCTGAAGGTTAAATAAAAAACTTCAACCACTAAAAAAAGAAGCAGGGAAATATTTCAGGAAAAATAATCCACCACCATCTGGTCTCCTCAGATCTGAGCATGAAGGACACACAGATCCACTCTCAGTACATATGTAGCGTTTTTAGATAGGACAGAAAAAAAGATACATACATTTAATGAAGTTATCATCATAAATAAGATCCCAAGGACTTGATGCATCTTTGTAGCTGATCATTTCAAATCAAAAATATTTTGATTTAGTTCCGACGATCAATAAGCAGTGTAATGGTATAGTAATGGTAAACATAACATATGCCAATGCAAATGAGAGATTGGTCTGTGCTGATTGTATGGGCAAAAGGAAAAATAAAAAACAAAACAAGAAAAACACAGACAAACAATAACAACGACTAAAGTAATCTCCTATCACTGCCAGTGATCCTTATACACATGCCAGAGATATTGTTGGATGAGTGTATATGCATGTAAAACAAATGCATACACACATGCAACCTACACATCACATACACATTTGCTGTATACATACACATATATACATATGCTGCGCTTAAGCTAAATCAATAACAGAATGATTTACAGAGTTTGGAATGCATTTATAAAAGGTCCCCAGGCTTCCTGAAATGTGCTGTTTGAGTATAGAAGTGCGTATCTGATCTTTTCAAGTTTCATACAGGACATAACATCTGTCAACCACGCAGGAGACTGAGTTATTTACTCAAGTTTTGCAGCGTCCCTCCTCCGTTCAAAACAATGAGCTAAGAGAAGAGCAAAAGACAGAGATCGCCGCCATTCTGCTGTTAAACGCATCTCCTTTCCAATTACCCCAAATAGGGAAGCCAGAGGATTTGGATCCAGTTCAATACTGAACACTTGGGATAGAGTTTGGAAAATCTCCGTCCAGTACATGCTTAGGCGGGGACAGGACCAGTACATATGAATGAGAGAGGCTTCATTAATTTGGCATTTATCAATGTAGGGACTAACATCAGGATACATTTTGGATAGTTTCACTTTTGAAATATGAGCTCTATGTACCACTTTGAACTGAATAAGGAGTGAGGCACACATAGAGAAATTGAATTAACCAGATTAAGTATAGAGTCCATTTATCTATTGGAAGGGAAAGGCCCATATCAGTCTCCCATGCTGCCCTGAGCTTATCTGTGGAGAGACACCTTAGATCTGACATCTTGTTATAGAGGGCTGAAATAAGTCTCTTCTGGAATGGATTTAAGGAGAGGACAGTATCAACAATGGTTACTCCGGTAGATATAGAAAGGCTCGGTGATTGAGAGAGCATATAATGCCTTGCCTGTAAATAGGAGAAGCAGGACTTGTTCCTGTAGAACAAACCTAGTCTAACCCTCAGCTTTTTAAGCAGGTTATTGACATGAAGTTTAAAAGTGAGACAATCATCAAGCCAGATACCAAGGTATTTGTAACAGGTAACCACTTCAAGTTTTATTCCTTGCGTAGTTACAATATCTAAAACAGGCTCTGGTGTCTTTTTAGCTTTAGAAAAGACCATTACCTTGGTTTTATCCACATTTAAAAGAAGCTTTAATTCAGAGAGCTGAGTCTGAATAGTGTTAAAAACAGCTTGCAATTTAACACCAGCCTCCTTAATGGAGGGACCTGCACAATACATCACAGTATCATCTGCATAAAAATGTAAAGTAGCTTCATCCACATTTTCACCTAAACTGTTGATGTAGATGGAGAATAAAAGTGGACCTAAAACAGAATCTTGGGGAACACAATTAGTGATGTTTAACCACTCAGAAGACAGCCCATCAAAGTGAACACATTGGGACCTTTCAGAGAGGTAGTTTACAAACCACCCACTGCATGGCTGGACATGCCTATACTGGCTAGCCTCTGCTTTAAAATGTGATGATCGATGGTGTCAAACGCTTTGGAAAGGTCAATAAATAGAGCTGCACAACTCTGCTTATTATCTAAAATACTCATTCATTCACCTCTTTCATTGTGGCAGTAACATGCACTTGTCAAGGTTCAGAGGCATATTTTGCAAATATGGCAGTAGCCATCGATCAGCTTAAGATAAGATATTCTTTATTGATCCCAAGTTACATCAGCATGTGTAACAGTTGTAAATATGCAGTGGTGTTTATTTATAAATCATTTAGTATAATCACACACATTCTGTGTTTTATATTTAACAATTCTGTGTTCTTTATTTATTGATTGTTCAATACCTGAAGAGGCCGGAGATGAAATATCTACATACATCTTATAAGAGTATAATACATATGTATAATATCAGTTACAATAAGTGCTTCAACATAGTTAACATTGCTGGAGGTATGCACAAATATTGATAGATGTCTTGTAATGCACTATTGAGGAACCTGTGATCCAAGTGTTTCATTCAATGCATAACTACACCGTTTGTGAATATGATATGTCAATAAACCTTAGAACATCTTGAAATATTGAAAGGGATGTGCAAAATAGTCATTAATTAACTATTAGTAGAGAATAAAGAGTAATGAATATACTTTATTGGGATCCTATTAATATCTAATAATACAAATAATGCAATTCAATAACATGCTTTAACCACTAGGTATCCCTTTATATCAGCTGTGCACCTTTATGGTGTAAATACAGCCTATCTACCAATTGGATCAAACATAAAAGTCAGCCGAATTAGTATTGATACTGCAAGGAGAAGTATTTTGTGAAAAGAAATGTAAGATGTTTTTTAATTGCTGATATATTTATGATCCACGTCACGTTTTCAGTGTTGGCGGCAGTTCCTCATGTTTGTCTAGAAGTCTTCTCATCAGGGCTCTATAAGTAGAGAACTACGGCAGATATGTGATATTTAATGCAGCCGAACCGTGTATTACAATGCCGTTATGTGATGACTTTTAAAGAGAAAAGCAAGCACACTCGGAATAAAGTATTATTTTATTTTTTTTAAATGTTTTCGGTCTGTTTCCGGTATTTGTTAATGACGATGTGATGAAAACGTTGTATGGACACACTTTCCTGAAGTAATCTTCATAATAACTAGCAAACTAAAGATCATGTACACCCACTGCACACAAAATCTGAAAGAACAACTCATATTTATCGCATCAAATGACATCAAAACACATTTTAATGGCCAAACTAACTTTAAAATAGGCATTTTCCACAGAGAATAAAACGAAGTTCGGCCATGTTTTTTTTTCTGCAGGGAGAAATTTGAAGATCACGTGACATAGACACCAGCCATTGGAATGAATGGTGAAGGCGTTTTTGTAGAAATACTACATGCTACGTTGTGGACCAACGTAGTTATTACATGTTTTTTTGTGAGACTGGGTTGGATGAACACATTTATTCATCAATAATTACAACGGAGTATTTCTAAATACAAGTTTTAAAAATACTTGTATGTATTTAATACTTATAACATAATGATTCATTTTACTTTCATATGATAATACTTTTAGGTCCGGTCTGACAGCGCTTAGCTCTCTGTCAAAGTCAAAAATCGTACATCCAAACGGAATAAATATAATTAATTAGTATTAATACGTTAAGTCTTGTTCATTGTTTTTCACTTGTATTAAATGTTTGATATTACAGACATAGACATACATACAGACATACATTTCCGGCACAGACATACCAGGCAATACATACCGGCAATGCGTGATAGACACAACAGGAACTGCGACAGCATAAATATGCGAACACAAACCAGACTGCTGGAGAAGAGAGATTACGGGGGGGGAGGGGTTGGGACACACATATTCCGATGGCCAATTAGTTTTAAACAAAGTATGCAGTAGGTGTAGGGGATGGGGGCTAGTGAACGGTATGGTCAATGTTTGTAAACACTGTGATATGTTGACTTTAGTTGATCATTTCAGTTAAAAACTAACGTTCATATTTCTCTTTTTGACAAGAGAAATATGAATATGTTAGTGGCTGACCCAGCCCCATGGTCTGTCACAGTAGTGCGGGAAAGAGAAGTGCACTGTTTTGCCTGGCTGGACCTGTATTTTACAGGAAAGGAGTGAGCAGAGGGTGGAGTTGTTGATTCATGTTCTGTTTTCTGTGAACAATCCTCACCCTCTCAGGCTGCGGCCATACGAGGACGAATTTGATCGTTTGCGTTACTGTTTAGTGTCATATAGACCATTCGGCCACACGAGGACGACCGAATACGGCACTAAATGACTGGGGAAACGATAACGGGTCCCAGGCTGGATAGAAAGGCATACGCAACTCTCTGGGGGGGTCAAACGGCTCCGTGTGTGCGCCCTATCCGAACATTTTCAGATCACTGATAGTGATTGTGCAATAGCCCCGCCTCTCCCCACCTCTTCTGCTCACCTCCACTTACCCCGCGCCATTGCTGAAGTGTTTCGCCACCAACAACAACAATGGCGGATCGCAGAGTTGCTATCGTGCTCCAGACGCTATTGACCATGCTACAGTTGTTTGTGCAACATCTACAGCAATAATGATGAGGCAATAGCCCCGCCTCTCCCCACCTCTGCTGCTCACCCCCGCGTCAAAGTAAACTGCACCCTGATTATTTATCTTTCTCTCGATATGGACCTAAACGCGAGTGAAGTCTAATCTGACAGGACGGAGACACGCAGCTCTGCTCACCTGCAGCTCTGCTCACCTGCAGCTCCTCCCGCTGCAGCAAAACACACACTTCAAGTCAGATCATCACCCTTAGCTATTTTGTCCGGAAGATTTAAACTTTAATACACGTTGACTGGCGAAAAACTCTGCCCGGTTCCATCGGCCCCCACCGCGGAGAATAAACAGAAGCGCTGCTTTTGTGGAGGAAGTTACAGCGCCACGTACAGGCTCCTGCATATGTACTGCAGCTTCTCCAGCGGTTGGAGCTAAACGGAGCGGTCTCGTGTGGGCAGACACTATCCGGATGACTATTGCGTGTGGACGGAAGCTTGTTTGCGATTGCGTTTGCGTTAATCCTATGCGTTTAGCCGTTTTCGTCCTCGTGTGGCCGCAGCCTCAGACTCTCAGTTTTCACTCAGAGTAACCTACAGTTAACTTAGCTGCTGGAGAAGTAAGATCAGGGGGGGGAGAGAGAGCTGTGGCTGATGGGCCATTAGTGTGTAAACAGCTGAGAGCTGCCGTTTCATTCAGGCTGTTTAAATAACGGTAACACCTGACTATTTGTCTTAGCGGATGCATGTCTTTTTGATAAAGCTTATAGTTAGGGCTGATTAGATTCAGCCGCTAGTTTTGCTGATATAGGCTTAGTTTGTCGGGGGACATCTTACTTCTTCCTTCTCGCTGTCTATACCTGTGTACTCTCATGTTCCGATTAACCCAGCTTCCCCAAATGTCTTTCCTTTTGGTGTCTATATACGCTGGGATCCGGAGTCATGGATGATCCTGCGGTCTTGTGTCCTGGATCGCGAGCGCTGGATCTTGAGTCGTGGCTGTGGTCCTGGATCATCGGTCCTGGATGGATATCCTTGTGGATTCATCTTCCTATTACACACATGCATTTCCAAACATTTGGACTACCTATGTTGCAAATGTATTATCTTTTCAATTTACACACGGCATCTATTGCACGTCTGTCCGTCCTGGGAGAGGGATCCCTCCTCTGTTGCTCTCCCTGAGGTTTCTCCCATTTTTCCCTTTAAACTGGGTTTTCTTTGGAAGTTTTTCCTTGTACGATGTGAGGGTCTAAGGACAGAGGGTGTCGTATTGTCATACTGATATTCTGTACTAGGGCTGTGCATCTTCACTGGTATCACGATTCGATTCGATTACGATTATCCTGTCAACGATTCGATTCGGTTCGATATTCCGGTGCATCCCGGTGCATCACGATTCATACCAATGCGTTGCATCCTCAATTTTCTATATAAATATAAATGAATTGTATAGGTCTAGCCTCCGTGTGTGAAGTTGTTCCATCCTCAAAAACAAAAAGCTAATGCTTCTGCAGTCGAGCTGCAGCTTCTAGCCACGGCCTTCTGTTAAGAAAGGACACTGAATGTCCTGAATGAGGCATCACACACCTTGAGTCTGAACACAGCAGACAACAGGAGTATTTACAACAGCATATACAAACTAAAATAGTGCATGTGGGTGCACACTTACATTCTCTGTCTTACTGTTACATAAATCCCATGAATGCATGAGGCTAAGTTAGCTTCATTATATCTCAGTGATTAAGTGAATAATAAACTTTCTATCGGGTCACTATCAGCCTGTCATGCATTATTTTCAGGGAGGGGGCGGGGCTTGGAGGAACGGAGAGGAGACGGTGATCGCGGGAGCGTTTTTCATCCTGCCTTCACAAACTTTACACACGTAGGCCTATATATCGTCTGAAAATTGCTAGAGGACATTCATACTTTGCAATCCAAGACTTAATGAAATCCACCAAAAACCTGACATGATTGTAACGCGATTATTTTTGAAAAACATAAATCCCTGTCACACTCCGTGTCGCTGCGGCTCAGAGACACAGGGACCCTGCGTCTCTGAGCAGCAGCGACACGGAGTGATTGAGAGCGGGTCCTGCTGCTGTGGGTTCTGGACTGGTGTCCTTGTGTTGGTGGATAAAGCAGACTGCTTCGTGTTGCGGTGCCGCTGTCACGTCTGTTCCCTGATCTCTGCGTCACCGACCGATTTGATATTAAAGTGACAGAAAAAAGCCGCGGCCGGAAAATCAGGAAGCAACGTTACTACTCTATAACCGATTATCTTCCGTCACTGCATCGAGACCGAATCGTCCACGTCCGCATCGCAATGCATCGTAGAAACGATTATTTTCAACACCCCTATTCTGTACACACTGTGAAGACCACTGAGACAAATGTAACATTTGTGATATTGGGCTATATAAATAAACATTGATTGATTGATTGATGTCAATTGAAATCAATACATACAACTATTATCAATAAAAACATTTTCTAAATCCATAAAAGCATTTCAATTAATATTGGGAGTCATGTCGTTACTTTGTTGAGAATGTGGCCATGTAATAAGCGGGATAATGTGCAGCGACTTGTTCCTTAGGGGGAAAATAACACCCTTCAGCGACGCTCCATTAAAATATAAATATTTTTAGTGAAGTACTGAGTTTAGGCACGTTAATAACGTTTTAATGAAGTTGAATACAGTATATTCATATTTGTCAGTGCTTTCATGTCAATTCGGCGAACATAAACATAAATGCTCGTGGTGAAGATGATGATTAAATTAGGATTACAAATCGAGAGCCAGGCTGCATTTCCTCCCGTTCCTTTTTTGGAGCCGGCGGCTTCCTGATGTTTTTTGTACAGTAGTTGTGGACTAAACAACATTATTTTGTTAAATAAAAACATGGTAATGTTTTGTAAATGATTACATGTCTCTTATTTAGCACAGAGTATGATCCTATCCGTGACATATGGATCTTAACAAAATATCCGCTATATAGTAGTACCATACATAAATCTACCATACTGTATCAGAGTTTATTTCACATGAGCTCCAGTGTGGAACCCCACTGCACCCCCTGGTGGATCAATGATCCATTGCAGCTGGCTTCATTATAATTACATGTATTTATCAAGGGGGCGGTCTCAAGTCACGCTGGAGGTTTTCCTTTGAGCGAGGGCAGACCCCGTGCCGGCCACGGCCCTCACGTTTCAAACTGTCTGAAATGAGGTGCTACATCTGTACCTGTTATTCTATTAAACACATTTGTCATCAAACTCAACAATATTGATTCATAAATTAGTGACCATAATGACACATTTGTAAGCATAGAGAGTTACGGTTTGTTTGAAAGCATAGCTTTCATTAGAGCCTAATATGAAGGCTCTACGACAACGTTGAAAAATCAGCGGCCATCTTGGATTTGAAGGTCAAAAATAGGTCAAATCATCAAAACATCAAATATTAATTTCTCAACCCAAAAGGTACCAGAAACCATGTATTGAACAACATTTGTAGGCCAAAACATTGAAAAGCTCATTTTCAATCAATGGTGATGGCAGCCATTTTGGATTTAGGGCTCTAAAAAAATGCATGGGAGCCTGCCTGCAGACCTCCACTCTCAGGACAGTTCCGGTGCAGACCTCCACTCTCAGGACACCTCCACTGTCAGTACAGGAAGTGACGATTCTGACGCGTTTTTTTACCCGCCCACCGAAGGACTCGTTTGATGGAAGTTCACCGAGGTGATGAGTCCGACCACCGTGCACTTTGGGTCGGCCTTGGTCAAGCCCTTTTGACCCCCCCAGCCTGGTTCTCGTAAACGTTTTTCGCTCAAATGACACCATGGAGGAATGTAACGGGAGTTGACAGGGGACTCTGCCCTCCTCAAGAGTGCCTATTTTCGGACACTTTTTTCCACTTTTCCCCGGTTTTATTGTTTTTTAGGTTATTTCACCCGGTTTCTACCGGGGACATTGCCCGGTCTCGGGTGTCGCCCCACGGCCTGTTATTTTTCAAAGTCAACTTTATTGTCAATCTTACTCAGTTTGTGTTTATAGACAGAGAGATCAAAAAGACTTTTAAATCAAATGAAATTATACAATTTACAGATATGTATACAAATATATATATATAATATATCCTATATACACCATCATGTATAATGATGGTGGACACTTCACTGTCTGGATGGCAGCTTGCTGGTCTCTGCTCAGTCGCATTGAGGCAAGAATTGCCTCAAGCACCCGACCGCCATGCCCCTTCAGCTCCGGCACGGTGACAATGGCCTGATGTTGAGGCCGCGGCTCTGGCACAGGTGAAAAGCCATGCCATGCCACACTGTGCGCCCCTCAGTGCAGACCTGAACCAGTCTACATCCTGAGTGGCGATGTCTCTGGCCAGTGGGTTGTATGTCTCCTCTCACTAGTAAAGTTGAGACACCGGCTGGACTACTTTGGAAGTGCCAGGCTTCCTCCACTGGCACTCAACATCTGTGGAGCTGATCTGCCACATGGCACATATTGCCAATGCTGCAGCGTGGCTGCATTTGTACATCCCCCGTGCACAATCACAGACAGCGCTCTGCATCGCGCCATCGTCTCCCATGCAGATCTGTACAAATAAAGTAAGTACCATGTTTGTTAGCATGCTATAATAGATTGAATGAGCAATAATACAAGGATGGTCCGTATCTGGGGGTGGGAGGGGTTATTTTTCCATAGTTTTGTCCTCTTGTCTGATTGTTGTTATTGTTTGTTTTTTCTGTATTTTTTGTAATTTGTGTTGTACTGGTTGTGATTGTACATTGTATTTTTCTAAATGTGTATGAATATATTTTTGAAAAACATTTGATCAACAATAAAAAAGGACTTGGTCATGATCTAGACTCAGTGTGTAGTTTATTAATTAATCAACGCTCTCTACATTAGGAAAACACATATCAGTGTACCAGAGGGAGTCACACACAGCTGTGTCTGGATAACCAAACAAATTGACAAGATAACCAAAACCCTTGAATCTACACACAGCAAATAAACTCAAATGACACAACGAGATGTAAAAGGAGATCACACATACAGTATAGTTGATATAAAACTGGCCGCTTCAATCTGAAGATCAACTAAAACAAAACACGGGAGTTTACCTGGTTCTTGTGAACACTAATGTTATCCACAGCATACACAGAGACCACGAAGTTCTTAAGGAGAAAACTAGTTCCTGAAACAAAACACGTTAGTGTACATTGTTAGCTAATGTTAACTAGCCTAGCTGACATTAACGTTACACATTGCACTCATATTACTCACCGAAACCTTGTAAAGCCGGTCCCGCTGCTCTTACAGAACCGACTAACTCCCCTTTCATGTATGTCCAGCTCTCAACATGTCCAGACTTGTAGTGATGTTCACCTCGTTTTATACTTTTATTCTCATTCTGAAAGAAGCAGGTGAAATGTGTTAACGTGACGGCCATCTTTGTGATGGTGACGCGTATTGTGCGAGACGAGAGACCTGTAGTTCACTCAGCGGTTTCACGCAAAAAAAATGTGTAACTTCACAGTTTTACGACACATTTTTATTTTTTTGACTTGCAAAATATTCTTTTAAATTGACAAACATCATATGTGTCATTCATGGCACAATTCAAACGGGATCAAAAGATAACCTTTCTCTCTCCATTGACTTCAATGTATAATTTTACGCTTCCGGGGTCCCATGGAGGCTCCCGGAAAGGGAGGGACTTCGCCTCTCTATAGAGAACCGCAATGACGCGTCCTAAAACCCGGAAGTAAGTTAGCATTTTTAGCACTTGCGGTTCCTTCGTCAAAAAGCAATGTATTTTCTCCATAGGGTTTTGGAAAATAGCTCGAAATAAGGTCTGTGGTTGACACAAATTTAAGAGATAAATCACGTTTTGTTCTACGACAGTAGATACATCAGCAGTGACCCCACTGGTGATTTTTGAAGAGTTTACGTGTCTGAAAAACGATGGTTGTTACCGAGTGACTGAATAGGACTACAGAAATTGTCGAGGCCGTTGTACGTCATTACGCCTACACACGTAAACACTCCCGCTAAGTTTGTTTTCCCCTGTGTTCTGCTTGAAAGCAAGTACCTGTAGTATCTTTAGTATCTGTAAATCTATATCTTACCATTAGAATCTCTATTTTTGAAATGGTCATTTTTAACACCGTAGTTTTACAAATTATAGAACAATTAATTACCAGTGTTTTCCAATTTTACTCGGCAGTTCGTTTCGTTGGCTAACGTTAGCTAAAGCTAGCGCTACTAGTTAGCTACGCAATGGTTTGTTGCTTTGCTCCGGGTTGCAGCCACAGGTCTTCGCATGAAACGTGCTCGTTCTATCGTTTCCCGGCCAATGTTTTCCAAAGGAGAGTCTGGATTCGTGTCATGAGGTAAGCTGATGTTACATTTTTGTCCATGTGACGGTGAAATGTAAATGATGGGTGGTGTATCGCCGTTTTAGAGATGGCACAACACAAGTAAAGATAATGAATACATCCTATTAAAACCTGTGTGGCTTATATGATAAGTCTAATTAGTACAAGCAGCATAACGTTTCACCATGTAACTAAAGATTGTATTCAGGGAAATCAGTTTGACATATTGAACTAATAACAAATAACCTCTGCCTGGCAGAGAGCTCTCTGCTCCATAGCTTCTCTTGGACGTAAAATCACATGTACATTTTACATTTATATTCAATTTAATATTCCATCCCTAACATACTTTTGTATATATAATAACTTATATTTTGTTTTTCTTGTTATGCTGCTGCAACACAAACATTTCCCCAATTGGGATCAATACAGTAATATCTTAATTAATTAAGAAATATAACTATTATAATCAGTGTAGCAGCTGACACCTATTTTCAATATGGATTAATCTACCTTTATTTCTTTAGTTCAATTTTGATCTATAAAAATGTCAAAATAGTGAAAATGTTCACGAGACAAAGTGCAAGGTTATATCTTTAGATGTTTTGTTTTAGCCTATGTACTGTATGTCTTAATGCTCTTATATGTGACGGTGTGACTTCCATGAAACTAATATTTTATATCTTCCCAACAGACGAGCTGACAAGAAGCCTAACCCCCTAAACGCACCAGGAGCGTCTGCGCCGCGGCGGTCATAAGGATCGCGGCCACTCTAGTCAATGGGTGCTATTCCACCACACGCGCCGCGTTACGGCTCAGACGCGTCCCAGAAGCGGCTCGGCGCAGCGCTTCTCTAAAATTAGCATGAATCCTATTTTTGCCGCGGCGCAGCCGTAAGGTAAGGTCGGGCAGGCAGCCCCCCCCTCGCAGGAAGTGGAAAGGTGAGCATCCGGGCCAGGCCCATCACGCCTCTATACTAATTTAGCAGACCCCCCTCCTTCATCACAACACCTCCACTACGATACGCACAATGGACGACGAGGTGTTCATAATGGAAGTGGAGAAACACACCATTTTATACAATGTAACCAATGCTTTTTACAAGGACAACATCAGAAAGGATAAGGCCTGGTTTTTAGTCGCTGCAGTTTGTGGAGTGGAAGGTAACAACTACATATTAATGTTTTAAAGTTAATTAAGAACTGCGAGGCTGCACACACGACGCTCCGCTTCCGCAACGTTTTGAAACGCGCCTGGTGTGTTAGGTCGCAGCGTGGCGCAGCCGCAACGTAACGCGGCGCAGACGCTCCTGGTGCGTTTAGGGGGTAACACTCTAACAACCACAACATTGTAAAGGCGAGTAAATGTAAATTAAAAACGATTCACAATTTCTTAATGTCTTCTTCTTTCTTGCAGTGAGGTGAAGCTGACCTTGCACTTGGTGCCAGTAAGGATGCTCCTCACGCAGGCTGAATGTTTCTCTTCCTTACTGACACAGAAGCCCTTGATCTGCAATGCTTCACTAATTGTCATTTCCCTGGCTCCGTAGGGACACTTTACCTCCAGCACAGCGGAAGACCCTACCAGACCATCTGGAGATGCCCCCAACAATCCTGATTGGGAGAGCCACAAACCTGACTCATGGACCTGCATCTGGGATGCAGTGGTGAATGCCCTGACGCCCTCACATTCATTCATAGTCCCCCACTGTACAGACCAAACACCATCAAGGGCCTGTTATTGCCCTAGCACCCTGGCACTAAGGGCAGCAGTCACACGCTTTGACCTCAGCTCCAAAGTTGCTGCAGTCAACCTTCCTTTCCTGAACCAAGGCCAGTTTGGGTTGGTTCGCTGACCAGTGTAGCCATCTGAATTGCCCTCTGTTGCTCCTCAGACAATGCCATGCTTGCCACAATTGCCTCGGGTCCCTGATGCCCAACAGATTTGAGAATTTCAGGAACAGTAAGTGTTTCCAAGCTGTAGTGTTCCTCTTCTGGTGCGGGGGAGAGAAGCCAAGACATTCCTGAGAACCTGCCCCGAGTCTGCCCCTCAGCCAGTCACGATCTTCGGGGGTGTGCTCTCTTGTCAGCGGGTTGAATGAGTTATTGGTTGGAGGAAACAGCTCCTCCACTGAATGCGTATGTTTAGCTGCCTTTGGCTTCTCACTGACAGCAACAAATGGGCCGGATGACTGCATTTCCATTCTCCACATGGGCATTCACATTTTGTGGAGAGAATTCCCTCTTCTCCTGTAGATACCTGTGGTGGTGGGATTGTTTTATTATTTAAAATATATTTACATTTGTAATGCCTTCCCAATTATCCCTTTAATTGTTTATAGCCTACTGTATGTTTATTTCATGGATATTTCTGTGTTTTCTGGTGTGTATTATTTGTAATCTTGGGGCCTCTTCTCTTTAACGTCTACATGCTACCACTGGCTCAGATAATGAAGAACAACAAAATAAGTTATCATTGCTATGCAGATGACACACACATTTAGATAACCATTTCACCAGGAGACTATGCTCCAATTCAAACACTGAGTAAGTGCATTGAACAAATCAATGACTGGATGTGTCAGAACTTTCTCCAATTAAACAAAGATAAAACCGAGGTAATGGTTTTTGGAGCCAAGGCAGAACGTATAAACGTTAGTGCTGAGCTTCAGTCTGCAATGTTCAAAACAACAGATAAAGCCAGAAATCTAGGTGTAGTCATGGACTCTGACCTGAGTTTCAACAGTCACATTAAAACAGTTACTAAATCAGCCTACTATCACCTAAAGAATATATCTAGGATTAAAAGACTAATGTCACAGCAGGATCTGGAAAAACTTGTCCATGCTTTTATCTTCAGTCGACTGGACTACTGCAATGGTGTCTTCACAGGTCTCACTAAAAAATCTATTAGAAAGCTGCAGCTGATTCAGAACGCCGCTGCTCGAGTCCTCACTGACAAAGTGGATCACATCACTCCTGCTCTGAAGTCTTTACACTGGCTTCCTGTGTGTGAAAGAATAGATTTCTAAATACTGCTGCTGGTTTATAAAGCACTGAATGGTTTAGGCCCAAAATACATTTCTGACCTCCTGCTAAATTATGAACCATCCCGATCTCTCAGGTCTTCAGGGACTGGTCAGCTTTCTGTCCCCAGAGTCAGAACTAAACATGGAGAAGCAGCGTTCAGTTATTATGCTCCAAGTATCTGGAACAAACTCCCAGAAACCTGCAGGCCCGCTGCAACTCTTACTACTTTTAAATCCAGGCTGAAGACTTTTCTTTTTGACGCTGCTTTTAATTGAACTATTCACATCTTAAACTGCACTGTAACTTTTATCCGTGTATTTTTACTTTTAATGTTTATTTTATTAGCTTTTCTTTTTAATGACTGGTTTTAAATGCCATTTCTTAATGTCTTTCATTTTTTGTAAAGCACTTTGAATTGCCATGTGTTGAAAAGTGCTCTATAAATAAACTTGCCTTGCCTAATAAAGATTTCATGTGACACATAAAATGGATTTGTTGATGGGAATTAATGTGAATAAATTAACTCTAGGTTAACGGTACTCTTGCTATAACTACTCACCGATACTCTATAAACCTTGTCCCTGCTAGCCCTGACAATACCGGTAAGCACACCTTCATCGAGGCTGCACGTGTCCTGACTTGTAGTGGTTCTCTCCTCTATCTCCATTCTTCTTGTCATCTTTGTAAAACGATATCAGACTGGTAATTGACACAGCCATGACTTCTAGTTGAATTCAGTGTGGATAAAATGAAAAGCTTTGTTAAAATATGCGGTAACACTTTACAATAAGGTACACAAAATGTGCTTAGTTACTGAGGAACTACTAGATAGTTAATGGTTAGTTAATGAGTAGTTCCTCAGTGACTGCGATTGAGGAACTTATGGTTAGTTACTGGTAAACAGACTGGGGGGTACTGTATTAATGAATCATTCGTTAATGGTTAGTTAATGAGTAGTTCCTCAGTGAACTTATGGTTAGTTACTGGTAAACAGACTGGGGCGGTACTGTATTAACGAATCATTCGTTAATGGTTACTTAATGAGTAGTTCCTCGGTGACTGCGGTGGATGGTTAGTTAGTTACTGGTAAACAGACTGGGGTACTGTATTAATGAATCATTCGTTAATGGTTACTTAATGAGGAGTTCCTGAGTGAACTAATGCTTAGTTGCTGGTAAACAGACTGGGGTACTGTATTAACGAATCATTCGTTAATGGTTACTTAATGAGTAGTTCCTCAGTGACTGCGGTGGATGGTTAGTTAGTTACTGGTAAACAGACTGGGGTACTGTATTAATGAATCATTCGTTAATGGTTACTTATTGAGGAGTTCCTGGGAGACTTTGATTGAATCAATGTGTGCAGCAGGGCACATTTAAACCTGCCATCTTCGGCTGGCTTGGGTCCCACCCTGGATCAAATGGTGGAGGTGGATCCGATTTACCTTACCATTACTTAGGCCGTTTGGGTACGGTAAACTCAAGGAACGCAAACAAAAACAGTAGTTACCCATTACCTAATGATCACCTTACCGTTACAAAAACAGTAGTTACCCATTACCTAATGATTACCTTACCGTTACTAAAACAGTAGTTACCCATTAAGTAATGCTTACCTTACCATTCGTTAAGCATTGTGTGTCCCCTCAAGTAAAGTAATGCATGAAAAACAGTAGTTACCCATTAAGTAATGCTTACCGTACCATTCGTTAAGCATTGTGTGTCCCCTCAAGTAAAGTAATGCATCAAAAACAGTAGTTACCCATTAAGTAATGCTTACCGTACCATTCGTTAAGCATTGTGTGTCCCCTCAAGTAAAGTAATGCATCAAAAACAGTAGTTACCCATTACCTAATGATAAACAAACAAACACTGTGCACTCAAGTTTACATTTTTATTTAAACAACAATCCAAAGGACACTAATAATGAAAACGAGGTTGCATCAGAACTTGCGAAAGTGGCGTATGTCATGCAGCAATCTGCCTAAGGGACCATCTTTGTGTTCATTTGCCAGCCAATGTGTCCACTCGATCAAAGCAAGATGACTCTTCAGAGTCTTCACTGTGCGGTTTCCTCGCAGTCTCCAGACCTGTGACTTGTACGTTGACCAAGCCCGCTCAATGTTTTGGGTGTGGGCTCCTGTGTCTGGGTTCACAAATGACCGGCTGTGGTTCACAGAGAAATGGACAAAGCCACTTTCTGCGATTGCAGTGGTGTATGCCCTCCACATGTCCGTTATCACCGTGGTCCCTTGGCGAACGTATTTTGTGACCAGAGGAATTAAGTGGCGCCGTGATCTTTGTTTCACCAGCCTCAGGATAGGTCTTCTCCTTTTTCCTCTGATGCCCAGCATTCCAAAGACCCATTTTCTCCTCCTCCACGTAGGACTGAATCTTCCCCTACCATACTGTAATAAAGCAGTGAAAAAGGACAACACAGTTATATAAAAAATAAACATCAGGCATTTCAATTGATAAACAAAGTGAAATGTGTTTATTTGCTTTCTTTTCCAATTTAAAAATATTCACTTCCTTTCTCAAAAAAGAAGAGAAAAAAATGTAAATGTCGTGGTACAAACAGAAAAGGCTGTTTAATTTGATTAAGTTAAAGTTTGCTTATTTTGCTGCAAGAAACATGAAAATGTAAGATATATATTGGAATTAGATGATATATAAATAAGATTATGCACTTTTAAAATGTTAGTAATACAAAGTAAGAATAAGGATTTATTTCCTTAATGATCTGATTGGATGAGATCATTCTTAGCTTCTAAATTCTTTTTTTCTGTTATTTGACTGTGTATACACTGTGGAGCTGGCTCTCTCTAATGTATACTTTATCTTGCCAGTCACAAGGGTGTGAAATGACACAATTATAAAATTACATTACTTTGCTCATTCATTTGTTAATCTCTGACCTTAAAATATATGTTGTTATTTCACCTTGAAAAACAAAGGTTTTAGGTTTAGTGAGGCCAAAGGCTAAGGCTCTGTAGTTTATACACACCTTCCTTTTGTGGTAGAAGTTGCTTTCGTCCAGCATGAAAAATTCGTTTGGTCCTCCAAGTCTCTGCTTTCCCCTCCTTCCTCTCCTCTTGATTGCACTCTTGCAGACCTTCCTCAACTTCAGGCTAATTTTTGACAGCGTGCGACTGCTTCCTGCCACGCCATCCTGCAGCATGTCAATTTGCCTTAGCTGCAGTCCCTGGGAAAATCTGTTAAAGATCAATATAGAATTACTAAATATGAACAAAAGCATATGAAGAAGAACGCATTCAGCACCAGTGGCTAATGTATAATTAATTATATAATTCACATTAGACATTTGTTATTACTCAAGATGAAACAGAATATTTTAATGTTGCTAATTAATTATATATATCAAGTTTCCCTGTATCAGAGCATCTACACATGTTAAGCTATTAGAATAATCACACATTGTAACATTCTGAACCCATTTTTTTGTTGAGGAACATTTTGAATGCAGGAATTTTACTGTAACAGAGTATTCGTACACTCCGGTACTTCTACTTTTACTCTAATACAAGATTACTATACTATAAGAGTACTTATAGTCAAGTGCAATATCTGAGTACTTCTGTTTTACTCAAGTACAATATCTGAGTGCTTCTACTTTTACTCAAGTACAAGATCTATTCTGTTTATGAGAAAAACTATTAGAAAACTAAAGCTAATGTTAGCAGATAGTGACAATGTATGCTAGTTAGCTAGCTCAACGATTCCTTAAATAATATTGCGACAGAAACATTTTTCTGTTCACATCACGCTCTGCCGCTCCAACAGGGAGCTCTGCTCTGAACACCCGGACGGTAAGGCGATACGGGTCCGTTCTTATTGTGCATCCATGGGTAAAGGTAAAACCTTTATATATACAGTATATGGTTAAGGGTAAAACGCATACAGAACAAGTAACACGAAGGTGCCGGGCGGCGCGGTCCCGTGGGTTGGATGCGCGTTCATAATGCCGAGGGAAATAAATCTCGAGTGTTCTCCTCACTCAGAGTCCGGCGCACTTCCTGGGGGCTTGGTGTGTGAAAGCGGCGCCATTGTGCCCCGCCACACCTCCAAGCAGCCTGCGTTGTGAATTGCGAAATAACTAGCGCTTAGTCCGCTAGCTCAATGCTAACATATAATGGATAACGTCATTGACGCGCTAACTGAAATTAGCATTTAGATATCGGTAATGTTAAACAACAGTCAACATGCTTAAAATAAACGTAATACTTACAGGCATTCATTTGCTGTGCTTTGAGGAAATGACTGATATTATTGATGAATTCATATTACCTGTAAATGTATTTCATCCAGCTGAACAAGGACAATTTGCTCCTCTGAAACAGGGACAGTGACCTCACTGACTTCTTCGTCGTTTTCCCTCGGTGTTTTTTACGTCGGCACTTCCTACAAAAGACAAATCGTAAATTCCTAGTCCTTTTTTCCTGATAAAGAACTTATCTTTGTAACTTTACATATCAGTAAACAGAGGAAGTCATCGTTAAAACCCATGCTAAAAATGTACGACTTAGCCTACCACTGCAATCCGTCGACGTTTGAGTGTTTCTCCAGTTTCATCCTCTTTTTGCAGAGTTTGCATTTCATTTTTCCTTGAAGCAATTCCTTTTTCATTAGCCATTCAATTATTTTTTTCTTTTTAAAAAAAATCTGTCTTCCGTCAATAAGACTGAGTACTTTGGTGTGCAGTGTCATGATAACCAAAAACCTGACTACTGCGGCGTTACTACTACGTTACTGCGGCCCCGGCCCGTCCACAAACCCTGACACCCAGCGTAGTTCAAGATGTGCTGCCGCTGGGCCAGACCGGAAGTGGAAGCACAGCGAACTCCGCTGAGCGCACTAGCGCCCTAGCACCCTGATCCTCATTTCTTGTTCACACGATTCAAACCAATAGTTTTGATGTTTTGAATCAGGTATTTCTTCTTCCTTGTTCAATTGACAAAGCACAGCTTCTTTATATTCACTGATATACAATTAAAATATTAAAACCGTAATAAAGTGTTAATGCGCTGAAAATCGAGATCCGGCGGAAGCACTATGCAAGACACGCCCCTTCATAGCATTCAAGTGCTACGATTCACCATGAGCCTGTCACGTGCATCTCGGCTAGTGATAAAACCATAGACTGTATATATAAAGGATAAAACAACCTCAACCTCTCCATTTTATATGTAAAGTCTATCTATGCTCTAGTCTAGTCTAGTCTACACGCTAGAACTGAACATGGACTCGAGGAGAAGCAAGCGAAAGAGGATGGGGCCCCCGAAGCGTTTAGTGTCAGAATGTAAGTATGAATTTAAATGTATTTTTGTCATTTGAGAAATCAGTAACACTGCATTGCGAAATCATCTCAATTGACACATGTTATTACACTTTGTGTTCTGTGCTATCTGATTTGAGGTTGCTAGCTAAACCACGAGGACCCACGTGTTACATAATAATAATAATAATAATAATAATACATTACATTTATAAACCCCTTGCTGGAGCTCAAAGCGCTTACATGACATTTAAATGTTTTGTAAAGTTCCTTATACAGCTTTAGACTTGTTTTTATCTCTTAAATTCCTTTAGTGACACACCCTGAAAAGTCTGGTGGGTCATGTGCCGGGCTAAGACATGTGACAGAACTAGGTACATTTCAGAGGCTTGTTTTTGGTTGCTAAAGGTACAAATCAAGCCATTTAAGAATTAAAATGCTTACATAACATGTACTTTGTTACATTGAACCATTTCTTGTTCAAATTAGATAAATATCGCTGTGACACTGATGTCACATCGGAACATTAACCTTAAACTTTCACAGTAAATCTGGAGTAACACATATGTCACAATTATAAAGAGTATGATCTGCTCAGTTAATTTAGGTGATCCAATTATATTTAGTTAATATATTCTTTATTCTTCAATTCAAAGAATGTTAAAACAAATTTAAATCAAAAAATCCTCCTCATTAATTAAGTTATAAATAAGAGTTACTTTACCATTAAAGTTCAATGTCACATTGTCAGAAATGTGGTCTATTTAGTCTAAATTATGTTCCCCTTAATTTCCCCAAAAGTAAAAATGGGTCTGGGTTGTTATGGGTTAAATTAGTTAAATTGTCAAATAAACTCTGAAATATCTCAATTACGAAGGTTTAGCGTTTTATCTTAACTCTTAAATAAGTAAATGACATTAGGGCGCTAGAAACGAGAGTATTTTTATTTTAACACAGCATTGGGCGATATGTAATGAAAATATAATTAAACAGTACATTCATACATTCATTCAAGAGTGGCTTTTAAGATATCCAATTTTGAAATAGTTCCAATGAAGTTATAATATAGCTGAAAAAAACCCAAACATACTTCCATATAGTAATGCTATCTACATCAACAACTCTTTCTGTGCTCCATAATCTTACAGCGGCTAAAGATTTGGCTGATCAGTCTGAGGAAGAGCCATGCAGCTCCCACACTGTGGCAAAGGAAATGTGTAAGTGTTTGCTTTCAAATGTTAAGCATACTTTAAGGATCCACTCAGTCTCAGATGGTGTACTAATAAGTAGTTGCTTAGCAGATAGCAGTAAAAAAACCAATATGTAAACGTATAGTGGATTAAAGATGTCACATGCACAAAGTGAAGCCCCTTGTTATCTCCTGTGTTGAGGAAATTCTTCCACTGTGCTTTGCCATACCTTTGTTGGTAGTAGATGTCAGGGTGGGCAGATAGTGGTTTGGACGACATCCATGTTTTTTTGGTCTAATTTGGCATTTTGGACCTTTACACAATTTCAAATATTCCCTATCGCCATATGTACAATTTTTTCAACACTATTTCTAATTTATGAACTTTCTGTCTCCCCTCTTAAAGCTGTAGTGCACTGCAGTGATGGGTCTGACTCGGATGCATTCACAGTACAGCAGTCTACTGTGAAAGCATCAACTAAAGGTTAGGTTGTGTTGTGAAATTGCAACACATTTACATTTTATCTACGGTTACTGTTTTTCGATTGTGTTATTTTTATATATATATATATATGTATATATATATAATATCGCACAATACACTACAACAAGAAAATATTACATCACGAAAATGTAAACGCTTGTGCAAATGTACTAGAGCCCATTTTACTTCTGTGTGGTTGAGTGCATATTAAAAGTTGAAGTTATTTTTTGCAATTACTTGTGAAGCCCTTGTCAGAATCAATGATCTTACAGTTGCCTTGAAGTGAATATAGTAATATTTTGTAATGTATTATCATAGGTTTTGCAGTGTTTAAATGCAGTTGCAAGTCCCAATATAGAATTCAACAGTCTCTATTAAATGTGATCAATGACATGTCTGCAACTTCACGACAATACAGGCAGTCCTAGATCTCTAATTTTGACATTTTATTGTACATTTCTTGAAAACGCTAAGCAAAGGCATGGAACCACAATCTGCCTATACATACTATTTGTGTAATAACTACAGAAAAGATAATGTTTTTTTTGCCGTTTTTGTCATTACAGATGTTTCTGCAGCTCCCACAGCCATAGCAGCTCTGAATCACAGAAAACTTGAAAACAATGCCTTAAAAATAAGGATAGATGCTTTAAAGGACAAAGTATTATATCTTGAAAGCGAAAGGGACTATCTGAGGATACAGCTGGCTGAGGGTAAGCAAATCAATAATGATTAAATAATTACTTATTGGCATCCGATAGCTTTTGAGAAAGAAAAAAAACTTGGAACAGGCATATCACATTCGCCACAAATTGTTTCACTTACCTAATATTTCAGGTCACGATATGTTTCACTATTTCGAATGTAGTGAAAAACACTATGAATTTTCACCGATCTGCGTGAAACACTGAACACACAATATAAGGTTTAAAGATTATTGTAAATGTTCTGACCCTTAGTGGTAACAATAGTTATCTTCTAATCCTCTTGTTTGTTTCAGCTTTGGCCCTTCTAAAAATGGCATCAGTTAAGGCGCCAGTTATTTCTGAAGGTGACCAAATAGGGGCAGTCAATTCCTTTTCATCCTCCACCTCCTCGTCCTCCTCCAATTCCTCCAGTTCCTCCTCATCCTCTTCGTCAGACAGAGGGAAGAAGAGGAAGAAGAAGAACAACAAGAAAAAAAGAGGAAAAAAAGCGAAGAAGACAAAAGGAAAGACTGCAAAGAGAGGTACGTTGGCCACCTACACAGTGTCTGACTTGGGAAGTAAGGAGGTAGGACTACAGTGAATTATGTGACAGACTGATCATTGCTCAGTGTAGAAGGAACAGCTAGTGAACAGGGCTAACCTGCATTAGCAGGTGCTGTCAGACTGTTTGTGTTCATACTGAAAACACTAAACTGAAACGGATTTGCTCATGCACTTACAGTACATTAAACTTAATTAGTGGAGGAGTGTCGCTACATGCCTTAGCGTGTTATCATCAAGGGGATCATTAAGGGAACGAATGCAGTCTGGTGTTGAAGTACAGTCGTACAATGTATTTTACAGCTCAATAAATACTTTTAGTATGCATTAAGTCTTTAATTTCAACAAATGTTCAAGTTAAAATTGGGTGATGTGTACCCAACTAGACATAGACGATGTCCTCGGCGGCGGTGCTTGATCAGCTCCGGCACCACGGCTCAAACTCTGCGCTTCATTTTCCAATGCTATTTTGTTTATTTCTGCTGTAATATGTGTTACAATAATGGAGTTAGCTGTTTAACTATTATACATCAACCTGAGCTTATCCTCCCACTTTATGGCTGTTTAAAGTAATGTGAGTTACCGCAGTTAACTGTTCCGAAACGGAAACTCTACCCGTTCTTGTGGGGCAGGGAGGGGAGGGCGTCTTATTAACTCATGATGTGATGATGGTCAGGTATCCAACGACGATGGCTGTCATACATGGCTGATGCACGATGTCATTGTCCATCAGCCCAACCATAACTAGAGTAAAGTTTAGCCAGCCCGGCATCATCTTCTGGTTGTTTTTGTGTTTTTAAGTGGTTGGATTCAATAAAAGAGCTGAACGCCCAAAAAATATGGTGGACACAAGAAAGACATGTTGCTGGATTCTTAAGGTAACCACTTCTCTTGGTTGGTTATGAAGAAGGAGCATATCAATATATAAATATACACAAATATTTGTTTTGAAATTCAGTCCTGTTTTTAACCTGGTTCTTGAAAAAATATGTCCATAGCTACCGCAAGAATTGCTGCAGAGCATTCTTTTGGAGGTAGTTCTTGATGCTGCAGACATGGCATATTTGACGCTTTCTCTGGTTTGTTGGAAAGTAAGAAATACCGTCAGCCAGGACGCTTTCCGGAAAATGCACACTTTTTGTGGATATTGAGTAAGAAATATTGTATTTTACAAATTCAATTTCAATAAGCTTGCTAAATTAAACCTTAGGCTTATTGTTTTATACTTTCTTATTACAGGTGTGGACACAAATTGGTTTCACCATTCCGAGTCCTATCGCGAGGAAATGTCCACCATGTTTTGCATTTCGTCTTGTCAGTTTTGCAGAACGTAATTCAAAGATTGTTCAGGTTGGCATACAATGACATAGATAAAGAAGTTCTGTATTTCTGCTTCAGATGCTTTCAGTGCTTACATAGATTGTTAGATAGATTATATTTCCTCAAAAATGTATCAGTGCACGTCACTCACAGTTAGCTTTAGACAATTAAGTGCTGTCACCATTTGTTTTTTTCAAAGTAACCTAAATTACAGATGGCTGCCACCTGTAATTGATTAGATCTAGAGAGAGTGAAAGTCCAGATTTTACTGAAGAAAAAGGAAATAATTTTTTATTCTCAAATTTCGCTGAAAAATAATAATTGCAGCTTCTTGCAATTTGGATATTGCACTTTCAACTTAAAAATACCAGGATGTCCCACTACATCATGTAAGCAGGAATATATGTGTAAAATGTACTTTTGACTCACATTAATATATTAAAGCAGCTTCCAAACAGACAATTATCTAGTGCTCAATGAGAGTATCAGTAGTAGTCTCACACAGTTAAAGACAAACTCTAAATTAATATATTTATAATTGTAATGTAATTGTGTGGTGGTTGCCGTCATTTCATGCAACAGTTGCACTCCATAGCCAGCTGCTGTTGTCACAGTAGTCTGCCGTTTATCCATATCTAAATATTTTGCCGTGTTGACACTTTTTTGGTCTGTCTGCTAAGTGTGGCTGAGCTGAAGTCCCAGTTATTGTCACAGTATGCCACTGATAAAGTTAGCAACCACCTTTTTTAAATGAGATGTAAAAGTTATATAATTAAACATTTTGTTATTCACTGACATTTAATCATTATAGAACAATATTTAAAAAGTATCTCTATTTTAAACCTTAAGGACTTTAAGAAGAAGGACTAAGATGTGTGAAAAAAAATCAACAGATTTAGGGATTTTAGGAGTCATGCCTATTGAGGTTTGTAGGCTAGTGTAATATCTGCAGGGCTGGTGGAATAAAATCCAGGTAACTGTAAAAGCTGATAAGTGGCTTGCCAGTCTTTTCACAATTCCAAAATATGGTGACAGCCTGTATATAGATTTTTTAAAGTTTAATTTAAATATCACTTAACCATAGTATTGAAGATAGCAGATCATTCATAACATTATACATACAAATGATCAAAATCAAATGTATTATTACATTTACAGCCTTCTGTAGATCAGATTTTTCACTTTTGTGTTGTGCAGGATACGTAGGAGATGGGAACAGAGGTGTCATTCGGGCTATGTACTCTGAGCATCCTCACCCTGGGTTCTGCAGCCATTTTTGCTCAACGGATGCTGGGAATTTTGAGTAGGAGGTACCTGGTGTTAAGGCCCCGATATTCAAAACACAGGATTGTTTTTTGCGTTAAAAACAGGCTAACCTTGACGCTGATTTGGGTGACTTGTGTAATTCGTGGAGAAGCAAAGAGTTGTAGTTTTGGTATACAGGTATGACATACTTTGACAGTAACAAAAACGTTTTTTAAAATAACAAGAATACAGTTTAAAAGGGGAGTGATTTGGAAAATATCCATAAAGAAAAAGAGTAATCTGCTTACAGTTCTGTTTCATATGGGTGTTGAGAGATGTATCCATAGATCTCTTCATTTTGCTCTCAAAGTGCACCAGATTGATGCTTTTAACTTCAATATTTAAAAACAAAATTGCACACATCTTGTGTTCATATCTTTCTGTTTTGGCGGTCATGCCACAACCGTGTATGCATGCATGCGCGAGTCATGGTAACATATCTGGATTAAGAGGTTGCTTTTTCTTTGCACAGCATGAAAGAAAGGTGAAATGAATGGGCTGTGATTTTAGAATTTTTAAGCAGAAATTGAGTTCAATAATTTGTACGGCCCTTGGAGAAAGTTGTAAAAATTGAAATGGCCCTTGAGAGAAAAAAGTTCCCCACCCCTGATCTAAATAGTAATAAAAACCCTTTATTTGTAACTTAACATCTCTGTCTCCTATCCGTATATTATAAAGAATAGCCAGTTAATTGAAGCATTATAGCGCAGTCCTTTGTCAGATGGTATATTACGCTGTTTTTTCTGTTTCTAATAGTTCTCTCTTATTTCACCATACAGGTGTTTGTATCCCTGAATATAAGTAGGCCTATAATGTTAAACAGAACATGCTGTGATGTCGCTCTGTTCAGAGCGACACCATTGTTTCCAAACAACTGGTCTCTGCACGCTTACATTGACCTGCAGTGTCAGATTTTAATAAAAGAACGGGGAGAGCAGATTCCCCAAACTGTTCCATTTAAAGGCTGTCATAGTCTGCTCCATCATTCACCAGTAGTTTTCCATTCACCTGTCTCACCTGTTTTCCACACCCACTCGTTAACTCACTCTCTTTCTCTTCTGCACCCATTAGCTTCTGCCAGTATTTAAACCCGCACCTGACACACACTCTTTGCCAGATTGTACTTTGCCTCATGCTTGTCTCTCCCGCGTTCAAAACTAGATTGCCTACCCGGTTCCGACCCTGCCTGTCCCCGACCTGCCTGCTCTGCCTGTTTCCTGATCCTGCCTGTCCCTCGACTATCCTGCCTGGCCTGTTCTCCGACCCTGCCTGTATCCACGCTGACCGCCTCGCTTACTCCCTGACTCTCTGCCTGTCCCTGACTCACCTTATGCCCGCTGTCCTCCGGTGCGTTATACTGCCCGGTTGGTATTCCTCCGATCCAGTGGAATCTCCATTAAAGTATATTACCAATTCTCCTTGGTTTCTCGAGTGCTGCATTTGGGTTCTCCTTAAGATTGTGACAAAGGCTGCTGAGACATGAGGATGCCAGGCTAAAACTTGGCAATATTGATGCGTTATAAATGATTGGATAAAAGTAGAGCTGATTGCCCAAACCTAACTTCTGTATATAAAGGTACACACCCCAAACACAATAATTAACACGTATACATTACTTTGAGCAAAGCTACAATACTAGTAATACCTTTACACTACACCAATTCATTACACAATTTTGTATGTAAGGATTACACTACCACTATATAGCACTAGTACAACAATATTATCAATAAATAAACCCATATCCTAACTGATTTCTGCACTACAGACATCATTAGGATAGGCAACAACAAAGTACTGTTGTTAAATAATTACATATTTGTCTTTTTTTCTGTTTCAGTCCTGACCCCAGAAGATGCCATAAGCCGCTACAAGCGTGTTCTTGAGGCGGTAAACAAGGGGAATAATAAAACGGCGGCTTACAGAGCGGTAGGAGTGGATCGCAAAACCATTGCCGACACTGCAGGAATTGCAGAACTGCATGCCGTGAACCCGGGCATCTACCAAGATATCCGGGGAACACTGAAGAAGGGGGAAACCCTTCTCCATTTCTCGGAGATGTGTAAAGCTGCCATAAAGGACCAACATTTAGAGGAGAAGGTCCACTTGAAAACCAATGGAGGACTATTATCCATTAATCCAAAGGGGAAGTGAGGAAGGAATGGATGTTTTTTTGGTTTGCACTTGTTTTTAGTTTTCTTTTATAAAAAGTATTTTTTATTTCCATTTTTTTTGTTTTGTTATTTTCATCGTTGTTTGAATAAAAATGTAAAACTTCAGTGGCTGTAGATCCGTCATTGTCATCAACAGTGTTTGTTTGTTAAACTGATTAACTAACAGTGAGGTAATCATTAGTTAATGGGTAACTACTGTTTTGGTTACGGTAAGGTAATCATTAGGTAATGGGTAACTACTGTTTGTGATGCATTACTTTACTTGAGGGGACACACAATGCATAACGAATGGTTAAGTAGGCATTAGGTAATGGGTAACTACTGTTTTTGATGCATTACTTTACTTGAGGGGACACACAATGCTTAATGAATGGTTAAGTAGGCATTAGGTAATGGGTAACTACTGTTTTTCATGCATTACTTTACTTGAGGGGACACACAATGCTTAACGAATGGTTAAGTAGGTAATGGGTAACTACTGTTTTTCATGCATTACTTTACTTGAGGGGACACACAATGCTTAACGAATGGTAAGGTAAGCATTACTTAATGCGTAACTACTGTTTTAGTAACGGTAAGGTGATCATTAGGTAATGGGTAACTACTGTTTTTGTTTGCGTTCCTTGAGTTTACCGTACCCAAACGGCCTAAGTAATGGTAAGTTAAATCGGATCCACCTCCACCAGTTGATCCAGGGTGGGACCCAAGCCAGCCGAAGATGGCAGGTTTAAATGTGCCCTGCTGCAGCGGACCATTGCTTCAATCAAAGTCTCCCAGGAACTCCTCATTAAGTAACCATTAACGAATAATTCATTAATACAGTACCCCAGTCTGTTTACCAGTAACTAACTAACCATCCACCGCAGTCACTGAGGAATTACTCAATAAGTAACCATTAACGAATAATTCATTAATACAGTACCCCAGTCTGTTTACCAGTAACTAACTAACCATCCACCGCAGTCACTGAGGAACTACTCATTAAGTAACCATTAACGAATGATTCGTTAATACAGTACCGCCCCAGTCTGTTTACCAGTAACTTACCATAAGTTCACTGAGGAACTACTCATTAACTAACCATTAACGAATGATTCATTAATACAGTACCCCCCAGTCTGTTTACCAGTAACTAACCATAAATTCCTCAATCGCAGTCACTGAGGAACTACTCATTAACTAACCATTAACTATCTAGTAGTTCCTCACTAACTAAGCACATTTTGTGTACCTTATTGTAAAGTGTTACCAAATATGCAAGCACGCGGAAGTCAAAGTCAGCTTTATTGTAAACAAATTCTACATGTGTTATACATCCAGAAATATCGTTTCCCACAGTGACATGTAGCCTATACATAAAACAAAAAGGGCCTAGATAACCGGGGTATACAGTTTAAAATGTTAATATATAAGTGTTCAAAGTGCAGTTTCAGTGCAAGTCAGTTGAAACGATCTTAAGTTGGCGTGACGTTGAAGTCGTGCGACCCTGCTGCTGTACTGGCTTGTAGTTCGTTTATAGCATAACGTTAGCATTTCGCTTTTGGCGACTAGATTTATGATTCAAAAATTATTTGAGATTATCCGGCTGAACAAAACGTGATCCTTCTCTTAAATGTGTGTCAACCACAGACCTTATTTCGAGCTATTTTCCAAAATCCTATGGAGACATTTTATTGCGTTTTTGACGAAGGAACCGGAAGAAGTTTACATCCGGGTTTTAGGACGCGTCACTGCGGTTCTCTATTGCAACAGGTCAAGCTAGGCGGAAGCAGCTAATTAGCATAAGTTTGTTCATGATGACTCATGTCAGTGATAGTGATGACATCGTTGCAAAATTATTAACAGTCATTTTCAAGATTGAGTTACAATGATAAACTGGAGTGGCAAAGGATCAGCTGCATGACCCGCCATCAAGTGCTTCATCCAAAAGGACAGGAGGATGGACTTTGTGTTTAAGTGATTTGATCATCAAAGGTAGGCCTAAGTCATTTTCAATGTGGGCCGCCCTGCCGACTTAATTCATTTTTAATTGTTACTTGGCTGTGGGTGCCCTGTCATGATAGGTGTTTATATAAATGGTGTTGTTTTGTGTGTTAGAGGGTCGCTGTCATTGATGCGTTTTGCACCCCGAGCCGTTGTTTTGATATTCCGCTGAAGTATATGCTGAGACGTAATATCCCTTATTTTTTCTCCTTTTTTTTCGATGGATGGGGGGAGGGGGTCAGAGGGCCTAGATAGAAAAGTCACAGCTCACCACTGCCGCTCACATATGATAGCATTTCAAAAAGTGTAGTTTTTTCTATTAAGATCAAAAAAGGTATTGATGGACATGCACATGGTTTCAAAGTCAAAAGGGGGACATTCAAATTAGAATATGTTAACACCCATACAACAAACTTCTATGTTAAAATACCCATTAAGACTGTTGTCTTGGCCCGAAAACAAATACATATAAAATATATATGTAAAGTTGCAACTGATTTGTAAGCATATTTTACACACAGCCATCACTGTCCTCATGTATTCTATTATTGACTTTAATTAAATGTATTATGTCAACAAATGTAATTCAAACTATTATTATTGCTTTCAACTAACCTGATACAATTATGTGAGATCTGTTGACATTGTTTCAGTTGTTTCAGTGCACTGCTGACCCCAGAGAAACGTTGGGCTGTGTTCAGGGCAGTGAATTGCTTCGTGGTGTTGGGGGGGGGGATGATACTATGGCTGCTCAGTATAATATCCACCACTTCTGTCGGGGTTCATCCAAAAAGCTTAAATATTTTCTACATCCTTACTGGGCTTTTTCCAACCGAGAAATATTGTATTAGTTTGCCATGCTTTACCAGCTGGAGTTTGTCTGCAGGATCATTTGTGTTTATGTGTGTTTCATTGCTGGGCCAAATAAACTAATTTTGCCGTAAATTAATTGCAATAAACTAAACAAAGGTCTTAACATATTATTATGTTCTCCTGCCTTTCATTTAAAACATCCTTGACTTGGCACAGATATCCTACACTTTGAGGCTTTACTAAACTGATAATTGCTGGAAGACTGTGAAAATGCGTATCAGGGTACATTTAGTTTCTGCTTTATTTAGTGTTTGCCATTTGTTTGTTGTGTATTTTTTACAACTAACGCAGTTTCTTGGGGACTATAATATATCATCCATACAAAGAAGTGTATCAAAGTTAACCATACAGACGGCAAAGTTAGTGACAGCGGGTGGTTGACACCAGAGGCGGGGCACAGAAAAAGTCAATTAAATTCCTAAAAGCATAAAAATAAGTAGTCTCTGTGGTGCAGGTCGCAACTCTGCCATGTGACGCTCTGCTTCAGCGTTCTGTGAAGTGATGAAGACTCTCCATGGAAAGCGTCTCTGTCACATCAGTCTGTCACAGACTCCCAGCTGACTCAGTCCATATCTAAAGCTATGCTCCTCTGTCTCCTAAAGCATGTCCACGTCCACGTGCTGCCCAGGAGGGAGGGGGACTTGCCTCCTGACAGGCTAGGATGAATGACAGCATCTATGATGAGGTCAGATTTTTGACTCCTTACTACTTTATGTCTGTAGATCCTGCAAATGACAACTTAAATTACACTCACCTCACACTTCCCTGAACTATACAAATAGTTTACTCAATCACACAATCAGTCAAACAGAAAAACAAATAAATAACCTTTGCCTATAATATTTTCAGTAATCCACATTGTGTATTGCTCCAAATATCTCCTTATTTTTATCATCTTTTTCTTCTGCTCCAGCATTCATTTATCTCCTTTTATCATCGCATACACCAAAAGAACTGGAACGTTGACTTTAAATAAATGTATTATGTCAACCAATTTTTTTCAACTGCATTAGGTCAGTTGAAAGCAATAATACTAAGTTTAAATAAAAAATATGATTAATATTATTTCTTTCAACTAACCTAATACAGAATTTTTTTTTACAAAATACATTTAATAATGTCAACTGTACTTTAGCTGAATGAAGTGCACTCTTCATCAGTACACATGGGATTAGCCCTGGTTAGACCACTAGTCTGGGCGGGGTCCACACCTACTTCACTGAGCTACACAGCTTACAAAGTGAGTTTGCATTATGACTCTTGCTCCGGGTTTTAGCCGGTCAAATGTTTTAATGATTTTATGAAAAGAAAATAAGTAAACTCACCAGGAGATGTGTTTTCTGTTCCCATGCTTGTAGTTCCATTCCCCCCACCATTCATGTTTCATAAGATCTGAGACCTCCGATGAATGTCTATAAATGTATCTCTCTATGATGTGTGTTGAGCTTAGAGTGACATATTGGTCACCTCTTTGTTGGCCGTTTAAAGCTGATATGGTATCTTCGCATATTTTTCTTTTTGATGGCACTCTAGGCAATATATCACATATTTCACCTTTGCTCCTACTAAGCATTAGATAAATATACAAATCAAATTAAAACAGTAGCAGGATAGTCCATCAATTATGTTGTAGTGCTGAACAACTGGCACTGTTCTCCGAGTGAGACTGTGTGTTCCTGCAGGAGTTTGAAAACACAATTCACTGCTAATGAACTGATTCACCTATGGCTCCTAATAACTTTAATTAAACATCTGAGAGATGAGTTTGAACAAATATCAGCGCGCTCTTCAGCCCCCAGGAGCCAGAATCTCCCAACCAATGAACCACAACACTTCAATAAGAAAATAATGAACATGCCTTTCAGGCTGTTTTAAATTTCACTGTGACATTTTGAATTCACAACAAGAGAGTCTGTAGCAAATGAATATCAATGACTGGTTTGATATGAATATTCCAATAACCACGTTTAATAACAATAACTTCCCTATACTTTCTCACTGTGCCCGAGGGGAGGAATGCAACGTGCAGTTCCAGCACGGTCCCAGCAGCAAAATATTAATAGGTTTGTTTTTAATTTGCATGTGATCATAAGGGTTATTAGGAGAGTAGCGGCATCGCCACCATTTGTATTTTCCACGTCACACCCGGCAAATGAGAACATTTCTCTCTGAGCTTTGCAGTGAATAATCACCCCCTGTTTTCCCCATCATACCTTAAAGGGCCCATGTCATGCTTTTCCGGTTATTACCCGTCCCCTTGTGTGTTATGTAAACAGTCTGCAGAGTCACAAACCCTCAAACTACACCCTGTAGCGAGTAAAACTCTAACAACTATGTATGCTGCCCCAGAACGTCTCGTTGGAGATTTCTCTTTTTCTACCTGGGTACAATGATGTGACCATACCCAAATGGACCCATTGGTCCGTGGAGCTCCTCTCACACTCTCACACACACACACACACACACACACACACACACACACACACACACACACACACACGTTCTCACTCCCATCCCGTCACATATTGACGGACGGTCAGGGCCCCTCCCCGTCGCTATATTACGTACAGGGTACCCCTTGCCCGTCAGGCTTCTACGGGCAGGGCGTCCCATAGACCGCGGACAGCGGACCCCTTGACCGTCAGGCTTCTACGGGCAGGGCATCCCATAGACTTTCATAGACCACGTGATCAACAACAATGGCCGACCTTCGTGTTATTCTCGTGGAAAATGCCTATTTTAAGGTTCATTTGGCCATTAAAATGCGTTTTGATGTCATTTTAAGCGAGTAATGAGTTTTTATTTCTGATTATTTGTGCAGTACATGTACATGATGTTTAGTTTGCTAGTTATGACGAAGATTACTTCATGAATGTGTACACATGGTTGCTAACGTTTTTTTGGTGGAAATGTGTTTTTTCACAGCAAAGTCACCCTCTGTACTTGGACTTATTGGGAGAATCTAAAGGCAAAGAACATCCCAAATATTCATTTTGGTCTTTATTGTAGACCTTTAGTGTTGCCGTCTGTGAGGAAAATACATGGGGCTCAGAGCCTCGTATTTTTTAAATCTTTTTTTCCTTCTAATTTGTTATTCTTTTCAAAATAACACACTGTTATTTACTCACCAATAACACACAATTATCCTTGCTTTTATTTATTGGTTTAATTCCATAATCTCGGTCTTTCTTGGCGTTCGTCAGGAACTGAATTTCAAAATAAAAATAACCGGAAACAGACGTAGGCATTTCGAGCGATTACCCAAGATCCTCAGCTACGCTGATTGGATGTTTTAGCCGCAATGCATGCTGGGATTTGGATTATATGAAATCCGGAAAACATTTTAAAAGAATAAAAATAATACTTAATTCCGAGTGCTCTTGCTTTTCTCTTTGAAAGTCATCACATAACGGCATTGTAAGACACGGTTCGGCTGCATTAAATATTACAGATCTGCCGTAGTTCTTTATTTAGAGAGCCCTAATGAGAAGACCTTTGGAAAAACTGAAGAAATGCTGCCGAAACTGAATACTTGACGTGGATCATACATTTATCAACAATTAAAAAACATCTTCAATTTCTCTTCACACAATACGTCTCCTTACAGTATCAACACTAATTCGGCTGACTTTTACATTTGATATAATTCATAGATAGGTTATATTTACACCATAACGGTACACAGCTGATATAAAAGGACTTGTAGTTTTTAAAGATATTACTGATTTGAATTGGATTGAATTTTGAATGTAAGAATGTAAATACTGAGTCTGAAATAGTATAGCAATATGCTGTAAAATTATGTGAAAGCATGAATAAAACTACACATCTTCAGATGTTGTACTACACTAATAATAAAAAAGTTATTATGGCTATGTGTACCTTGTGTGCACCGCCTAGTGGTTAAAGCACGTTATTGAATTATTGTGTTATATTTGATTAAAAAAATATTAAGAGTACTATTTTCATAGGGGGAAAGTAGAAGGTCTGTGATAGAAATATAGAATATAAAAAATCAAGAAGATACTGTAAGATACTATTATGTATGTAGATAGAACAAGAAATATATATAATATACTTTATTACTCGTTTCCATAAATGTCAATTGCAGATACATGTTTAGTCTTCTCAAGCACCAACTATCAAATATCTCTTCTGATTGTTGGCACTTGACAATCACCTGCCCTGCATTTTACTCAGGTGTAACTAAAGTCTGATTTAAGGGTTGTTTATATTTCACATAATTAATCAGAATCTGCAAAGTAACTCAAATAAATGCAGTGGAGTAAAAATACCAGGTTAACCTCTGAATTGTAGTGGAGTACAATTACAAAGTAGCAATGAGCTGTCATGTGGGTATATATTAATGCTATATATTGATGCTGCGCATTATGGACAGAGATTTTCACCCATTTATGAATGATATGTTTTACATTTGATAACACCAATGTGTTTAATAGTGGCAACTTCTAATTGTGGGAAAAACTAAAACGTTCAGTAGAGACGTCCAATAGAACATTTTGCAAAACACAATAGTGTAGTGTGTAGTTCTGGGGGGGCGTTCGATTCCAGTTTTGGATAGTCTGGCGTGGTTTCGTTCCATTTCAAACAGCTGTTTGACGCTCTGCGTAACCTTGGTGCACTGCCACTCCAACATCCCAGACCTTGAAGAGTAATCACGGGGACTGTAGTCCTAAACGATAGCTGGGGATTATGGGTAGTGTAGTGTCTTCGGCCATCCTAAACTGAAAAAGTTTGACAATCGCAATGATGCTCGAAATGTCCCTTATAGGCCTACGTCTGTTTCCGGTTATTTTTATTTTGAAATTTATAATAATTAATAACAAATTAGAAAGAAATAAATATTTAAAAAATACGAGGCTCTGAGCCCCATGCATTTTCCTCACAGACGGCAACACTCAAGGTCTAAAATAAAGACCTAAATGAATATTTGGGATGTTCTTGCATTTAGATTCTCCCAATAAGTCCAAGTACAGAGGGTGACTTTGCTGTAAAAAACACATTTCCTCCAAAAAAACGTTAGCACGTCGGGTGCTAGCGGAGCCTCAGATCCTCTTTCCCGCATCCATTCACGATGTCTCGCTGTCTCGCAAACCCCACGCAGCAACCAGGAAATGAACCCAGCTCACAACGTCCCGCCCACACGGCACCGAGACCCCACGCAGCATTCTCATCTGTTTGTCATTACTGGTGTCATTTTCTGGTTGCTAACGAACGCCATTGTTACACATAAACATTGATGTTCCGCCGTAACGGTGGTGGACTCATCAGAACAGAGTGGGCGAGCTGACCAATCAGAGCACAGTGGGCTCACAGGGGTAGGAGCTCCAACAAGCCGTTTAGGACAGAGAGTGAATACACAGACTATACAGAGATGCTTTATGAGAAACCAATGTCAGTTTGGAACATTGAACAATATACATCTATTCTAGTAGAGCTCAACAATGGAACTATGATCAGTATTTCTTCATAAAGACTATTTAAGAGGGAATAGAGCAGGTGAAGCCTTTTTCTCCACACAGCCATGTTAAAGCTGCTTTATGGACACCAGTGCATGCAGATGTTGCAAACAGCTTGGAGGAACTTTAATTTTCTCAACAAAAAAAGCCAAGAAATTACACGTGAAACATAATATCACCTGAACTGTGTAATAATGCTGTGGAAATGTTTAATTAAGACGTCTGAACATGGAGAAGTTGAGTTTGCATGAACTTCAAAATCATAAATAGCTAATTAAAAGAGGAACACATCAGATAACAGGATGCTTCTGAAAACCTGCATCACAGGAAGGCCTTCTTTTGTATGCACTTGAGGTAGAAGGCTGCTATTAATACCATATCATAGCCAGCGGTTGATCATTTATTACGTTAGTTACAAAAATAGTGAGTTCTGTTTTGAAAAATGTAAACGGAATAGGTGGACCTTAACAGCACATCACTTATAAGTGTATATAACGGCAGTGGATATGATTTGGAATGCAATGAGGTAAAGTGCTTGTGTCACAATATAGATGAATACAAGTGCAATAACAGAGTTCAGGAACAGCTCCTCACAGTGAAGCCCCCCCCCACTGCTTGCCAGGGCCCGCTCTTTATCAGATAGTGCATGACGCTGAATTCACACTCAGCAGGCTGTTTATCGCTGTGAGAGAAGGGATGGGAGTGCAGCTAATGCCATTTCATTTAAATGAGGCGGAGCCGCGTGGGAGGGGGGTCTGCAAGGGGTACACACTGCTGCAGCTTAACACACTGCTGCAGCTACACACACACTGCTACATCTACACACTGCTGCAGCCACACACTGCTGCAGCTACACACACACTGCTACATCTACACACTGCTGCAGCTACACACCAGGGACGTGCGGTCAAGGGAGACACTTCATGAAAAGTAAAAATACAAACAACAATACAATTAAATGAATATTTCTCCACTGGTCTGTGCTATTCCAATAATTTCGATAATTTTTATAGTAAAAATCGCAAAAATTGTGTATTTCCTGTTCCTGTACGGTGAGAGAGATGCGAGCTGAGGCAGCGACGAGCTGAGCCTCACCTCGGATTGCGCAATCCCTCACAAACTAGGTTGAGCCAACACATCCTCACTCCCAGGTCGGCCTATGTTGACGTTATGTCAAGGCCCCTGTGTCAGCTTTTTCCAACGCAAGGGGGGGGCCCTTAGCGTACATTTTCAACTTTCCGGGATGTCCATATGCTTCTATGGACGCTCATGGAAGCACGGCATTCGTTTGTGTCGGCTGCCCTTAAAGGCAATGTGAGCGTCCATTCTCATTGGATAACGGAGAATTGTACACCCGGAAGTAAGTATTCCCCTTACTGTCGATTAATTTTACAGTGATATCTGCACTACTCATCGACTAAAACACACCAGATTATCCTTGTTAATTACACAACATTGATTGGTTTAAATTGTGTGCAATGCTTTTGTATTTTTCCCCTTCGATTCGGAGAAACAATTATCTTTTCGGAGTAAAGGATGGCAGAAGACACTACACTACCCAGAATCCCCAGCTATCGTTTGGACTACACCATGTGCTCTGTTTGACAAACCCCGTCATAGTCCTCAAGCTGTGATTGGAGAGTGTGGAGGGTTACACCGAGCTTCGAACAGCACTTGAAATGGGATGGAACCACGGCAGACTGTCCAAAACTGGATTTGAACGGGTCCACCGCGTCCCCCCCCTCCCCCACCCCGTCCCCAGAACTACACATGCTGGCTATTGTGTTTCGCAACATGTTCTCTATCTATGGCACGTCTCTACTGGGAGTTGTAGTTTTAAAAGACGTTTTCATATTTCCCATAATAAGAAGTTGCCAGTATTAAACTGTGTACATCCCTGGAGGTTTAGGGGATAGGAAACACTCACATTTAAAACATATAATTAATAAATGGGTGAAAATTGCTTGTGCCCATTATGGGCAGTATTAATATATATACACACATGCCAGCTAAGGTCAGAAGAGCTTTATTTAACAGCTGGTCTTGTGTCTGTGCCCCCTCCTGTTAATTGATAACATTACATTACATTAATTGATAAGCCTGAAACATGCACTTGTCAAGGTTCAGAGGCATATTTTGCAAATATGGCAGTAGCCATCGATCAGCTTAAGATAAGATATACTTTATTGATCCCAAGTTGGAACATTTGCATTACATCAGCATGTGTAACAGTGGTGTTTATTTGTAAATCATTTAGTATAATCACACAAATTCTGTGTTTTATATTCAACAATTCTGTGTTCTTTATTTATTGATTGTTCAATACCTGACAAGGCCGGAGATGAAATATCTACATACATCTTATCAGAGTATAATACATTATGTATAATATCAGTTAAAATAAGTGCTTCAACATAGTTAACATTGCTGGAGGTATGCACAAATATTGATAGATGTCTTGTAATGCACTATTGAGGAACCTGCAACCCAAGTTTTTCATTCAGTGCAGAACTACACCGTAGTTGTGTAGGCCTACTGTATATGATATGTCAATAAACCTTAGAAAATCTTGAAATCTTGAAAGGGATGTGCAAAATAGTCATTACATACAGTCTTTAATGAACTAATAGTAGAGAATAACGAGTAATGAATATACTTTATAGGGATCCTATTAATATCTAATAATAAAAATAATGAAATTCAATAACATGCTTTAACATGCTTTAACCACTAGGTGTCCCTTTATATCAGCTGTGCACCTTTATGGTGTAAATACAGCCTATCTACCAATTGGATCAAATATAAAAGTCATCCGAATTAGTGTTGATACTGCAAGGAGACGTATTGTGTGAAAAGAAATGTAAGATGTTGTTTAATGGCTGATATATTTATGATCCACGTCACGTTTTCAGTTCCTCATGTTTGTCTAGAGGTCTTCTCATCAGGGCTCTATAAATACAGAACTACTTCAGATATGTAATATTTAATGCAGCCGAACCGTGTATTACAATGCCGGTATGTGATGACTTTCAAAGAGAAAAGCAAGCACACTCGGAATAAAGTATTATTATTTTTTTTTAAATATTTTCGGTCTGTTTCCGGTATTTGTTAATGACGATGTGCTCTTAGATGTGAGACTGGAATTGCACAGGGGAAAATAACGTAGGCTATCTTTAGATGCGGATGTTGTTAAACTAATATGTTTGCGCTGTGGACCAACACTATACATTGACGGGGAAGGGGGTAGCAATAAAGATAACACCGTTACACAACATAACAGAAATAATATCGATAGCAGCGTCCCTTGCAACCACCTTGGTAACAATGACAACGTTATGGACGCAATTTCCTGAAGTAATCTTCGTAATAACTAGCAAACTATAGATCATGTACATCCACTGCACACATAATCTGAAATAACAACTCATATTTCTCGCATCAAATGACATCAAAACGCATTTTAATGGCCAAACTAACTTTAAAATAGGCATTTTCCACCGAGAATAAAACGAAGTTCGGCCATGTTTTTTTTTCTGCAGGGAGAAATTTGAAGATCACGTGAAGTCAAACAGAGCTGGGGATTCTGGGTAGTGTAGTGTCTTCTGCCATCCTTTACCTTTAAAAAACATTTGTTTCTCCGAATCGAAGGGGAAAAATACAAAAGCATTGCACACAATTTAAACCAATCAATGTTGTGTAATTAACAAGGATAATCTGGTGTTTTTTAGTCGATGAGTAGTGCAGATATCACTGTAAAATCAATCGACAGTAAGGGGAATACTTACTTCCGGCCTTAAGGGCAGCCGACACAAACGAATGCCGTGCTTCCATGAGCGTCCATAGAAGCATATGGACATCCCGGAAAGCTGAAAATGGACGCTAAGGCCCCCCCCCCTTGCGTTGAAAATGGACGCTAAGGCCCCCCCCCCTTGCGTTGGAAAAAGCCGACACAGGGAACTTGACATAACGTCAACATAGGCCGACCTGGGAGTGAGGATGTGTTGGTTGAGCGCATGCATTTGGCATGTGCCTGTTGCTATCACTCTGTATGTCGCCAATATAATGTTTACAGAGACTTTACTATGCGTCCTGACTCTCCATAGTCTAGCTAATGTATGTAATGTGTGTGTCACTGTGTGACATATTTTGTCTTGCTGATGTGACATAAAAGCACGATCGAAAGACACAAGGTAAGGCAGACAGTACTCTGCCGCACTGAAGGGGGCGTACGTGAGCCCACAGGTTCTTGTTGCTACTCCTATTCTACACAGAGATGGTAGACGCAAACAACAAGCTAGACTTTTGAAACTACAAGAAGTGTGTGTGTGTGTGTGTGTGTGTGTGTGTGTGTGTGTGTGTGTGTGTGTGTGTGTGTGTGTGTGTGTGTGTGTGTGTGTGTGTGTGTGCAACACGTTCTCACTCTCATCCCGTCACATATTGACGGACGGTCAGGGCCCCTCCCCGTCGCTATATTACGTACAGGGTACCCCTTTCCCGTCATTCTTCTACCGGCAGGGCGTCCCATAGACCTTCATTGCGGACACAGCGGACCCCTTGCCCGTCAGGCTTCTACGGGCAAGGCGTCCCATGGACCTTCATTGCGGACACAGCGGACCCCTTGCCCATCAGGCTTCTACGGGCAGGGCGTCCCATGGACCTTCATAATGCCCATTCTAAGGTTCATTTGGCCATTAAAATGCGTTTTGATCTCATTTTATGCGAATAATGAGTTTTTATTTCTGATTATTTGTGCAGTACATGTACATGATGTTTAGTTTGCTAGTTATGACGAAGATTACTTCATGAATGTGTACACATTCATGGTTGCTAAGGTGGTTGCTATGGACGCTGCAACAGCTCCCATACCACGTGATCAACAACAATGGCTGTCCTTCGTGTTATTCCCCGGTGGAAAATGCCTATTTTAAGGTTAATTTGGCCATTAAAATGCGTTTTGATGTCATTGTATGCGAGGAATGAGTTTTTATTTCTGATTATTTGTGCAGTACATGTACATGATGTTTAGTTTGCTAGTTATGACGAAGATTACCTTACGTCTGTGAGGAAAATACATGGGGGAGAGCCTCGTATTTTTAAAATCTTTTTTTCCTTCTAATTTGTTATTCTTTTCAAAATAACACACTGGTATTTACTCACCAATAACACACAATTATCCTTGCTTTTATTTATTGGTTTAATTCCATAATCTCTGTCTTTTTTGGTGTCCGTCAGGAACTGAATTTCAAAATAAAAATAACCGGAAACAGACGTAGGCCTGTAAGGGACAGTTCGCCAAGGTTACAGCGTCAAACAGCTGTTTGAAATGGAACGAAACCACGCCAGACTATCCAAAACTGGAATCGAACGCCCCCCCAGAACTACACACTACACTATTGTGTTTCGCAAAATGTTCTATGGGACGTCTCTACTGAACGTTTTCGTTTTTCCCACAATTAGAAGTTGCCAGTATTAAACACATTGGTGTTATCAAATGTAAAACATATAATTAATAAATGGGTAAAAATCGCTGTCCATAATGCGCAGCATCAATATATAGCATTAATATACATGACAGCTCATTGATACTTTGTAATTCTACTCCACTACAATTCAGAGGTTAACCTGGTATTTTTACTCCACTACACTTATTTGAGTTACTTTGCAGATTCTGATTAATGATGTGAAATATATAAACAACCCTTAAATCAGACTTTAGTTACACCTGAGTAAAATTCAGGGAAGGTGATTGTCAAGTGCCAACAATCAGGAGAGATATTTGATAGTTTGTGCTTGAAAAGACTAAACATGTATCTGCAATTGACATTAATGGAAACGAGTAATAAAGTATATTAATTACTCGTTATTCTCTACTAATAGTTAATTAAAGACTATATATTATGGCTATTTTGCACATCCCTTTTAAGATTTCAAGATTTTAAAGGTGTATTGACATATCATTTACACAACTTACGGTGTAGGTATGAAATGAATGAAAAACTTGGGTCACAGGTTCCTCAACAGTGCATTACAAGACATCTATCAATATGTGTGTACGTCCACCATTAAACTGTCATATTCTGCACATTTCTTATTCTATCTACAAACATAAGAGTATAATTAATGTGTATAATATCAGTTAAAATAAGTGCTTCAACATAGTTAACATTGCAGGAAAGCAATATATTAGACGTTAAGTACTTTGTATTTATCTGTAGATAGATACCCCCAACGTTTTTTTCTTATTTAAAAGAAGACCTTAATCTGTTATTTAATGTTTAAATAAAGGTTAATTCGTGTTTCTGTTTTGCACCTCCTTCTATTAATATCTTTGTACATCCTGCACTAAACTGTTTTATTGAAGAGATCACTTATAGTATCTTCTTGATTTTTTATATTCTATATTTCTATCACAGACCTTCTACTTTCCCCCTATGAAAGTATATGTACTCTTAATATTTTTGTAATCAAATATAACACATAAAAACAATAATTCAATAACGTGCTTTAACCACTAGGCACACAAGGTACACACAGACACTTGTATGTACAACATCTGAAGATGTGTAGTTTTATTCATGCTTTCACATAATTTTAAAGCATATTGCTATACTTTTTCAGACTCAGTATTTTACACTTACAAGTCCTTATATCAGCTGCGCACCGTTATGGTGTAAATATAACCTATGTATGAATTATATCAAATGTAAAAGTCAGCCGAATTAGTGTTGATACTGCAAAGAGACGTATTGTGTGAAGAGAAATTGAGAAGTTTTTTTAATTGTTGATATATTTATGATCCACGTCAAGTATTCAGTTTCGGCGGCATTTCTTCAGTTTTTTCCAAAGGTCTTCTCATCAGGGCGCTATACATAAAGAACTACGGCAGATCTGTAATATTTAATGCAGCCGAACCGTGTATTACAATGCGGTTATGTGATGACTTTCAAAGAGAAAAGCAAGAGCACTCGGAATTAAGTATTATTTTAGTCTTTTCAAATGTTTTCCGGATTTCATATAATATAAACACCAAATCCCAGCATGCATTGCGGCTAAAACATCCAGTCAGCGTAGCTGAGAATCTTGGGTAATCGCTCGAAATGCCCACGTCTGTTTCCGGTTATTTTTATTTTTAAATTCAGTTCCTGACGAACGCCAAAAAAGACCGAGATTATGGAATTAAACCAATAAATAAAAGCAAGGATGATTGTGTGTTATTGGTGAGTAAATAATAGTGTGTTATTTTGAAAAGAATAACAAATTAGAAGGAAAAAAAGATTTTAAAAATACGAGACTCTCCCCCATGTATTTTCCTCACAGACGTAAGATAATCTTTGTCATAACTAGCAAACTAAACATCATGTACATGTACTGCACAAATAATCAGAAATAAAAACTCATTACTCGCATAAAATGAGATCAAAACGCATTTTAATGGCCAAATGAACCTTAAAATAGGCATTATGAAGGTCCATGGGACGCCCTGCCGTAGAAGCCTGACGGGCAAGGGGTCCGCTGTGTCCGCAATGAAGGTCTATGGGATGCCCTGCCGGTAGAAAAATGACGGGAAAGGGGTACCCTGTACGTAATATAGCGACGGGGAGGGGCCCTGACCGTCCGTCAATATGTGACGGGATGAGAGTGAGAACTTGTGTGTGTGTGTGTGTGTGTGTGTGTGTGTGTGTGTGTGTGTGTGTGTGTGTGTGTGTGTGTGTGTGTGTGTGTGTGTGTGTGTGTGTGTGTGTGTGTGTGTGTGTGTGTGTGTGTGTGTGTGTGTGTGTGTGTGTGTGTGTGTGTGTGTGTGTGTGTGTGTGTGTGTGTGTGGAGGACAGATCTGTCTGCACGGTGTGTGTCTCCACAGAGGAATCATTACAGTGTCATCTTATCTCATTGTTCACACTATATTCCAAAAACATATCTGCAGCCATTGTTCATACAGAGATATCTGAGAGAGTCTTAGTCAAGGGTTTTATGTTGTATATGTTTTAAAGATTTTAGGCTCTATTGAGATGGAAGAAGTTATGTTGGTGTTCAAGCTTCTTAAAGTAAAGGTCCCATTATTTAATAAAAAGTGGGAAATGAGGGTCAAAAATAACTCTTATGGATTACCATTATGTTTTTGACACGTAACACATGACTTACATCATGTGTTACACGTACATCACGGTTTATAAATGATAAGAAAGTGCAGATGTTTGTCTGTTTGATCAGGAAAGGATCAGTGAGTCTCCCGTTTATGCAACAGTTTTTTTGCGGCGTAGCTTCAGCAAACTGCTGATCAGCCGCCTACACTGAGGAAGTGCTATCTGCAGTGAGAAACAGTTTTTGTGAGGCGAGAAGAGCTGTACCATGCGATGGAAACGTGTGTGGGTGTTTTGTAATAGCCCATTTCCATGGATTTGCCTAATTGAACCACAGGAGCATTGTTGGTTGAGTGTACATTGAGGAAACTGATCAGCTAGGGACAAACTGTCCCCCAACCATCCGTGGCCGTCCTGTCACTGTCCTGTTTACTATTCTACTTCCATTCCCAGCAGGGATCGCAGATGGAAGCCATTTTCAGTGCCCTTCCTCCCAGCTCTCCTCGCCACAAACCAAAGTCATTTGCACTACAGAGACATTTCATGAAAATGGGGAGAAGACATGTTTAAAATATCCTCCTGCTTGAGCACGGCTCCATGCAAATTCCCCAAAGAAATTAAAAACAGCATAACTGGTGACTTCTATCATGTTCTCATCGGGCTCCAACGCAACTGTGACAGTCCCCACTGGACACTGACATACATGGGTGCTTTTTAAGTTCACAATGCATCAAATGAAGGGGTGGTGAAGTGAGCAATATTATAGTGTGTGTGTGTGTGTGTGTGTGTGTGTGTGTGTGTGTGTGTGTGTGTGTGTGTATGTGTGTGTGTGTGTGTGTGTGTGTGTGTGTGTGTGTGTGTGTGTGTGTGTGTGTGTGTGTGTGTATAATGTAAAGGTACGCATTGTGTCTGAGTAAGTGCCAAAGTTACTTTAAATTCAAGACAGTAAAATATATAAACAGATGGGTGGTGAGTATGGGCTTGAGTCTATCAGCGGGCAGAGTTCAGCAGGGTAAAATCCCTGGGGAAGAAGCTGACCCTGAACCTGCTGGTCTTGGACCGGAGGCTCCTGAGGCACCTCCCCGAGGGTAGGAGGATAAACAGATAGTTTGCAGGATGAGCGGTGTCTTTGAAGATGTTGTGCGCCCTCTGCAAACACCGTATCCCCTGGATGTCCTTGATGGCAGGGAGTGGGACACCGATGATGCGTTGGGCGATTTTCGTCACCCTCTGCAATGCCTTCCTGTTGAGCATTGTGCAGTTCCCATACCAGGCTGTGATACAACTGGTCAGGATGCTCTCAATGGTGCAGCGATAGAAGTTCACCAGAATCTGAGGAGAGAGGTGATCTTTCTTTAGTCTCCTCAGGAAAAAGAGACGCTGTTGAGCCTTCTTTACAATGCTGGTTGGACCATGAGAGGTCATCGGATATGTGGACCCCCAGGAACTTGAAGCTAGACACACGCTCCACCGCTGTTCCATTTATGTGGATGGGAGTGTGTTGCCTTTCAATCTCCTGAAGTCCACAATGAGTTATTTTGCTTTTGTTGTGTTAAGGGCCAGGTTATTGTCAGCACACCACTCAGTCAGATGCTGAACCTCCTCCCTATAGGCCGTCTCATCGTTGTTGTGGATGAGGCCGATCACCGTTGTATCGTCTGCATACTTGATGATGGTGTTTGAACCATGTACAGGGGTACAGTCGTGGGTGAAGATGGAGTAGAGGAGGGGGCTCAGCACACAGCCTTGTGGGACACCGGTATTTAGGCTGAGGGACATGGAAGTGAGATTATCCAACCTGACATGCTGGGGTCTGTTGGTTAGAAAGTCTAACATCCAATTACAGAGGGGGGCGTCGATGCCCATGTCGTTGAGTTTTGTGATTAGTTTGGAGGGGAGTACGGTGTTGAAGGCTGAAATGAAGTCGATGAACAACAGTCTTGCATCGGCGTTGGTTTTTTCCAGATGTGAGAGGACGGTGTGAAGTGTTAAGGAAACAGCATCTTCCGTGCTCCTATTAGTCCGGTATGCAAATTGATGGGGGTCCAGTGTCGGTGATAGGCGGGATTTAAGGTGTGCTAGGACCAACTTCTCGAAGCACTTCATGAGAATGGGTGTAAGTGCAACGGGACGGAAGTCATTCAGGCCTGCTACAGCAAAGTGTTTGGGCACTGGCACTATGGCGGTGGTTTTAAAGCACGTGGGGACAACAGTTTGGGCCAGGGACAGGTTGACAATGTCCGTCGTGACCTCAGTCAGTTGCCCAGCACAGGCTCTGAGAACGCGGCCTGGGATGCCATCTGGTCCAGCAGCCTTGCGTGCATTAATCCTGGTCAGTGTGGTGAAGATGTCAGAAGGTGAGAGTGTGAGAGGCTGGTGGTCTGCAGGGGGAACAGCCTTAGTGGCTGTCTCCTGGTTGTCCCTGTCGAAGCGAGCATAGAAATCAGTCAGCTCGTTGAGGAAGGAGACGTCGTTTGATGGGAGAGAGGGGGTGATGGGTTTGTAGTCAATGATGGCCTGAATGCCCTGCCACATTCTTCGGGGGTCTGAGTTATTGAAGTGCTCCTCAATCCTCAGTTTGTAGCAGTGCTTGGCCTTCCTAATGCCCTTCTTTAGGTGAGCCCTGGATGAACTGTAAGCCCGTTCGTCACCTGATCTGAAGGCGATGTTTCGTGCTTTCAGTAGTTGGCGAACTTCTTTATTCATCCACGGCTTCTGGTTTGGTTACGTTGTTATCTGCTTCAGAGTGGTGACACTGTTGATGGTAGTGCTGATGTAGTCCAGTACGGAGGAGGCGTAGTGGTCAATGTCTCTATGGGAATCCAAGGTGGCCTGGGTGGCAAACACACTCCAGGCTGTATGTTGAAACTTGTCCTGTAGCATAGAGTCTGACTCCGCAGGCCATACCTTGACAGTCCTCACTGTGGGTTTCACACGTTTGATGAGTGGTATGTATGTGGGGTAAAGTAACAGTGAGAGGTGGTCAGACTGACCCAGGTGGGGGAGGGGGATGGCATTGTATGCATTGTCCATGTTGGTGTAAACATGATCCAATGTTTTGTTGCCTCTCGTGGGGCAGGAGACATGTTGTCGGAATTTGGGGAGTACAGTCTTCAAACTGGAGTGATTGAAATCACCCGCAACAATGAAAGCTGCCTCAGGGTGTGCAGTTTGTTGTTGGCTAATGGCTGTGTGCAGTTCTTTCATTGCAATTTTAGCATTAGCATCCGGGGCTACATATACGGCTATTACTAGGATTGCTGTGAACTCTCTGGGTTGATAGAAGCGTCTGCATTTACTACAAATATATTCCAGATGAGCTGAGCAGTGACTGCTGACAATAGCAGAGTCTGTACACCATGCTTTGTTTACATACATGCACAGCCCCCCTCCCCGGTCTTACCGGAGTCGTCAGCTGATCTGTCAGCTCTGAAGAGGTTACGCCCTGTTAGCTCAACGGCGCTATTGGGAACGCCGCTGTTTAGCCATGTTTCCGTGAAGATCATGATGTTGCAGTTCATCATCTGTTTGTGGTTGACGATGCGTAGTCGTATCTCATCCATTTTGTTTATTATAGACCGCAGATTGGCAAGGAAAATGCTGGGTAGGGCGAGCCGATGCAGTGTTAGCTTCAGCCTAGCTCTTAGCCCTCCTCGCTTCCCCCGCCTTTGTTTACGGTCTCTACGCCGCCTGTGGGCACTTCTGCTCGGCAGAGTAGACTGAGCAGGCTCCGGTGATCTGACGATCTCCGGAATGATACGGAGATCATCTATTCAAGAGTTGGAATGGCATAGTCCAATGTCAAGGAGTTGTTGTCGGCTGTATGAAGTTAGTGAAAGGCTGTTCCGAGTGAACAAACTTCATAAAAGTAGACACATAAATACTATTTTGCTAATTCTGGAGAGGCGCTGAGCCTCACGTTGTGCACGCGCCGCCATATCTACTATCTAATATGTATACAATTGTTGATATACTGTAGTCTCAATAGAATTTTCGTTTTCTGAGAAAAACAACACAATTTAGCAGTGTAACTTTTATAAATCTGAAATAAATGAGAAGATTTCTGCAGAAAGCTGTCTTCATCCAAAGGCTCTCTCTTTGTGGACGCCTGCCTCTCTTGATAAGCCAGTTTCCACTAATCCAAACAAAATAAAGACTCAACTCTCCCCCTTTCCACTCAACAACACTGACTGATGTTATCATAGAGTTTCTGAGCTTACTAGCAGTGAGCTGGTCGGATGTGTCAACAAAAAAAGGTTAATAGGTAATGTTCCCCTTCAAAACTACGACTTGCTTTTTGGATTTTCTGAGCACTAATAATAATGCCAAAAAGCAGTAATGTTCCAGAGTCATATTCAATAACCTTCCCCACACATCGTATTATCACACCAAACGCCTCCTCTGGCTCCTGCCCGTTAGAGTATAGGGGACAAACCAGGGGACTTTACTTCCTCTTGACACCGTCGGTTACTTACAAAAAAAACACCTAAATATACTTGTTATTGTGCTTCTGTCTTTCTGTGTATTTTACTCCGCTCCGTAAACTCCCTCACCCTCGCTCTCTTTTCTTGATCGCCCTCTCACGGAGAACACTTCACTGTCCCGCTTTATTGTAGGATTTCTGCCATGTCTCCACTTTAGCTTGACCATCTCTGTTATTAAGTTATGGAATTCTAAATAAATAAGTAATTAGATACCTTACCGTTACTACGCTCATAAAGAATGATAAGAATAATGCGTATTGAACTGGTTTCAATAATTAGTGAGTTTATTTAAGGTAATTATAGAATGTTATCAGTAGCCTACACTGAAAGAAACAACTTGTAGGATTTACTTGATTAAATCTTAGCAAGTATTTGCACTTACTTTTTCTAAGTATATTTTACTGCTGTAATATCAAGTAGAACTTACTTTCCAGTATCAAGTCAAATGTACTTATCACCAGAAGTAACATTGGTGAAAATATTAAGTAAATGTTACTTAAGAATGTTGAAGTTACACGTTATATTTATTTGAACTAATTAAGTAAAGTCTAATTATTTTCTTCATGGACAGGAACATCACTGTTATCAAATTATTAAGTAAATATTATATATCTGTAATAGTTACTGTTATGAAGTAAATAAGTAGATTTTATCATATTTTTTCAGTTTAAAATGTTGAATTACTCATTTGTTTGAAGTTATATTACTCACTTTAATTATGTAATTGTTACTCATTTACTTTTGAAAAATGTTACCTAATAAATGTAATAATCTATGCATTTAATATACATTGAGCACAAATCACACAACTAAAATACAATACAATTACACTTTATTTTGTCAACAATTAAATCACTATTAACCAACAACATTAACATTATAATAACTGCATGCAAACAATCTCTAAGCAGCAGCTTTCACAAAGCCCAAGAGCCAGAACCATGAAAGCTCAGAGGCAGGTGACAAAACACTGAAGTGTTTAGAACAAGAAAAGCCAGGTGGTGAGGAATAACTGAAATTAGCTAGGTCCTTAGAAACTGTTGCGTCACACTTAACACAATCACTCTATCAGTTGAGAAGTCTGCATGTGAAGAAGCTTGACAATTGCTTTACATGTACATGTGTAACTTCCTCCAAGACTGCAAGCTCAAAGTTTCAAATCAGACAGAAATAATGTCAATTGTCAAATACATTTCAACTTGCAGCGACATACAAAGGGCCTCATGCAAGAACATACTTGATATGAATAGACGGCTTTTCCATGTCTTTAAGACAGCAGGTTCACATTCAAAGCTTGCACTTTTGGGGTCAGCTTAATCCCATCCAGTCCGAGAAAAAGTTTCTGGAACACCTCAAAAGTGTAGCGCAGTGTTGGGGGGTATGCCAAGTGTAACGCATAAATCAGCCCCATAAGGAGCGTGCATGCTTTGGCAGTACTGCCGCACCCTGGCATCATCTCTCTGCCTTCAAGCAGGAGGGCTGCATCAACTGGGTCCTCTCCATTGGCACCATGGACAACCGGGATCTACAATACGTGTTCAGTTGCATCACTGCGGCTGTCCTCCTGCTTACAATTTACAAGAAACATGAAGTGAGAAACATAGAATGCTTGAATCATTCAAAGTGACTTCATTGTCAGGGCAGAATGAACACATGTGCTAAAGACCATCATTAATTCTGAGACCCTCGGGCCCTCATCCGGGCCGGCCAATTGTACTGTCTTTCAGAGGCTCTAGAGGGCTCAGTTCTGACGCTAGAGTAGAGATGATACCATATGAAATTAGGATCTGAGGAATCCATTGGTGCCTGGTCCAACCATGTCATGCTGTTCAGCAAAGAGGCGAAATAACGCTGCAAAGATAGGCAACATTTTGGGCTCAAGATATCTGAATGAAATGTGTTCTCTGGATACCCACGAGTCTCCTCTTTACACACATGGACACTTCATGCTGATCACAGGCAGTTTGGGACGAAAAACATGCAGTTCTGTGCATGCATGTTACGTGCCATAGTGTGTGTGTGGTCGTGTGTGTGTGTTTTCCTCTCTCTCCCTCTGATTGTCCCCAGGTGCAGCCTCTTCCCAGGTGCTCCTAATTAGCAATCATGGCTTCCATATAGGACCGGAGGAGGACGGCAGTGAGGCCCCTTCTTTCTCTCCTTCTCGTCTGGCTGCATGTGTGCAGCATGTCTCTGTGTGAGACCCAGCCTAGTTGTGTGCTGTTTATTGTAAGCTTGTTTTGTAATTTGGCTGGTGAGCCGCCTTACTTATTTTCTAATTAAAACCTCACTTAAAATGTTCTTTGGTGCATTTGAGCGCATTGCTGCTGCTCTGCGCTGGCCAGAAGACGTGTCGGCCATACTTGTACAGTGCAAGCTAGTCGGCAAGGCTCAGGAGGCTTGCTCTTCTCTTTCTGTTGAGGATAGTTTGGAGTATGACAAGAGCCGCGTTCACACTGCGGTACTTTCCCCACAAAGGTTCATGCGAACTTAGTTCATGCTCGCGTTCACACCAAAAAGAGCCGGTACTAAAAGTAGTTAATGCGAACCTTTTTACCCCCTCGAAAGTCCCTGCTAGAGAGCAGGGACTTTCGAGCGGCTCTTTTTTGAGAAAAGAGCTATATTCCTGATTGGCTGGGCGAATTGCAAACCACGCCCCGTAAAACTCCCACAAAGTTTTTTGAAGCCGCCATTTTATTATCCTCGCATTAGCATTATTAGCATTAGCCCAGCGCAGAAACGCAGAGAGACAAATTTATGGCAACACAAAATAAAACATGGGAGCGGTGGAGATGAGGAGGTGTCGGCGTTCTGGCGATTTACTCGGAAGGCTTCAGTAGAAGCTGCTGGGACTCCCAGCAGCTTCTACTGAAGCCAGTCCCCAACTCCGGGGACTTCCGGCCGGGGACTTTGGGCGGCAGTATACGCCGTGAAGTGGGTTGCGGCCTGCCAGTAAAGCCAAAGCAGAAGAAGTGACGTCAACGGCTTCATTTGCCTAATCCTCCACCAGGGACTTTTTCTGGTGTGAACGCGATCTGTACTTAGTTCATGCGAACTAAAGAGTTCGCATGAACTAAGTTCGCATGAACCTTTGTGGGAAAAGTACCGCAGTGTGAACGCGGCTAAGGTGAAAGGTGCTATTCTCAGGGCATACGAGCTTGTGCCTGAGGCCTACAGGCAGCATTTTCGCGGCATGAAGAAAGCTGCTGGCCAAACATATGTGGACTTCGCGAGGGAGAAGAAAGTCCTCTTTGACAGGTGGTGTAGAGCATGCAAAGCGGATGACATCGCTTCAGTATGAGAGCTGATGCTGTTAGAGGAGTTCAAAAACTGTGTACCGAGCGTACGGTAGTCTACCTGAATGAGCAGAGAGTGACTACCCTTCAGCAGGCTGCCACTCTGGCAGACGAGTCTGCGCTGATACACAAGAGCGTTTTTTTTCAGCGGGACCCTCCTCAGCGGGACACTTATCGGAGAGCTCCTGATAATGATGTTCCCTGTGCCAGTGTTCCAGTGTTAGGTCCCAGGATAGACAGAGCGTGTTATTTTTGTCTTGACCCAGGTCATATGATAGCAGACTGTGCAGCTTGGAAGAGGAAGCAGGCCACCACTATGGCGGATGAGGAAGGGCTTGAGCTTTTAGCTCAGAGCGATTCTCCTCATCGTTTTGGTTTCCGGAAAGCTCGTAACAGGCGTGCCACACATGCTCATTCTGCTTCTCTTCCAGGACCCAAGAAAAAGAGATTGTGTTTATTTTGTCTTGACCCTGGTCATCTAGAGGCAGAGTGTGTAGCTCGGAAGGAGCAGGTGGCAGCTGCTCTGGAGAAGCCAAAAGCCCGGCACCCGGTTGCGATGCGACAGAGTGGTGAATTGCAAGTTCTGCATCCGTCTGTGACAGTAGTGTGGGTGTTTCCGTCTCTGAAGCGGTGGGTGTGGACCTGGCTCGGAGCGATGTGGATCGGTGTTCAGTGAATGGTGTGTGTGTTGTGTGTGTTCCATGTGTTGCTCCGGTGTTGGCTGCTGGTGAGCTGGTGGTGAGCAGTATAAGGTGTGTTTTATGGGGGGGAAGTGTTACGTGCCGTAGTGTGTGTGTGTGTTTTCCTCTCTCTCCCTCTGATTGTCCCCAGGTGCAGCCTCTCCCCAGGTGCTCCTAATTAGCAATCAGGGCTTCCATATAGGACCGGAGGAGGACGGCAGTGAGGCCTTCTTTCTCTCCTTCTCGTCTGGCTGCATGTGTGCAGCATGTCTCTGTGTGAGACCCAGCCTAGTTGTGTGCTGTTTATTGTAAGCTTGTTTTGTAATTTGGCTGGTGAGCCGCCTTACTTATTTTCTAATTAAAACCTCACTTAAACTCCTTCAGCATTCAGTTTCCTCTCCTTTTTCTCGTCCGGCTATCTGGTGTGTCGCTACTTCCCTTGGTACCCCTAGATCTACCAGGGAACGTAACAATGCAGTATAAATGTGTTTTTTTCGCCTTTCTTAAAACGTTGTATTTTAATATTTTTGCATGTTGGGGTCTTGGAATTGCATGAATTGGATATGTGGATCCAATGAGCCCAATTATATTCATGTGTGATGATATTGGAGTGAAACTTTTTTTGAAGATTGACTTCACAGTATAACATGAGCTGTTGTGGCTTCTATGATAGTCACAGCCATAAACTAGAGATGGAGGGCTTTCAGAGGATGTATGGCGTTCCTATGTTTATTTACAAAAAGGGGGTTTCTGAGCAGTTTCCAGAACAGAAGTGCTCACCATCCAATCGCGGAAAAATGCAATTCTTGCAGAAATTTAAAAATAATTCAGATTTTTTTATTCCAAATCACAGCGTAGATTATTCTATGTCTTGATGTCCTAATGTGATACTTTGAAGGAATTTTTGACCATATTTGGCAATTCTCGAGTGGTTAATATGCTTAAGTTTAGCAGCAAATCTGTGTATTAAATTCTATCAACACAAAAATTGCTGCAACAAGTTATAAGTTATGGGACATAATAGAGCAGGATAGCATCTCTCAAATACTTGGACCAATGTTCTGAGTTGTAATACACTGAAAACATTACAATTTAATTAATTGAAATTAATAAACTATGTTTATAATAGATTTGTGACTAGAACAATTTGACCCAGCTTTCAGATGATGTAAACCACTTCTATATGACAAACTGTTGAGCTGCGATCTCCCTCTAAAGACCTCCTGTTTTAACATTAAAATGTTACAACAGTGACATTAAAATCAAATCAAATCATGCTTTACCTTCAAAAAGATCCTGTTTTTCGCCAAGGTAGAGCATGAGGCTGCAGATGACAGAGTCACGCCTCATGTCAATGCTTTGGTTCTGTGAAGAGATTAATATTGTGTCAATACTGAACTAATATTCATACACAATAAACTTTCAAGGAAGAAAACAAGAGCATACATGTGCGAGGAGGAGTGATTTGAGCAAACTGAGCAAGAGCCATGGAAAGATGGACCATGCAGGGGCATTTAAACAACCGCGTGTGAGGATGTGTGCTGTGTGTGTGTGAGCATTGGGCATCGGGTGATGTGTGTGTAAGCATTGGGCATTGGGTGATGTGTGTGTGAGCATTGGGCATTGGGTGATGTGTGTGTGAGTGAGGTCTGTCTTCCTTAAAAAAAAATGTGATCATGCACAATTTTGAACAAGCATACCTGACTCAGTGTTTGCAGGAACGGCCTCAGCTTGGTCCCGAGGACTCCTCCCTTGGCCTTCATCAGAGCAATACGTTTTGGTGTGTAGTGGTCGAGTTTGTACATGAAGCTCTGCTCCAGCGAAATTGTAGTTATTCGCCCGAATTCCGCCTTTATCTGAAGTGACAAAGTAATCACAAGCACAACATGAGGAACTGGGCCAATAAGTCTGATACAAAATGAAGGCAGGGTCAATTATGTATAGGGTGTTATAAATCGTGCAGATATTAATGGTGGAATGAACAAGCTATTTATAGAATTTTAACTTTGATAGTGTTTCAAGTTAATTAATGTTCATGTGTATCTATCTTTTTTTAATGTGTTCCTGTACAATGAGCATGTATAGATTCACATACCTCAGCTTCACAAAACAAAGCAGGCCATCTCTCTTTGAAGTCACCAGCAGCAGGACTACCCGTCACAACCTCGAGCCTTCGATAAGAGAACGTTTTGGTCATTTTTTCTTGAATCACCTTGTGGTTGTTTTTCTTCTTCACCTCGTTGAGAAGCTCCTCCCTCTCCATCTCCAGACTGTGGAGGAAGGTAGTTCACCTCGGCTCTCTTTGGTCTTTTGACATTTTTTGCAGGATTTTTGTCACCGGGTAATTTCCTTTTCAAGGAGTTGATGTCAAGCTCAGGACAAGGTACATCACATCTTCTCATTTTAGAACGGTAATCGGCCATCTTGTATTTAAGACGCTGTTGCCATCCGTACATGCCTGCAAATTAGGTTCCAGGCTCCCTTAGGCATGGATGCTTTTTTAACAGAGCTTCTGTGACTGCCAGTATTTGAAGACCAGTTGGATAGGCAGTGTAGTGGAATATTGCTTCAGCAAGTTTCTCAAGGATGACAGAGTTCATGCTTGGATTCCGAAGAAGTGAGCCATTACTTTCATAAGCCATCTTGCCTACTTGAAGGGGCATGTCGACATTATATGAAAAAAAACTAGTTGGCCATGGTTCTGATCGATACTGTGCGGACTGTGTTAAAAGGATGGTGTCAGATGAACTAACCAAGGAAATGTCATCTGGTAAAGACAGATGGCTTGGCACAGGCAAGGAAGCAGGAGCCTGGATCGGACTGAATGTGAGGATAATAGGATCCGTTTTCACTAGTTTGATAGCGTCCTTGTCCTTAATCACATCCGTTGACATTAAAGTGAAGAATTGGTCATCAAAATCTTTGTCCATGTGCAAAATAGTAAAACTCCCTTGGAGTTGAAAATGATCCTGTGCAGCTGCCAACAGATTGTCTACAGTGCTAGGGATTCCATCCGGTAGGGTTAACTTGTGAACAATGATAACACGTAGTTGAGCTGAGGTAGACATCATCACAGCCGTAGCCAAGCAAAACTGCAAGAGTAAACAAAGAACAGACATTATTTGATTAGACAAAAGCAATTAATATACATCCGCACAAGAAGCAATGATTAATGCATGCTTGAGAGATCAGAAAAAGGTATAATATACAATTAGGGTTTTTATAATAACAACCTTAAATCTGTAATAATCGCTCTGCATCAGCCAAACGACTCGCTGCACCCTCGCTACGAGGGGGACCCAAGTTCCCATCAGCAAAAACACGTGGGTTTGCTATCCTGGCTCCTAAATGGTGGAATGAGCTCCCCATTGACATGCAGCTTACACACCTTCCGGCGCAGACTGAAAACTCATCTCTTTCGACTCCACCTTGAGCGATAGAATTAGTAACAAAGAACTGCTAACAGAGCACTTATATACTAATAAAGGACTGGCCAGTTGAGTAGCACTTGAAATGATTGGCTCTATGAAACCTGATGTACTTATATGATTCTGTTTTCCTCAAGGTTGTGTCTTCCTGGTCGAATGTACTTATTGTAAGTCGCTTTGGATAAAAGCATCAGCTAAATGCAATGTCAATAAATTAATAAATACAGAAAATAAGTCCTGACAAGGTATTTCACTTTATAAAAAGTGATACTTTACCTAGTTTTGCAAGCAGATGTGGTGTTTCAGAGAAAGCATTTGATTGCCTTCCACTGCATAGGTAGCCAGTGGGTATATGTCAGTGAGTTGTGACTGCTCCATTACTTTGACTGTGCTTGTGGACTCTAACTTGAAACATATCAAATGCTCGCAGTACCATGCACATTGCAACTTCACTACAAACACTAAGCTGTCGCGAACAATGATGATTTGTAGTATTTCAGCAAAGTCGGGCAACCCACCAGTGGAGCCATATACCAACATCATGCCAATACCATAACTCGTGCCCTGATATTCTACCTTGTTTGTCAAATGAACAGCACTCTCTTCTGGACATTTCTGTGATAGAAAGTCTTGTATGTTTTAATTTACAATCTCAAATGTAACTGTTGACATCTTTGATACCGAGAGAGCAGGTTTCTTGACATTTGAACCATGGAGATGGTATGCAATCATGGACTGGTGTTTTCTTGCCATAGACTTCAACATTTTACGGAAGCAGTTGGCCTGTCTCACGATCTTCTTGAAGAAGCTGTGTTTAGCCTCAAACCTCATCGTCCATAAGGACACTAGTGGGCCAAATTCTTTAATGAGCTGCGGGTAATGCTCTACAAAATGGTGTTTTGGAATCAATTTTCTTTGTGGAAAAACACTGCTAAATCTATGTCTATGTTCAGCAATCAGGCTATCCAGGTGACCAATGCTTTCATCTGTGTGGGTAGGTGACATAACCAACTCAACAACTTATTTTAGTGTCATTAACAACTGCCATGCCTGTTCCTCTTCCTGTACTTTGGGACCAATGATTAGTGGAAGCAGCCTCAGTAAGCACCAATTCTCGTGTGCATTACTACCAATGGTTTTACGGGAGGCAAAGGCTAGTGGTATACCTTGCGGACAATTTGTCCTGTCTTTCCACTTATATGGGAACTGTTTGATGATTCTATTGAGCTCTTCAAGTGAGAAATACTTTTTCTGTATCAAGATATCTAAACACAATGCCAATTCTACAGGTACAATACCCTCAAGTAAATCATGCAGTACATCAGGTGGGTAACCTGTTGTCACATGAAAATGATTCAATCTTTGAGTAATTGCGCAATGCCTTTTAACTCTGTGGCTATGAGTGTTACTAGCCAATGCTGCTTCAATATCCAACTGGTGTTGCAGTTTTGATCTACAAGGGAATGCTCCTGTCCTAACTTCAAGTTCCTGAATCTGGGACCGCTCTCCGATACAAAATCTGCAATAGTGTGACCCACTGAAACTTTCTACAAAGCTATCACAGAAAATACAGTTCCCTTTATGTTTTTCCCTAAACAGGGCACAAAAAGACCATCCTCTTCAAAGCTTTTCAGATCACTTAGTAATGGCTCGAGCACTCGAGGATAGCCATATATATAACATCATCTGCCTTGCACAAAACAGCTAAGTATATTGATGATAATGTTGACCTTAATACAGACGGAATATCAGCCAAAACCCAATAGACACCTGTTACCTTGTGCTTCTTGCGCGAGGTTCCTAAAGGATTACATACCTCAAAATCATCACAGTAGAGTAGAAGTGAAAGTCTTAACTCCTCTCCAGATATAAATGTGTGGATTGCAAAATTGGTACGTATTGGAATCTCCTCGCATCAAGTATATACTCCAATGGTTCAACAATAGAGAAATGTTCTTTTAAGTACCTGTTTCTCTGGTATGCTGTGCCAAGAGGACCATTTGCATTGAAGGCTATACTAAGAGGATTTAACTGGCAAATGTTATTTATATAGCCGGGACTCGATTAAAAAAATTAATCTAATTAATTAGAGGCTTTGTAATTAATTAAACGAAATTAATCGCATTTTTAATCAAATATACATATTTGACCTGAGAACAGTGAGAAGCAATTTTCACATGGATTTTACTCGTGGTCTACAGCCCTGTGGGCCATCTAAGCTAATTTACAGATGGCCCTGAGCCCAATAGAGATTGCCCTGAAAAATGCACGCGGACGAAATGGCACGAAGGGTTTGGGGGGCCTCCGTCCCCCTAGAATTTTTTTATTTTTGCAGGTCTTAGATGCTGTCTGGTGCATTCTCGAGACTGAATTATAAGATGAACCACCACAATATTATATTGTACAATTTCAATTGTATTCTTCATTTCACTTGTTTGTTTGTTCTTGTTTGTGTTTGCTCGCTTGCATGCCCTGCATAGCTATAAGAAATACTCAAGTTGTTGGTCAAAACACTTTCCATCTGATGAAGGCAAATGCCTTCCCAGATGGAAAAAAGTAGAAAACATTACATTCAGTTATAACTGCCAAAACAAACATTATTTACACTATTATGGCCCCTGTTAAAAATATTTGTAATGTTAACTACTGTAAATTGGTCGAACGAATGCCTCCTCATCCGGAAGCTGACCGAGCAGACCCGAGCAGCAGTCGAGAGGAGCCGAGCGCATCCGCGAAGCACACGTCAGAGTTCCCGTTAGCCAGCAAATCTAAATATCTTCGGTCAAAATAATTTCCCTTTAGAGCAATACCGCTTCAGTTGCGCCACGTATGTGACAGACAAGAAGAGTATGTGACAGACAAGAATAGTCAACTCTAATGTCTAACACTTAATGTGGAGAAAGAGATGTCCTGTATGGGTTGATTGTGCGTTGATCTGCTGGTAATGCCTCGGGGTTCCAGTGGGCATGTAAACAAATGCATAATGCTGCGCTATACTTTGTGGCCTCATCCAGTTGCATTGCGACACTTATTGTGTAGTTGTCTTTTAATAAGCAGGTAGTCATATCATTAGCAAGAACTAGCTGGATCTGATCGATATGGACATAAACGCGAGTGATGTCTAATCTGACGGGAGAGAGAGATCAGCTGCTGATGAGTCGAGTGAGGATTGTGTTTCCTACTTTTATGTGAAGCAAAAGTTGAATATAGATTAGTACTATAGTCACAATCTTTAAAAACACAATGAACAGTTTTGTGCTTTTTCAGATGAGCGCTGAGGTGTACAAAATATTGCCTCTCTGTGTGAAAACTATTTGCATTACATACAAGACATGAAAATGAAAGAATTTGCCCTAATTGCTCAGTTTGTGTATGGTATCTAGACAAATGTGTGTGAAGAGCACTCCAACTTTTAAATGAACAAGGACAATCTGAGTACAAGCATAGTATTGACCGGCCTTGACCGCTGTGTAGATTATTCAATCTATAATGCTTTATGAGCTGTAAACGTTTTGATGTCGTGAAGTTGCAATGTTTGCATGACCATCTCATAATATAAAGAGTCCTACATGTTCTCCCTGGTGAGACCAGCTTAGAAATCTGTCAACTGTCTTCCTCCCTTGACCTCAACTGGCTCCAGCCGCTCCACTTAAAAGTAAGGCCACTCTGTAAATGAACAGACATAATTTGTAATATTAAAACAATGGTTTAAACATTTATCCACAATTTTATATTACATTACGCAGTGAAGAATAACAGTAATAATATATCACTCTACTTGCCTGAGCAATCACTCCAATTAGACTCCACTGGCTCACTGCTGTACTGCTATTCTTCCTGTTGATAGACAGATATGTAAATAAGACATTTCCACTTAATTAGACTTGATTGAATATTAGAAGAAAATGAAACAATTGGTGGAAACAGTATGTGGACATTTTACTGAAGTAAAAGTAGCAATACCACAGTGTATATTTATAACAGAGTATTTCCTCTGTTACAAGTAAAATGCATGCATTCACAACCTTACTTCAGTAAAATTTCAAAAGTATTAGTATCAAAATAAACTTAAAGTAAAAAGTACTCATTATGCAGAATGGCTCATTTGACAATAATATGTCACTGGATTATAATTAGTGATGCACTAACTCACAGGTCTCAAACTGCAGAAAAAATACTTTGACTTACTGTAAAAAAACAACAACAATATAATTATAAGATATTTTAAGCCGTGTGTGTGTGTTTACTGTGAATTAGCTTCATTTGGGATTGCTTGGTCTGTGTACGCTTCGTTCATTTATTGATGGCAGAAACGAGAAAACAGCGATAGCGCTGTTGCATGTAACATTTGCTTTGTATGTCGGGGGCGGGAGATTCATGTGATTGGTTGTTGGTCGCGTTGCTCGAATAAAATCTCCAAGCTTCAGACACGCCCAGCTCCAAGCTGTTTTTTAAGCTGTAGTGTAGACGCGGCAGGCATTCTCCAGCCCAAATCAGCAAAGCTTATGAGTTAGTGATGGGAATTTCGGCTCTTCTTGGTGAGCCGTATCATTTGGCTCGGCTCACCAAGAAGAGCCGGCTCTTTCGGCTCCCAAACGGCTCTTCAGTTTACCACATATTAGGCCTATACCTTTTAATTAAATCAAATGTAGCCCTGTTTTGACTAATGATATATATGTGTACACATATATCACTTAAACTATTCAATACATCCTTTGTACTGAAGTATTTAAAAGTAAAAATTAACATGTTTAATATAAATGATTTTCTGTGGCCAATTGTTTTCATTGCATTTACAGACCCGTGTAACTCTCTGATACCACCCAATGAATGCATTGACTTGCTTGTAGAAACACAAAACAGATAGCAACACCTATAAAAACTATTTTTAAAAAAAGGGGGCTATTGTATCGACCTATATAAAGTATATAAATATAGTTTTTTTTTCAAAATACCAAAAGATCCTGCATTTTAGCCATGCCTCATTTCGCTCTATTTGCTCTTTCCAGCGCTGTTTTTGCAGGGGGCTGATTCTGTGAGCTGCAGCTGAGCACGCCCCCCTGCAGGAGAGGAAAGCGTGCTCTGAGATCAGCTGCTGGGCTGTCAGAAGAGGGGGAGAAAAAGAGATCTCCGTCCTCCGTGTTTTATTCTTATAGAAGTAAGAAGAGAAGTAATGGGGCAGAAACCCTCCTTTTTACGCAGCGGTCCAGACATAGACATCAAACAGCAACACATATTCAGTTGCCAGTTACTTTGGCATTAGGGCAGGGATATCTAGATACTTCCCAAGGTTTGACATCATGAATTGTGCTACTTTTAAAGTAAGCAACGATGTTTTCAAATCTGTAATCAAAAAGCTCCTCAAAAACACTATCGAAGCAGTTCCTACGTTAGTTCAAACAGTAACAACGGACTACTTTTCTTAGCGGATGCATGTCAATTTAAATCAATACATAAAACTCTTTTTTAAATCAATAAAATCATTTTCTAAATTCATACAAGCATTTCAATTAATATTGGGAGTCATGTCGTTACTTTGTTGAGAATGTGGCCATGTGTAATAAGCGGGATAATGTGCACATTGCACATCGCATAATGTGCCTTCATGCCGATTTAGATCCCTCCGCAAAAATAAATAAAAAACGGCTCGTTCGCGGGCGAGAGCCGGCTCCCGTCGTTCACTTAAAAGAGCCGGCTCAAAGAGCCGGCTTGTTCGCGACCGACACATCACTATTGTGAAGCAACAGTATCTGCTGCCCAGCTGCTTTAGTATGAAATGTACCTTCAGCTCATGAAATCTCTGCAGTATCAGAAGGAAGTAGCCTAAGGATAAATCTGCAGCCTCTGAAAAGTGCCGCGTCAGAGAACCAGTGCCTTTTACGCACGGCCGCTCACAAAGGACAGCACGCTGCGGTCTAACCACACAGACACACATCATGTGTTCGCTCATTATTCCGTATTCTGCCGTTGTATGCTCTTTGTTTCTAAACGTGTCAATGTATTGTGAACCAAAACTAAATAACATGCAGTATAACATTTATTTGCACTCATTGCGGTGTGCCTCTTAATCATTTAAATAATATTTAAGCTTCTCATAAGTGAAAATGTTTAAAAGAGAAGGGTTTTGAAAAAGTGTCTTTACTATAGGAAATATGCATTACATAGTTGCCTACAATGATATGCAGGCATTTATTTTTATTACATTTTTGTTAACAAGAAACATCTATTGGCCCACCCACAATTGAAATCCTGGCGCCTCGGCTGATGCCAGGGCTAGTCAGTCAGCATGCTAATTTCAGTAGCTAATATATCTATACAACACAATAGATTGGCGTATTTGACATAATGCAAGCACTGTTACCTCTTTTGTTTCTGTACATATTTTTTTTAATGTTAAAAAAAATCCATTGTAACCATAACCTGACAGGATGACAAAGCTAATTTTGGAAAACTGCGGCTCACGCTAACTCAGCTAACATTACTTTTCCTCTCCTCTGCTTTTGACAATGCTATTCCAACTGCTATGCCCTTAGTTTTATAGACGTGAAATAAAACGTGCAACCTTCTTTAGATGCATGTGAGTGTTTTTTTTTAATTATCTGGTAAATTACAGTTAAGGTTAGCTAGCTAACAGCACGTAACATATCTAAGACATAATCTCTCAACTTTGTGAACTAATGCACATAAACGTTAACATGGTTCAAGCAAACAAGAATCCGGCTATAATACACAAAGACACATTATAAATCATTTAAATAGTATGAGTAAATATATAATAAAACGTACTCCTCCCACACTGTAAATGTATTACATGAATAAAAGGTGTATACATTTAAAATGTTACTTAAGAAATTCTAGTTATTTGTGAATCTTGATATTACCATGTAAAAAGTATATATATTATTATTATTATAATATTTTACTACACCAAAAAGTCAGTTTTTTGAGTGTATGTCTGCACAGCAGTGACAATGGTAAAACTACATTAAAACAGAATTGTCCCCATTGTTTCTTTAATAGTTACTAACATTAGATATTTTAATGAGATATGGACCGCAACAAAAAATGTACCTGAATAACGAATTTAGCAGTTGGACATAAAAGTCAACTGAGTGTCACTTGCAATGACAGTGTTGTGTTTTTATTTTATGAGTTTGTTTTTCAAAAGGTTTTCAAAAGGTCTTGTGTTTTTTTTCGGGGGGGGGGCTTTTTCCAGTTTAGATCAATAGCCCCTCCAAATGTCTGTGCACGTCCCTGCCTAGGACACAACGGCCTGAGGTGGGTTTCGAACTGGATTTCACCAACGGCCCTTGATCTGATGATCAACACTCAAACGGAGCGTCCACACAGCAGCATGCGTTGACGCTTGGCGTGTCTGAAGCTTGGGGATTGTTTGCGAGCAACGCGACCAACAACCAATCACATGAATCTCCCGCCCCAACATACAAAGCAATAGCAATGTTAAAACGAAGTAAACTGGATATAAAATCCCCAAACAGGCGAAAACCTACCAGTTTCATCCACTGTCTCTGTCACCTCCCTCCATGCCTCGCTCCTCCGGTTTGTATCCCGGTGGATGAACAGAGACTGATCATACAGCACCGGGTGATTCACTACCGCTATACTGAATTTTCCCTGACGAGTCGCTATACTGAATATGAGGAATTCAGTGACCTGCGTAGTCTCTCCCAGCATACACGCGGTACGCGGTTTGATTGGCTAGCCGCTAGCGCTTGTACTGGAAGATTTGCATAAACGGGATTTCATTGGCTGACGCATCTGCCGAAGTGCCAAAAGTTGAACATTGCTCAACTTTTGAAACGAGCAACGCCAGCAACGCTCCACGTCGCTTCCCGAAATGCAGTTCTGCTAAAAGTGACGTCACCCCATTCAAAGTGAATGGGCAGAAGCGTTGGAAGCTTCAACGCACGCCACTGTGTGGACGGGCCGTTACTCACTGCGCCAAAATCTCCCTGTAGATTGCCCTTGCACAAGGCAGGTGCACCAGGACTTAATAAGGGAATGGAAGATGACACTCTGATTCATATTTCATGTCACGCCCAGACCACAAGTATGATGCATAAACCCTCTGGAGTCTAACGGCCCGTCCACACGGCGGCGTGCGTTGAAGCTTCAACGCTTCTGCCTATTCACTTTGAATGGGATGACGTCACGCTTTGCCAAACTGCATTGTGGTTCCGTTGCCTCGCTTTGCTCGCGTTGCTCGCTTCAAAAGTAGAGCAATGTTCTACTTTTGAAGCTTCGACGGAAGCGTCAGCCAATCAAATCATATGCCAGTATAAGCTCTAGCCAATAATACCGCGTCCTTGTGTGTGCAGGACGGGAGATTCATGTGATTGGTTGTTGGTCGAGTTTCAGACACGCCCACAGGCAATCTTCAACGCACACCGCCATGTGGACGCTGCATAAGGGTATTTTCTAGATTTGTAGATGTTTCCTTAAATCACCTTTTAAATGTACTTGTTATACATGGCACCTCGTGTGTTACATATCAAAATGTTCAGGACAATCTCTGGTCCTGCTATAAATACAAATTACTCATCTTTGAGATATGAGATAAGTAGCTCTAAAGCTTAACATTTGACATCCTATTTTCGGGAAATCTTCAAAACTTGTGAAAACACTAATTAACTAATTTCATCATTTGGTTACCAATGTCTTAGGATCACAAACGTTTTTTTCAAACAACTATTTATATAAATGTAAGAAACTGGAAAATCTCACTATTTACAATATTGAACATCAGAACTTTCAATCAACTCTTCATTATAAATGTTAAGACAGTGTAAATGTCTTTGTCTGTCTTCCAAGACAGTGGGTATGGCTGCTGTGTAGGTGGGGGTGATGGTGCATAGGCTGCTGTGTAGGTGGGAGGTACAAGTACTATACGAGACCTCCATGACACCTCCTTGCTGGCTGGGTTGAAGGGGGTGGCTGTGGTGGAGCCTTTGTGCTGAGGTGTATCTTGACCTGGTGGCAGCTGTAGATGGAGGTGGATGCAGCTTGGTCCTTGGTGGTGATGGCTCTGGTGAAGGCCCTTGAGCCACAGTAGATCTTGACCTGGGGGCCGGCACAGATTGATGTTCTGGCTGCTGGATAAATGCCGCCTGTGGGCCACTAGGCCCAGGCAGCTGTGAAACATCTCTGTAAAACAAATTAAAATGTAGGACAATAATTACAACTAATTGCATTGAAATAAAGTTCAAGTAAAATGTTGCTTAAGCACAAATAACAATGCACACATAAAAAGAAAGTTTGGGAGGTTGGACAGAAGTCTCTCTCTCTCTCTCTCTCTCTCTCTCTCACACACACACACACAGGCATTTCCAGTTACTTTACATGCGGTATAAAATCACAGACACACATATACATACATACATCTGATAACAAAGTCTCATCTGTACAGGACGGTCAAATAATCACAGGCACACATAAATAAATCTATGACAGCCTCATCTTTACAGAACGGTATGATACAATAATCGATGGCAAAAACATGTCTATTGCCACTGTAAATGTCTCCGTTGTGGGACGAATCAATGATTATTTGAATAATCTACACACGTAAGCTCACTTTTACACACCAAAATAACGTTTACACATAAAACATGTTAACACAGAGTAAACGTTGCTAATGGAGAGTATATTTTGTCCCAAGAAAAAGTTCGATAAACAAAATACATCAATACGTATTAAAAGTTGTTAACACAATTTAGCGAAAATTAGGGCTATTAAAAAGTATTAAACGGCATTTTCCAAGGTATTAAGAAGGTCCACAGCAACGACAACATGAAACACCCATTCATTTACTGCAACGACATGTCGGGAAACCCCCTCAAGGCGGCCCCATGTGTAGCGCGCCGTAAAATGCTGCTTCTTATTTTAAGTTTCGTTGCCTTGTTCCGCTCTGGGGGGGCGCCACTGATGGTGAAGAAAGCTGGTTTGAGGGGCCCACAAACTCTAGAATCGCCACTGTCGATGGGGATCAGAGCTGTCTGGTCCCACATGCTAAGTGCGAGCCAGAAAGCCGCAGCGTTTAAGTCCCGAATCTCCCGATGGCCAATCCGTGCCTCCCCTGACTGCACGTCGCTGACACACACCGCTGCAGACTCTCTGCACCAAGGAGCAGCGGAGTCCGGGCGATGCTGCTCCACCAAGGAAGAGACACACGTTCACTAAGCAAAAAAAACTATATCCGGTCACAGAGATCTGCTATTTTAAGGGTCGATATTTAAAGTAAAGTCAACACATATTCACCCTAAATATAGTCTATATTAAGAACGAGAAAAGTGTTGGGTTGGTCACACAATTCATTCTCTTGTGCTTTGTTCTATCTGAATTATGATATGGAGTTATCACAAGCTGTTTAGTTGTGCTATCTTACAATCAATACTCTATATAGCAAATGTGACCGGTTAGAACTCAAAGTGGTGATGAGGTCTTAAAATGTATTAAATCTGTGTTGTGTTTGTATTCTTCTTCTTCAGAAGAGTCGAAGACTTCCGGTTCTGAGACTATCTTCACTGCTGCTAGCGAAACAAATCTCTTGCGAAGTCGGCAACTGTAAAAAAATGTTTTGCCATTTTTTATCTCTCTTTCTCCAGGCCATGTGGTGCTTAAAAAATGCTTTGTGTTCTGTGGAGAATGAGGATCTTATTTTCAGTAGTTGTCTGAACTGACAATGTGTGTCAATGTGTCTGTTTGGTCTTTTGTTTGTGAATAAAAGTGGTTTGAAAAATCAAAAAAATCTCTCTCTCTCTGATTGTGAGTGGGCCGGTGAGTATAGCGGAGAGCGATCGTTTAAAGTTTTACAACTTTTCAAACCATTGTTTACAATTCATTTTTCTCTGGGTGATAGTTTATGTCTTTGTGCATCACTTCGCCGACTTTGGTGTTTTTTGGTGGTGTTGTTTGGTTGCACTGGTGAATTGTTTGTCTAATTGTTTGTCGAGCGGCTGCAGCTGCAGTCACGCCGCCAGGTATGGCGTTCCGTGGCAGCTGCGCTGTGTTAGAGAAGCTGACTCGCCAACACGCCATCAAGCTGTCTCCACCTGTCGGTGTGTCGGTGGAGGAGTGTGGTATGGCTGTGGGGGCTGTGGTGGGATATGGCAGAGTTACATCTGCCTCCCGCATGAACAGTGCAGTGGTTATTTTTTTAGACTGCACGGAGAAAGCTAACCAGCTGGTGGAGAGCGGGCTAGTGATTTAAGGGACGCTGTTACCCGTGCTACCCCTTGTCACTCCAGCTAAAAAGGTAATCATCTCAAATGTACCCCCGTTTCTGAGAAAAGATTTGTTGGAGAGAGAGCTGGCTCGACACGGGCAGCTTGTGTCTCCCATTAAATTGATCCCCCTGGGCTGCAAATCCCCGCACCTCAAGCACGTTGTGTCTTTTAGGAGACAGGTGCTTATGGTCCTGAAAAAGGATGAAGGGGAATTAAATATGACTCTTAAGTATAAAATTGATGATTTGTGTGTATACTGTCCATGTTACGTCTGACAGTTTGAGATGCTATGGTTGTGGAGCGGCAGGACACCAGATCCGCGTGTGACGCGCCCGGGGTGTCTGCGCTCGTATATGGAACGCCCTTTGCGCCACAATTCGCGCGTTTATTCGCGCGTAGTTTCGCGCGGATTAACGGGGAGGTCCGTTTTATAAACGGGGAGGTCCGTTTGAGTTCAAAGTCTCAGTAACCAATCAGTGAAGAGCAAAACCAGACCAAAGCAATCAGTAGATGAAAAGTTCCTGACATTGTGAGGCTGTAAATTGTACGTTATTCCAGATTCAGGGGACTATGTATTAAATTGGCTTTCAATATAATAAATATATCAATCAATATAACCTGCCTTCATTGTCTTTTCAAATAAAATCGCCTTACCTTATCTTACTGAAGTGAAGGGTATTTATGTCTCCTTAAATCACCTTTTAAAAGTACTTCTTATAGCATGGCATGGTGTAACATATCAAAATGATCAGTCACTGGTCTTGCTAGAAATGCAATGTCATTCACCTTAGAGCCACTGTCTTATGAGATACTTAGCTTGGAAATCAGATTTTTGGAAAACACAGATGTACTCATGTCATCCATTTTTTTTTGGTGTTTCAGTTTTGGTTTACCAACGTTTTTGGTTCACAAAAGTAGTGAAATATATGAATTACACTATAGGCATATATATGTGTTGTTCATGTCTAAATTAGAATTTGGAGTAAAATAGTTCTATCACTCTACTTTCACCACAGAAAAGTTACATCAGGACTGATTCATGAATTCATATTCCATACTGGGGTTCATGTGATGTGTACAAATACAAATTGAGCATTACAACTTTTTTTTTCAACCAACTATTTATGTTAACATAAGAAACTGTAAAATCTCAATATTTACAATACAGGGTTCATACACTTTGTCACCAGTGATTTTAAATGACTCTTTCATGTGGCTAGCATGCGGTGCCTCGCCCATATTCGAATATGTTACAACAGTTTGCATTTAGCACGTCTTGGGTCAATGTCTTTTGATAACCACAATTGGTACTTATTCTTTAAAAGCCATACATTGCTGAAACTGCATTTCCCTGACAGCTTGGCATCTTTATATCAAATAGTAGCTCCTGTAGACTAGAGGGCATGCTTGTAAACATCTCTCACCAGCGAAATACTGCCAGTTGCCATTTTACATTTCATTATACGATACAGTATTTATTATCATTATAGTATTACTATTTCGGCGATTAGATAACATAAATTATATTTGATGCAACTTTAGTTATATTTCCATGACTTTTCAAAAACTTTGGGAAAAATATTACATTCCATGACTTTTCCAGGTTTTTAATGACCGTACGAACACTGACAATATCAGAACTTTCTCAACCAATATTCATTATAAATGTAAAGACAGGGGGAGCAGTGCCATGGTCTTTCTCTGTCTTCCAAGACGGTGGGTCTGGCTGCTGTGATGGTGATGGTGCATGGGCTGCTGGTGGCTGCTGGTGGCTGTGTCGGCGGGAGGGAGGTGTGCTAGGCGAGACTTCTTTGCTGGCTGGGTTGATCGTGATGGCTGTGGTGGAGGCCTTTGTACCGAGGTGTATCTTAATCTTGTGGCAGGCACAGATGGAGGCTGCTGTAGTGATGCTGGTCCTCTGGTCCTTGGTGGTGATGGCTCTGTTGAAAGCCCTTGAGCCACGGTAGATCTTGACCTGGGTGCAGGCACAGATGGAGGTTCTTGCTGCTAGGCGCAGGCAGCTGTGAAATCGGAAAGAAATATAGGACAATAATTACTACAAAGTTCATTAAAATATAAAGTTCAAGTGGAATGTTTCTCCCCTCTCTAACTATGTTTCACCCACACAATGAAAGTACACTATTACTGTAATATTTACCTATCTTTAAATGGATCCTTGTTGTTGTTGTTGTTGTTGTTGTTGCTGTATTCTCCAGGTTCTGATGCTCCATCTCCACTGCTGCTAGTGTTACAAGTCCGCTGTGCAGAGCTGCATATTGCATTCCATGACTTTTCCAGGTTTTTAATGACCGTACGAACCCTGACAATATCAGAACTTTCTCAACCAACTATTCATTATAAATGTAACGACAGGGGGAGCAGTGCCATGGTCTTTGTCTGTCTTCCAAGACAGTGGGTCTGGCTGCTGTGTAGGTGGGGGTGATGGTGCATGGCATGGCAGGAGCTTAAAGACGTCCCGTCGTCGGAAAAAATAGTGTCGGGGAGGATAAAAAATAATTTTGGGACTAGAGTTAAAATAAAAATACCCTGCTTACTCTACTACAAACGACGATGAAAATGAAACCGACTGTACGTTTTGTGTAGCACACAGTTATTAAACCTCCTTGTTAACATAAACACCATGATAAACACACACGCACAAAACATTCAGAAACCCTCGAAATACACACATGTAGTTACAGCTGGCTGTGCCCGCAAATTTGCAGGTCTAGCTATGTTCTGTTCGCGGGTTGAGTGATGTACAATGACATCCCGTGGAGGAATTCTGAAATGTTTTACAGTTACATCACAAAAACGCACAGCAGAACCAGACCCTGGAGCGCCGGCCTCTTTATTTACTTACTCCTCTTCATCCCCTATGGGTAATAAGGCTGAGACGAGAACCCTCCATCGTATTTAGTCCTTAGCAATATGCTGCGCCTCTCCCCAGGGAGGGATGGGTACCGAGCCCCGGTGTTAAACGGGCCCCGGGCCAGAATTATTAAAGACAGTGGTAATGTTAAGCTCCGACGTTATCTGACTTTTTATCGGTACTGGAGACATTTAAAAAATATGTCATATGTATTATTGCTACATACACATTATATCGCAGTTTTAGTTTCACCGACTCCGTTTCTAATATGCAATAAGACTAAAACATGCGTCTGTGATGTATTTGAGCTTTCCAATCCAGCCGAGATCTCTCTGTCCCGTCTGGGTGCGAGGGGGCGGGGCTGTTTGTAAAGGTCTCCTGACTGTGTTACAGACTCTCATCCTGGTTAGTGGTTACTCTGGGTTCTGTCTTCAGGACAGTGTTGAATTTTGTTGTTAATTGGATGAGTAATTTTCTCATTTGTGTGTTTGTTTAAATATATTTGGCCTTTGTTTATGTGATTTACTCAAATAAAAAGGTTGATGAATTATCATCTAATGATTTGTATGATGTTTTATTCATATTAAAGGTCACTTTGAATGATTTTAACTCATGATAATGTAGAAAAACTAACATTTTAAATTCGGGACGGTCCACATTAATTTCGGGACGGCTTATATTGTATTTCGGGACGGTTCCGGGAGGATGGGGAAAAAAGTTAGTCGAGAGCCCTGGTGCATGGGCTGCTGGTGGCTGCTGGTAGCTGTGTCGGCGGGAGGGCTGTGGTGGAGGCCTTTGTACCGAGGTGTATCTTAATCATGTGGCAGGCACAGATGGAGATGGAGGCTGCTGGTCCTTGGTGGTGGTGGCTCTGGTGAAGGCCGTTGAGCCACGGTAGATCTTGACCTGGGTGCAGGCACAGATAGAGGTTCTTGCTGCTAGGCGCAGGCAGCTGTGAAATCGGAAAGAAATATAGGACAATATTTACTACTAAGTTCATTAAAATATAAAGTTCAAGTGGAATGTTTCTCAAGCACAAATAACAATGCACAACTCAAAATAAAATGGGGAGCAGGGCTCGCAATTAACGATGTCCCGATGCCCATACAAATTCCTACTGGGACACAAATCTATTTTGTCTGGGACTATTTCGGGACCGTGACATTTTTTTAAAAAGTAAACTTCAAAATGGGTGTTATTTGCAAAGTAATTGGGCTGTCAAATCATAGAATGCATTCTACGTCATCCACTCTGCTGCTGACTGCTGCTAGACTCGCGCCAATGCAACGGTCACAACAGTTAAAAACAGAAGAAAGAAATGCTGAGGTGGTTGAATAAACAGCCCCCTGTAGCAAGCCCCAATTCTGCCGACTCCCGAAACGAAAACATCCCAAGTCCGGGTCATGATGCACCGTCTTCCATTGTGGTAAATTAGTTGTCTTAAGTGCCAATGTTAGTGCTAACTAATGCTAGCAACTGAAGTGTGCCTTACAATGCATACAAGCGTCCTAAAATGCGGTGTCATGTTCTTTTGAAGTTTGTGAAAATGATGTGAAATACAGTTGATCAGAATAATAATAATAATAATAATTATCATTTTTGTATTTTCTTTGTCAGCCAGTCAGTGACCAGGCTAGAATCTTTAGCTGCAAAAACGTAAAGGCATTTAGCTAATCATTTAGCTTTTCATCTTTTTTTAGTGTTTTACTTTTTTTTGGTCAAGAACGTCAGTCAGATTGGGTGACGATTAGAAAGGGGGTCGCAAGGTAATTTTAGTTTGTCAATCAACTCTGGTATGAGAATAATGTGTCATGTTAAGAGAGAGTAATGTTCCAGTTGTTGTAGTGCCTGTTGTGTTGTTGTTCATGATTGACATTCATGAATGGAGATAGAAGATCAATTTATATTCCTATAGTACTACTGACGACTTGTGAGGTTAACTTGTAATTAGAACTGAAAACAGATACATTTATTAAACTGTATTATGGAACTTCTGTTTTTTTATTATCATTCATACCACTTTTATTGCCAGATAGAGGGTTCCGATCATAAAACACAGAGACCATACAGCCATACCATATTGAATTGAAAAATACAAATCAGAATTCTTCAATGTTGACATGACAATGATACATTAGTCTGGATATTGAGAACCAATAGAAAAACATGTCTTAAAACAACTCTCTTCCCTTCTACTCTAGGAGAGGCAACAGATCAGACTAATATTCATATGTTTAAAAGAATAAGTATTTTAAACTTACATGGTGGACCAGAGTCTATGGTGTGATGATTAAGTGACAAAAAAATTGTCACTTAAAATTATATGTATTCTGCATAATTGGGGGAGCGACGATACAAATTTAAATTTGGGACACTGCTGGTTATATCCGGGACAATACAAAGTAGAATTCGGGACAGTTGTGGGACACTGAGGAAAAAAGTAAATTTTGAGCCCTGATGGGGAGGTGGGACAGGAGTCCCTCTCTCTCTTACAACCTATTTAACTAAACCCACACAATGAACGTACACTATTACTGTAATATTTACATTTACCTATCTTCAAATGGATCCTTGTTGTTGTTGCTGTATTCTCCAGGTTCTGATGCTCCATCTCCACTGCTGCTAGTGCTACAAGTCCGCTGTGCAGAGCTAGTAATCAGATAATAAGCCTGTTGAACAGGAGAAAAGAATGAAGCAGAGGGAAAGTTGCTGCCGTTTGTGTGGTTGTCCTAGCCAGAATTTATTAAACATAGGGCTGTGCAATTAATCGTATTTTAATCGCGATTACGATTATGGTTTGCGACGATTGTGCTACCACAACAGACCTGTGGTCTAGCCCTGGGGTGCCCAACCAGTCGATCGCGAGATGCGTCTAAAAATAGAACAACAATATTCTGTTTTATCGTTAATGTCCTGTAAAATAATCTTCCTGTGCCAGAATAATGCACTTGAACGCATCAAAGCTTTGTGATTGGCCGGCGTCTTGTGTCGGGGCGTGGCTGAGGGTCTTCGGGACAGGTGGCTTGTCTCCTGCCTGCGCTCATCTCTGAAACCAGACCATGTAAACAGGCTGGTGTTTCTGGCAAACAATCTTTAAGAGATGACATGAGCAGCCCTACCAGCATTTGCCATGGTGGCCTAAACATTTTTATTTGATCTTAAATTGTATTTCAACATTTATTTCCTGTTACTTCTGGACCATGACGGTGGGCCAGCCTTCAACGTTTAACTGAGTGGAATATGTTGAATATGTTTTACCAACATGTTGGCTATATGTTGAGGAGTTTTCAGTAGGTTGTGACAGTGCACTGCATCATATTTGATTTAATTTATTTTAGTCTAATTTATTTTTATTTATCATATTAATAATATATGTTTAGTATGGTTTTGGAAGTGCGCTCCAACATATTTGTTGATCATGTTTATTGGTAAAATATTATTTGTTTTAAAGTTCAATAAATGGTCAATGAATAATCGTCAAAATAATCGTGATATCAATTATTGACCCAAATGATCGTGATTATGATTTTTACCATAATCGCACAGCCCTAATTAAAACACATTAATAAATTATATTACAAATTATATCCGTTTTCTCTATTTATGTATCTCTGCGTTGTGTTGTGTGGTCGAATGAATATGACTTCCTTCTTGCCAACCAGCTTTATTATCTGTGCAAACAGAATATAAGGAAATGGCTTCACCAGCGTTCTACCTCATAATACTTCTCCTCAGTGAGGCCTGAAGCTAACTGAGAATGTAAAAATACATTTAGCCAATCAAAATAACTATGTCTGACATATTTCGTTTTCGATTCAAAAATGGACATAAATCCACATGCCATATTATGACTTTCATGAGGGATTAAAGCCTTTTTCATTTACAGTATATAATACAGTGATAACAGATAACACACACAACCCGACTGTACTCACTTTAACATGGCTGTTGTACAGGCACAATATTAGCATAACATTAGCGCTTTACCTTTGAAATAATATGAAAAATGATTACCTCAGACCAGCATTTCACATATTTATACAAACAGAATAAACTTGAAATGTAAGCCAGACTAGTGCACGGGACTCATACACATAGTAGAGCTACATTATCCAGTGAGCAACAGCCTGTGTTAAATAAGCTAGCGGACGCCATTAGCCACACGCTAGTGGCGTAGCTCACAGAATGACATTAAAGTTCACTACAGATAAAACAGTTTCAAAGACACTTCTTAGATCGAAATATGACATAATCTGTGTACACACTACTAACCTGTTGAACAGGAGAAATTAATGCAGAGGGAAAGTTGCTGCCATGTGTCTGTCGTCTGTGGTCTTCTTCTTCTTCTCTCAGACCATTCCGTTTCTCTAACGCTAAACCGGAAGTGAGGCTAAGAACGGCGAACTTAAAGATAACAATTATATTAGCACTTCTAGTGGTGACTTTATGAACTGCAAACAAATTATAACATTATAAAATGCCTTTAAGGCGGCACACTGTTTGAAGCGCTGCACATTATATAAACTAACGTTACACACGGCAACGACATTAACTGCAAACAGTCATGACTTGTGTGAAGTGTAACATTAAACAATATATTAACATATTAAATACAACATTTATGACACCACTCGTTCCACTCAGTAACCCTCTTTGTTCTAAGACATGTGATAGTCTATACACTATCGTCTTCTCCATCCATTTGCACAAGTGTGATGTTACTGGGTAATGATCACTTCCTATGGTACAGTCACTTTTTACATAACATTCACACGATTTAACTAAACTATCCGTCACAAGTATGAGGTCCAAACATGATTGTGTCCCCCTATTCAGGTATATTTTTGTCCATCATTAAGGCAAAAACAATGCCCTGTGAAAAAGTATCTCTTTAGCCCTTTCCAAAGTCCTTTAAAAACTAATGCAGCAGTTGCATCTCAAAAGGCCTTAAGGGAAGGTTTTGTTACATTTTAAGGCGTAACCTTTGACATTTAGTTGGACCAGAGGCATCAATCTGCATGTACTTTCCGAGCCGGATCCAACAAGACCAAAGCCGTCGGACATTCCTTTGCACCGTCGAGGGTACTGTCGACATGCAAATTTGACCTCTGACCTCGATTTGACCTTGTCGAAGGTCGCAGGGTCCCCACATTTTGCACGTGGGTTCCACACAAGTTAAGCAACACACTCTCAAAGTCTCGGAGCGCCACACACCTTTTTCAATTTTGTTCATGTTCTACCCCTCCCCCACCACAAGCCTGTCAGACCCTTAGCTTATGAGAGGATTTTGTGATACAGTTTGACATTTAATTGAATAAACATGCCCTCGAGGGTCAGAACCGACCATGAGGACGAAAACAACTCTGTCTGCCTATTGATGAGCATCTTCAGATGCTCTCACAGAGGCAGTGCTCTCCGTGGAAGAAGCACCCACAACCAGAGAATAGAACGGCTCTGGGGTGACATGTGGCGAGGTGTGAGCAATGTCTATTACGACCTCTTCAACTTCCTGGAGAGTGAAGGCATACACTAAAAACTATCCGTCACAAGTATGTAAGTATTTCATAGACAATGAAATGCACATGTGGGCCCTGCATTATGTCTATCTCCCGCGCATAAACCATGACCTACGGGGTTTTTGGAGCAGTGGAACAATCATGGGTTGAGGACCGAAAGACACCAGAGTCCCATACAACTTTTTGTCCAAGGTTGCCTGGAACGGCAGGGCCAGACCACTTCTGCCATGCAGAGCCTCTTTGGTGGAGGACAAGGAGATGCTCAGGAGGAGCCAGACAGAGAGGGTAGAGCTGATGCAGGAGAGGATGCTCAGGAGGAGCCAGAGAGAGAGGGTAGAGCTGATGCAGGAGAGGATGCTCAGGAGGAGCCAGAGAGAGAGAGAGAGTAGAGCTGATGCAGGAGAGGATGCTCAGGAGGAGCCAGAGAGAGAGGGTAGAGCTGATGCAGGAGAGGATGCTCAGGAGGAGCCAGAGAGAGAGAGAGAGTAGAGCTGATGCAGGAGAGGATGCTCAGGAGGAGCCAGACAGAGAGGGTAGAGCTGATGCAGGAGAGGATGCTCAGGAGGAGCCAGAGAGAGAGGGTAGAGCTGATGCAGGAGAGGATGCTCAGGAGGAGCCAGAGAGGGTCACCGTACCTCGAAACCAGCACCTGCTAAGCGATGAGGACATGGAGCAGCTCACCGCAGGCTGGTCCTCTTGCTGGTCGTAGAGGAGATCTTGGACGTCATCCAAAATATACTGTCATTCATGGCAACATTGAATGTTGTCTGATTTTGTCACGGACACATGTTTCACAGCGGCTCCCCGCAGGCTGTTCTTTGGCCTTTGAACTCACACTAATTGCCTTTTTTTAAAACTACTACTTTGCACATTTTTCTAGTGTGCCGTGTATATATGTGTGTACCTATGTTTTTATGTTGTAGTATTCGAGTTTAAACAATGGTCTCTGTCATTGATGTTGTGCAGTTACTAGCCCCGCTTGTGGCAACCACTCCTTGCTTCACATGACAATGATTGATTTGTACTATATATCGAATTGCTATTTTTGCCATTATTGTATTGTTATTAGTGCTTTTGCAGGGAATTATTATTATTATTATTACTTTAAATCTCATAGATATTAACACTATTATACATATGGCTGAAATAATCATCATCATTAATTGTTTTGTGATATTATGTCCCTCTTGTTTTCATAAATATAAATTAGGGCTGTCAAACGATTACATTTTTTAATCAGATTAATCACAGCTTAAAAATTAATTAATCATGATTAATCACCATTCGAACTATGTCCAAAATATGCCATTTCTTTATGTATATTGTTGTGGGAATGGAAAGATAAATGAAAGAAGGCGGATATATCCATTTCACATACAGTATCTATGTATGTTTATTGTAACATTGTTCTGTGTGACAGCCCACACACCTATCAATCATCAAACCGTGGGGTCTTATTTCGTCGTAATGTTATATCGATGTATATATAGATGTACTACAGCAAACATATTCTCCGTCGGGACTTCCTGCAACAACATCACGCCGTTATCTTGTTTCTGATTGGCCAGAAGACATTATCAAAGATGTTCTATTGAGAAGGCAAAAGTTTTTTTCAAAACTGTTTCTAGTCTTCGGTATTTGCAGACAAGTGGCTGAAATCAATCTTACTAACTGCTGTCTGTGCAATTTACTCCGCGAGTTGGTGGACTTTATTTTGCTTACTTTAACATCATTTTTCATGGTGGGGGCTAAGCCATTTCTTGGTATGACTGTAGCCTATCTCAGCGCTGGAAAGAGGGTTACTGAGTGGAACGAGTGGTGTCATAAATGTTGTATTTAATATGTTAATATATTGTTTAATGTTACACTTCACACAAGTCACGACTGTTTGCAGTTAATGTCGTTGCCGTGTGTAACGTTAGTTTATATAATGTGCAGCGCTTCAAACAGTGTGCTGCCTCAAAGGCATTTTATAGTTATAATTTGTCTGCAGTTCATAAAGTCACCACTAAGAGTGCTAATGGTATTGTTATCTTTAAATTCGCCGTTCTTAGCCTCACTTCCGGTTTAGCGTTAAAGAAATCATAGACATATGAGGCGCATTTCCACTGCAGCGGGTAGCCCCGTTTAAGCGTCCTTAACCGTCCTCAAGCGGCCAGGCCAGTTTTTGGTGGCATTTCCATATAGCCTAGTACCGGCTAGCGGGTACTTTTTCCCTTTTTTTCCGGCCCCATAAAATCGTGGTTCTTTTTTATCAGACCAGGCCAGGGCTGTGACGTCAACACTGCTGATTGGTCAGAGAGAATCGTCACAAGATCGCGCGCGAGTTCATCCCTAGCGTCGCATATATATTTAGAAGCAAGCTTGCAGCATTTTATAAACAGCATTTTGTAAACGGAGGAGCTACAAACATGGCTACGTTTGTTAAGAAAAGCACACCGTGGTCGACCGAGGAGGTGACGACGTTCCTTCATCTCATTGGGGATGATAAAATCCAGCGGGAGCTCGACGGAACAACAAGAAATGTGAAAGTGTTCCAGGATGTCTCTGCACAGATGTCCGAACGCGGATTTTCGAGGACTTTCCTGCAGTGTAGGGAAAAACTTAAAAAGATGAAGAGTGAATATCGCCAAGTAAAGGACAACAATAACACGAGTGGTGCGGGTCGCAAACAATGGAAGTGGTTCGACTTGTTGGACCAGATTTACGGCCATAGACCGGCCAACGTTGGGAGGGAGGGAGGCCTGGACTCTGCAACGGCTTTACTGGAGTCCCTGCAAGGTACGCTCACTTCTAACAAAGAAGTCTATTTTATCCTTACATTAATGTTCGACAACCCATGCTTTTATGGAGCCCCGAAGAGCTACATAGCTAGCTAAGGCAGATAGCCTAGGCAGATAGCCTTAGCTAGAGCTATTGTTTGCTAACACCATATGTGCCATTGTTTACGTTAAGTTTTTCTTTTCTATAGTTGTTGATGCTATTTAGTATTGTGCTGCAGTAGTCTATTGTTTGCCAACACCATATGTGCCATTGTTTACGTTCAGTTTTTCTTTTCTATAGTTGTTGTTGCTATTTAGTATTGTGCTGCAGTAGTTTGTGGAATTAACAAGTCATTTTGCTGTTCTAGATGATTACATTGGGACTTGTGAGGAGGAACATTCCCGAACAACGGGTGATGGCAGTGTTCCGTCCACATCGTCATTGAATCCAGAACGGACCCCAGCTCGACCACAGACACCAGCCGAAGACCCTAACCCGATTCAACCACCAACACCGAGTGCCATCACGACACCGCAGCGTGTGGTTCTAGGTAAGAAATAGAAATGGCAAAACGACTGGAATTGTGTTTTGTTTTTTTAAACCTTGGATCATCCATCGTCAGTAATTAAAATAAGCTATACCACTGTGTGGAAATGCTCTGTTACAAGTAAAGTCTTAGCTAGTAAGCAGCTAGTACCGTTGTGTGTGACATCCTATCATATACATATATTTATATTCATTATCAACAGGCTGGACATAATGTAATTCACTTTCACAATCATTGTAAACATCTAGGGCCAGAACTTTCTTTAGTTCACCTTACTGTTGTTCTGTTTATACATGTTATTCTTATATCCTTGTGTGACCTGTACCTGTCCTGTGTTTTTTCCTTATTGCTAATTATTATCTTATTGTCACCCAGGGCAAGAGGAAACGAGGAGGAGAGGATCGGGCCCAGCGGCACCATGAACAGCACATGGCCCAGCTGGAACGGCAACTGGACTGGGCCAAAGCGTCTGCTGAGCGGAGATGGGAGTTGGATGCGGCCTTGAGAAGGGAGGAGGCCGCCTTGAGAATGGAAGAGGCCGCCTTGAGAAGGGAGGAGGCAAGGGAGGAGGCCGCCTTGAGAAGGGAGGAGGCCGCTCAAACAGAGACCTTCAACCTAGCCTTCCTGCGCACTCTTGGCGAGGTGCTCGGGGGACTGGGCAACAGACGTGGCCCGTCTCCTCCTCGTCCAACTTAAAATAACATTAATAGTTATTGTACATATTATATATATTTTTTCTAGTTACTTTTTAAATTTGTACTTACTTGTTTATTTATGTTCTTTAAAATGTTCATTTTATTTGTACAATGCCATGTATGCTGGCTGCAATACAGTTTATAATTTTTAATTTGTATTGTTTAATGGCATGCCTTTTTGATACACCATTTTTTTTTGTATACTGCCATCATTAAAGTACTTCTTTGACTTATCTTATCTCTTGTTGATAATGAATCGCACCCAACAGAAGAAAATCAGATTCACATAATCTTGATTTAGAGAAGATATAAACATACATGAATTTATAAAGGAATAACAAACACAGTTATCAGTTAGGAAAAAGCCCCTTAGTTTTAAGAGATTTAAAGCAAGAAATTGAGTTTGCTAGCTTGAGGTCCTCCTCTAAAACATTATTACATGTTTATTTTGTAATAGTATTAAGAATACATGATAAATACACAATACATGTAGACATTTCTCAATTGTAATACCCTCGTTCTAGACTCAAACACATTCCTTATATATTTCAAAGACGAGAGAACAAAAGAAACCTATAACCCATTCAAGCAAGCTTTTAACATGTCTAGAAGAAAGATTGAGGTTATATTTAATATATTTTATGTTGTGGATACTTTAGCCTCCATCCAAGTTTACAATTGTCCACACTATTTTACACTTGCATTTATGAATATAGTTTTGCTGTGTTTTACACTTTAGTATTTATGGTTAGCTTTGATATTTGCTTAATTGATTAGAAAGATTTTCTTTTCATGATCTGATATTTCCTCAAATGTTCTTATTATGGGGCAGTACTTACTGGTGCTTGAATTTCAAATATTCAATTCAGATAATATTTGTTTAAAACATTTGACAAACACATGTATATGAAAAAAAAAGGATTTATTTATGTTCAATACAATGAATACAATACAATGCATATGTAGGTATTCAGGTAGCGCATCAAACCCCTCTGATGTCAGTGCCCTCCTCCTCTGCACCTTGAGCCGCTGCTACCCCAGCTTCTGCGGCTGCTGGTGCATTCCACCCATCATCATAGGCCTCTCCATGACTCTCGCAGAGGTTATGCAGAGCACAGCATGTCAGCACCATGGATTTCACAAGTTTAACATCACAGTCATTTCTTTTCATGAGGCAACGCCACCTTCCCTTCAGTCTACCAAATGCGTTCTCAACCACAACCCGTGCGCTGCAAATGTTCTTGTTGTATACCACATGTTCTGCTGTCAGCCGTCCAGTGTCTGGGAAGGGTTTTAAGAGCCAGCTTTGCAAGGGATAGGCATTGTCTCCAAGCATGTAATAGCCAGCATTCACCCCACCAATGTCCCTGGTGTATACACACGCGGAATGTTGTGTCCCGTCTCTCCATCGCTGGCCGCAGTTTGTTGCACAGGTAGGTGTATGTTTCCTCAGACATCCTGAAGTTATCCACCCACTGAGTGTGTGTGAAAGATGGAACAATCACAGACCACCACTCGGTAGCTCGGTCAAGCATCCAAACACATGGTCTGCGGCGACGTAACTTCTGAAATACACAAACAAAAGCATACATATTTTAATACGTAAAAGTGGTAGCTACAATTAATTAAATATTTGAAACACTTTGGTCGTATTGTGAGCGTGAGCCTAAACACATGGCTAGTTAGCGAACGTTAGCTTACCGAGTAGTAAGTCCTGTTGTAGTCTCTGCAGCGTTGTAGGACTTCCAAAACTCTCTCATCAGCTTCTTCTGCATCTCGTCTTGCTATACGCAGCCTACTTTGAAACATCACTTTCCTTCTTGCTGTGATCACTTTCCTGCTTGCTGTGATCACTTTCCTTCTTGCTGTGATAACAAGCCACACACCAAGAAACAAGTAAACGATCGCTTCCACATCCTCCATTGTTGTGTGTGTTTTGTGAGTTGTGTCGCATTGAAGATGACGCGACTGCAGTTTTACTCAGCGTCGCTCCGCCCAAAAAGCCCGCCAAAAAGCTGATCGCCCCGCCTACACTGCGTTGCTACCCCAGGTCCTAAACTGTAATGGAAATGCGCCACGGCCTCGGCCGGCCAGCGAGGCAGCCCGAGGCCTGAGCGAGGACGCTTAGGGACGCTTAAACGGGGCTACCCCGTTGCAGTGGAAATGCGCCAAAACCACATGGTCTGAGAGAAGAAGAAGAAGAAGAAGAAGAAGAAGAAGAAGAAGAAGAAGAAGAAGAAGAAGAAGACACATGGCAGCAACTTTCCCTCTGCTTCATTCATTTCTCCTGTTCAACAGGTTAGTAGTGTGTACACAGATTATGTCATATTTCGGTCTGAGAACTGAAACGTTTTTCTGTAGCAATATTATCGTTGAGCAAACTTAACTAGCATCACTATCTGCTAACGTTAGCTTTAGCCTTCGTTTTCTATTAGTTTTTTTCATAGGCTATAAACGGAGGTGGTATAAGTATATATCTTGTACTTGAGTAAAAGTAGAAGTACCCAGGTCTTGTACTTGAGTTAAAGTAGAAGTACCAGAATGTAGGAACAATCCTGCAATCAAAATGTTCCTCAAATAAAAGTACAAAAGTATTATCATCAAAATATAGTTAAAGTAGCGACAGTAAAAGTAGAAGTCTTGTACTAGAAGCACCAGAGTGTAGGAATACTCTGTTACAGTAAAAGTACTGCATTCATAACGTTCCTCAAGTGAAAGTAGAAAAGTATTCTCATCTAAATATAGTGAAAGACCGTACAAGTAGTCGTTGTGCAGATTTGTCCATTTCAGAATAATATATATGATGTGTTTTATAATGATTGATCATGAAAGTGTTCTCAAAGCTGGTGAAGGTGCAGCTAGTCTGAAGTACTTTGTAGACTGCAGGGTAGCTGGTGGAGGTGCAGCTAGTCTGAAGTACTTTGTAGACTGCAGGGTAGCTGGTGAACTTGCAGCTAGTCTGAAGTACTTTGTAGACTGCAGGGTAGCTGGTGGAGGTGCAGCTAGTCTGAAGTACTTTGTAGACTGCAGGGTAGCTGGTAGAGGTGCAGCTAGTCTGAAGTACTTTGTAGACTGCAGGGTAGCTGGTGGAGGTGCAGCTAGTCTGAAGTACTTTGTAGACTGCAGGGTAGCTGGTGAAGGTGCAGCTAGTCTGAATGACTTTGTAGACTGCAGGGTAGCTGGTGGATTTACTCTAGGTGGAACTAAAGTCTGATTCAACACTTGGTTAGATTTCACATCATTCATCCACATCTGTAGAGTAACTGAAGGTATTAATACATGTAGTGGAGGAAAAGTACACCATGTACCTCTGAACTGTAGTGGATTAGAAGTACAAAGTAGCAAAAGAAACATTGAAATACTTAAAGTACAAGTATCTCAAAATTGTACCCAAGTAGTACTTGAGTTTATGAACTTAGTTACTTTACACCAGTGGCTATAAAGATAGAAAGACTAAGCCTTGCACAGAGGCATGACAATACATTTTCAAAATGCTCAACAGTGCTGCCACAATGTTAAACTCACTGCTACACAATTAAAATAAATGCTTTTATATTAGATGTGACTCTTTGGCATTTCTGTTATTATTGACACTGCTGCTTTAGTTGTTCTGACTGCTAACATCATCTGTTATTCCTAATTTTAAAGCCGATATTCCGTGGGGTCGGGGGGCTCGGATCCTTGTCACCTTTTTCATACCTGATGAGTTTGCATCCCTGTATCTGTTATCACCGTATTATATACTGTAAATGAAAACGGCTTTAATCCCTCATGAAAGTCATAATATGGCATGTGGATTTATGTCCATTTTTGATTAGAAAACGAAATATGTCAGACATAGTTATTTTGATTGGCTAAATGTATTTTTACATTCTCAGTTAGCTTCAGGCCTCACTGAGGAGAAGTATTATGAGGTAGAACGCTGGTGAAGCCATTTCCTTATATTCTGTTTGCACAGATAATAAAGCTGGTTGGCAAGAAGGAAGTCATATTCATTCGACAACACAACGCAGAGATACATGTGGCGTCAAACCAGAGAATGATTAGATAAATAGAGAACGGATATAATTTGTAAGTGAATTTATTAATGTGTTAATACATTCTGGCTAGGACAACCACACAAACGGCAGCAACTTTACCTCTGCTTCATTCTTTTCTCCTGTTCAACAGGCTTATTATCTGATTACCAGCTCTGCACAGCAGACTTGCAACACTAGCAAGAGTGGAGATGGAGCATCAGAACCTGCAGAATACAGCAACAACAACAAGGATCCATTTGAAGATAGGTAAATGTAAATATTACAGTAATAGTGTACTTTCATTGTGTGGGTTTAGTTAAATAGGTTGTAAGAGAGAGAGAGACTCCTGTCCCACCTCCCCATTTTATTTTGAGTTGTGCATTGTTATTTGTGCTTGAGAAACATTCCACTTGAACTTTATATTTTAATGAACTTAGTAGTAATTATTGTCCTATATTTCTTTCCGATTTCACAGCTGCTTGCGACTAGCAGCAAGAACCTCCATCTGTGCCTGCACCCAGGTCAAGATCTACCGTGGCTCAAGGGCTTTCAACAGAGCCATCACCACCAAGGACCAGAGGACCAGCATCACTACAGCAGCCTCCACCTCCATCTGTGCCTGCCACAAGATTAAGATACACCTCGGTACAAAGGCCTCCACCACAGCCATCAAAGAAGTCTCGCCTAGCACACCTCCCTCCCGCCGACACAGCCACCAGCAGCCCATGCACCATCACCATCACCTACACAGCAGCCAGACCCACCGTCTTGGAAGACAGAGAAAGACCATGGCACTGCTCCCCCTGTCTTAACATTTCTAATGAATATTGGTTGAGAAAGTTCTGATATTGTCAGGGTTCGTACGGTCATTAAAAACCTGGAAAAGTCATGGAATGTAATATTTTTCCTAAAGTTGCATCAAATATAATTTATATGTTATCTAATCGCCGAAATAGTAATACTATAATGATAATAAATACTGTATCGTATAATGAAACGTAAAATGGCAACTGTGGCAGTATTTCGCTGGTGAGAGATGTTTACAAGCATGCCCTCTAGTCTACAGGAGCTACTATTTGATATAAAGATGCCAAGCTGTCAGGGAAATGCAGTTTCAACAATGTATGGCTTCTAAAGAATAAGTACCAATTGTGGTTATCAAAAGACATTGACCCAAGACGTGCTAAATGCAAACTGTGTTGTAACATATTCGAATATGGGCGAGGCACCGCATGCTAGCCACATGAAAGAGTCATTTAAAATCACTGGTGACAAAGTGTATGAACCCTGTATTGTAAATATTGAGATTTTACAGTTTCTTATGTTAACATAAATAGTTGGTTGAAAAAAAAAGTTGTAATCCTCAATTTGTATTTGTACACACACACATGAACCCCAGTATGGAATATGAAGTCATGAATCAGTCCTGATGTAACTTTTCTGTGGTGAAAGTAGAGTGATGGAACTATTTTACTCCAAATTCTAATTTAGACATGAACAACACATATATATGCCTATAGTGTAATTAATATATTTCACTACTTTTGTGAACCAAAAACGTTGGTAAACCAAAACTGAAACGCCAAAAAAAATGGATGACATGAGTACATCTGTGTTTTCCAAAAATCTGATTTCTAAGCTAAGTATCTCATAAGACAGTGGCTCTAAGGTGAGTGACATTGTATTTCTAGCAAGACCAGAGACTGATCATTTTGATATGTTACACCATGCCATGTTATAAGAAGTACTTTTAAAAGGTGATTTAAGGAGACATAAATACCCTTCACTTCAGTAAGATAAGGTAAGGCGATTTTATTTTAAAAGACAATGAAGGCAGGTTATATTGATTGATATATTTATTATATTGAAAGCCAATTTAATACATAGTCCCCTGAATCTGGAATAACGTACAATTTACAGCCTCACAATGTCAGGAACTTTTCATCTACAGATTGCTTTGGTCTGGTTTTGCTCTTCACTGATTGGTTACTGAGACTTTGAACTCAAACGGACCTCCCCGTTTATAAAACGGACCTCCCCGTTTATTAGCGCGTAGTTTCGCGTGAATAAACGGACCTCCCCGTTAATCCGCGCGAAACTACGCGCGAATTGTGGCGCAAAGGGCGTTCCATAGTGGTGGCGCATTGGGCCCTTACAGGGCTGGAGGGCTGTTCTCCTCCTGCCGAGAGCAGGAGGGGGGGGAGCCCTCCACACTTTAGTCCACACACTCGGCACGGGGTCAGTGTTTGAGTGTGGGGCAGGAGCTCTGGTGCTCTCCCTGTTATCCTTAGGGATTCAGGGAGGCAGGCGTGTAGTAAGCCCTTTTCGGGGCCGAGGGGGTCCCCCGGCACTGTTTTTTGAGCACACTTTTTGCGAGGTAAGCGCAGCAGGGTGTGCTCTGTCAGCCACAGCCCAGATTTCTCCTCGGTTACAACCGGGTTAAAGGAGAAGGTGGGGCAGCAGCTGCTGACCATAATAGCCGGTCAGGGGCAGTAGGGTGGAATATTGTTGGACGACAGTGCGCGTATACATCGCGGCTCCACCCACTGTACCCATAGAGTCCAGTAGAGGGCGGAGCCTGTGAGAGATATAACGTCGGGTTACGTAGTGTAACCCTTGTCATATTAGCACAGGCGGAGCCCTCTACTCGGGGCACTGTCTGTCCTATTCCGCTCGCTGAAGAGAGGTGTAGGATGATGGTCAGGAGGCGAGGCCTCCTTTTTATACAGTGTGATGCGCGCGCATTCAGGTAGGCCCGCCCAGGGCCGGCTACGTCTATAGAAGGCTCAGTGGGAGAATGCTTGCGGGGTAAGAGAGTACCCATAGAGTCCAGTAGAGGGCTCCGCCTGTGCTAATATGACAAGGGTTACACTACGTAACCCAACGTTTTTACTAACCGGTATGTTGTTACTTCGGCATCATTTAGAAACGTGTATTACAATTTAATCACGGTAAAATATGTTAATTTTGTTGTAGTTGTAGCTCCCGAGCCAGCACGTCTAAACACAGCTGGCAGCCGTAGTGAAACCATGGGTGAAACTCGAGCGTTAAGAGCGATGGGAGCGAACAATGACCCCTGATAGATCTTGCGAGAATGTGTATAAATATAGATACATTTTCAAAACAAATCAAACAGACAAGCAGACAAATCAACTTCCGGTGACACCGAGGACCGACGACCGAGGAAAGCCTTCACTAACGTGGCCGAGTGGACTCCGGAGTTTGCTGCATGAGTTGCACTGTATGATCTGTGGTGTAGTGGGCTGTAACTTAAAAACTGAGTAGCCAATGGGGACACACCCCTGAAAGTCCCGCCCACCTGAGATGTTTGTGCAAAATCGAAAACAAAAAATGAGGGAGCACAAACGAGAAAAGCTGCAGCGAGAGCAAAAGTCTGATCATTGAGAAAGAAGAAACAAGAACTGCAAACAAAAACCTATGTTAAAATAAAGAAAAAAGACTTATAGTTTACATGATTACACAAATGATTTCTTTGCAATTTATAGTTTTATTTTTGAAATGTATTTTCTTTTGCTTGACTCAGTTTTTTTTCTTTTAAACTCATAGTTTTGCTTTATTCTAAGAATGTGTTGCTTTAACTTTATGATACAAAACTAATCCCATACTCATTGAAGGTGTTGCTACATGGTGGTTGCTACACAAAAATAGTCCCATTTCATTGCACATGTTTTAGTGAGTAAAACTTTATTCTGTACAATAGGTTAGCAGAATCATAGACAAAGCTCAGAAAAATAATATATTACAGAGGAAAAAAACTGATTCATCAGACACTGAAACACATTTTGTTCCCAATACACCCATCACATCTTTCACAACTGAAATCATTTTCTTGAAACTTTACACTTTTGTATAAAACAGCATGTATAACTAATGATATCAAAATCCTATCCACTAGTCGATATTTACGGAAGCCAAAAACTGCTAGTTTTTAATATTTGTTATTCTTAAGATCACAAGGTAATTATTTCATATCGTCCAGAAAACAGGCTTTGGGATGTTAAGGGGTGTTAAGGGGTGTTTTTCAATAATATCCACCTCGCTGGACATATCCCGCTTTTTACATGGCCACATACTCAACTAACACCTTGACATGAATTGAAATTATTTTATTGACTTATAATACGAAAAATAATCGTATTGCTGCCGCCAAGAGAACAAATCTCCGTTCCACAGCGAATGGCTGAACTGTGACAACAACAATGTGGCTTAAAATTAACAGCGGAACTGATCGAGGTTCACTGTAACTGTCAAAGTCTGTTCACAGTTTCTGATCCGATAATTAAATCCTTAAACATTGCAGACCCCATAGCGTGTCCCTGCTAGTATTGACTTCCTGTTTGTCTTCTTCTGTTGATTTATCTGACTTCCAACGCTGTCTTTTAACCTCTTTGCTTCTTTCCCTTGATCCTCCTTAACAACAGGGGTGTTAAGCTTAGCAACGGGTTAATGAGTATTAATAACCTCTGGAATTTCTTAACTGACCAATCATAATCGATTATTCAACTAAGCCGTGTAATAACTTGAGATAATCAAGATCAGGAGGGCCATAGATGGCGTCTTGACAACCATAGCAACTGATTTAACTGAACATGTCCAGTCAAGGAGAATAGTACATTCTTGTTACATCAAGGTCTAACATAGGCAGATCGTCTTTTGTTTTTAGGTGTTATATCAAGAAAACAGCTTTGTTTCAGTTTTATTTTGTTTGTTTCTGTCACTTCAAACTCTTTGCATAATCTAATCTACAGTTGTGTTTGGCTTGTATTCCTCAGAAGCAGCTATTTTAAATAGTCAAGACTTTATATAGAAAGATTCCTTCCCAAATTCATCACACAACAACACACTCTCACTCCATAATCGTCCAGGAGCGACGTTTGGTCAGGGTCCTGTGGCGTGCCGTTGTGACGCTCCTAGGCTCCTTCAGCTTCATAAAGGGACGCAAATAGCTTTCAACTGATTGCAATGTATTCCCATCCGCAGCGGGATTTGACGCTCATGGAAGCACTGCATTCATTTTTGTCGGCTGCCCTTAAAGGCAATGTGAGCGTCCATTCCCATTGGATAACGGAGAATTGTACACCCGGAAGTAAGTATTCCCCTTACTGTCAATTGATTTTACAGTGATATCTGTATCTCATTGACTAAAAAACACCAGATTATCCTTGTTAATTACACAACATTGATTGGATTCAATTGTGGGCAATGCTTTTGTATTTTCCCCCTTCGATTCGGAGAAACAAATATTTTTTCGGAGTAAAGGATGGCAGATGACACTACACTACCCAGAATCCCCAGCTATCGTTTAGGACTACACCATGTGCTCTGTTTGACAAACCCCGTTTTTTTTCACCATTCATTCCAATGGCTGGGCATCTATGTCACATGATCTTCAAATTTCTCCCTGCAGGAAAAAAAACATGGCCGAACTTCGTTTTATTCTCGGTGGAAAATGCCTATTTTAAAGTTAGTTTGGCCATTAAAATGCGTTTTGATGTCATTTGATGCGAGAAATATGAGTTGTTATTTCAGATTATGTGTGCAGTGGATGTACATGATCTTTAGTTTGCTAGTTATTACGAAGATTACTTCAGGAATTTGCGTCCATAGGACGTTTTCATTGTTACCAAGGTGGTTGCTAGGGACGCCTGTTATGTTGTGTAACTGTTTAATGGTGTTATCTTTATTGCTACCCCCTTCCCCGTCAATGTATAGTGTTGGTCCACAGCACAAACGTATTAGGCGAACAAAATCCGCATCTAAAGATACGTTATTTCCCCCTGTGCAATTCCAGTCTCACATCTCACTGCACATCGTCATTAACAAATACCGGAAACAGACCGAAAACATTGAAAAAAATATATATACTTTATTCCGAGTGTGCTTGCTTTTCTCTTTGAAAGTCATCACATCACGGCATTGTAATACACGGTTCGGCTGCATTAAATATTACATATCTGCCGTAGTTCTCTATTTATAGCCCTGATGAGAAGACTTCTAGACAAACATGAGGAACTGAAAACGTGAAGTGGATCATAAATATATCAGCAATTAAACAACATCTTACATTTATTTTCACACAATACGTCTCCTTGCAGTATCAACACTAATTCGGCTGACTTTTATATTTGATCCAATTGGTAGATAGGCTGTATTTACAACATAAAGGTGCACAGCTTATATAAAGGGACACCTAGTGGTTAAAGCATGTTATTGAATTTCATTATTTTTATTATTAGATATTAATAGGATCCCTATAAAGTATATTCATTACTCGTTATTCTCTACTAATAGTTAATTAAGGACTGTATATAATGACTATTTTGCACATCCCTTTCAAGATTTCAAGATTTTCTAAGGTTTATTGACGTATCATTTACACAACTACGGTGTAGTTATGCATTGAATGAAAAACTTGGGTCGCAGGTTCCTCAATAGTGCATTACAAGACATCTATCAATATTTGTGCATACCTCCAGCAATGTTAACTATGTTGAAGCACTTATTTTAACTGATATTATACATTTGTTAATACATATGAAATATCTACATACATCTTATAAGAGTATAATTACTCTATGTAGATATTTCATCTCCGGCCTTGTCAGGTATTGAACAATCCGGCCTTGTCAGGCTTTATACAATCAATAAATAAAGAACACGGAATTGTTAAATATAAAACACAGAATTTGTGTGATTATACTAAATGATTTACAAATAAACACCACTGCATATTTATTATGCATTACTCTAACCGTGTAATAGCGTGCTTTAACCAGTAGGTGGTTTGGGTTAAAAAGCTGTCAAGTTTACAGTGTTAACAAAATAAAATATCCCGCTGTTTCTGGTTTAGTTACGACGGATATATTTAGTTATTGTTTGGATATTTGTAACACAAAAGCGATGGAAAAAACCCACAGCGACACAGAAAAGATGGTCTTAACATGACCCAGCGGTTTAAATAAAAAAACAATAATATCAAAACAAAATATTACTACTAACTTTATTGTGAAATTCAAACTGAACGGTAAAAGAATAGTTTCCGGTCTATTTTGAGCCCGATCTCTGTAGATAAATAAAAATAAAGAACTACGACAGATGTGTAATATATTTAATGAAGCCGAACCATTTATTACAATGCATTCATGAGATGACTTTCAAAGAGTAAAGCAAGCACTGCTGAATAAAGTATGATTTTATCTTTTACGAAACGTTTTTTTTTCATATGGAATGCAGTTGGAGGTCAACCAATCACAGAGCTTGAGAACTAATCACGGGGTTTGTCAAACAGAGCACATGGTGTAGTCCTAAACGATAGCTGGGGATTCTTATTCAAAAAATATTTGTTTCTCCGAATCGAAGGGGAAAAATACAAAAGCATTGCACGCAATTTAAACAAATCAATGTTGTGTAATTAACAAGGATAATCTGGTGTTTTTTAGTCGATGAGTAGTGCAGATATCACTGTAAAATCAATCGACAGTAAGGGGAATACTTACTTCCGGGTGTAGAATTCTCTGTTATCCAATGGGAATGGACGCTGACATTGCCTTTAAGGGCAGCCGACACAAACGAATGCCGTGCTTCCATGAGCGTCAAATCCTGCCGCAGATGGGAATACATTGCAATCAGTTGAAAGCTATTTGCGACCCTTTATGAAGCTGAAGGAGCCTCGGAGCGTCACAACTGCACGCCACGGGACCCTGACCAAACGTCGCTCCTGGACGATTATGGAGTGAGAGTGTGTTGCACACAGGAGTTCACAGATTTCACAGAATATTGCACCCTCTAGTCTCACCTCGCCTGTCCTGTAATGGCTTGTTTGACCTGCATATCAAGTACGTGGCTTAAGGGCACATAAGGTGTCAGTATAATACCTTTAAAAGTTTATATATACACATTAAGGAAATATCCTGATATGTTATTAGGGCACCATACACCATAGCATCTGATGTACAGTTTGGCAAGCGCTGATGACAATACTGAAAATATAGCATTTACTGCTTTGTCTTGTTCTCCTTCCAGTTTTCTTCCAATGGTAGCTTTGGGTTTATGTTTTTTGGTGCATCTCTTATCTCTAAAAACAAAAGATGAAGAAAATAATGATACATTCCTTATACAAGTGATGTACACTTCCCCACTATTCAGTGTTTTAATTACATTACCTTTGTCAGATAAAGCAAACATCACATCACCAATATTTAACTATAAATATCAAAAACCCCTTCTCTACTGCATTTATCCCGTTTTCACCCGGTTTAAAGGTTGGTTATGTGCACCCTTCACTGAACATATATAAAATGATACTCAGTATAATGGATACAGAGTTGATCATACTGTGTTTGTATTGAGTTTGGTTTGTGGTTGTGCTCTTACCAACTCAATCCTCCTTTTTGGCTTTCACGCTCTCTATATCCTGAGAGGCTTCAGTTGCAGAAGTCACTGTGCACACATTGAGAGGAAATCAATACATGATACAATACAATCGACATTGCAGACTTCATACAGAGGAAACTTTCACTCGTTTAACATATGGCTTCACCTTCACCAAAACTAAAGAGACAACTGTAACAATGCACCACAGGAGAGCATCCCTTCTTTGTCACATCCAGGTCTGCTGAACTGGTTACTAGTTATTCACCTGGTTTCTAAGCTTCCACTCACAATACTGTATGGTGAATGGTCTGGTATGCATACTGCATAGATTCCAGAGAAAAGGTTTTGTAGATGTTATGCAATTTGTCTTTACCAGACCCGTTTTCTACACATTCTGCCTGTAGAGGCATCTCTGCCCTAAAAGTACAGCATGTTCTCCGACAGTCAAGGGTGGAGTGCAGGAGGAAATGAAACCACTAGCTCTGCTTCTTAAAGGAAAACTTCACCACCATATCACCATAGCATCTGATGTACAGTTTGGCAAGCGCCAAAAACAAAGTTTATCGTCTGTAAACTTTGTTTATATTGCTTTCAGACTGCACAAAACAACAGAATAAAAAAACAGAATTGTTTTTGTTTCATTTGACTGGGGGCGGGGCCCCTTTTGACCCTATTAGGTTTTTGTGCAAGTCAATAGGCGCTTTCACACCTAGTACTTTTCCCAGGAATAGTTCCCAGAACTTAGTTCCTCTGAAATCTTTAGTTCCGGAAAAATCTAGTAGATCGCGTTCACACCAGAATAAGTCCCTGAGGGAGCCACTGACGTCACTTCTTCTTCTTCTTCTGCTTTGGGTTTACTGGCAGGCCGCAAACAACTTCACGGTGTATACTACCAACCGAAGTCCCGATGTCACAACTGTTTTTTTTGGTTGGGCAACGATTAGCCACAAACCAACCAAGGTAACCCACCTTATCACCTGAATCTCCTCCTAGAGCACCATTATGTTTTTTTAAACCAAGCATCTTGCAGGGGGGCGTGGCCAGCAGCAGCTCATTTGCATTTAAAGCTACAGACACAGAATCAGCACTTTTGAAACTGCCTGAAACAGAGGGGTTTATGGGATGCTACAATTATCTGTTTGGTATTAGGAGACAAACTCTTCAGAGACGTTTTGTGTATATATATATATTTGATAACTATAATATATTGTTAAAATAAATCCCTGTGTTCCCTCCAGAGGGAGTTTCTCTCCCATACACCACCCAATTCTTTCAGCCTGGAGGCTTTTGAGAACACATAAGAGAAAAGTTGTATTCAATAATTCAAGGTTACATGGGGAGTGAGACATTTATAAATAAATTGTCATTTTGTGGGTAAAGTATTCCTTTATAAATTACCACAAGATGTCCTGTGCATTTACTCAGTGCTAAATTACTTTGGGTTTAAGTCAAATTAAGTCAAATATTGTTTAATTTGAAGCAACACGGTATGATAGAAGACAGTTCACAATAGAGTACATTGAGTGAGAGTTGAATCTATTGTACTGTTAACATGCTCTTGATAAAATGGACACACTCAAGAAAAGCGTTAATTTCTCACTCCCAGAGTGTGTTTATTTGTTCACACTGTGTTATCTGTTCATCACCACGGCCCAACAATATCCTGTTCATCCTGTCAGCTCAGACCGATCACAGGACAGGCAGGGACCAATATTAAGTATCGTTTATTCCAATGACAATTTTATGGTAAACTGAGTTTGTTGTTGCCATGTGTGTTTTTGATACCCGCTTAGTTATAATGGCAGCCCCTTCAAGGGGGTGCATTTGTTAAACGTTGTCTTTATGTGTAACAAGAAGATAGATTGGCTTGCATGGCTGGTGAAGGGTCATTGATCGTTTACCTGGATGTAAAAAATAATAGTTAAAACACTGAAATATTTCTTAATGTTCTATCCCCTTACTGCTTGTTTACACATCTAATTGGCAAGCATGTTTGCATAGATTTACCAGCTATTTTAGCTAGTAGCAATGCTCTACTGTTTGACCTCCACCCAAAAACGCAGCCATCCGACCAGTAAGTGGACGGTGACTATCATGTAGTTTAAAACATGGTTTTACGCTAATGTCACATATAGAAAACTGAATCGGAATATGCTTTGAACAGTGGCGAGCCGTCAGGGCCCTCTAGGCCCTCTATGAGGGCCTAAGATATTCTAATAAATAATATTTGAAAACATAAAATAAAAAGTTTTTTAAAAATATCTTTTAAAATAGGTTTTTGTTGTTACATTTTTCATTAGTTTTACCAAAATAACTTGATTTAATTGTATTTAAAATAATATTTCCAAAGAAATAAATCCTTCGAATCTGCCTGTTCAGTTTCTGTTGGAATGTGAAGGGTTAAATGCCGTCTCTGCAACTGTGAAGCAGTGATAAAACCGCTTTTTAAAAAGCACAACCTCGATCCAGAGGTTTTAGCCAACTATAGACCTATTTCTAATCTTCCGTTCCTCTCAAAAATTCTTGAGAAAGCGGTCGCAAAACAGTTGTGTGATTACTTAAAAAACAATGATTTATTTGAAGATTTTCAGTCTGGCTTTAGAACACATCATAGCACAGAGACAGCTCTGGTTAAAGTCACAAATGACATTCTAATAGCCTCAGACAAGGGACTTGTCGCTATTCTTGTTTTGCTCGATCTCAGTGCTGCATTTGATACTATCGACCATGATATCCTATTGCAGAGACTAGAGCACTTAGTTGGCATACAGGTAACTGCTTTAGGCTGGTTTAGGTCCTATCTATCTGAACACTCTCAGTTTGTACGTGTTAACGATGAATCTTCCACGCAAACCAAAGTTAGCCATGGAGTGCCACAGGGCTCAGTGCTCTGACCTATTTTGTTCACATTATATATGCTTCCGTTAGGCAATATTATAACCAGAGTTAGGAAAAGGGACCACATTACTCCTGTTCTGGCTGCCTTACACTGGCTCCCGATAGAACACAGGATAGAATTTAAAATTCTTCTTCTCGCCTACAAAGCCCTTAATGGGCAGGCGCCATCTTACCTTAAAGAAGTCATTATACCCTACTGTCCTACTGGGCATTGCGTTCCAAGAATGCAGGGTTGTTGGTTGTTCCTAGAATCTCTAAAAGTACAATGGGAGCCAGAGCCTTTTCTTATCAAGTTTGTATTCGGGCGGCAGACACCCTATCCGTTTTTAAGAGTGCGCTTAAGACCTTCCTTTTTGATAAAGCTTATAGTTAGGGCTGATTAGATTCAGCCGCTAGTTTTGCTGATATAGGCTTAGTTTGTCGGGGGACATCTTACTTCTTCCTTCTCTCTGTCTATACCTGTGTACTCTCATGTTCCGATTAACCCAGCTTCCCCAAATGTCTTTATTTTTGGTGTCTATATACGCTGGGATCCGGAGTCATGGATGATCCTGCGGTCCTGTGTCCTGGATCGCGAGCGCTGGATCTTGAGTCGTGGCTGTGGTCCTGGATCATCGGTCCTGGATGGATATCCTCATGGATTCATCTTCCTATACACACATGCATTTCCAAACATTTGGACTACCTATGTTGCAAATGTATTATCTTTTCAATTTACACACGGCATATATTGCACATCTGTCCCTCCTGGGAGAGGGACAGATGTGCAGATCTGTTGCTCTCCCTGAGGTTTCTCCCATTTTCCCCTTTAAACTGGGTTTTCTTCAGAAGTTTTTCCTTGTACGATGTGAGGGTCTAAGGACAGAGGGTGTCGAATTGTCATACTGATATTCTGTACACACTGTGAAGACCACTGAGACAAATGTAACATTTGTGATATTGGGCTATATAAATAAACATTGATTGATTGATTGAAGACGGGAGAGCTTGTTGGTCCCTCTCTACATTCACAGAGGGCCCGTAACTCAATGAGAGAGTAATGTCAAATGACAGTATAATTGACCAATCATATCTTCCCTCTAAATGGACGGGCTTTATTTTTGCGGAATTTATGACAAGTTCCGCCCGCTGTCAGGACTATGCAAGTGGTGCAGTGACGCGTCCTAAAACCCGGAAGTAAGCTGCGCTCGGATTCCCTCGACAGAAAGCAATGGAATTTCTCCATAGGATTTTGGAAAATAGCTCGAAATAAGATCTGTGGAAAACGAACCTGTTAGATAAATGTACGTTTTGTTCAGCCGGATAATATCCACATGTCTACCCTATTTTTATTATTTTCGAATCATAAATCTAATCGATAGATTTATAATTAGCATACGTCAGTTGATGCTGTGGCTGTTGCTTCGATTGGTGTTGTGGCTTCAGTTGGTGCTGCGGCTGTTGCTTCAGGTGCTGCAGCTTCAGTGTATGCTGGGGCTGGTGCTGGGATTGCAGCTACAGCTGGAGCTGGGGCTTCAGATGGTGCTGCAGCTGGTGCTGGGGCTTCATGTGTTGGTGCAGCCGGTTCTGGGGCTTCAGTTGGTGCTGGGGCTGGTGCTGGGACTGCAGCTACAGCTGGTGCTGGGGTTTCAGATGGTGCTGCAGCTGGTGCTGGGGTTTCAGTTGGTGCTGGGGCTGGTGCTGGGACTGCAGCTACAGCTGGTTCTGGGGCTTCAGTTGGTGCTGGGGCTGGTGCTGGGACTGCAGCTTCAGCTGGTTCTGGGGCTTCAGTTGGTGCTGGGGCTGGTGCTGGGACTGCAGCTCCAGCTGGTTCTGGGGCTTCAGTTGGTGCTGGGGCTGGTGCTGGGACTGCAGCTACAGCTGGTTCTGGGGCTTCAGTTGTTGCCGGGGCTGGTGCTGGGACTGCAGCTACAGCTGGTTCTGGGGCTTCAGTTGGTGCTGGGGCTGGTGCTGGGACTGCAGCTACAGCTGGTTCTGGGGCTTCAGTTGTTGGTGCAGCTGGTTCTGGGGATTCAGTTGTTGTTGCAGCTGGTTCTGGGGCTTCAGTTGTTGGTGCAGCTGGTTCTGGGGCTTCAGTTGGTGCTGGTGCTGGGACTGCAGCTACAGCTGGTGCTGGGGCTTCAGTTGTTGGTGCAGCTGGTTCTGGGGCTTCAGTTGTTGGTGCAGCTGGTTCTGGGGCTTCAGTTGGTGCTGGTGCTGGGACTGCAGCTACAGCTGGTGCTGGGGCTTCAGGTGGTCCTGCAGCTGGTTCTGGGGCTTCAGTTGTTGGTGCAGCTGGTTCTGGGGCTTCATTTGGTGCTGGGACTGGTGCTGGGACTGCAGCTGCAGCTACAGCTGGTGCTGGGGCTTCAGTTGCCATTTCTGACTGCTGTAAAAACAGGGTGGACAACACAACATTTGTTATAGTTAGATGTACGACTTGCAAGCATACTATCAATCTACATCTCCCCTATGTGATGCCCTGTTAATCTGTAACAGTAACTACCTGACAACAAAAAGAATGAAGAAAACATTCCTAATTTAATTAAATTGAACATTATTTGGGGGTAGGCTTCAATAACAACATTTCTAATGGCCGAATTCAAATGCATCCTAAGGTGACATTTAACGAAGAATAGACTTCTATATTCTGTATTTTATTGTCTTAATCTGCCTATCAGCATGTTTTTGCACATCATTTTGCTGTTCTTGTAAAAGGCCAAAGACAAATGTCTGAAGTCAATCTAATAAATAATATGAATAATACAAATCCAAACAACAGCTTAACTTATGGAATGCAGGAGATAGAAAATAAAGGCAACAAGGTAGAAAACATTCTTTAATTTCCCTGGTTAAAAATGTGATTTATTGAAGCCAGTCTTTGTCTAAAGCTCGGAGGACATGCATGTCACTCTCTGAGGAAATGAAATACACATGACAATTCATTTGCTGCATTTTGAGAGAGACCCTTCCTTCATTCTCCTTCTTAATGCTGCTGTTAGATATTTGAACAAGTAACAAGCCTTCAGGTGGAAAAACATGAATTTAGTATCAATGGCAGCCTAGGACATTTTAACTGACAGTTTCTCTCTAGATAAGTTTTGCAGCTAATTTATTTACAAAAACACCAGCTAAGACAGAGCAGAATGGGTGGATGGTTCAGAAGCCACAGCTTCCGGAATGTATTCGTCTGTCAGAAGTGCTGAGAGTAATGGGTGGAGTAATGGGTGGAAAGGAATGTGACAGGCTGGCAACTCAAATGAAAATAAATCATTGGAAGAAACGCAACAGAGAAAAAAAGTGGGTAAGCCATGCAAGTGAAATATTTCTAATAATATCAAGTTTCAACTAAGAGTTCAGAACAGCAAATTTACATTCTTGACGAAAAGTGTTTTAAAAAATGTTTAATTGTTATTATGGTATAACTCGCCTTAATTGAATTTAAACATGTTTCCATTAGTGTCCAGTTTACGGCTCACATACGATCTAACAAAGTATTCCACAGTGTTGTGCAGCTTGAACTGGTGTTAAAAACAGTTTTGGAGAAGACATAGACAGCCTCTCCAAGCATGGATGACCAGAATTTCAACATAATTTAGCAGCCAAAGATGATCCCAGTCAAAATAAGTGCCATGGTTGGCAGAGTAGAGGGAGTGATGGGATGTAAAGTATAGGGGGCCCGGTCAGGGGATGCGACCAGTGGTGGATCATACAGTGACTGTATGATTTAAAACTCCACCCATTCATTTGTAGAAGCCATCCCGCATCGGAGGAGCAAGCTGGTTCTGTTCCGAGGAGATCTCTACAAGGTAAAAGTTATTAAAAGTGATTTAAGCTGAGTTCACATTTGCTGTTACAACGAGCAACGTAAATACAGCTGTCAATTTGTAAACATTGTCATTCACTCACTGGTGTTAGCTAGGATAAAGCCATGAAAATCATAAGGTGAGTTTATATTGATTGATTTGTGTTTAGCGTGTTTTTAGTGTGAGTATTTGTAGAGCGTAAGTCCGGCAGTTGCTTGCTTTTGTGGTGGAACATTACGAGACATAATTCACTGTGTTATAGAGTGGCAAAGTCACGCCCATCTACTCCATGGGACCTTATTTCGGAAAAATAATGTATTGAAGTCAATGGAGAGAGAAAACTTATCTTTCGATCCCGTTTGAATTGTGCCATGAATTACACATATGATGTTTGTCAATCTTAAAAAATAATTTCCATGTCAAAAAACTCACAGTTTGTAGTAAAACTGTTGAAATATCAGACTATGAAAAATACGCAACTTGAAAGACTACAAATCCCAGAGTCGCGTAAGTGATGTCACAATTGTTTTTCTTCACTAAGAGATAGCTAAGATCAGCACCATCAGTGATGTACCTGAACGCGTTCAATGAACGATCGTTCATGAACGCGTTCATATTTTGGGCGAACGTGAACTGAACGTACTGTATTTCCGCTAGATGAACGTAATTGAGAACGCGTTCATTCTCAGCGCTGTATAACGGTGTTCAAAAGTGTGCCAGATTTCACATGCCTTTCAGCCGAAAACCCAGTTAAAACACACCGTAAACAGGCTTCAGAATAATGCGGAACCGGCGAGCATTGAATGAATGAATGAATTAGTATGAAGCCGAGAGCAGCTGCAGCAGCACTCGCTCAGAGTGAGACTCTACGGCGTCGGCGTATGAGCATTTAAAAGAGTTTTACGTTAAAGTCAGTACTGACTCAGACGGAAACAATCAAACGTTTGCCTGTAAACTGTGTCCGCCCGGTTTGAAAAAGCAAGTCCGTACATCGACGACGTCGACAACAAACCTTAAACGGCACATTGAGAATAAGCACACGACTAGCCTTTCACGGTATGTGCGAGTGGCCAATAAAAAAGAGCCAAAGCAGATCCACTACCACCAAATCCCATTAACATCGCACAGGAGACAAATAACAGCTCGCAGCAACGTATTGAAAAAATAACTATAAACTATAAATTAGTTCATTTTTGAAACCATGAACTTTAGTTCAACATTTTGAATTATGAACCATGAACTGAACTAGTTCATTTTAACATTTGTGAACTGTGAACTGAACTAGTTCATGTAGAAAGTGAACTTTCCCAACACTGAGCACCATATTGATATAATCTGTCTATATGGCGCTGGCTAAAATAAGATAACTTTAACAAGATGCCTGTGTGCTTAGTACCAGGTTGTTATCATACCAGCAATGGGTATTGGTCTTCTTTCGCTTCCCGTCTGATGAAGGGACCAGGAGTGGCTGGATCAAGTTAGCTACCTAGCTAGTAGCTAGCACGTTAGTTAGCATTATAGCCTTGCCATTTTTATTAGCCTTAATATGAAGTAACATTAAGTAACTGTTAGAAATTAAAATCAATGTTTTATGGCATAAACATAAACATACCGTCAGTTTAAATGCTATTTTATTCTGGAAAAACCCGGAAGTTCTCAATACTAAGCTTTTATTCTGAAAATCCGTCATGACGACATCCGGGACTACCGCCCATTAGTATCATTAAAGTGGCTATTGACGCCGTTAACATGTATTACATATAAAGTTATGAAAGAGATAAGGAGGAGAAAAGGCATGTGGAAGTAAGCAATGAATGTAAAATGTGGAAATCCTCTGTTTAACGCGATATCGGACACAGGAGAATGAGGGGGGAAGTCCCCTGCGTCACTACAGCTCCCAGAGAGGAGGAGCGAACAGCCAGCAAGCGGGAAAGACGAATGCTTGTAAGCTCTCTTCTGCACGGCCACCAAGGGAGAGGGAGCTGCAGCCTTACTCTCCTGTTCGGACAATATTCTGTTTGTGACATTATCACGCTTTTTATTAATTAAAGTACCAATTTGAACCTTCTCAGAGACTCCATTTAGTCTCCTTTTAAACTTCTGTCCTGGACGCTAGAATAATCACACACAGATAACATAACCCAAAATGTTAAACAGTAAGAGTAGTTATATTTCGTGAACCCTTTGAAGAGTACTGTGTAATCATTCTATAATACACAATGTAAGCCCGGGGGAGAAATGCTAACGGTAGCATCGGCGATCGACGATCTTTTCTAATTCATGCTATCTGCACAAATGGTTGACATTAAATATGAAAAAGACCAGGCAATTCAGAGAGAATCAAAGGAAGGCAGGCAGGCAGGCAGCTTTGCATTCTTCTGGACGTGGTGATAGTGAGGGTAGTCAATTATTTTGTTGACCAGACAGTAGTGACGGCCATCTTGGTGACGTGTGTTGTTCTGCGAGACCAGAGATGTAGTTCATTGAGCGTTTCACACAAACAAATGTGTAACTTCACAGTTTTACGACACATCTTTTTCTTTTTTGACTCGCAAAATGATCTTTTAAATTGACAAACATCATATGTGTAATTCGTGACTACTACTCTTACTGTTTAACATTTTGGTTTACTTAATATTACTTCATTCACTTACGAGCTAGGTATCTAACTTGATCCAGCCACTCCTGGTCCTTTCATCAGACGGGGAGCGAAAGAACGAGCAAGACCCATTGCTGGTATGATAACAACCTGGTACTAAGCACACAGGCATCTTGTTAAAGTTATCTTATCTTAGCCAGCGCCATATAGATAGATTATATCTATATGGCACTGATCTTAGCTATCTCTTAGTGGAGGAAAACAATTGTGACATCACTTACTCTGGGATTTGTAGTCTTTCTAGTTGCGTATTTTTCATAGTCTTATATTTCAACAGTTTTACGACAAACTGTGACTTTGACAAACAAGATTGACAAACATCATATGTGTAATTCATGGCACAATTCAAACGGGATCGAAAGATACGTTTTCTCTCTGCATTGACTTCAATACATTATTTATCCGAAATAAGGTCCCATGGACCGGAAGTAGATGGGCGTATACGGACCCGGACCTATAATCACTACATCAATAGGGGATTTCAATTTTGACAGGGCGATTCTATTTTAACCGCCGCCGACAGGGGGCGAAAGAGACGAGTGAGTGATACAGGGAGAGAAACACAGAAGAAGAGACGAGAGAGCGATCCAGGAAGAGAAACACAGAAGAAGAGACGAGAGAGCGATCCAGGAAGAGAAACACAGAAGAAGAGACGAGAGCGCGGCAGAGAGAAGCGGAGAGAAAAGTGAGTGAAGAGAATAATTAGCGATTCAGGGAGAGAAGCGGAGAGGAGAGTGAACAGGCGTGTTAGCGGCAGACAGGGAGAGACAAATAATTACACATGGCGCTCTCCAAGAAGAGGAAAGTGGACAGTGAGAACAGAGCTTTGAACCCTGAGTGGACGGACTCATTCATGTTCATCCTGCCCACTGGGAGCACAGAACCAGTGTGTCTCATTTGTTCAGAGACCGTGGTGCTCATTAAAAGTGCCAAAACGCCACTATCCGCATTCATTACATTACATTGCATTTAGCTGACGCTTTTATCCAAAGCGACTTTCAATAAGTACATTCGACCAGCAAGACACAACCTTGAAGAAAACAGAATCATATAAGTACATCAGGTTTCATAGAGCCAAGCATTTCAAGTGCTACTCAACTGGCTATAGATAAGCCAGTCCTTTATTTGTATATAAGTGCTCTGTTAGCAGTTCTTTGTTAATAATTCTATCGCTCGAGGTGGAGTCGAAAGAGATGAGTTTTCAGTCTGCGCCGGAAGGTGTGTAAGCTTTCTGCTGTCCTGATGTCAATGGGGAGCTCATTCCACCATTTTGGAGCCAGGATAGCAAACCTACGTGTTATTGCTGATGGGAACTTGGGTCCCCCTCGCAGCGAGGGTGCAGCGAGTCGTTTGGCTGATGCAGAGCGTAGTGCAAACGCTGGGGTGTACAGTTTAACCTGGGTGAGAAACGGTAGAATATCAGGAGCGATAGTCTGAAGGAGGTTTGAAGGGATAGGGTCCAGAGGACAGGTGGTAGGGCGGGCAGAGGTAATGAGGGTAAGAACCTCACTTGGCGAGAGAGGGGAAAAGGAGGTTAGTGTGCGGGTGGAAGGAGGGTCTGGTGACCCAGTGGTGAGTAAAGGTGAGTCAGAAAAAGAAGAGCGAATATCATCAACCTTTTTTTCAAAGTGGTTAACAAAGTCGCTTGACAGAAGTGAGGAGGGGGGAGGGGCATTGGGAGGGTCCAAGAGGGTGGAGAAGATGGAAAATAGTTTTTTAGGATTGGAATAGGAAGATTGGATCTTATCTTGAAAGAAAGTGCTTTTTGCCTGAGAGATCAAAACAGAGAAAGAGGAGAGGAGAGCCTGATAGGTTAGGAGGTCGTCGCGGTGTTTGGATTTCCATCGTTTCCGCTCTGCTGCCCGAAGGACAGTTCTATTAGCACGCAGTGTGTCATTTAGCCAGGGAGCAGGAGGGGACTGACGAGCCTGCCGAGATGTGAGAGGACAGAGAGAGTCCAGAGAGGATGAGAGAGTAGAGAGGAGAGTTTCTGCAGCAGAGTTTGGAGGCAGGAGTTGGAACGAGTCAGTGGAAGGGAGGGCTGAGAGCACCGATGAGGCAAAAGTAGAGGGAGAGAGGGAACGGAGGTTACGGCGGACAGGTGCAGGATGAGAAGAGATTAGTTTGTTATGTTTGGAAAGGGGTAGAGAGAATGAAATGAAGAAGTGATCAGATGTGTGGAGCGGGTTTACAGAGAGGTTAGAAGTAGCGCAGTTCCTTGAGAATATGAGATCAAGGACATTGCCAGCTTTATGAGTTGGTGGGGACGGAGACAGTGAGAAAGCAAAGGCGGTTAACAGAGATGTTAGTTCGTCCATCTTCCCCGTCTGGAGGTTGAAGTCTCCGAGAAGTACAGCGGGAGTACCAGTTTCAGGGATGTGTGAGAGGAGGTTATCCAATTCCTCCAAGAAGTCCCCCAAGGCGCCTGGTGGACGGTATAGAACAACAATGGTTAATTGTATAGGATGGGTTACTGTGACGGCATGGAATTCAAAGGTCGAAGGAGTGAAGTTAGGTAACTTGAAGAGGGAAAAGCTCCATTTGGGAGAGAGCAGGAGACCAGTGCCACCTCCTCTGCCAGTGGGTCTGGGTGTATGGGAGAAGGAATATGCTGTGGAGAGAGCTGCTAGGGTGGATGTTTTGAATGAAGTAATCCTGGGGCCTATACTACGAACCTGGTTCAACCTAACCTGGATATGTTTGAGTTAGCCGGTTGGCCTAATCCAAAACATATGCGCTCTCGCTAAACGGTACTACGACGCGGGTTATCAAGTGGATCGCTCAAGCCAGCCGTGTCCTATCGAGTTAGGTGCGCGTTCACATGAAAGGGGTGGTATTTGGAGCATTCGACCAATCACAAACATGGAGAAGCGCACTGACAGCGCAGCGTCATACTTCCTGAATGAAAAGTGAACTTTAATACTAGTCAAAAATGAAGAAGTTAAACTTTAAACATCCATGACTTAAACACTTTATCCAGGATAAAAGCCACATAGCTGCACCTGCAAGGTGAATACAGCTGGCAAAAGAAAAAGTGTTTGAATGCGTATTAACAGGTTTATGATATCACTGCCCCGTCTAAAACACGATCTGACTTCAATTACATTTGTCTCGAGTGTTTCGTCAACTTAATGTGTTGCTTAAAATAATACTTCTGCATACAGTCTGTGACGCTGTGAGTGTTGCACGGCCAGATACGGCTCAGCTGACTCAGATATATGACAAACACTATGATGTGATATGCCGCGGACTGTACTTAATGTACTCCGATCCGGTTACTTATGTTGTGGCCGATATTTAAGTAAGCTTTCTTAACGCTAATGTTATAATAGTCAGATTGTTCTGAAGATGGGAGGTGATATTCTATTAATGTTCACGTTCACACAGTCGGTGATTTTTGCCGGCCGTCTTTCCTGCGACGGCAGTTTTTCTGTATTTCCTTTCTCCTGTAATATGACTTGATCGCTTTAAACTCCGCACACTGAGCTCTGATTGGTCAGCAGGCGGTGCTTTCACTGAGTTGAGCTCTTAGCCTGCAACCTAACCTGGTCGGGACCAGGTTAGGTTGCAGGCTAAGAGCTGCTGGGAGCTCTTAGCTGCTCTTAGCTGCTCTTAGCTGCTGGGACTTCCAGCAGCTCAGCTGCTGGAAGTCCCAGCAGCTTCTTCTGAAAAAAAATGTATCAGGTCAGACAGGAGTATATCAGATAACAAGGAGGCTTAGAAAGCACTGCAATCTGACCAAATGTACTTGTTAAACACAGGGACTTAGTAATGGGTATATATATATGTATTGATATGTTAGATCTCACTCTGTTCCCTTTGTGACTGTGCACTCTGCAGGCAGAAGATGAAGACGTCATTCTGCGGTCCATTCAGGGGATTACAATGGGATTTTATGTTGTCAAACACAATTCCACCATGAGACCAGAGGACAGATGAGACCAGAGGACAGATGAGACCAGAGGACAGATTGTCCTGGAAGGCCAACAGGTACTAACTGATGTGGACAACATTGCATTAGCTGTTTGGACTAATGTATGCAATGAACCTGAACTAACCCCCCAAACTGAAGTGCACGTTCGAAGTGCTCCAGCAAATGTTAATGGAGCTAGACGGCAACATGCTCTCCAAGAAAGCCCAAGCGTTTAAAAACAAACAATTTGAATGAGCTGTTGCCATGGACCATTTTGCACTTTTTCAGCATTCATACTGGACTTTCATCGATACAACTGTCTTGCACTTTCTTTGCTTATGCTTTTTGTTGTATTGATTTGCATGTTTCAGAAATGTGTGTTTTTCCTGGGGTCATGTGTTTTCAGAATGTACTAATTGCGCTACTTCAAAATGTCAGTTCTTGTTTTTATTTGTAATGCTTTCTTTAGTGCATATGTGACCTGCTCTATCGAAATCAGTCAGAAGTCGCAACGGCTCATTTCAAAATAAACGTGGATTTACGTAAAAAACTATTTTTTCGGGGTTCAGGTGTTTTGTTTGATTTTAAACAAACAAAGTCTTGGTATTAAATCCAACTAACTGTGAATTTATTTTTAAAAATGTAAGGAATGTCCGGTGGCTGCAGAATCAACCCCCGGTGGCACCAGCAGTGAAACCTCGACCAGCACCACCGAGGAGTCCTTCCACTTTGATGCTGAGCCCTGCACTCCCCTGGCAGAATCCACCATCTGCGCCACACCGGCACCGCTCGGAGAGAGGCCAAGCACACTCAGCACTCGAAGGCCTCCGGCGAAGCGCAGGATAATGATACTAAATTAGATACTGTCTACCGCTGTTCATTGTTCAAGATTGAAATGTAAATGTGCAAGCCGTTTTTCTGCCCCTCTATTCACATGTAGCCTTTCATACGTGATGGTTTCTTCATTCTCGAACTGTTGTGGAGCAGAACTATACAGTTGCAGGATTAGTCTCAAGTACCTCAATATAATGATAGTATGTCTGCACTTTATGTGCTCATTTCATCATTCAATCATGTATTTTATATTCTACTAAAACTGAATCAAACCATAAACAAGGTGGCCGGTTGCGATTACTATATATATATATATATATAAAATATATCTGCATTATTTGATCCCACTTTATGCTTTGTTCTTGCTGCTTATTTTACACTGATTTGATATCTTATGTGTCTGCCCCTCTGTTAATTCTCCCATTATCCTCCTCAATCTGCCTTGAAGTATTTTAATGTTGTAGCTGTTACTATAAACAATACTAATGCTAGGGCTGCAACTGACAGTTATGTAGGCACATTGTTATTGCTTCTTATCGCTGTGTGATTAAAAGAATAAACACAAATAGCAGGATAGGCAATGCTAAACTTTATTTCGTACCTTCATACACACATAACACAACATTAGAATGAGCTTTTATCAATGCCTACATGATGATAACCTGTGAACATGACAGGAAAATCCACATGACATTAATACAGAGCGGGCAGAACTGAAATCTGCATTCAAAGAATACACTTTACCAAAGCTTGAGGAAAATATCACAACACAACCCCTTTCTGAGCCAAACCACCATGAAAGAAAACTATGGTGCTATATCTTATGCCACTGAAAAGGCACTGCACCGATACCGTTAAAATATTGGCATAGTTCATCCCTGTGATGCTTGGCTCGAGCTGGATTATTGGTGCTGGGTGGCAGGGTGGCTTGCCGTAGGTCAGGGTCTTGTCTCCAGCTTCCTGGGACAGTGCCATGATCGGGTCCTTCCTGGTCAACAACTCCCGCCATGTATGTGCTACAGTTCTCTGTGCGCAGGAAGTTGTGCAGAGCACATCAAGCCAAAACAATGGCCTCCACTTTGGCCATGTTTATGGTGGTTAGGAAGACCCGAAAACGGTTGACTAGGATGCCAAAGGCATTTTCTACCACCCTCCGAGCCCGTGACAGCCTGTAGTTGAAGATGCGTTGCTCTACAGCTAGCCTGCGGTTCGGATAGGGCTTCATGAGGTACTCTTTCAGGGGAAATGCCTCATCTGCCACAATGTGGTAACAAACCGCCTGGTCAGAAGCAGGAAGTGGTGCAGGTGTAGGGATGTTGAATGTCCTATTCTCCAAGGCATCCTGCAGTGAGCATCCACCAAACACACCACCATCTGAAATACTCCCATTACAACCTACATCTACATACAAGAACTTGTAGTTGCTGTCGACCAGTGCCGTTAGCACTATTGAAAATGTATGTTTGTAGTTGAAGTAGGTTGATCCAGTTCCTGGAGGCGGGCGGATGTTGATGTGTTTCCCATCCAGGGCACCTAGGCAGTTTGGGAAGTCCCACTGAGCCTGGAATTCATCAGCTACTTGCTGCCACTCTTCCACTGTGTCTGGGCACTGAAAAACAAAACATATATTTTTTAAGACCCATGCTTCATATGGCAAACCAAACATTTGCTGTTCAAATGCCTACAGACCTCACTGTATTACATAGAGTTTGCACAGTAAAACCAGTAAGTATCCACACATACCTTCAGGTATTTCTCTTTTAAAACCTCGTAAATGGCTGTACAGGTCTCAGGAACTAATTGCCGGATGGTTGACACTCCCACTCGGAACTGGTAGGAAAGGCTCCTGAAGCTTTCCCCTGCAAATATTAACAAACACATAACTGAGTTATCTACACAAGCAGCTGAACAAAACACTCATGAGCTACAAAACAACAGGTTATAGTTTGATTACTTTAGCTACTATGAAGATTCAGACAAATGATACAAAATATAATAATGAAATATTTTAACAAGCATTATTATAGGAAGAAGATAACGCTTTATTGATCCCTTGGTAAATTCTCAAGCAACCAAGCAGTACTTTGGTTTTGTACTTACACTATTACATCTACATTACACTGCGGTATTACTACTTACCAGAGATGGGGACTCGAGTCTGCGACTCGGACTCGAGTCTGCGACTCGGACTCGAGTCGCACTTAAGTCACACACACAGAGACTTCAGACTTGACTTGGACTCGTGACCAAAAGACTTCAGACTCGACTTCAGACTCGACTTGGACTCGTGTGTTGGGACTCGTGAACAATCATTGTGTTTTCTATTTTTGGCATATTAAACGTGGGGTAGGTACATTTGAGAGAAACCGGCTCGAGATCGCTAGAATTTGAAAATACACAACCGGAGATAATCTGCGAGAGGCTGCTACTTCCTTATAGAGCCCGCCTCCTCCAACACACACGAACGCGCACATGACCAATGAGGGCACGAGATAAGTATGTGCCCAGATGGAAGGCTGACAGGCAGGTAGGCCATCCAGTTATTTTAGCCGGGCTCATTACGCAGACGTGCGCGCCTCTGTTACTACCTCGTAGTAACACAACGGCGACCGGCGGCACACCTGCGGCTGTACCGCTTAGGTTCAACTACAAAAACTTCGAACAAAACGCCGGCGGCACCAACAAAAGGAGCGCACACTGCAAAGTCCGCAATATCAAAATCAAGGATGCTGGCGCAACAACGTCAAATTTCATCAGGCACTTGAAAACTCACCCTGAGAGGTCAGTCACAACGCATATGGACGGTTAGCAAACATGTTTAGCTCAGCATCAGCTATGTACTGTATAGGGTGACCAGATCCCAACAAACCAAATGTGGGACAAGGAGTATGGTTGTGTGGGACAATGTGGGACACCCTCTCAACAGCACCCCCCGACCCCTGTAAAAAAAAACGTAATAAATATATAACAAGAGCTGAAAGTGAAGTCAAAATGCAGTTTTTTAATAAAGAAAAGTAAACTAAGGCTAACCAAGGCAGCAGGCATTATTCACTTCAAGGGTTTAGAAATGCATCTTCTTAATTCAACTAGTGTATTACCTGTACAAGTAGGCACAACATAAATTAATAGATAAAATAAAACCAACACTGGCCAGGAGGGAACAGAAACATAATAATACATAACATAAAATAGCTTTCAGTTTTGTCCATCACAGCAACAGAAGGTGGGCCCCCACCAGTGTTGGGCAAGTTACTTCCAAAATGTAATATATTACATATTACTTATTACTCTCTTTTGAAAGTAATAAGTTACATTACAAAATTACTGTCTCTGAAATGTAATGAGTTGCACTACTTTAGTTACTTTTCTAGTTACTTTCACCAAAATAACCGCAAAAGAATGGCTAGGTATTTTAAATGCTGAAATGTAGTTTAGTGCAGCTCATTATACATCCAGTGAAGGGCGATGTGGTATAGCATAACAACTGTGTAGGCCCTTAGGCTACTAACAACTTGTATTACACGGGTTAGTTGAATACTGGATTCTGATTGTAAATTCTTAACATGTGACACGTTGTTAATCCAGCAGTACAGACCACTGTCAAGGACTATAATGAAGGTTGCTAAGGAAGATCAAGAAAGAGAAAGGAAAAGAGGTTAAAAGACGGAGCGCTGGACGTCAGATAAATCACCAGAAGAAGGCAGACAGGAAGTAAACACTAACAGGACACGGAATGGGCTCTGTAGTGTGTTTAGCATATGGCCGTGGACAGGCCCGGTTCCAGAACAAAATGACTCGGAGTGAATCTGAGATTACAGCAGTTGTAGGTTTACATGAGCAATAGTGGCCGGCAACAGCAATGAAAAATAGCATTGATGGTCCCAATGAACAGATTATGGCATTTGTTATGTTTTGAAACCAAGCAAGTGAGAACATTTCAAGTGAGTGCACTTTTAGTGCAATCCTGAAATATCTCATATACTCCAAAGTGGACTGTGGCAAAGAAAAGCACAACAGCTTCAAAACTACTGATAAAATCAAATGAGAACATTTTGTAAATCAAGGCAAATATTATTTGAACCAGCTCATGGTTTGAAATGGCAAACATTGAAAAGCAAAAGTATTATTAAAACCATGTACTAAATCATCACCTTGGTCCCATCACATACTCTGGGAAGAGAACATTTACTGTGCTTGAACACTGGATCACATCATCATGTGAGGTTGAATTTGTGACCTGGAGAACATTTCAGCTGCAACATTAGCTTGTTGATAAGCTTGGGATATAAGATCTTTTTGTAGCCATTCGTGGTGAAGGCATCTGTGCTATTGTATGCATTATTTTTGACCCAACATTTCTACAGGCAGAATATGACACTATTTTCACATATTCTAGCCCTTGTCTATTTGTATACCACGAGCTGCAAAATGACCTAACCCCACTGCACTTGTTTAGATCTACCTGGGCAGGCTCTGGTTTGCCGTGGTATCCTGGCACCTGCGGGCCGCAGAGGGGCGGCGTAGTTTCGGGCAACGAAGAGTGCTGCTCCGGGGTTGAGGGCGGCGAGTCAGGCGTGTCCACAACGGAGGGTAACGTGATGTCCCCATCTGACCCGTTGCTACGGTCTGCAGTAGTGTTGCTGGCGTTTAGTGATGGTTGCTTTAACCATTTTCGTATAAATGATTATCCACAGATGTGTGTCACTGCTGTGGAAGCACTTTGGAAATGATGCACGCGCAGCGGAGCAGGTCACGCGCACCTGACACAATTTGTTGTTAGTATTTTTCGCACCGTTCTCTTTTTTGAATAGAGGGTGCATAACATTCAACTGCCCCGAAGATCCCGGCGCGAAGCCTGAAGAGTAAACACCAGGTTTACTAATCTACTCGCACAATTTGTCTGGTGTCGGAATGTCTCGCTATGTTAGTACATTGTTAAAAAACAAAACACCATTTAATTTCGGGTTAAAATGTGTTGTAACTGCGTTACTGAGCATTGTAACGGGTAATATATTACCCACATTTCATTAGTAATGCGTTACATTACTTTGTTACAGCAAAAAGTAATATATTACTGTAACTCCGGTACTTTTGTAACGCGTTACACCCAACACTGCTCGTGAACAATCATTGTGTTTTCTATTTTTGGCGTATTAAACGTGGGGTAGGTACATTTGAGAGAAACCGGCTCGAGATCGCTAGAATTTGAAAATACACAACCGGAGATAATCTGCGAGAGGCTGCTACTTCCTTATAGAGCCCGCCTCCTCCAACACACACGAACGCGCACATGACCAATGAGGGCACGAGATAAGTATGTGCCCAGATGGAAGGCTGACAGGCAGGTAGGCCATCCAGTTATTTTAGCCGGGCTCATTACGCAGACGTGCGCGCCTCTGTTACTACCTCGTAGTAACACAACGGCGACCGGCGGCACACCTGCGGCTGTACCGCTTAGGTTCAACTACAAAAACTTCGAACAAAACGCCGGCGGCACCAACAAAAGGAGCGCACACTGCAAAGTCTGCAATATCAAAATCAAGGATGCTGGCGCAACAACGTCAAATTTCATCAGGCACTTGAAAACTCACCCTGAGAGGTCAGTCACAACGCATATGGACGGTTAGCAAACATGTTTAGCTCAGCATCAGCTATGTACTGTATAGGGTGACCAGATCCCAACAAACCAAATGTGGGACAAGGAGTATGGTTGTGGGACATGTGGGACAATGTGGGACACCCTCTCAACAGCACCCCCCGACCCCTGTAAAAAAAAACGTAATAAATATATAACAAGAGCTGAAAGTGAAGTCAAAATGCAGTTTTTTAATAAAGAAAAGTAAACTAAGGCTAACCAAGGCAGCAGGCATTATTCACTTCAAGTGTTTAGAAATGCATCTTCTTAATTCAACTAGTGTATTACCTGTACAAGTAGGCACAACATAAATTAATAGATAAAATAAAACCAACACTGGCCAGGAGGGAACAGAAACATAATAATACATAAAATAAAATAGCTTTCAGTTTTGTCCATCACAGCAACAGAAGGTGGGCCCCCACCAGTGTTGGGCAAGTTACTTCCAAAATGTAATATCTTACATATTACTTATTACTCTCTTTTGAAAGTAATAAGTTACATTACAAAATTACTGTCTCTGAAATGTAATGAGTTACACTACTTTAGTTACTTTTCTAGTTACTTTCACCAAAATAACCGCAAAAGAATGGCTAGGTATTTTAAATGCTGAAATGTAGTTTAGTGCAGCTCATTATACATCCAGTGAAGGGCGATGTGGTATAGCATAACAACTGTGTAGGCCCTTAGGCTACTAACAACTTGTATTACACGGGTTAGTTGAATACTGGATTCTGATTGTAAATTCTTAACATGTGACACGTTGTTAATCCAGCAGTACAGACCACTGTCAAGGACTATAATGAAGGTTGCTAAGGAAGATCAAGAAAGAGAAAGGAAAAGAGGTTAAAAGACGGAGCGCTGGACGTCAGATAAATCACCAGAAGAAGGCAGACAGGAAGTAAACACTAACAGGACACGGAATGGGCTCTGTAGTGTGTTTAGCATATGGCCGTGGACAGGCCCGGTTCCAGAACAAAATGACTCGGAGTGAATCTGAGATTACAGCAGTAGTAGGTTTACATGAGCAATAGTGGCCGGCAACAGCAATGAAAAATAGCATTGATGGTCCCAATGAACAGATTATGGCATTTGTTATGTTTTGAAACCAAGCAAGTGAGAACATTTCAAGTGAGTGCACTTTTAGTGCAATCCTGAAATATCTCATATACTCCAAAGTGGACTGTGGCAAAGAAAAGCACAACAGCTTCAAAGCTACTGATAAAACAAATGAGAACATTTTGTAAATCAAGGCAAATATTATTTGAACCAGCTCATGGTCTGAAATGGCAAACATTGAAAAGCAAAAGTATTATTAAAACCATGTACTAAATCATCACCTTGGTCCCATCATATACTCTGGGAAGAGAACATTTACTGTGCTTGAAAACTGGATCACATCATCATGTGAGGTTGAATTTGTGACCTGGAGAACATTTCAGCTGCAACATTAGCTTGTTGATAAGCTTGGGATATAAGATCTTTTTGTAGCCATTCGTGGTGAAGGCATCTGTGCTATTGTATGCATTATTTTTGACCCAACATTTCTACAGGCAGAATATGACACTATTTTCACATATTCTAGCCCTTGTCTATTTGTATACCACGAGCTGCAAAATGACCTAACCCCACTGCACTTGTTTAGATCTACCTGGGCAGGCTCTGGTTTGCCGTGGTATCCTGGCACCTGCGGGCCGCAGAGGGGCGGCGTAGTTTCGGGCAACGAAGAGTGCTGCTCTGGGGTTGAGGGCGGCGAGTCAGGCGTGTCCACAACGGAGGGTAACGTGATGTCCCCATCTGACCCGTTGCTACGGTCTGCAGTAGATGCAGTGTTGCTGGCGTTTAGTGATGGTTGCTTTAACCATTTTCGTATAAATGATTATCCACAGATGTGTGTCACTGCTGTGGAAGCACTTTGGAAATGATGCACGCGCAGCGGAGCAGGTCACGTGCACCTGACACAATTTGTTGTTAGTATTTTTCGCACCGTTCTCTTTTTTGAATAGAGGGTGCATAACATTCAACTGCCCCGAAGATCCCGGCGCGAAGCCTGAAGAGTAAACACCAGGTTTACTAATCTACTCGCACAATTTGTCTGGTGTCGGAATGTCTCGCTATGTTAGTACATTGTTAAAAAACAAAACACCATTTAATTTCGGGTTAAAATGTGTTGTAACTGCGTTACTGAGCATTGTAACGGGTAATATATTACCCACATTTCATTAGTAATGCGTTACATTACTTTGTTACAGCAAAAAGTAATATATTACTGTAACTCCGTTACTTTTGTAACGCGTTACACCCAACACTGCTCGTGAACAATCATTGTGTTTTCTATTTTTGGCGTATTAAACGTGGGGTAGGTACATTTGAGAGAAACCGGCTCGAGATCGCTAGAATTTGAAAATACACAACCGGAGATAATCTGCGAGAGGCTGCTACTTCCTTATAGAGCCCGCCTCCTCCAACACACACGAACGCGCACATGACCAATGAGGGCACGAGATAAGTATGTGCCCAGATGGAAGGCTGACAGGCAGGTAGGCCATCCAGTTATTTTAGCCGGGCTCATTACGCAGACGTGCGCGCCTCTGTTACTACCTCGTAGTAACACAACGGCGACCGGCGGCACACCTGCGGCTGTACCGCTTAGGTTCAACTACAAAAACTTCGAACAAAACGCCGGCGGCACCAACAAAAGGAGCGCACACTGCAAAGTCTGCAATATCAAAATCAAGGATGCTGGCGCAACAACGTCAAATTTCATCAGGCACTTGAAAACTCACCCTGAGAGGTCAGTCACAACGCATATGGACGGTTAGCAAACATGTTTAGCTCAGCATCAGCTATGTACTGTATAGGGTGACCAGATCCCAACAAACCAAATGTGGGACAAGGAGTATGGTTGTGTGGGACAATGTGGGACACCCTCTCAACAGCACCCCCCGACCCCTGTAAAAAAAAACGTAATAAATATATAACAAGAGCTGAAAGTGAAGTCAAAATGCAGTTTTTTAATAAAGAAAAGTAAACTAAGGCTAACCAAGGCAGCAGGCATTATTCACTTCAAGTGTTTAGAAATGCATCTTCTTAATTCAACTAGTGTATTACCTGTACAAGTAGGCACAACATAAATTAATAGATAAAATAAAACCAACACTGGCCAGGAGGGAACAGAAACATAATAATACATAAAATAAAATAGCTTTCAGTTTTGTCCATCACAGCAACAGAAGGTGGGCCCCCACCAGTGTTGGGCAAGTTACTTCCAAAATGTAATATATTACATATTACTTATTACTCTCTTTTGAAAGTAATAAGTTACATTACAAAATTACTGTCTCTGAAATGTAATGAGTTGCACTACTTTAGTTACTTTTCTAGTTACTTTCACCAAAATAACCGCAAAAGAATGGCTAGGTATTTTAAATGCTGAAATGTAGTTTAGTGCAGCTCATTATACATCCAGTGAAGGGCGATGTGGTATAGCATAACAACTGTGTAGGCCCTTAGGCTACTAACAACTTGTATTACACGGGTTAGTTGAATACTGGATTCTGATTGTAAATTCTTAACATGTGACACGTTGTTAATCCAGCAGTACAGACCACTGTCAAGGACTATAATGAAGGTTGCTAAGGAAGATCAAGAAAGAGAAAGGAAAAGAGGTTAAAAGACGGAGCGCTGGACGTCAGATAAATCACCAGAAGAAGGCAGACAGGAAGTAAACACTAACAGGACACGGAATGGGCTCTGTAGTGTGTTTAGCATATGGCCGTGGACAGGCCCGGTTCCAGAACAAAATGACTCGGAGTGAATCTGAGATTACAGCAGTTGTAGGTTTACATGAGCAATAGTGGCCGGCAACAGCAATGAAAAATAGGATTGATGGTCCCAATGAACAGATTATGGCATTTGTTATGTTTTGAAACCAAGCAAGTGAGAACATTTCAAGTGAGTGCACTTTTAGTGCAATCCTGAAATATCTCATATACTCCAAAGTGGACTGTGGCAAAGAAAAGCACAACAGCTTCAAAACTACTGATAAAACAAATGAGAACATTTTGTAAATCAAGGCAAATATTATTTGAACCAGCTCATGGTGTGAAATGGCAAACATTGAAAAGCAAAAGTATTATTAAAACCATGTACTAAATCATCACCTTGGTCCCATCATATACTCTGGGAAGAGAACATTTACTGTGCTTGAACACTGGATCACATCATCATGTGAGGTTGAATTTGTGACCTGGAGAACATTTCAGCTGCAACATTAGCTTGTTGATAAGCTTGGGATATAAGATCTTTTTGTAGCCATTCGTGGTGAAGGCATCTGTGCTATTGTATGCATTATTTTTGACCCAACATTTCTACAGGCAGAATATGACACTATTTTCACATATTCTAGCCCTTGTCTATTTGTATACCACGAGCTGCAAAATGACCTAACCCCACTGCACTTGTTTAGATCTACCTGGGCAGGCTCTGGTTTGCCGTGGTATCCTGGCACCTGCGGGCCGCAGAGGGGCGGCGTAGTTTCGGGCAACGAAGAGTGCTGCTCCGGGGTTGAGGGCGGCGAGTCAGGCGTGTCCACAACGGAGGGTAACGTGATGTCCCCATCTGACCCGTTGCTACGGTCTGCAGTAGATGCAGTGTTGCTGGCGTTTAGTGATGGTTGCTTTAACCATTTTCGTATAAATGATTATCCACAGATGTGTGTCACTGCTGTGGAAGCACTTTGGAAATGATGCACGCGCAGCGGAGCAGGTCACGCGCACCTGACACAATTTGTTGTTAGTATTTTTCGCACCGTTCTCTTTTTTGAATAGAGGGTGCATAACATTCAACTGCCCCGAAGATCCCGGCGCGAAGCCTGAAGAGTAAACACCAGGTTTACTAATCTACTCGCACAATTTGTCTGGTGTCGGAATGTCTCGCTATGTTAGTACATTGTTAAAAAACAAAACACCATTTAATTTCGGGTTAAAATGTGTTGTAACTGCGTTACTGAGCATTGTAACGGGTAATATATTACCCACATTTCATTAGTAATGCGTTACATTACTTTGTTACAGCAAAAAGTAATATATTACTGTAACTCCGGTACTTTTGTAACGCGTTACACCCAACACTGCTCGTGAACAATCATTGTGTTTTCTATTTTTGGCGTATTAAACGTGGGGTAGGTACATTTGAGAGAAACCGGCTCGAGATCGCTAGAATTTGAAAATACACAACCGGAGATAATCTGCGAGAGGCTGCTACTTCCTTATAGAGCCCGCCTCCTCCAACACACACGAACGCGCACATGACCAATGAGGGCACGAGATAAGTATGTGCCCAGATGGAAGGCTGACAGGCAGGTAGGCCATCCAGTTATTTTAGCCGGGCTCATTACGCAGACGTGCGCGCCTCTGTTACTACCTCGTAGTAACACAACGGCGACCGGCGGCACACCTGCGGCTGTACCGCTTAGGTTCAACTACAAAAACTTCGAACAAAACGCCGGCGGCACCAACAAAAGGAGCGCACACTGCAAAGTCTGCAATATCAAAATCAAGGATGCTGGCGCAACAACGTCAAATTTCATCAGGCACTTGAAAACTCACCCTGAGAGGTCAGTCACAACGCATATGGACGGTTAGCAAACATGTTTAGCTCAGCATCAGCTATGTACTGTATAGGGTGACCAGATCCCAACAAACCAAATGTGGGACAAGGAGTATGGTTGTGTGGGACAATGTGGGACAATGTGGGACACCCTCTCAACAGCACCCCCCGACCCCTGTAAAAAAAAACGTAATAAATATATAACAAGAGCTGAAAGTGAAGTCAAAATGCAGTTTTTTAATAAAGAAAAGTAAACTAAGGCTAACCAAGGCAGCAGGCATTATTCACTTCAAGTGTTTAGAAATGCATCTTCTTAATTCAACTAGTGTATTACCTGTACAAGTAGGCACAACATAAATTAATAGATAAAATAAAACCAACACTGGCCAGGAGGGAACAGAAACATAATAATACATAAAATAAAATAGCTTTCAGTTTTGTCCATCACAGCAACAGAAGGTGGGCCCCCACCAGTGTTGGGCAAGTTACTTCCAAAATGTAATATATTACATATTACTTATTACTCTCTTTTGAAAGTAATAAGTTACATTACAAAATTACTGTCTCTGAAATGTAATGAGTTACACTACTTTAGTTACTTTTCTAGTTACTTTCACCAAAATAACCGCAAAAGAATGGCTAGGTATTTTAAATGCTGAAATGTAGTTTAGTGCAGCTCATTATACATCCAGTGAAGGGCGATGTGGTATAGCATAACAACTGTGTAGGCCCTTAGGCTACTAACAACTTGTATTACACGGGTTAGTTGAATACTGGATTCTGATTGTAAATTCTTAACATGTGACACGTTGTTAATCCAGCAGTACAGACCACTGTCAAGGACTATAATGAAGGTTGCTAAGGAAGATCAAGAAAGAGAAAGGAAAAGAGGTTAAAAGACGGAGCGCTGGACGTCAGATAAATCACCAGAAGAAGGCAGACAGGAAGTAAACACTAACAGGACACGGAATGGGCTCTGTAGTGTGTTTAGCATATGGCCGTGGACAGGCCCGGTTCCAGAACAAAATGACTCGGAGTGAATCTGAGATTACAGCAGTTGTAGGTTTACATGAGCAATAGTGGCCGGCAACAGCAATGAAAAATAGGATTGATGGTCCCAATGAACAGATTATGGCATTTGTTATGTTTTGAAACCAAGCAAGTGAGAACATTTCAAGTGAGTGCACTTTTAGTGCAATCCTGAAATATCTCATATACTCCAAAGTGGACTGTGGCAAAGAAAAGCACAACAGCTTCAAAACTACTGATAAAACAAATGAGAACATTTTGTAAATCAAGGCAAATATTATTTGAACCAGCTCATGGTGTGAAATGGCAAACATTGAAAAGCAAAAGTATTATTAAAACCATGTACTAAATCATCACCTTGGTCCCATCATATACTCTGGGAAGAGAACATTTACTGTGCTTGAACACTGGATCACATCATCATGTGAGGTTGAATTTGTGACCTGGAGAACATTTCAGCTGCAACATTAGCTTGTTGATAAGCTTGGGATATAAGATCTTTTTGTAGCCATTCGTGGTGAAGGCATCTGTGCTATTGTATGCATTATTTTTGACCCAATATTTCTACAGGCAGAATATGACACTATTTTCACATATTCTAGCCCTTGTCTATTTGTATACCACGAGCTGCAAAATGACCTAACCCCACTGCACTTGTTTAGATCTACCTGGGCAGGCTCTGGTTTGCCGTGGTATCCTGGCACCTGCGGGCCGCAGAGGGGCGGCGTAGTTTCGGGCAACGAAGAGTGCTGCTCCGGGGTTGAGGGCGGCGAGTCAGGCGTGTCCACAACGGAGGGTAACGTGATGTCCCCATCTGACCCGTTGCTACGGTCTGCAGTAGATGCAGTGTTGCTGGCGTTTAGTGATGGTTGCTTTAACCATTTTCGTATAAATGATTATCCACAGATGTGTGTCACTGCTGTGGAAGCACTTTGGAAATGATGCACGCGCAGCGGAGCAGGTCACGCGCACCTGACACAATTTGTTGTTAGTATTTTTCGCACCGTTCTCTTTTTTGAATAGAGGGTGCATAACATTCAACTGCCCCGAAGATCCCGGCGCGAAGCCTGAAGAGTAAACACCAGGTTTACTAATCTACTCGCACAATTTGTCTGGTGTCGGAATGTCTCGCTATGTTAGTACATTGTTAAAAAACAAAACACCATTTAATTTCGGGTTAAAATGTGTTGTAACTGCGTTACTGAGCATTGTAACGGGTAATATATTACCCACATTTCATTAGTAATGCGTTACATTACTTTGTTACAGCAAAAAGTAATATATTACTGTAACTCCGGTACTTTTGTAACGCGTTACACCCAACACTGCTCGTGAACAATCATTGTGTTTTCTATTTTTGGCGTATTAAACGTGGGGTAGGTACATTTGAGAGAAACCGGCTCGAGATCGCTAGAATTTGAAAATACACAACCGGAGATAATCTGCGAGAGGCTGCTACTTCCTTATAGAGCCCGCCTCCTCCAACACACACGAACGCGCACATGACCAATGAGGGCACGAGATAAGTATGTGCCCAGATGGAAGGCTGACAGGCAGGTAGGCCATCCAGTTATTTTAGCCGGGCTCATTACGCAGACGTGCGCGCCTCTGTTACTACCTCGTAGTAACACAACGGCGACCGGCGGCACACCTGCGGCTGTACCGCTTAGGTTCAACTACAAAAACTTCGAACAAAACGCCGGCGGCACCAACAAAAGGAGCGCACACTGCAAAGTCTGCAATATCAAAATCAAGGATGCTGGCGCAACAACGTCAAATTTCATCAGGCACTTGAAAACTCACCCTGAGAGGTCAGTCACAACGCATATGGACGGTTAGCAAACATGTTTAGCTCAGCATCAGCTATGTACTGTATAGGGTGACCAGATCCCAACAAACCAAATGTGGGACAAGGAGTATGGTTGTGTGGGACAATGTGGGACACCCTCTCAACAGCACCCCCCGACCCCTGTAAAAAAAAACGTAATAAATATATAACAAGAGCTGAAAGTGAAGTCAAAATGCAGTTTTTTAATAAAGAAAAGTAAACTAAGGCTAACCAAGGCAGCAGGCATTATTCACTTCAAGTGTTTAGAAATGCATCTTCTTAATTCAACTAGTGTATTACCTGTACAAGTAGGCACAACATAAATTAATAGATAAAATAAAACCAACACTGGCCAGGAGGGAACAGAAACATAATAATACATAAAATAAAATAGCTTTCAGTTTTGTCCATCACAGCAACAGAAGGTGGGCCCCCACCAGTGTTGGGCAAGTTACTTCCAAAATGTAATATCTTACATATTACTTATTACTCTCTTTTGAAAGTAATAAGTTACATTACAAAATTACTGTCTCTGAAATGTAATGAGTTACACTACTTTAGTTACTTTTCTAGTTACTTTCACCAAAATAACCGCAAAAGAATGGCTAGGTATTTTAAATGCTGAAATGTAGTTTAGTGCAGCTCATTATACATCCAGTGAAGGGCGATGTGGTATAGCATAACAACTGTGTAGGCCCTTAGGCTACTAACAACTTGTATTACACGGGTTAGTTGAATACTGGATTCTGATTGTAAATTCTTAACATGTGACACGTTGTTAATCCAGCAGTACAGACCACTGTCAAGGACTATAATGAAGGTTGCTAAGGAAGATCAAGAAAGAGAAAGGAAAAGAGGTTAAAAGACGGAGCGCTGGACGTCAGATAAATCACCAGAAGAAGGCAGACAGGAAGTAAACACTAACAGGACACGGAATGGGCTCTGTAGTGTGTTTAGCATATGGCCGTGGACAGGCCCGGTTCCAGAACAAAATGACTCGGAGTGAATCTGAGATTACAGCAGTTGTAGGTTTACATGAGCAATAGTGGCCGGCAACAGCAATGAAAAATAGCATTGATGGTCCCAATGAACAGATTATGGCATTTGTTATGTTTTGAAACCAAGCAAGTGAGAACATTTCAAGTGAGTGCACTTTTAGTGCAATCCTGAAATATCTCATATACTCCAAAGTGGACTGTGGCAAAGAAAAGCACAACAGCTTCAAAACTACTGATAAAACAAATGAGAACATTTTGTAAATCAAGGCAAATATTATTTGAACCAGCTCATGGTTTGAAAGTGGCAAACATTGAAAAGCAAAAGTATTATTAAAACCATGTACTAAATCATCACCTTGGTCCCATCACATACTCTGGGAAGAGAACATTTACTGTGCTTGAACACTGGATCACATCATCATGTGAGGTTGAATTTGTGACCTGGAGAACATTTCAGCTGCAACATTAGCTTGTTGATAAGCTTGGGATATAAGATCTTTTTGTAGCCATTCGTGGTGAAGGCATCTGTGCTATTGTATGCATTATTTTTGACCCAATATTTCTACAGGCAGAATATGACACTATTTTCACATATTCTAGCCCTTGTCTATTTGTATACCACGAGCTGCAAAATGACCTAACCCCACTGCACTTGTTTAGATCTACCTGGGCAGGCTCTGGTTTGCCGTGGTATCCTGGCACCTGCGGGCCGCAGAGGGGCGGCGTAGTTTCGGGCAACGAAGAGTGCTGCTCCGGGGTTGAGGGCGGCGAGTCAGGCGTGTCCACAACGGAGGGTAACGTGATGTCCCCATCTGACCCGTTGCTACGGTCTGCAGTAGATGCAGTGTTGCTAGCGTTTAGTGATGGTTGCTTTAACCATTTTCGTATAAATGATTATCCACAGATGTGTGTCACTGCTGTGGAAGCACTTTGGAAATGATGCACGCGCAGCGGAGCAGGTCACGCGCACCTGACACAATTTGTTGTTAGTATTTTTCGCACCGTTCTCTTTTTTGAATAGAGGGTGCATAACATTCAACTGCCCCGAAGATCCCGGCGCGAAGCCTGAAGAGTAAACACCAGGTTTACTAATCTACTCGCACAATTTGTCTGGTGTCGGAATGTCTCGCTATGTTAGTACATTGTTAAAAAACAAAACACCATTTAATTTCGGGTTAAAATGTGTTGTAACTGCGTTACTGAGCATTGTAACGGGTAATATATTACCCACATTTCATTAGTAATGCGTTACATTACTTTGTTACAGCAAAAAGTAATATATTACTGTAACTCCGGTACTTTTGTAACGCGTTACACCCAACACTGCTCGTGAACAATCATTGTGTTTTCTATTTTTGGCGTATTAAACGTGGGGTAGGTACATTTGAGAGAAACCGGCTCGAGATCGCTAGAATTTGAAAATACACAACCGGAGATAATCTGCGAGAGGCTGCTACTTCCTTATAGAGCCCGCCTCCTCCAACACACACGAACGCGCACATGACCAATGAGGGCACGAGATAAGTATGTGCCCAGATGGAAGGCTGACAGGCAGGTAGGCCATCCAGTTATTTTAGCCGGGCTCATTACGCAGACGTGCGCGCCTCTGTTACTACCTCGTAGTAACACAACGGCGACCGGCGGCACACCTGCGGCTGTACCGCTTAGGTTCAACTACAAAAACTTCGAACAAAACGCCGGCGGCACCAACAAAAGGAGCGCACACTGCAAAGTCTGCAATATCAAAATCAAGGATGCTGGCGCAACAACGTCAAATTTCATCAGGCACTTGAAAACTCACCCTGAGAGGTCAGTCACAACGCATATGGACGGTTAGCAAACATGTTTAGCTCAGCATCAGCTATGTACTGTATAGGGTGACCAGATCCCAACAAACCAAATGTGGGACAAGGAGTATGGTTGTGTGGGACAATGTGGGACACCCTCTCAACAGCACCCCCCGACCCCTGTAAAAAAAAACGTAATAAATATATAACAAGAGCTGAAAGTGAAGTCAAAATGCAGTTTTTTAATAAAGAAAAGTAAACTAAGGCTAACCAAGGCAGCAGGCATTATTCACTTCAAGTGTTTAGAAATGCATCTTCTTAATTCAACTAGTGTATTACCTGTACAAGTAGGCACAACATAAATTAATAGATAAAATAAAACCAACACTGGCCAGGAGGGAACAGAAACATAATAATACATAAAATAAAATAGCTTTCAGTTTTGTCCATCACAGCAACAGAAGGTGGGCCCCCACCAGTGTTGGGCAAGTTACTTCCAAAATGTAATATCTTACATATTACTTATTACTCTCTTTTGAAAGTAATAAGTTACATTACAAAATTACTGTCTCTGAAATGTAATGAGTTACACTACTTTAGTTACTTTTCTAGTTACTTTCACCAAAATAACCGCAAAAGAATGGCTAGGTATTTTAAATGCTAAAATGTAGTTTAGTGCAGCTCATTATACATCCAGTGAAGGGCGATGTGGTATAGCATAACAACTGTGTAGGCCCTTAGGCTACTAACAACTTGTATTACACGGGTTAGTTGAATACTGGATTCTGATTGTAAATTCTTAACATGTGACACGTTGTTAATCCAGCAGTACAGACCACTGTCAAGGACTATAATGAAGGTTGCTAAGGAAGATCAAGAAAGAGAAAGGAAAAGAGGTTAAAAGACGGAGCGCTGGACGTCAGATAAATCACCAGAAGAAGGCAGACAGGAAGTAAACACTAACAGGACACGGAATGGGCTCTGTAGTGTGTTTAGCATATGGCCGTGGACAGGCCCGGTTCCAGAACAAAATGACTCGGAGTGAATCTGAGATTACAGCAGTTGTAGGTTTACATGAGCAATAGTGGCCGGCAACAGCAATGAAAAATAGCATTGATGGTCCCAATGAACAGATTATGGCATTTGTTATGTTTTGAAACCAAGCAAGTGAGAACATTTCAAGTGAGTGCACTTTTAGTGCAATCCTGAAATATCTCATATACTCCAAAGTGGACTGTGGCAAAGAAAAGCACAACAGCTTCAAAACTACTGATAAAACAAATGAGAACATTTTGTAAATCAAGGCAAATATTATTTGAACCAGCTCATGGTTTGAAGTGGCAAACATTGAAAAGCAAAAGTATTATTAAAACCATGTACTAAATCATCACCTTGGTCCCATCACATACTCTGGGAAGAGAACATTTACTGTGCTTGAACACTGGATCACATCATCATGTGAGGTTGAATTTGTGACCTGGAGAACATTTCAGCTGCAACATTAGCTTGTTGATAAGCTTGGGATATAAGATCTTTTTGTAGCCATTCGTGGTGAAGGCATCTGTGCTATTGTATGCATTATTTTTGACCCAATATTTCTACAGGCAGAATATGACACTATTTTCACATATTCTAGCCCTTGTCTATTTGTATACCACGAGCTGCAAAATGACCTAACCCCACTGCACTTGTTTAGATCTACCTGGGCAGGCTCTGGTTTGCCGTGGTATCCTGGCACCTGCGGGCCGCAGAGGGGCGGCGTAGTTTCGGGCAACGAAGAGTGCTGCTCCGGGGTTGAGGGCGGCGAGTCAGGCGTGTCCACAACGGAGGGTAACGTGATGTCCCCATCTGACCCGTTGCTACGGTCTGCAGTAGATGCAGTGTTGCTGGCGTTTAGTGATGGTTGCTTTAACCATTTTCGTATAAATGATTATCCACAGATGTGTGTCACTGCTGTGGAAGCACTTTGGAAATGATGCACGCGCAGCGGAGCAGGTCACGCGCACCTGACACAATTTGTTGTTAGTATTTTTCGCACCGTTCTCTTTTTTGAATAGAGGGTGCATAACATTCAACTGCCCCGAAGATCCCGGCGCGAAGCCTGAAGAGTAAACACCAGGTTTACTAATCTACTCGCACAATTTGTCTGGTGTCGGAATGTCTCGCTATGTTAGTACATTGTTAAAAAACAAAACACCATTTAATTTCGGGTTAAAATGTGTTGTAACTGCGTTACTGAGCATTGTAACGGGTAATATATTACCCACATTTCATTAGTAATGCGTTACATTACTTTGTTACAGCAAAAAGTAATATATTACTGTAACTCCGGTACTTTTGTAACGCGTTACACCCAACACTGCTCGTGAACAATCATTGTGTTTTCTATTTTTGGCGTATTAAACGTGGGGTAGGTACATTTGAGAGAAACCGGCTCGAGATCGCTAGAATTTGAAAATACACAACCGGAGATAATCTGCGAGAGGCTGCTACTTCCTTATAGAGCCCGCCTCCTCCAACACACACGAACGCGCACATGACCAATGAGGGCACGAGATAAGTATGTGCCCAGATGGAAGGCTGACAGGCAGGTAGGCCATCCAGTTATTTTAGCCGGGCTCATTACGCAGACGTGCGCGCCTCTGTTACTACCTCGTAGTAACACAACGGCGACCGGCGGCACACCTGCGGCTGTACCGCTTAGGTTCAACTACAAAAACTTCGAACAAAACGCCGGCGGCACCAACAAAAGGAGCGCACACTGCAAAGTCTGCAATATCAAAATCAAGGATGCTGGCGCAACAACGTCAAATTTCATCAGGCACTTGAAAACTCACCCTGAGAGGTCAGTCACAACGCATATGGACGGTTAGCAAACATGTTTAGCTCAGCATCAGCTATGTACTGTATAGGGTGACCAGATCCCAACAAACCAAATGTGGGACAAGGAGTATGGTTGTGTGGGACAATGTGGGACAATGTGGGACACCCTCTCAACAGCACCCCCCGACCCCTGTAAAAAAAAACGTAATAAATATATAACAAGAGCTGAAAGTGAAGTCAAAATGCAGTTTTTTAATAAAGAAAAGTAAACTAAGGCTAACCAAGGCAGCAGGCATTATTCACTTCAAGTGTTTAGAAATGCATCTTCTTAATTCAACTAGTGTATTACCTGTACAAGTAGGCACAACATAAATTAATAGATAAAATAAAACCAACACTGGCCAGGAGGGAACAGAAACATAATAATACATAAAATAAAATAGCTTTCAGTTTTGTCCATCACAGCAACAGAAGGTGGGCCCCCACCAGTGTTGGGCAAGTTACTTCCAAAATGTAATATCTTACATATTACTTATTACTCTCTTTTGAAAGTAATAAGTTACATTACAAAATTACTGTCTCTGAAATGTAATGAGTTACACTACTTTAGTTACTTTTCTAGTTACTTTCACCAAAATAACCGCAAAAGAATGGCTAGGTATTTTAAATGCTGAAATGTAGTTTAGTGCAGCTCATTATACATCCAGTGAAGGGCGATGTGGTATAGCATAACAACTGTGTAGACCCTTAGGCTACTAACAACTTGTATTACACGGGTTAGTTGAATACTGGATTCTGATTGTAAATTCTTAACATGTGACACGTTGTTAATCCAGCAGTACAGACCACTGTCAAGGACTATAATGAAGGTTGCTAAGGAAGATCAAGAAAGAGAAAGGAAAAGAGGTTAAAAGACGGAGCGCTGGACGTCAGATAAATCACCAGAAGAAGGCAGACAGGAAGTAAACACTAACAGGACACGGAATGGGCTCTGTAGTGTGTTTAGCATATGGCCGTGGACAGGCCCGGTTCCAGAACAAAATGACTCGGAGTGAATCTGAGATTACAGCAGTAGTAGGTTTACATGAGCAATAGTGGCCGGCAACAGCAATGAAAAATAGCATTGATGGTCCCAATGAACAGATTATGGCATTTGTTATGTTTTGAAACCAAGCAAGTGAGAACATTTCAAGTGAGTGCACTTTTAGTGCAATCCTGAAATATCTCATATACTCCAAAGTGGACTGTGGCAAAGAAAAGCACAACAGCTTCAAAGCTACTGATAAAACAAATGAGAACATTTTGTAAATCAAGGCAAATATTATTTGAACCAGCTCATGGTCTGAAATGGCAAACATTGAAAAGCAAAAGTATTATTAAAACCATGTACTAAATCATCACCTTGGTCCCATCATATACTCTGGGAAGAGAACATTTACTGTGCTTGAAAACTGGATCACATCATCATGTGAGGTTGAATTTGTGACCTGGAGAACATTTCAGCTGCAACATTAGCTTGTTGATAAGCTTGGGATATAAGATCTTTTTGTAGCCATTCGTGGTGAAGGCATCTGTGCTATTGTATGCATTATTTTTGACCCAACATTTCTACAGGCAGAATATGACACTATTTTCACATATTCTAGCCCTTGTCTATTTGTATACCACGAGCTGCAAAATGACCTAACCCCACTGCACTTGTTTAGATCTACCTGGGCAGGCTCTGGTTTGCCGTGGTATCCTGGCACCTGCGGGCCGCAGAGGGGCGGCGTAGTTTCGGGCAACGAAGAGTGCTGCTCTGGGGTTGAGGGCGGCGAGTCAGGCGTGTCCACAACGGAGGGTAACGTGATGTCCCCATCTGACCCGTTGCTACGGTCTGCAGTAGATGCAGTGTTGCTGGCGTTTAGTGATGGTTGCTTTAACCATTTTCGTATAAATGATTATCCACAGATGTGTGTCACTGCTGTGGAAGCACTTTGGAAATGATGCACGCGCAGCGGAGCAGGTCACGTGCACCTGACACAATTTGTTGTTAGTATTTTTCGCACCGTTCTCTTTTTTGAATAGAGGGTGCATAACATTCAACTGCCCCGAAGATCCCGGCGCGAAGCCTGAAGAGTAAACACCAGGTTTACTAATCTACTCGCACAATTTGTCTGGTGTCGGAATGTCTCGCTATGTTAGTACATTGTTAAAAAACAAAACACCATTTAATTTCGGGTTAAAATGTGTTGTAACTGCGTTACTGAGCATTGTAACGGGTAATATATTACCCACATTTCATTAGTAATGCGTTACATTACTTTGTTACAGCAAAAAGTAATATATTACTGTAACTCCGTTACTTTTGTAACGCGTTACACCCAACACTGCTCGTGAACAATCATTGTGTTTTCTATTTTTGGCGTATTAAACGTGGGGTAGGTACATTTGAGAGAAACCGGCTCGAGATCGCTAGAATTTGAAAATACACAACCGGAGATAATCTGCGAGAGGCTGCTACTTCCTTATAGAGCCCGCCTCCTCCAACACACACGAACGCGCACATGACCAATGAGGGCACGAGATAAGTATGTGCCCAGATGGAAGGCTGACAGGCAGGTAGGCCATCCAGTTATTTTAGCCGGGCTCATTACGCAGACGTGCGCGCCTCTGTTACTACCTCGCAGTAACACAACGGCGACCGGCGGCACACCTGCGGCTGTACCGCTTAGGTTCAACTACAAAAACTTCGAACAAAACGCCGGCGGCACCAACAAAAGGAGCGCACACTGCAAAGTCTGCAATATCAAAATCAAGGATGCTGGCGCAACAACGTCAAATTTCATCAGGCACTTGAAAACTCACCCTGAGAGGTCAGTCACAACGCATATGGACGGTTAGCAAACATGTTTAGCTCAGCATCAGCTATGTACTGTATAGGGTGACCAGATCCCAACAAACCAAATGTGGGACAAGGAGTATGGTTGTGTGGGACAATGTGGGACAATGTGGGACACCCTCTCAACAGCACCCCCCGACCCCTGTAAAAAAAAACGTAATAAATATATAACAAGAGCTGAAAGTGAAGTCAAAATGCAGTTTTTTTAATAAAGAAAAGTAAACTAAGGCTAACCAAGGCAGCAGGCATTATTCACTTCAAGTGTTTAGAAATGCATCTTCTTAATTCAACTAGTGTATTACCTGTACAAGTAGGCACAACATAAATTAATAGATAAAATAAAACCAACACTGGCCAGGAGGGAACAGAAACATAATAATACATAAAATAAAATAGCTTTCAGTTTTGTCCATCACAGCAACAGAAGGTGGGCCCCGTCGTGAACAATCATTGTGTTTTCTATTTTTGGCGTATTAAAGGTGGGGTAGGTACATTTGAGAGAAACCGGCTCGAGATCGCTAGAATTTGAAAATACACAACCGGAGATAATCTGCGAGAGGCTGCTACTTCCTTATAGAGCCCGCCTCCTCCAACACACACGAACGCGCACATGACCAATGAGGGCACGAGATAAGTATGTGCCCAGATGGAAGGCTGACAGGCAGGTAGGCCATCCAGTTATTTTAGCCGGGCTCATTACGCAGACGTGCGCGCCTCTGTTACTACCTCGTAGTAACACAACGGCGACCGGCGGCACACCTGCGGCTGTACCGCTTAGGTTCAACTACAAAAACTTCGAACAAAACGCCGGCGGCACCAACAAAAGGAGCGCACACTGCAAAGTCTGCAATATCAAAATCAAGGATGCTGGCGCAACAACGTCAAATTTCATCAGGCACTTGAAAACTCACCCTGAGAGGTCAGTCACAACGCATATGGACGGTTAGCAAACATGTTTAGCTCAGCATCAGCTATGTACTGTATAGGGTGACCAGATCCCAACAAACCAAATGTGGGACAAGGAGTATGGTTGTGTGGGACAATGTGGGACACCCTCTCAACAGCACCCCCCGACCCCTGTACAAAAAAAAACGTAATAAATATATAACAAGAGCTGAAAGTGAAGTCAAAATGCAGTTTTTTAATAAAGAAAAGTAAACTAAGGCTAACCAAGGCAGCAGGCATTATTCACTTCAAGTGTTTAGAAATGCATCTTCTTAATTCAACTAGTGTATTACCTGTACAAGTAGGCACAACATAAATTAATAGATAAAATAAAACCAACACTGGCCAGGAGGGAACAGAAACATAATAATACATAAAATAAAATAGCTTTCAGTTTTGTCCATCACAGCAACAGAAGGTGGGCCCCCACCAGTGTTGGGCAAGTTACTTCCAAAATGTAATATCTTACATATTACTTATTACTCTCTTTTGAAAGTAATAAGTTACATTACAAAATTACTGTCTCTGAAATGTAATGAGTTACACTACTTTAGTTACTTTTCTAGTTACTTTCACCAAAATAACCGCAAAAGAATGGCTAGGTATTTTAAATGCTAAAATGTAGTTTAGTGCAGCTCATTATACATCCAGTGAAGGGCGATGTGGTATAGCATAACAACTGTGTAGGCCCTTAGGCTACTAACAACTTGTATTACACGGGTTAGTTGAATACTGGATTCTGATTGTAAATTCTTAACATGTGACACGTTGTTAATCCAGCAGTACAGACCACTGTCAAGGACTATAATGAAGGTTGCTAAGGAAGATCAAGAAAGAGAAAGGAAAAGAGGTTAAAAGACGGAGCGCTGGACGTCAGATAAATCACCAGAAGAAGGCAGACAGGAAGTAAACACTAACAGGACACGGAATGGGCTCTGTAGTGTGTTTAGCATATGGCCGTGGACAGGCCCGGTTCCAGAACAAAATGACTCGGAGTGAATCTGAGATTACAGCAGTAGTAGGTTTACATGAGCAATAGTGGCCGGCAA